>OX090895.1:9909230-10509230 GCA_944319695.1 Tiphia femorata | reverse complement strand
ACCTCAAAATAAATAATGGGGAAAGATGACTCTAAAAAATAATACCTAATCTGCATGTCTCTTGTATTTGAGTCTGCGAAACACTGATAAATAAAGCCATTTGTACAAAGCAGAAGATAATCTTCGTCTAATCTTATAAAACTGACTCATCCTGTAAGGAACCAAAATCTTTTCGAGGCAGCAGGTGAAAACGGGTCTTCCATTATGCGCTTTGCGTTTCAGCGTGTGAACGCGCAGCCGAACAAGTCGTCCTTATTTTGTTCGCATGGCATTATACATAATAGAAAATAAAATTCTGCGCCATGCCCGTGTGAGGTGTATTAGTGATTTTAAGTTAGCTCTGTGGATTCTAGTGATGCGTTCTCATTGGCGACATTAGTGTGCCTGAGAACGTTCTCTTGTTGCTCGCAACGTCATCGACATTGGATTGCTATCGTTATATCCGGTGCACAATTATAATAAACTTCCGCACAACCTATTCATTCCTTACAAATACCTTTGCAACAATGACTTTGACAAAGCCGCTTTGCTGCATTACAATGCGTCTTAATATATTCGTAGCATCGTCTAATTGACGTCTTTGTTTGTTTGTTTTTGTAACAGTTTATTGCGCGACCCCGTGGTGCAAACATTCACGGCTCGTCAAAGATTATTGCATTCGTCTGTATGTATCCTGTAAAGTACTATTCTATCTTCTTTCGTTCATATAAAAATAACACGCAATGCGAGAAGCTATCCAACATTGCTTTGTACATTCGCCCGTGCTCCAATGAAACAAAGTTGAACTTAATAATGTGTCTAAATTGTTCATTGCCAAACCATTACAATTAAATTTCACCGAATACAAAAGCTATTACTAAAATGTAAAAACACAATAAAGAAAGAGAGAGAGAGAGATAGATTGTTCTCGTAAACCGATCTTACTTTACCGTGTATGGGAAGCCTTTTTACCAAAAAACTCTATCCACGTATCGCGTATGATTAACGGAACTTTGCAACTTCTGATATTAACGCTAAGGAGCCCGACAATACTTTCCATTCCCTGGCTATACGATTATAAAATCTGTAAATTTCTGATTATTTCCACTGGTATCCATGCGACATCCGATTTTCATTAATTATGCCTGATCTGAGAGTCAAGGGAGCGCTGTATTAACAAGATTCGTCTTTCCTTTTGCAAATCGGTAAAATAATGGCAATAATAATAATACCAGTAGAAAGCATGAGAATTCAAAGAATCGTTTTGTTAGTACCTCTACTAAGGATAATCGTATAATAGAATGAGATCTGAATTTTGCAATATTTTCCTCGCACCGTTAGAAGAGGAATCCATTTCATTTCCGATAACCCATCCAGTTTTTTCACGGAAAAAAATGTGTGTCAAAGAGATCTAATTAGGATAAATGTTCCTCACTTGTACACATTTACATTCCATGTTAACCAGTGCACTCGTGTCAGTATGATCTACTATGTTAACGTGCGCAATATTGTTGTACGGTTTTTTATAATAAAACGGTACAACAGATTCGTATCTTTAAATGCATTATGAGAAAATCTCATCTTAGAAGATGGACCGATGTATAACTTATCGAATGAATTAATACGCGAGTGATCTGTATTTACATATTAATTTATAGTTCAGGAAGTAATTAATAGCAATGCTCAGATATTAATTCGTAGTTCCTATCAAATAAGAAAAATCTTGTTAGCGACTCTATATTTACATATTCATATGTAATGAAGATTAATAGAACGAACGAATAAGCAGAGATGTCTATGTTACGATTGCATAAATTTTCGCATTAATTCTTTAAAGTTATGAGCGATTACGATGACGCTCGACTGCCGCTTAAGTTACATAACAATGTGGAATTTTGCTTTAATAGAAATAATAAATGTCAAATTGTGAGCGTCTCGTTGCACAAATATCGAAATCTCTACATCCTTGCCTATTTTATAAATTATGTGACGCAATATTAGTAAACTACATTTACTCGTGCACCTGTCCAAACTAGTTATACCTAGTCTAGGCCATTGTGTTGGAAAAGAAAGTTTAGCTTTGCCGTCATCGTCGCCAAATCAATATTCAATAGATATAAGATGTATATAACATAGTTTAAGAGCGGTAATTCGTATTTGAACACTAAAATTTTAATGGTGCTGCATGGATGCCCATTCACGCGTATCAACTGGCCAAAAAAGAAAAGCTCGGTATTGATTATAAATGCAGTCCTTACGGGATATGAACATGCTTTGTAATTTAAATATCGTAGAAATGTTTGCACTGTTAATTTGCGGTGACTATTCATTTTGTGAGTAAAGTATACTTTTAACACAGACGCTACGTAAATGTGAGTCAAAATATACGATTGTCTTTCCTGAATGCAATGTTACTCGTCTTATAAAGACTTGCTTTCAGTTTAACGAAGCATTGAACTGCATGAAAATAGTATCAGATCTGTGTCTAATAATCGCTTAAACTAATAAGAAGACACATACATATTACATGCGTGTTATAATACCTAATAGATTACACACCTTCTGACAGAGTCTACATATTTAACAATGTCTTTAACAAAGCTATAACATCAAGTTCGTTAAAGACTGAGGATAAACGCTACTCTAGTAGCTACATAAACAGAGGACACCAATAATTGCAAAGGTTTTACGGTTGTGCTCAGGGCTTAACAGCCCTTAGCTTTTAAACCGTAAATAAACTTTCTTCTCTGCTGCCTCATTTAATAGCTCTGCTCATAAAACAGAGGCGCGACTTATTCACGCTTTTAGTTTATATATGTGCAACGTACATTTAACTTGTCTTGCTGGATATCATGACGATAAAAATTGCACTGTTTGCGAACTGCTTGGTAGTATCCTCAAGTTTTGGTAAACTTTGACAAATCAATAACAATTTCAACTGAGGTTCTACGCAGTTCGAAGTTAATTTCGCATTTAATCAAGGAATCTACTTGCCTATTTTATTTCTACACTTTCTCCATCTGCATCAACATCTGCACTTTCCGAAAGGTCGTCATCTGCACCTGAAGTAAGTCAATATGTCTTATTTCCTCTGACCAATGCCAGTACAATTAAAAGGATCATAACAAACATACATGTTTCTTCCTCTTCTTCTTCTTCCCCTGATGAAGAGTCAGTATCACTGTCTGAGGTTTCGGAGTTTGCGGATATGGAGCACTGGTCATAATCTTCAGGATCAGAAAACACCTCTGCTCCAGGAAAGATGTATCTTCCAGGTGTTAATTGGAAATAGGAATTTTCTGCAAATAAATGTAATGCTTACTTAGTTTACTCGATAATGCTGGAATTATTAATTAAAAGTATATTTATTTCAGATACCTGGTAATCTCATTGCGAGGCTTTCTCTTATTTTTGACTGCCAACAATGCCTTTCTGTATCCTCTTCTCTGGCTTTTTCTTCCGAACTGTCAACACTATTGCAACTATCACCTATGCCAGAATCTAAGGCTGAATCGACAGATGCCTGCCTTGGTTTAAAAACCATCTTTTCCGGTTCAGCAATGTTAGTATAATTAACTTCTTTACGCTCCTTTTTCAATTCGATACAATGATCAGAAACAGAAAGAGATTCTGCAGCCGTACTTTCTGAAGAAAAATTTAGCAGTCGTGGCACCACTTGACATTCTTCTAAGTTATAAACTTGACCGTTGTGCTCAGATGTTGACTCCACTGATATCACACGATTCTTATTTTGTATTGACGTCGTTGGACACTTTATATTATCTATGCTTGGCAATGTGGACTCTACAAATTCTACAGATGGACTACTACCAAAATTCATTCTTTTAGGACTACTTTCAACACTGGAACTGCCCAATCTTCTTTTCGGACTTTCCGTTAAAATATTATAATTCTCTTCTGCGTTATCTTCATTATTTGCATGAAAAGGTGAAACGCATGTACTTCCATTTTCAGCCTGCTGCGAAACTGTGTCCGCGTGTACTGTGACTTTATCGGTGCAAACTGGAGGGACTTCGTGCGGCTTTACACCAAGTTCTACACTATCACGTGATAAATCTGTGTTAGTAGTAGTGTCTTGACTTTGTTCCCAAATATCATCTGATAAACAATGCATTGATAAAAGTTGAGATGTTTCCTTAAGAACTGTATTGTGCCAACAAATCTCCTTGTAGCTATCTCCCATTCTGCAAAAATTAACGTTATGCATAAATCCACCTTATACAGACATTCGCCTTACAAAATAAAGAAACAGAAATTCTACTTACAAATGACAAAGTTGATTTATAATAATATCTCCATCTCCTAACAGTTCAACATCGAATTTTAGATGTGGCAGCGATTCACGGTTGATGAGTATTTGCGGAACGTGAGATGGAATAGAGGATGGAATTAAGGCTACTGGACGCACTTTCAGCGACGATCCAATCACAATTAGAAGATCGCAGTCATCCTTGTCTTTAGCCATTGCGTCGTGAAAAGCATCCGGAAGTCCTTCGCCAAAGAAGACAATATCTGGCTTCATTATTCCTTGCGACACGAGATCTGTAAGTTACAAAAGAAAAAAATATATAGTTTACCGAAAAATGATTCGATGGCAGTCAGTCAGCTTTGACGCTTTTTGTTCTGCTCAATCATAACATATCGTAGTCACAAGTCTCAAAATCCGTAAACGGCAAATGGTAAACTGTAGTCCGTAAAGAGGTCTAAACGACACTTACGGGTAACTTGATGCAATTTTATGAGTTTACCTTATTGCGCTTATTACTAGCGAAGTATTACTCGTAGTTATGATTGACGTATCAACTTATGTGTGGATCAGTGTAAATCGCAACATCATTTAGTGAAGACATACTCCGAGAAGAGTAGATAATGTTCTCTCATGGCCATCGATTCGCGACACACTATAGGAAAGGCTAACAGCGGAAACTATCACTAGATAGCTAACTTTCCATACCATAGAAACTGATAAGCCACATTACGAAAGACTGCAAATAAATTTACTATCAGCGAAGATCAAGTACATATAGAATATACAGTTACCTCTATAAGTTTCATTAGGATTAATCTCAGAAATTGAAGGTAACGCATTTGCTCTGCATTTAGGGCACACAGGTATCCTCTGGGCGAAAATGTCATCCCGGATGTCATCCGCTCTAACTTGATATTTGCATCTTGTGCACGATGCAGTAGCAAAAGAGCCTTTAACATAAAGTAGATGATTACAAGCTGTAATACTACCTCCTCGCATATGTGTTCGCAACTGGATATATGAAATATAATTGAAATAAGAACATAGAAATAAATCTAAAAATTATATCGGTTCTTTACATTTTAAAACCTGATAAACTATCGCATGGAATATCACTGACCAACAAAGTTACAAGGTTTTTAACATTTTATTTACGCGTTAAAACGTATACAATCTTGGAAACAATCTAAATCGTTTACAATCTTACAGTAAATATTGAATGGTCAAGTTACTAAATTTTTTGAATAGTGATAAAGATGATGTGTACTTACCATGACACTCAATGACGTTTTCAATACCAGCGACTTGTTCTAAAGTATCAATATTTTGAGAATAATTTCGGAGCAATTTCTTATGTTTATCTAACATTTTGATAAACCTATGGCATGGACTGGGTTTAAATTGCCCTGGATAAATTTCCCGAGCAAATTTGTAAAACGGCCTTGGATCTTGACCAAAATAATTAATATCAAACATGGCCTAAAAAAAAAAAGTACATGAATATCTTTATAGAATATTTTAAGTCAACAGTCATGAAAAGCCATATATTTCATACAACAGATAAATCTGTAATAAGGAGAGGTTAAAGAATAAATAATTACTTGTGGATCAGGTAAATCTGGAAAATCTTGTGCCAGTCTGGAGTATATGCCATCTCTGCTTCTGAAATCGGGGATGCCACAGCTGACACTTACTCCAGCTCCTGTTAAAACTATGATTTTCTTGCTGCTGCGAATGAGCCTGACCACATCCGTTAACGTGTTTATGTGCCTGAGTTTCTGTCTTCTTGGTGGTTCCGACATCATATTTATAATGATCTGAAATTTAAATATTACACATACAAATATTGTAAAAATTATACTGAAGTAATTACTCTATATTCGTATAACTTTATTCGTAGTATTTTTATTCATTCTTTCTATAGATATTAGTACCTTCCATAATGTAAGGTCATCGACCTGCTCTGGGATCTGCGTAGAATCCATAAGAAGATGATGCATGAGGTCCCTTGGATCTGCACCAGTTAACATTTGTTTCTGAACCCACGATGAGGCATTTCTCCATTGATGATTAATTTCTCCATCGCCCGAGAGTTCGGAGAGTCCTGATAAGTCGGATAAATTAGAAACTGTTGATGATACTTCATCCTTCTCGTCTGTTGTGTCAATTCTGAAAATGCGAACGATGCCCTTGTAAGCATGACCAAAAAGCAGCGTAAAATTGCAGAAAATATTCTATTAACGAGAAATGGACTTACGGACAGCCGGTATCATCGCTTCTTGAATCAACTCTGGATGGTGTTGACGTTACGTTTGTAGTAGCCGGAGAAGTGAATGTTGACTTTGATACATCGCTTAATTCTGTGAAGCCGCTATCTCCACCCAACGTTTCTAGAAATTGATGTTTATATTAAGCATTTACACGGACATATATATCAACGAAATAAAAAAATAAATACACAGATTTACCGACTGCACTTTCATTCATAATATTATTTAGTTTCATTACGTTTCATAGTTTCTATCTGTACGCTTTAACCAACGATATATAATTATTGTCGTAAAAATAAAAAACGTTAATTCGAGAGACATTTTTCTCCAAGCAATGTCTTCTAAAGAAATTAAAACCTTTCAAACGTACCGAATGAAAGTAAGTATTCGTGAAAAAAATTCTGCTTTAAGTTGTCCCGCGTGACAGTTCTAACAATGGTGTATATTCCACATTGATAGACTAACACCAGCTTGGTGCTCTCGCGTATGAAAGTTCTGCCATCTGTGAAATTCGTGAGAACGAACGGAGAATCTTACTGTCATCAACCGTATTATATACTCGAAATTATCCTAAAATCCATACTTTTCGCTAATAAAATTCATACAAAAATTATCGAGCCCGTTAAAACGAAGGATTTACTAGTACCCTAAAATCCTATACGTTTGAAAGTAAGTGAACGATATCGCGAAACTACGGCGCATATAGTAGCTGTCATGGCGGTTTCATCTTGAAAACGATCCAAGTCAAACAACGAACTGCGGAAGACTTAAGCGGCGTTCAGATAACCAGTGAGGCGTGACGTTGCTCGTGGTGTGTTGCATTGCAGGGAGCTTGGCACCATTGAATCAAATGAGAGCGTTCACATTCGACTTAGCGCTGGTGCAGTGGTCGTTGCTAGTAACCAAAAGCTTGGAAGGTCTAAGCTTCTACGCTGCAATACAACGGACGAAAGCAACACGCCAATCAGACGCGAGCAATCGCAGATGCAACGACCAATGAGGAGAGACTGTAATCAAAATAAAAGTTCGAAAATCTCGTAAACAAGGACCGTTGCTGGTCACTGCCAGTCACAAGTCACAACGAATACAAAGACGTATCAAGACACATAAGGAAGCGATTAAAATAATATAATATAATAAAAGAAGCATAAAGAGATGAAATCGACAACATTGCATGCTATGTGAACGCTCTAGCAACGCGTTACACCGTACGTTGCAATACGCCACAAGCAACGTCACGCCTCACTGGTTATCTGAACGCCGCTTTACAACTCTCACTCCGCCATCTTGCAATTGTGCGAATTTCATTAGTAAATTAGAAATGCTAGCTTAAAAATACCTTCGAGCGCTTCATTTGGGGTATCATGTGCTGTCTCGCAATCCCGGAAATCAGGTTTCGCACAGCTGGTAGTTCGGTACCCGTTGCCGTCGACCTTTCGTCGTTTTGCTGGGGACGAATATTCTGGCAGCTCCGAGCTTGACGCCATTTTCGACAGCAATGCAATGCATAGTTTTATGAGCGTCCGTTTCACCAACAGAGGTCACCTTAGTCTTCTCCACCATCATGTCATGTTTTTGGAAAGAGGCATACAGAAACATACTACGAGACCTATGGAACCAACTCCTTGATTATATCCTTACGAATACGATAAATAATTAAATTGTGGCAATTAGAGGATCATTATGTGCATAATTGAGTTTCTATAATATTTGCGAAAAGAAGTTTGCGAACAATTTCCGATTCTTTAGCTGTAGGTTCCAATGATTGTTGCAATATCGCCACCTATATAAATATCCCTCTTTGCTTGTACAATTGTTACGAAGTAATATAATTATTTCAAATACCGCAATGAATAATACTTAATCGGGCCAAACTATTCTAGCGTATTTATATTGATAAGTTAGCTCATACCCTAGTATAAAAAATGTAATATGCTATATCGGACCTGTGCAGAACCATCAATTTTGTATATATAGAATTATGTGGTATATAGCAACGACCTCGTAAATTCCACCTCTGATGCAAGTAATGTAATATCAATTATCATAAATAACGTTCAGGCTTATCAATTATACGTCATCGATGTGGTTAATGAAAATACAATTTCAAATAAATAATATAATAATACGCCAGGCACCGTGAAGTAGCGCTAAGTCGGCCATGTTCCATTGCTACTTGACTTGTAAGCGATAATAT
Organism: Tiphia femorata; assembly: GCA_944319695.1. NCBI lineage: Eukaryota > Metazoa > Arthropoda > Insecta > Hymenoptera > Tiphiidae > Tiphia > Tiphia femorata. The sequence continues at coordinate 10,500,514 of OX090895.1, read as the reverse complement.
GTGCGACTTGATTTGTAAAAAGTTTTATAATTGTGACTATAATTAATATCACGTTCAATATTGCGATACTATCCCATATAAACTGAACGCAATGATGTAATTTGGGTCAGAAAAGAAATAATACACACAAATTTCATCGTCAACGTGCAGAATATATCTATTAGGAGATAAAATTGAAGTATTATTTGTTTTAGTATTAACTATATATTATTGTTTGATTGTAAGAATTTCGGATTCATTAAATGATTAGTCGTGAAAAAGAGAATCTCAGACAATCTGCTCTGATCAGCTCTGATCTGGTCACGAACAGTCACGAACGGTACTTCTGGTTATGTGAAGTTGCCTGAAGATTGTGTTTCCACTTGTGAAATACTGTATACGCGCGAAAATTGTAATATTTGAATTCTAAGATTTACCATAGGAATACAGAAGCACGCACAAGTAAAACAATTGTTATATCCTAAAAATTGTATTTCCCAATTGTAGGTGCAACCCAACAATTGCTAGCACGCACAAACATTTGTTCCAAAAAATAGCCAATTCTATGATAATAAGAATAAAATACTATGAAACATATTACAATTCACAAGGTGTAAATAATAAATTAGATGGTCATGAATTAATCATGCATTTTGGGAAATGATTAACTAACAAACAGGAAATAATTTACCAATACTTATTGAATGCCTTTATGATCTATACATTTTTGTGACAGTGGTAACCATCATTGTGGTTTTATTCAGCTACGTTCAGTTGAATAAATTTTCGCAATTTCCCGTAACCTCACTATCGTAGTCGTTAATAAATCAGGTTTCACCAAAACGAAAATGATAGATTTTCGAAACGATAACACAAATAATGAAACGTCTAGTAGTACAAATAATGTCCTGAAAATACCAGGTAAGATATAACGAGCATGCTCTTTTATTATATTTTTAGATAACTAAAATGCTTTGCAATGCCCTGTATTTTTAGCTGCTAATAGTAATTAGAGTTGTTTTGAATAAAGCAATGTTCAACAAATGTGTGTGTATGTAGTACCTTCACGCCTCCATACTTACCGATAATCTCAATTTTAAATGCTCACATTTAATATATAAATTAAATTTTAACCTCACTTTTGCGGTAGTTGTATACAAACGTGATCAACTATTGCTATTTGAAGTGTAATGTAAAGTAATATTAATAACTGGTCATACTATCTGATAAGCAAGCTATATAATCATTTCTATTAAAATAATTTTACTTATTATTGTGTATATTGGGAAAGGCATTATTTATTTTATTTTCTTATTTTATTGAATTTTTTACATATATTCGTAATTTTTACCTTTTATTGCGTTATAAATGAATTTAAATACTTGTATGTATTTTTTAATCGACTTACATAAGTCTCACTTGTCTTGAAACAACTGATAGCCTATGTATAGCCTAAAAGAGCTAACTGAAAATTGCATTATTAATATTTTTCTACAGAAAGTACCTATTCATTTAATATGTAGTGAAATCTGTTTTTTGCATTAAGTAAAATTATGTGTTCCGAGAGTTGTGCCGTATTGTGTATGCTCTTTTATTAAATTGTATGTCTATATAAATCGTGATATCAGTATGGATCTTTTTAATACCATTTCTACCACACATGTTCGTACCCCTGAAGATGAGGATTATCCTAGTGGTATGAATTAAGATTGTATAACAACGTAACTGTAGTCTTTTTATATCCAACTTTGTTCGTTTTAATCCATTCGTGCGTCTTTAATAATTGACAGTTTGTTTTTATTCTTCTTTTCAGTAACATCTCAACAAGGGTTAGCTCCACTTAGTCCCTATCTTAATTTCGATCCTTCATATCTTCCAACAAGCCAACCAGAGTTTATATTTCCGGAAGGTGCCGTTAAGCAACGCGGTCGATTTGAATTAGCATTTAGTCAAATTGGTGCGGCATGTATTATCGGTGGAGGACTTGGTGGTACCACGGGTTTCTACAGAGGAATTAAAGCCACTTCAGATGCTGGTCAAGTGGGCATACTTAGAAGAACACAGTAAATATTTTGCATTTGTCGTAAGACATAAATCAGTTCAATGGTTTAACATAACCATATTAGTATTAACATATGTTATATATCTTCTTAATAGATTAATTAACCATGTTATGAAAAGTGGTTCGTCGCTAGCAAATACACTTGGAGCAGTAGCATTAATGTATAGTGGTTTCGGTGTAGTCTTGTCATTGGTGAGGGGTACAGATGACTCTTTAAATACAGTAATAGCAGCAAGTGCAACGGGAATGTTATACAAATCGACTAGTAAGTTAATTTTTTTAAACACATTCACACAGTAAGAGTGTTAATGAAGTTAACATTTTACTTATTTTACATTTTCAGGTGGAGTTCGTAAATGTGCTTTGGGTGGGTGTGTTGGACTAGGAATAGCTACACTGTATTGCCTATGGAACAACCGAGAAAACATTTTACAGTTCAGTCATCAATTTATTCCAGCGTAAGACTGTGTGTGTACCATGAACCAAAATGTCCTTTGTGAATGTTCCTACTGTAATCATTAGTCAAATTACCATTGAAAATAGCATATCATTAATTCATGCAATTAATATAGTATCTTTGATAATAGTTGAGCAATAAAAAACTCTGGTCCGATTGAGAATTATGAATGAATTGAATTTACAAATTGGCTAGGACAGAAAAGAGAATAGAATCTGAATAATGACTGTTATATCTAGCTGATTGTATCGACTTGTTACATACATATATATCACATTCATTCATTGCAAAGCTACATTTAAATTTCTAGCAGCTTTTGAAAGTAGGAACATTCTTATTACTTTCCTTCATAACAATTTCCGTTGTAAGTATAGATGGAAGTAACATAAGTTTTCATTGCATGCAAAAATATGAATCTTAAGAGGTATGAGTGAATTTATGTGAAAATTTACATCAAATTAACTATCAAATTCAACTGTAAATTGAAAATACACCATTTTAGATAAGAATATTACAATATTATCTTTCGCAATGTTCAATACTGTGTCTGAAAAAAAGCTCTTGTAAAGCAAAATTTGAATGTTTAACGTAATTTAATTTAGATGTTGATAAGGATTGGTTTGAAGTGGTAATAAACTAAAAGTAAAAAATACATCATGCAGTGTTTATGACATGTTTTATGTTTTCGCTTAAAGTTACACATTGCTGGATTGCAATATATTTACAAATTACACGTACGATAAATATGTTCATGATAATTTCTTTACAGTAGCTTTTAAAGTATACACCGTGATTGACTAAAATCATTTGCTTCGCCCCTTTCCCATTGCAATTGTTACGACAGGGAAATTATTTTCCTAGTAGAAATTTGGAGTCAATGTCTTTTATTATCTTTATTTTTAGCAAAAATATTTGTTCTCATAACATGTCCTATTTTTCAGGTCTACGTGACATTGGTACCTAAAATCACTAGAAATTTACAACAAAGTATACCTGCCTTGTATATAGAAAATCCCCCAAAGTACATTCACTCAGAAGATACAAATCATCGGAACAAACAGTAAAATATGTAATTTAAATAAAATAACGTGACAATGTGTTCTATAAGTTGGAACAATTTTACATTAATTAACTCCCATGCTCAGGAGCAATTATCCTATGTGTCGATTTCTCATATTGTATTTTTCCATGTCCAATTTTGTCCTACATATGTGAAACCAGTATACCTGTATAGTACCTGAATGACCATTATAAGAAGTGCGTCTAATCTTATCTACGTTTATCTTCTTGCAATAACGCGTTTGTCGACGCGCATCAATAGAACTAAATTCGGTGGACGGATTTTCTACGAAACTGGAGTTATTAAAGATCGTTTCTCATACAGTTTTTCAAGTTACAAGTTATATTACAGAGTGTTTGTGTTAGCAGCGATGATATCATCAATCCGAAAAGTGCTAGTAACGCATGTTGCGTTTTTGTGAACTATAGGCTGGTATATACGGAAACCCTAAATTATTTTTTTAACACGCGTGAAGTGGACTAATAAGCGCATCAGAAGACAGCAGTTTCGAAAAGTAATTTTATTCGAAGATTCGACAGTAATTTGAAACATTTGAAATAAACAGGAGGTAGGTGTGGACGGAACAAGCGTCAGAAAAAGTGAAAGGATAACCATTGGCGGCACGTAGCTAAAGGATTGGTAAATGGTAAATCATAACTTTGACATATGTATATCACAGTGTTTCGTGACAAATGGAAAACCGTCTAAATGAAAGGAACGAGCGAATGTGAAGAAGCAATGCGCACAAACATGCTCCACGCTTGTAAATATCAAGAAATTTCTCTTCGCGCTTATCTTCCACGGTACGGGCTCTGTAATCACGGCAACTTCATTCCGTATCCATCAGGAATTTACACCGTACGAAACTAATAAACGGAAACGTATTCTGCCTTATTGAATTCTCCGTTTTTAAATTCGGCATCCTCCGCAACGCGTACGTTTACGTGAAATTCATCTTAGTACCGAGAGGCTTGGCTCATTTTGTAGAATACAAGTGTTAGTGCATAGTACCTCCGACAAAGCAGGTGGATTTGCGCGAGAGCATTAGCGAAATTACCAATTTTGCGAATATTGAAAGTGGTTTCGTGTGGTATACGAACTGAGCTAATTGCACCGAGCAAATATTTGACTTCGACTCCCCGAGATCCTTGACTAGTGCGCAGAGGCTACAGCGTGGACGCGAATCTACGAAAGTATACATCTTCTTTAAACAACTCGCGCGCATTATACACAGTCATGTATACATATACAGTACCACACGCCGATTTTCGATGTTCGTTCGGTCGAGGCAAAATTCAGAAGGTTGCTTTCGTCATGTGCTCGCGAGAACGTCGTTTTATTGCACTCCCTGATTGAGAACTTTGATACGGTGTTTCCGAAAGTTAGTCTAAAAAAAAGCTAATAAAGTGTGCATACTTGCGAAGTGCCACCATCATATACGCACTTTCTTCACTGAGAGTTTCGTGATAGCATTAGTGAAACGTAGCAGGTGTGGCTATATTTTACTTCGGTATTCAAACTCTCGCTCAATCGATTAAACAAATTTGCCGTAAACTCGCAAAACTATTCTATTAGAGTGCGACGAGCTATTCGCGTAATTACGGCGATTTATGTATTTGGGTAATCACGTGACGCACATGTCTATTTGAACTTGATTGATGTTCTTATTGCACCTTGTATGCGTGCGACATTCTCGCATTTGAAAATAACAGAAGTGTTCTTATTACGTTAGACGTATTATCTTTCGCTAAGCTTTCAAGTAATTAGCGAATCACTCTATTCCACAAATATAGGTAAACGATACATCGTAGATTGAAAGTGATCGCAACACGACTAGGTTATCTTTGAAAAGTGCAGTAAATCGAAACGCGTTTAAACAAACAAATGCGAATAATATCGATTCGCTTATTTCTAATCTGATCAGTTCCTATTGCGCAGTCGCTGTCATCCGCATGGATAACGCGTGAGCGTGCATGAAAATTCAGAAATCTCGTCGATCCCTGTCTCATCCTTAAAATAGACCTGTCTATACTATCTCGTATGAAGAAATAGTAGCATGAAAATATTTATCTGTCCGGTTTCTTGTATAGGAGCCGAGGACGAAAAGCGATGCGTTCAATTCTCAGTCAAATCTGAGTCTTCCCGCCACGCGTTAAGCGAGTGCGTGTGGACGTTGAAAAATGTTGGATGCTATCAAATAAATCTGTTTCAATTCTTCGTTCGATGTTTGAGAATCAATTTGTTTCTATTGCAGGTGTTTATGCCATGTTATTTTTTTGGCGCAAGTAATATTCAGCCGCATAAAATGTAATACAATCAACGTTTTGACTAACGCAGTGCTGCGGATCCATGTTGCTTGATTCAAATCGAATATCGAGACTATTTTACCGCCTGACCGATGAACGAGCACTTTGATTGCCAGCAGATCACTCGTCAATAAGAAGATTTTGAGCGTCATGTTTCTGCACTTGGTAAGTACCAATATATTTGTGAGTGTTCCTTTTTCCTTTAAATTACTATTAATCACTCTTGGGTCGATCGTTGTTCTAAAGTAATTGTTTCAGGTATGTTCGATCACGGAAACTAATAAATCTGAATCCTGGCGCACAATTTGCAATTACGCGCACGCAAACTTCGTGACTTTCACCGATGCTCCTCCTATCCTTTAGCGGTGTCTTCTCGGAGTAATCGTATCTTTCTCTATAAGTAATAACGCGAGAGGCGCATTAAATCGAGACTTTCTATAGAATCAATTTCCAATACAAAGAACGAGAAACTTAAAGTCGATCGTCATGAATTTCGTGGAAGCCGAAAAATTTCTCGCTGTACTTTATGCCGCCTCTGCGATTTTGTCGATCACTTCGTTAATTTCATTAACAATTGCGTGGCAACATTGGTCCAGGACCCTGGACGTTTGCATAGATGTGGATTGCGGTTGTATTCTGTACAGCATAAATACGTTTAGTACTTTCATGGGAGGTGATGTTAAGTTGTGCCATTTTGGTGCATACGGTTTAATCCCTGTCGCGGTAATCGGCTTATCGCTTGCCGTTTATCATGGATACAGATGTTGCATCAATAGAACATTAGATCAGCCTAGATCAACGAATCGTGCTGCAGCTTACACCGGAAGCAGGTACACAAGGACGTGCTATTTTATACTTTATCGTTTTTCGATATATCGACTCACGTGACACGGACTATCTCGATACTCATTGTCGGAGATATATACGAACATTTGAATTTAAATTCGAATATATATTTATTACAATTTGCGGCAATTTACTCGACGACACGCTAGCTAAGAATGTTTCGTTCGAGAATTGAAATGGCATTACCAGGAAAGTATTCTGGAATAATAATCGTAGATATGTAATAATGGAAATAGGAAAAGTGATGTATAGAGTAATTGATACTCATTATTTTTACTTCTTATCTTGCAGGCGTAATTGTAACGGTCAAGTGGTCGTCGTAGGGCCCAAAAGCAGGTCGGTTTGCAAGCAATGGATGCCGGCTGCATTTTGTGCGGCATTAATTTGCTGTCTGTCCCTTGCCTACGCGGTGGTTATAACTGATGGATATTACAAAACTTGCGAGCAGTATAGAAAAAATTTAATTCAACTGCTTGGGTCGGCAGCGCGCGAGAGTCAGGTATGTTATGCTGGCCGCGCGTTTCATTATGTTATACGTGCACAAATTTTTGTTCGGAATAGTCATGGCATTGTACTTATATTTAATTAGCATTAGCACATATTCAGATCACTTTCGCGTTATTTTATGCGCTCGTAAAACGACGAAGGCAATACAACCGTGAACGTAATATTCAAATTACCATTTGCATCATTGGCACATTATTTTTCATTTGGAATTAGCCCATGTACGTGGCTAATAGACCAGCTAATTGAATAGGTTCGTGACCGTCGGAAATGAATGCTTTTATCACAAGACGATCAGTAACAAACTTTATATAAATATTATCTTGCTAATTGATATACCGTATGCTCGTGCATCTATAAATTAATTACAGTAATTATTCTCGTAAAATAGTTATAGGCGAAACTAGTAGTTAAAAATGATTTTATCTGTATCTTATTTCAGGCAATTCGTAATAGATTGACTTGTGGGGCAATTTTAGACTTCATGGATTACTTACAGCCAGATAGTAACAATTGGAGACGTGGAGATGAAATTAACACCGGTGTTACTCTCCTGTTCGCAATTATCAGTAGTTGGTTTAATTTTTTTACTTGGCTAACAGTTTGTCTCACCAATTTTACTATGGCGAGGAAACGTTTAAATAATTTAGGAGAAAAATTTTGTTGCTACTGTTGTTAACACTAAACGTACCGAAGATTTTTTCCATATGGGGATTTCCCTTGTTAATCGATCATTTTGACCTGCGTTTGGTAGCTTTAGTGTTAATGTTATAGAGTTAAAATAAAAGTTACATAAGGACTATAAATTTTATGCGTGGATATAGTTTAAAGAGTATTTGTTATTTTGTATAAGATGGACATTGACAAAAAATTTATAGTATAGACTGATGTTAATTATAATACAGTTTATTTTAGAGCTCTGTACTTTATACATAGATACTGCATTTAATACCTAATTTATATACAGTGTTTCACCTGTTCACTCATGAAAAATACGTTACTATGACTGATAATATTATGAACAAACTTCACAATAAAAATGGTTTTTACATGTAGAACTGCGAGTGAACAATCTGTTTTAGTTTGCATACCATTTATATGTTGTGTATATATTATTTGACTCTACCATATAAATCTAAATATTCGATTGATAGATATTTATATCGCTCGTTGCATTTCAATAATGCAAACTATATATACAGCTATACATATGCTTCATAATAGAAACTAAATTGTCATTTTTTTTACATGTGACTAATATTAGCAGTAACTCAACACCCATTCGCTTTTTAATGATATGCACATTGTCTAAACATTTCAAGTGGTAAATACAGATAGTAAATGAAATTAATGCAAGCGTGGTGCTTACATATATGTATATTCTTCTTACAATTTTATCGAGTAAAACCTTCCAAAAGTTGAAGCAGAGAAGTGAAGCAACAAAACATGTATTTAAGAAAACTCTATGCTACCAGCATAAGTACATTATTTTAAAAGATACAGAATGTTGAATGTAGGAAAGTTACTCCATTTAATTTTGCTATTTAATAATTTAGAATCATGTATTATTGTATTAATTTTGAAAGCAATTTTGTGGCTTATATTATATTAGTCAGTATCTTGAATATTCTCATGTTTTGCAACATACTATTTCATTAAGAAGTAATACAAAATTATTTTTTCTACGTCTCTGCATTAACTGTTGAAATAGTTAATGTTGTTTAACTTATTTATGTCTTTGAATAACACAAAGTATCATATTGTTTGGAAAATTAAAGAAATACTGTAATATTTGGCTGCAGGCAGTGACAAAATTTAAGTAAGATTTCTACACAGATGTAAAAAATTGTAGCGTACATATTGTACATTTCCAATTTTCTACATTTCAGTATTATGTATACAATAAATAAACAGTAATAAATGATGAACAAATATAAACAATGAAAGAAGGAATGTACTAATTATACTGTTAATTAAAAATTTAACTAGTTTTATAATAGTAAATCTGCAAATTGATAAACCATAATGCATATCAATATTCTCTTAGCACCTATTTTTACATTTCATAAATACTGCAGAGATTAATAACATAGGTATTTAAGGCCGATGATAATTTGCTTACAATATTATAATATAAAACATTCACATATTTCGAGTACTTACACGTATGTTCCACGTTAGATTCGTGTCAAGAGAAATGCAAGATACAGATGCAAATATTAATACAACCTGTATTCATAATTTGTATAGTAATATACTGATAAAAAATGACAATGATACTTTATTTGTTGCATAAAGCTCACGATTTCATGTAGGAACTGAATCGAAAACCAATTCGTGCCATTAGATCTTACATTATTCTCATACAATTGACCTTTTTTGTTTAACAATTTCATTGATAAGTTTTATACTATGTGACTGCAACGAGCAAGCTTCAAAACTATTCAGTAAAGGAAGGCACCTAATTACATATAATCTATTATCTACAATCTTGTACACACATGCATGCATGTACATATATACCAATGTACACGCATACAAGCATGTTAATGCTATGTGTACATATATATGTATATAATATTGTCTCATCTTCTTCAAACTAAATTAGATTTTGTTAAATCATTTATGATATTGCTAAAGGCGCAGTATTAGCAGCATATCTTGTTCGAATGAACAACACTTTACCTGTTTAATGTAATAGAATAAATGTATGAATTATGTACTTTTGCCTAGATATTTGTAAGAATGCTATACGAAAAATTGTAAGACTTAGATGTTCTATAAATTTGACTTTAAGTAAAGTAGTTCGAAAACTACATATGCTATTAGTAGTTTTAGCTATATGTAGGAACCCGATATTCCAAATATTTTATGTAGTTCCATTTTGCACAGTTTTACTTTTGATAAGTTACTTTAAAGTTTTTTCAAATTCATATACTTCATTATCTATATGAAGGCAGATGTTAAAAATACTCAAAATCTGTAAGTAATATTCACGTTGAATCTATGTATGAAAGAGAACTGTCACAGAACAAGTCAGTCTTTTTCTTAAGGCAATTTTTTAGGCAAATAAAAAAGGTAAATTTACTACCTGCATGGTAGTTTGTGTTACATTATAAAAATCTTATTGGTACATAACTTCCTTAATGCTGTTATCTGCGCCTTTTAAATGTTATAGTTTGAAAATTCTTTACTGAGTAATTTTTCTCCTGTGTACAATATTATGTTTTCCCAAATTTGAATCAAAGGAAATCGGAGATAAGTATTAAGAATGTATCTCTTACTTTGCTGATGAGATATTATCACAAACGTGTATGCAAGTGTATAATTTAGTTAATAATCTCTTAGAAAAATGTCCTATTTCACAGTAGTTATTTTCGTAGACTTCACTAGTAGAAATCTACAAATTTGAGAGTACAAACGTAGTGAAAACATTTAGCTGCAAAAATAGATGCACAAGCTTTTTTTTTTATCTATTCTTCTCCTTTTTTGGTATAGAGCTGCCAAGTTCAACAACTTGGATTTACTTGAAAATATTCTGGAAAGTATATAATTTTTATAGAAATTAACATTTCCATAGGCATATTATGCTTATCCAGTTCCTTACTTTTATTCACTTCGTAGAAATCTTCTAAAAATGCAAGAAGTAATTGGAGATTGATATTATTACAATTAATACTTTGTAAACCTGCATAATTCCTTTTCATATAATACATCATTTTTTGCTCTGACATACATGCGTACATTTGTTTGTTATGCTCTGCAATACATAGCTATGCAGCTATTTGCTGCTATCACATTTTATATTTATGTACTGATACATAAAACACTATGAAATACAGTGCAAAAAAAGAATGGACAATGAAAGGGTCTATTTTGCATTTTTTCAGCAGTCCGAAACAAAATATCTTCTATTTTTCAATTATATCAGACTTATTGGAAACATAGAAGACTGTTATTCCTATACTGTTGCTATAAAGTAGATAGAACATTTTGATAATCTTCTATTTTATATTTTTTGACAATTGTCTATTTAACGTGCAGTTTCATAGAAAAACATAATTTTTGTATGCATCATCAATTGTGAAGAAGTTATATGTGCAGTAGTCAAAGACAAATGCAGGTAAAAGCTGTTGTACATATGCTTCTCTGTGGTTGTCTAAATGCTAGTTACATATAAAACTATAAAGTCTAATCATTTCCATTGACTGCAATTTTGTAGTCATCTGCACTATGAAATTATAATTATGGAATAGTCTCCATTGCAGAACCTGTACATATACCATAAATATAATATTGATGCATGAGCATCTTTATTGAATATGTGTTTCTGTTTATAATGATAATAAATAGTTTTATACTAACTGTTCGGATGAATGTCTTCTTCTCAGGTGAATGGATTACTTCTTCTTTTCAAAGAACCAAATCGTTTTTCAGGTTCTCTAATTACTTCGAAAGGTGTTACACTAGTTCTAGCTTGTTTCTCATCATTTTCATCACTTGGAAAGTCTTCAAAGCTCATGTTACTGAAGCCAGCAGTTACAGTAGAAGCTTTCTTTGCCTTTGGTGTCTTTTTGTGACTGGTAGATTTTGTTTTCTGAGATATTTTAGCAGGAAGGACATTGATTATGTCACCATGGTTTTCAGTTATGAGATGATATTTTGACTTATCTGATTTGCACTTTTCTTTCTTATGTTTGGGTGCATCATCCAAAACAAGAGGTTCGGGTGACATAGGAGACACAATATCTGAAGAAATGTCTGGTTTTGAAACACTATTGACTGCCTGGTGTGTAATTCTGGCTGTGTGTTGTATAGGTTGTATCGTATAAGTAGGTTGAGGGGCAATATGTGCCAAATGTATTGTATGTGGTGTTTGCATACTAGTAGATAATATTGTATTTAACGCATTGTCAACAAAACTGGGAGATTGTGAAAGAGGTAGCGATGTAGGTCTTTGTTGCTCTGTTGTTGACAAGGATGTAAACTCCTCAAAAGGTACAGATCCAAAAAGATCCTTAAATATGTTAGATTCGGATGCTTCTGAATTTTTTGAGATTGAACTAACTTGAGGACTTGAAGGGCTAATTTGATAGCTAATAGATGGTTGAAATGATTGTGAAGCGGTGTTAGCAAATTCTATGTATAGTTGTTGGTCATTGAGAAATGTAGATCCAGGCTGTTTTAAATCTTCACTTGTATCATACCGCGGAGCATTGTTAAACGGATTAAATCCACTTGGACTAAAAGGTGATGATCCAAAAAGATCCTTTTCGATATCTTCGTTGGCATTATTCAAATGAAGATTTGCTTCAGCTCTTTGTTTACAGTTTAAACTAGTAAAATTTGTGTTTTCATAAATATTTTGGTTTGTATTATTTGTTACTTGCTTAGATATCGAAGCTGTTGCTGATAAAGAAGGAATAATGCTATCTATATTAACCAATGTGTTGGATGGTAAAGGAGAATCACAACTAGGGGAGACTAAATTTGAGACTGGATCAGGTGAATTCATTACACTATTTTGTTCAAAATTTTTCAATGCACTATCTCGACTGTCACTGCTTTTTCTGGAACTGTTTGATCTTGGAAATGGTGCAAGAGCAAAAACATCATCTTCTACCTTCCATAATTCATTATTCAATGTTCTGAGTTTTTCGTTTTCATCAGATGAGCTATCACCATTAAATAATATAGGCTTTGATCCATATTGGTGGCCCACAAAGGGATCTCCGTGGGATTGCTCTGGCTTTGACTCAGGATCCAACTCATCATCTAGTAATAATGGTTTTTCTCCGTACTGATGTCCAACAATAGGATCTGAATCGATCGTTGGTAATTGTTCACGGTAATGGCGTTTTTGTTTCTTCATTCTGTAATCATCTTCGTGTGTAGCAACTGATTCGCATTCTGCATGATAAGCTGAACTACCACAGGTACGTACACTCTCTGAAATAGTCTCATCTATTTTTTCTCGTTCATCATCATCGTCGTCATTATTTTCGTGAATACATTCTTCATCATTCATGGCTTTCAGGTCACTAGCAGAGCCTATAGAATCGTCAGATTCATAATCGACAGTGGCGTTATTAACATCCTGAAATACCTTCTTTTTTCGATTCAAAACGTTTTTTACTCTCCTTTTTTTCTTTTTAACGCGCTCTTGAACCACTTCTTTATCACTGTCACTAGATATTTCATCTGCATTAAACGCCAATTTTTCATATTTTGATCGATCTTCAATTGGCGCTCTCACAAAAGGTGGAGAAGCTGGATTAGACTCGGCAAGTAAAGATGCTTGATCATCCAGTGCACCTTGCTCCATTCCTGAATTCCATTGCTTTAATGGTACTCTGATTCTTTCAGCTGTGGATTTTCCTGGAAAACAAAAAATCAATTTTCGTAAGCTAGTTTGCATACATATTTAATAAATTTCTTTTGCAATAAATCATATTTTTTTGGATGGCGGTTTGTGATAGAATTGAGTAAATTGTGTATTAGTGAGTAAATTGTGTAGTAGTGATCACCTTGATGCATGTTTTAATTGTCGAAAACTTATTATACTTACCTACAGTATGTGTTACATAATCAAATTTTTTTGTCTTATCAAACAAAGTTTATAACCAACGTTTTATTTCTTTTGATAGTCGTTTAATTAGAAAACAAAGTAAACTGTAGCTAATGTTAAAGGTTAATACTAATAACACTAATGTAATTATTTATTGTCGACTAAAAGTGTTTTAATACACAGGTGTAACTTTTTGTTTTTATGCAGGTTATTATTTATCTTGAGTAACAGTGTCAATAAAAAGAACGTGTTTAATTTAATCTGTGATTCTAGACAAGCTGTAGCTATTTAATATTTTGATATTAATAATGTTACATGTTAATAACCACTTGTTGTCTAACTTATAAAAAGTGATTTACTATCAAATTTTACAAATTGTAACTTGTAATATTTGTGATAAGTAATATTATAACAGATTCCATATAAAGAAGAAACATAGAAAAGAGGAGATGTCTGATTAGGCCTGCTGCAAACAGTATATTTAAACTGTATGTAGCTTGCACCAAACATTTGTTATTTTTTGCTAAAGATTCATGTGCTTCAACACTTAGTGTAAAAGAACGTAGTATAACGACACACAAATATTCTAACTAAAAGTAGTGTTAGTACCGCCACCATCCAGTCTGGAACAGTCCTAATCAGATGTTGGGATTAAGGATAAACGCTAAAAACGCAGTAATACTCTGACAGAAAGTCCATTTATTGTCTATCTACTCTATCTATTGTATACTAGCAGAGAAAAGAATAAAATCACAGATTTATACAGTAAACAAAGAATTGCTGCGTTTTATATCAAATTTACATAATTGGAAGAAATAATACTCCATATGCTAATGTACATATTTATTGCTGTAACATTATTTATTGTAATACAGCGGAAAAGGTACTGTCCAAGATTGTCAGCCCCCTATAGTGCTCTCTATTTATAAAACAATTTTTTAACATAAATCTTAACGTAAGGATCATAAAGAACACATGCTCAATTGATCATATTAATGAGAAGGCAAATAGATTGAACAATAATATGAGTTAACTCACCATGTTAGGGATATCCAAGATACCAGTAAGATTAGAGACACCATGAGAGGCAAACGATGCAGGACAAAGATCAGATAAATCCGCAAACAATTCACAAAATATTGGAAAATGAATTGAAAGTTATGTGCTCTCCAAACTCATTAGGTTGTTCCAGACAGTGGATAGATAGATATAATTTGCTATGAATTGCCCTTACAGAAATAAGCACACTTATAAGCTTTTGTTTTTTCCAGCTTATTATGCTTTTAAGAATATTTAATACTTACATGTTTACAAGGAATTAAAGAGTTTCTAATAAAGCGATGTTTAATACGATGATCTTGATAATACTACATGTGTCAATAGAAGTTGATATTTACTATATCGAGTCAAAATAAATTTTTCTCTGTATGCTGTACATTTCGAAAAATACAATGTTACAAGAAAATAAAGCCAAATTGAAATTTTCATGTACTATTAAAGATTCCTTAGAAAACAGATAAGTTTTATGAAAAATAGAAAATGTAATAGGTCCCTTATTCTCAAAATTATGAACATTAAAACAATTCGGTAATATAACAAATAGAAAAATTTCAATGTGTTGCTTTCTTCTAATATAAAGTTGGAAAATTATTTTTTAATAACGTTTAAATGCAAATTAGCAATCTAATATTGATAGAATGTTGACAAATAAATGTACATAAAGAAAGAAGTCAAGAAATGTTCATGAAAGAAATACAATACAGAAATAAAATATAAAATCCATACGGATAAGGAAAGAACTCGCATAAAGTAAAATATGAAGCAGAGTGAAATTAAGAAACTTATCCACTGTGCACTGTAGTATTGTCATCATCACACATGAATACATTTTCTTCTTGTAATTTCGAGTATGTACTAATCATTTACTGTTTGTACATATATATGTATACCTAACACAACTTCACACATACACGCGCTTCTGTGCGCACACATCCACACGCACATACCACATACACACATGCTGATTGTACAGTGTGAAAGAAAAGGAACCAATAATATATCTTCTTATACTTACAATATGATTTGTTCGCTTAATAGTAAAACATTGGAGCACATATTTTATAAAAAGCCGTATAGTAGCTCCATATAACTATACGGCTTCATTTAAAGCATTCTTTTGCATCATAAAAATTAAATTGAATGAATAACTTTGCAAATCCATTGGATCTTTTCATCCACACTGTAAAAATTTCATACTATACAACTGCTGTATTGCATAACATAACACCACTACATGTATATATGAGTAAGACAAAATAGTTTGTTCAAACGATATATCACATTATATATATGTTCATAACATAAAGGTCTATGTCTTTTATCTATTTATAATATTTATAGATAATGTTTCTTTTTTTAACCATTAATAGATTATTTTCATTTAGAAGAAATAAGAACATACTCAATTTATTTAGTAGTTTGCACACAATAGGAACATCTATTGTAAAATTAAAAATTGAACCTCTTTTTTTACATGTTAACATTGAATCCAACAATGTTTCTAAATTATTTTTAATAACATAACTAATATGCTGTTTTTAATTTGAATGTATTATTCGATGTTTTATGCATATATAGTTACTGCAAAATTGATGTTAAAAGCCTTTACTAAACATGTTGTTTACTTCAAACATTGTTTATACTTTTTACATACTTGAGCATACGTATAACTGAGCAAAATTGCATTAATATACTTATTCCATAAATACACTTGTCGACAAACAAATATGTCAAAAATTGTGGCACAAGATACTTAACATAAGTGTATCACATTTTCCATGTAACAACGTAATTTTTGAATATATTTTCCTGTAACATTTATGTATGATGTACGTAAAAAACTAATATCCTTCTGATGAAGACTTATAATATTTGCCAACCATAGATACATTATAGTATATGAATCATAGAACATATGTATGTGTGAGTGAATGATTACTACAAATAAAGGTAAATATGAAACGTTTTAAGAACGTGTTTTTTCAGATACTCTATTCAATTAATATTTTCATGGTTTCAAATAAGTACGTTATCAAATGTAATTTGCAATTATTTCAGATAAATACTCTTTGGAATTAAACAATGAAAATATGTTAATTTAATCCTTATCTCTAGATTGTTAATTTCAATACCTGTCCCCTCTATATGAACAACTAGCCTGTTATTTTATTGCCATATATTACAAATTTAAGAACTTTCTTACAATCGTAAATAATAACCATTCTTAATTTTTGTGCCAGCAAATTAACAAGGTATAACCTTAGAATCTATCCATATATCTTTGGCAAATGAACAAAATAAACACTTTAAACATAAATGTGTATTATATTAAGTATAACTTTACCACAGTCAGCATTTTGTCCTCAATGTAACAGTGTTCATGATCAGTGGTGTTTGAAGTTAAGAAAGTACTTGTTTCTTGCATTCTATAGAATGTATAATGTCTTTGGATACTGACAAATCATTCATAGGTTATTTAAAAAGAGAGAATTATAATCAAAAGACACTTACAAATGGCAAAGAAATGTCTTGTACAATTTATTTTAGTGAGTTATGACATTATTGATTATTGTATCCAGTCATTTTACGAACAAATACAAATGAACCAAGAGAGGGGCATGTCCGTTTCAATCAGTATACATAATAAAATATCAATATAATTATGACTTGTAAAACATACAGTAGTAACTGTATGTTGGATATCAACAATATGTTATGAAAGTAAATATACAACACTGTATAATGTTTTTCCACTGATCATTAAAGCTGTAATAGTGAGTATTAAATTTTCTTCATATAACGATAAATAAGCAAATAAAATTGTATGTAGTATGTTAAGCTATGCTTCATACCAAACATTATTTCCAATGTGCAGATTTTTTGCTAGCAATGTATTATATTGTTAGCTATAACTTTTTATTTATTTTTTCTTATAGATGAAGACATGTAAGTATTTATGATTGTAACTAAAAGTTTTGTGAGGAACTTAAAAGTAAAGATGAAACTAATTATATAAAGCTCATATTTCATATTTGATCACATCTAAGGGAGAAAAATAATAAGTAAATCATATACAGGTAGGTTTAAATCAAATTTCAATTTCTAATCTCTTTAAATAATTATTAACTTCATTAGAGATAAATCAAAATGTGAATAACATTTCACACTATATGTTTTGCAGGAAGCATTTTTGCTTAAGCATACTCAAATGAAAGTGTTTGAAAATATGTTAGCATGATTGACAAGCTGAGTACAGCTACTGCTCATGTCATACATAAAGATTACTTTATGGCAGAAAAGAGATAGAAATGAATATTATTAACTGATTAATAGTTAACGAAAATGTTATTAGTACAGGAAGATAGGAAGAAGTATAGGACAGTGTAATAAGGATTTCATGCATTACCTCCAGCAATTGCAGCAGTCTTTGACCCAATCTTATTCTTTTTTCCTGCTGAAACAAAAATTTCATATCAGTATGTTAAATAATCCTTTATGGATTGTTTTTACCGAAGCGTATTTCTACATGAAAAGTGTTTTCTAAACTTAAGACAGAGTGTTTAAACTGAATGCAAAGCTGTATTCCTAAATATTTTTTTATGAGAATTCTGTTAGAAGTAGGCAAATATCTTACTTGGCAAACTAAAGGGTGCGGATTCAAATGGATCTTCCGGTAGTTCTGTATATGTCATAATAAGGCTTTCACGACTCTTTACACCACTGATGCTGGTATTGCTTCCCCGTCGAATTTTGTCAAATTCTGCACCAAAAATATGATCTTCTGTCAATTGGTTAAAGGGTTGCACATCCTCAAATGGGTTCCAAGCAGCAACATCTGCACTTAATGATCTTCCTTCTGCACCTGTCAGACTTGAAAGTTCACCCTAATAAAACAATAACACACTTATTACGAATATATTGTAAAAAAGAAACAACTGTTTCAGTTATTCTATGAAACTGCAATCTCTTGAGTAGAATGTTACCTAATAAGGATAAGGTAAATTTAGTAGACGCACAAGTTTGCCTAATGTAAAGTAATTTATGTAATCTGAGCATGTATCCCTTGTAAAGGTGGTACAAGATACATTATCTAGCAGAATAATGTATATGCTCAGTTGCAAAATAGATTACATTTGTGATCAAATTGAATCTAAATTAACTACATTATGTTACTAATGGTAGTGCAGTGCAGAAGAAACATAAAATAATTTAGAAGAAACTAAAGATTGTAAATGATCAAAATATCAAATAATATAATTTATACGAAGTATACTATAAATATATTTTTCAATTTGATAATCTATGGATGTATTATGTTAATCATTGCTATTTTTTGATAAAACCTAGTACAAACTCAAGTATTAGAGGTATAAGTGAGGTAGAAGTTGTAAACCATTGATTTTTTTTAAGATTTATGCTTCTTATGTTATATGTACTAAAAAATTCAACAAAAATAAATTATTCATAAATAAAAGTTAAATTAAATTAAATGAAAGTTGTTTTAATCAGAAAAAAAAATAAAAGTGTGCATTTTATGTACTTACAACACGTACATGCGAAGCACTAGCTCCTATGCAGGGTCTTATATCAGCCGCTACTTCAGGAGGTGTAGTGTCTTCTAAACGGGGCTTAACAGAAGCTTCGTAAGGTGCTAGAAATTGAGTAGTCTCACTTGCAAACGCTCTGTGAACATCGAAATGGCCGCTGTAATATAAATAAGAATATCTTGACAAAAAAGAGCGATCCAATTATTTGGACAATTTGTACCACATTATAGTTTTTCCTACTACAAACCAATTTATATCAAATCAAATAGAATTAAAACGTGGTAATTTATAAAATTCTTAGATCCAAATTTATATTTATAATATATATATAGGTGTATAAACACAGTGCATATAGTAGTATAAGCTTACTTATTAAATGCGCTTGTATCACTGACATTTCTTCTGTGACGCGATGAAGATAATGTTGGACTGTCTGGTGGAGAAGTACTTGAACTTATGTTTTGGCTTAAACTTTCTGTCTTATTAACAGGTTTTGGTAATGCTAATGCCGTAACATTTCCAGTTGTTTTATTAGGCCCAGTAGGAATATTTAATTTTGATTGTAATGATGTAGCCGGAATGAATTTTGCCGATGAGCTTGCAGGTGGGTTAGTAATTTTTTGGAGAACTTTAACACATCCAGGTTTAGGGGCAACAGGGGGTGGTATTTTTGAAGGTGGTGGCATGGCTCGAGTATCATCTTTGAATGGATCTGGATATCCTGCATAAAAAAAAATAGACATTTACGATATTACTGCATCTATTAAGAGTTAATTCTTCAAGAATTTTACCTGATGGTGGAAATAGTGCTTCTAAATTTTCCTCATTTACATTTGTCGTAGACCGTGAATCAAAATAATAAGAACCTTTTTCTTGAATTGTTACAGGTGACTGCTGAGTCAATGGTGAATGACTAACCATAGGACTCTGCGATTGACTGTATTGCGTCTGCGGTTGTCCAAAAGATATATTTTGACTCGGACTGCAAACATGAGGAGAAACCTGAGCAAATGATGATTGTGTCGACAACTGAAGCGATTGTTGCGTATTCACTGGAATTGCTTGAACGTTCTGTGCATTCTGGCACATATAAGGTTGATTTGTATTTTGTTGACCAATTTGAACGTATGAAACAGAATTTCCAACGGTATTCTGAACCGGAAGTTGCGTTCCTTGACCTGATATTTGAGTAACAATCTGTCCACTTAAACTTATAGGACCTGTGCTCACAGCTTGTCCTTTTGGTCTTTGTCTTGGAGTAACTGAAGTACCTTCAACTGCAGTCATAGGAGTGAGTTTTGGTGTTTTTACAGACGAAGATCTTTTAATATTTTCTGATTCCATAGTTGGATATGGGAGAGATTCTAATGTAGGTGTTGTAACTTTCTGTAATTAAGGAAATATTAAGTAATATTATTTAAGTTATTCGCATCGCATAGTTCTCATATTTATAATATGCACTTACATGCAAATTTTGTACAGGACATTCTTTCCCTTGTATTTGAAATGCAATAACTGAGACTTGATAAATATCAGGCCGTATATCGGGATCTGGTTCAAGCATGTATCGAATCAAACAATGAAGACCTTTGCTGTATCTGTAAAATAATATTGTATCATGTACAACTCGTACAAGAGTTCCCAATAAATTACATGTCATAATTAACAGGTTACAAACCTAGAATTATCTGGTATAGTAAAGTTTCCGGATTGTATAGCAAGTGTACTTTCACCAAAAGGTGATATAAAAAAACATAGCTTGTATAGTAAACAACCTAGAGCCTACAATAATTAGGGAAATATAAAAATGTAAATTTTTGTATAATTATTTACAATGATTTACAATGGATATAATAGTATGTGCAAAGTTTCATAATAGACATAGTAACACATACCCATATGTCGGCTTTCGTTGTGATAGGTTTCCCACAATACATATCCACCATTTCTGGTGCTCTGGAACTGAGCGTTGTATATTTTTTAATTTCCTCTTCAACTGTAGGTGCACCCTGAATACTGGAATTAAGAATTTTTGCTGTTGCCGAACCAAAGTCGCATAACACATAATGACCAGAATCAGCTAACAATATATTTTCAACCTAAAACACAAAGCCCATTTTTAGTTGATACTGCTGTATTCAATGCACCTATATCGCATTGTAATACACGAAATACACAATTTACCTTGAGATCTCTATGAATAATAGGAGTTTGACAATGATGCAATCGTGATACGGCTTCACAAACATCACAGAATATCTGCATAACTTCTGATTCGCTAAAACCAGTCTGCAACCTATAGCAGCGTGTTAAATGAAAATTAGAAATTATACCGTATTGGATTAAAAAAAGATCATTTCGTGCATTTTAGGACAGTAGTAGATTAAATTATGGATATACATCATAACATGTACTAAAATACATAATACAAAACTTGAAATTAAACATTAGAATAATAAATATATGATTCGTAGAGTGTACATCGTTGAACCATACTACGTTAGCCCGTTGTTTATATTTTCTATCGTTCCTTCTTCATTATCGTAACGAATACCATATGGCCATGCTGTACTTACCTGTTATTCATCATTTGAAGAACTTGTGATTTACAATAAGGCATCAGAAGTAAAAGCTCATGTACCCCTCCGCCTGTATGGGTGATACTACTATCTACATATCCTATAATGTTTTTGTGTCCACTTAGGTTACTCTGTAAACGATAATAACTATGCAATCCGCAATATTCTACAATGTATACATAAAGATTTATATGTACATTGGCTACTTTTGTACTTGTTAGTTATAGATTAATAATCGCAAATTAATACTTACTGCAATTTGTATCTCCCTTTTGCATACATTGAGATCATGTTCATTGTTGACATACATGCGTTTAAGTGCATATCGTCCACCCGAAGCTTTGACCAAGAATACTATAGCAAATCCTCCTACAAAATCACCAGATATGTTTTCAAAGCAAAACGTTTTCTATTAATTCGCTGAAAAGTAGAGAATTCGATGTCTCCTTATAAGATTGTTACACGATTATGAAAATCCTTCATTTGTATACACATCGAAGATTAGGTTGCGCTTCTTTCAAAAGAATTACGATTAAATAACATGGAAGTTAGGAAGGACGCATAGTTACTTATCAATCTTTCAACTCATTAATATAATTCCTAATAAGCCCCCGTCGGCAAAAGGCCATTTAACAAAAGTTGCACACCGTACTGTTTGCACATATTAATGGCACAGCATTATAACATTAAATGATAGTAAATTACTTTAGATTAGGTAGTACTCTGCCCTGACTTACAACTTTACATTTAATAGGAGTAGTATGGAGAAGTGTAATTTGTAACTTCAATGGTATTAGAATATTTAATATTGGTGAGAATATCTATATTCGTAGGGCTATGCTTGTCGGCTGCAAGTTAAGAAGAGATTTGAAGATGGAGAAAATATATTTGCAAGTCGAAATTCCATTAAGAAGGGTAAAGTATCGCGGGCAAGACGTGAACGAAGAAACGCGAAGCGGGGGGGAGGAGGGATAAAGAGTCCAAGGTTGAAAAAATAAGATACCTTCTGCTAAGACTTCCTCGACAGTCACCGTATGACGTCCAACTACGAACACTTTTCCCAGATAGCTGTTGGGTTCCTTCGACGTGTTCTCGATTTTCGAAAAGAGCTTCTTCATATTGGCACACGTCGTCGGCCCTCCCAACACCGAACTGATTTGACATAAGGCCTCGTACTACTTCGCAAATTCCGACGTATGATACGCGAATTAACCGAACGAAACGTTTCTTAGTATTGATGCCGTACCTTCCGCGTTTCGGATCGCCGCTGATCCCCGTGGAAATCCAGCGTCAATAAACTTAACCAACGGAAATCGTTTTGGTCATGATAACAGTTAACGTATTTTACCCAGCCGACATATTCAGGCTGTACGAACTGCGCATGCGCCGCTCCGCAGAACCGATGTCGGAAACATATGTGCACAACTTCCGGTCGAGTGACAAATCTAATTGAAGTAAATGTTATTTGCGAGATGTAAGTTGAATTATCATTTAATGAAGTATCCCGATGAGGTATCTCTCCTGTTCTTAGTAGGTATTTAAAATACGCTCTACGTTTTACGGCTGCGTTCAGCCCCGTTGAAGGTTCTTACGCCTATTGATCATGAGTGGAATAGACAACAATGCTATTTTAAGTGAAATAAAAGCTTTGGAGAAAGCATTAGCTTCGGGAAACAGTTGCGGTAAGAAACGATCCTCCGATGCAGTCACGTGTGAATCATTTGACACGATTGAATTTGAAACCGAGGTACCCCCGCAAAGTGTCAAGAAGCGGGATAATAATCGTCCAACGGATAATCCACAGAAGGATAATGACAATGGAACTTCAACTGTGGACAGTGCGTATACTTTGAATAAACAGTTGATCGGGTCTTTATTGACTGTTAAGGAGACGTTAACTTCTCTCCTCGAAGAATGTAACAGGAGATTGGAATTAATAGACAATCAGCTGCAGCAGCAAGCAAAACCAGGCTCAGTTATAAAGAGCACTATCTCTCCTGCTGGGATGCCATACTTCAAAGATCACGATCTTTTCGTAGCGCCAAAAAATGAGGATTCAAGGCTAAAGGCGGAACGTGGCGAATTGCAAATTATATCTCTTCCACCTGTTTCTCGATGGACAGTTAAAGATAGAAATAAACTTCACTACGTCATTCGTGAAGAAGCTATAACAGTTGTCTTGGACAATGAGAGAAACAAGGAAAGCGACGAAGAAGACGAAAACGTTGGGTCGTGGCTGCCAAAAGATTTTAAAGAATTGGTGGGTCCCTTGGGTAAGAGAGAATTTGATTGGCTGAAAATAGCAACGACTGATTTTCATGGTAGGCATACGGCGGAAGAATGTCGCGTTATGTGGAATGTCTTTTTACACCCTGATATTAATAAAAGTATATGGACAATGGAAGAGGATGACGAGCTGAATGCAATCGCTGAAAAAAACCATTTTCAAAACTGGAACAAAATTGCAAAATGTTTAAATACAAATCGATCTGGTTATCAATGTTTCATAAGATATAATACAATTAAGACGTTAAAGTCAGCGGCGTATTCCTGGTCGATGAAAGAGGATGCAAAACTTAATAATCTTGTTGCCAGATTAAAAATAGGAAATTTCATTCCATGGGGAGACATAGCGAGTTTTATGGGTGACAAAACAAAGCAACAGGTATATCGTAGATGGATGTATAGTTTAGCACCGCATTTGAAAAAGGGCAGATTTACGGAGGAAGAAGATAGAACGCTGTTGAATGCAGTTATAGAGTTTGGTAAAGATTTTACCAAAATATCAACTGTCTATATGCCTAACAGATCGTGCATACAGTTAAACGATCATTATCAAACATTAATTGCGAGAGAAAAATCAAGTGACTGGACATTACAGGATGATAAAAATTTACTTCACTTATACGGTCAAGTAGGTTCAGATTGGGCAGAGATCGCTAAGAGTTTTCCACATAAAAACCGAACACAAATAAGACACCGCTATGCAGCTTTAATGAAATATAAAAAAAGAAAGATACCTGTGAATAGAATACCTAGGCATCGTAGTTTGAAATGTACTCGGAATAACACATTGAAATGCAACAATGGCAATTCTACGGTCGATCAATTAGATCTAATTACTATTGACAGAGAACTATTAGAGTATTTCAAATATTCAGTACCACGAAAACAAGTGGGCCGTAAGGCAAAAGAATATAGCCTTGACAAATTAGTAGAAGACACTGAAAAGTTGTATAACATTTTGCAGATTTTAAATGCACGCCTCGATATTCCAGATAATTTAGATGACATATGCATAAGCAATAAGGAAAAGCAACTTTTAACATCTTTAAAAGAATATAGCAAAAACAAAGATAAACCGAAACATAAAGATGAATTACTAGAAAATATAAGAATAAAAATGTTCGGGCATCAAAGTAATACACGCGCAGAAGCCCATTTTGTGCCACCACTTCCCTACGGTGCGTATCCTAAAGGAAAAAAAACGAAAAATGTGAGCTGTATTGATTATAAGCTAAATATGAATGATAAATTTCTAGTTAAAATGCCAATGGAATTTCAAACACCTGATTTAGTGACTTCCTTTATTGAAGGCGATGAAGAAGCAATTTATTTTGAGAAAATGAGTCAGCTACTAACATTTAAATGTACAGTACACAAAAAAGCGAAAGTGATCGAAAAAGTGTACATAATTCCACCCAGTGTACTTAAGAAATGTGCAATTACAAACTATCATAAAGATTTCGGAGCAGGTATCTTTTTGAAAGCTGATCTAAGTTCCACTTCTAAAAGTGCCTTAAACTCAAATAGTACATATGAAAACACTTCTACTTCAGATTCAATACCTTCATTGGTATCCACATCTACTTCTTGTAATAATGAAACGGGTACTTCAGTTACAACAGTGATGAATAGACAGAATGATACATCTGGAGTTGAGAATGCATTTTTACCTACTTATGCCACATTATTAGCCTTTAAAAACTTGACGTCTTTCAAACAAATATTTGGCATCAATACAGTTAGACTAGACTCAATGGAAAATGTAGGTGGTAAAAAATCATTAGAATGTCAGAAGGCACACGATACATTAAAAAGACGCCTGTTACTGTTATTTAAATTTCCAATTGGAATGTCTCGTATTCCATTCTCAAAGGTTCAGGAATTAGACAGTACAAAAAATATTACTACAGTTAAAAGAAAAATGAATGATACTATTAAAATAAAAGATAAACGATCAAAACGAAGTCACACAGAGTAAGTTCTTTTAAGATCATCCAATGTATAGGCTTGATATTGATTACTTTAAATTGACCGACGTATCTTTTTCATGTTTGCACTTACTGTCTCAGTTATTATAAAGTGAGTAATATATCACTAGAAATTATGGCGAATATTTTAATTTATTCAATGTATGAAAATGTGTGATCAATTTTAGTTCTTTGTGTTTTAACCAGGAACATCGCGTTTGTCATTTAAAAATAAGTGATAATTCAAAAAAAGTAGTTTTTATATGTATAATTTATTCTTTACAAATAAATATAATTAATAAGCTGGCAGGACATAGTTTAGAAAATTTATTAAACCCAATGAAGTTTATTCAACGTTGCAAAGCGTAATTTTTATGGTAAGTAAAGTTAAGTTATTAATTTATAATAGACGTGCATTGAAAATTTGACAGTAAAAATTCATTGATTTTGAGTATTGTAAGAATATGGTAATAGTTTATCTATAGTATACCAAAAAGTTTGTTATATTCTGGAGGTTTACATTCAATTTATATATTATATAAACAGATTTGTGGAAATAAGTTGTTTATAGTATCCTGTATTGTATTAATGTAATCTTACAACTATATAGTACATATTATTTCATTAGTATGCCATAACATAATAATGTTACATAATAATGACATAATAAAATGAATTTAAAAACATTTATGAACTTAGTTTTGTAACTAATAACATGTGCGTATAAATTAAACTGCAGTTCCTGAAGATCTATAAAAGTAAATTATTTTGAGATACAATGATGAATGTAGATTTCATGATTTTACAACTTCTACTTGTAACTTGTATGTGCTTCAATGTTTTGTCACTTTTAATGGCTTTTTCTTTGTCACAGGATTACTATAACCAGTCATAAGAATTGCACAACCAGATGTAAAAACTCCCCATATGAGTAAACTTGCTTCTACTTGTTTAACCAATGATCTAAGACTATCTAAAACTACTTTAAGTGGTCCATTGGTAGCTTTGAGAACTTGTTTGTCCTGTATTATTTTCATTTTTGACAGGTACTCAATGAGGGGTGGATGATCGTGGCTGAACACAGGAAAGTATTCTCCAACCCTTTCTCTTGTCCACCATGCTTGCTTATTTCGCCTATATATAAAATTAAAAAAAACACAAATATAATGAATCATGATATACATTACCCAAGTTTATATATGTATAGTGAACTTTTCAAATACACAAATATCCTTAGAAATGCATTTGTTCCACATGAACAGTTGTACATTACATTCATTTGAAATGAATATTACATATCTATAATCAGATATTTATTTTAACTTTATATATGTATATGACTCACGATTGGCTCCAGGGTGTATAGTGGTAATGATAAAGACTAGCTTTGATGAATTGTGGTGGCTTGTTTCGGAAGGGATTTTCTACATTGTTCATAAGAGCTAATACTTCCGGTTGACCATTTAAAAGACGATATGCCAACGAAATTAACCATGGATTCTGATGATAAGTACCTAATGCAGCAAACCACATTTGCCAATCGAGTCTGGGTTGATGCGGTGCTATAACAGGAAAAATTTATTTTCGTTATTAATTAATCAACACTATGAAAGTTATATGTCCATGTATTATGTATAGTAAATAAAGTTTTATTTATGTACAGCTTACCTACAAACGGAAGTGTATTGTTAACATTTCCTGGCTTATATAAAAATTCATACTCCTTCCAAGGTCCTTCAATGTTGTTGCTGCCTTCAATGATTACTTCTGGTCTGCCGCCAACTCCTGTCATATGCCTGAACAAGCCGTAACTATTTACTAGATGTAGTTGGTCAACTTTTCTATGCATTTCTCTGATTTCTGATGCGACAGTAGAATTGTGAGGTGGGTGTACTGCGGTATATGGTACCTACAAATTACAAGTTATATTGTTTCACTTTGAATGTGAAGCTGTTAAAATATGTCAAGGGTAAGCATAGTCCTTACAATGCTTATCATAAAGATGAAACCGACAACCAGAGTATAAAA
Source organism: Tiphia femorata (assembly GCA_944319695.1). Taxonomy (NCBI): domain Eukaryota; kingdom Metazoa; phylum Arthropoda; class Insecta; order Hymenoptera; family Tiphiidae; genus Tiphia; species Tiphia femorata. The sequence continues at coordinate 10,472,266 of OX090895.1, read as the reverse complement.
TGTTGTAACGAAAGTTGTAGTGAGTTTATTGAATATTCCCTTGACAGTCAGAACAGAATCAGTAATAGCATTAATCACTGTAAATGCAAATGATGCCATTCCAATATATATGGAAATCGGAATTGTTCGAGTCAGGATATAATCAAATTGTTCTTGGGTAAATGCTAAAAGTTATAAAAAATACATATTAGATTAGATACATTTCATAATGTAAATTATTGCTATCTTTTTTTTTAGGATGATTTTATGTACCAATGTCAGATTGAATAGTCCAATTTTCAGCTATTCGAAGATTGTAATATATGCATGCTCCGTAAATAACACTAGCATATACTAAAATGCATAATATTGTAGAAATGTGGTTAATAATATTGAAGCTATCATTCTTAGGTTTTCGTTTATAAAAAAAGTGATCATCGACCAATGAAATACATAAACATATTGTCAAAAAGTTGAAGAAATTATAGTTTCCTGTAGCAATTATATGAATTTGTAGAAACACCTGCAAAATAGTAAACTGGGTTAAACATTGGAAGTGTATACTTCAAAACGAATGGCAGAAAATAAATTTTGTTTAGATATGTAGAATATATGTAAGGAGAAAAAGAATAATATATATACATACTGATTGATGATTACAATTCTTAATACCTGAATATAAAAAGCTGTTATCCGCACTTTTCTGTTTGGGAAGAAAAACAAAAAAGGTATAACCAATTCAAAAATATTTACTGCAACAGTAGTTAAGCGAAGAAACCATGTAGGTAGGTGATGTGCATACCACGCTAAGGCGGTTGGCAAACATTGTGATTCAAAATGTATATTTAAAGCTGAAAATCAATAGAAGATTAAATATGATTTAGTGTAATGCAAAAATTCTTTGTCTAAGGTGCATTAGGTTAGAAATTTTTATTCACCATCCAATTTCCACCATGTTGGACATCGAGATGTCAATTTTAGTACCCCACTTGAAAACATAAGACGGAAAAGTAACCAACGAACACTCCAAAAACTTACAGCATCACTTGGAGTGCTTCTTCTACCACGCGACGAGTACCAAAATGGGGCTATGAAAATGCATAAAAATCCTACTTCTAGTAACAAAACATCCCTGCAAAATTAAATGTTAGTATTTATAATTAATAGCATGAGAGAACATTAATTAGAACATATATGATTATAATTTAAATTCATTTTTCCGTGTATACATTTTGTATGCATTTAAATTTTATATCAATAGCATGGTGTGCTCTGTGCTATTAAAGATTATTAAAAAATATAAAGAGCTTCCATTAGTTTTACTGAGTCTTCAGAATTATAGCACTTGTTGGGATTCAGAAGCGTATCAAGAATAATTCGATATGGGTGTTGCCTGTATGCAATTCTTTCTGACAAGCGCTATCTTGTGCTGCACATTTCGACATTAATAGTAACATTAAACCAATAGTTGCAGAATTAAATGTAGGTTATATGAAATACTGCAATCATTGTTTTACACAATTGTATTTACTTAATTGACAATATTGAAATCTATACGTATTTAATTGTTACTATTGGAGTCTTATTGTATGTTTATGTCGCTATTTTGAGAAAGCAGTGGCCTTTTCAGCATAGAGTTTTAACTGATATTGTTGATATCTACATATGTACTCAACGTTTGAGCATGTGTGGGTAAAAATGATAAGTGCAGTGATATGAAGCATCTTAAAAGTATCATATGATACCTGGAATACATCTTGCATATCATTACCTCTATCGCATTATGATGCCACTTGGAAGTTATATAATGTAGATTTATTTCATATCTTGTAAAAATCATGTTAGTATTACCTTGAAATGGAAGCAAATATTACATTGACTTTAATATAAGATACTCTTAGTAGACATTGATGTTTTTATACCGTAAAATTTTGAAATCTGTAAATATGTACTTTACTTCGATTATATTACCATTTATTTAAAAAAAACTATCTTCAAATTTGTAAGATCGCGAACATGTCCTGCAATTTATTTGAATGCAGTCAACGAACCAACATATCTAATTACACATTTGATATACCCTACACGCATTCCCAACTTCCTTGTTCTGTTTTTGGTAAGAATTGTAAGACGAATATGAATAGATTATAAATTATCAGAAGTGTACTCAAATTTTTCATTCACCATACGATTTAGATTCTTCAAGAATATTTAGACTATAAAGAATATTTACCATTGGAACCACATAAATGTTTGGCCTATTTGATACAAGGAATAATATAGTGACCATAATCCTGCAAATATTGGAGCAATGCAGAACCTTTGAGAAACAAATCTGTAACATGAATATTTGTGAAATAATGTTTGCGTAATAATCACAATAAAAACATTTGAAACCTGTAAAAGGCATTTTAACGCCTTAACACGATCGATAAAACTAATGATTAAATTAACGTACCCGGTGAAAGCAAATATTACTCCTAAGAGAGATATCACATCCAACATGTATTCCACATTTAAGCCGATATATGGTGCAAACCATAAGAAAGTTGGTTTTTGCTTAAACTTCTGATACAACGGTGCACGGGCTTTGAGATCCAACTGAGTTCTTGCAGGTAAAATGCCATTATCACCGTATAAACCTTTTTTGTAATATATGCAGGAAACATAATATTAGGTAAATTAGTCTTCCATCGTATAATTAATTAAATATTTCATTAAAAGACCTTATTGAATGATACATTTTTTACATGGGATGAAAGAAGCTAGTATAATAAAATGAATTTAAGAAACATAAAATATAACTCAATTACTGTAGTCAATAAAAATCCAAAAACGTTATTATTTAATATGCAAATAAATCAAAAAGAATATTCGCTTACGGTTCTTCAAAGAGAGACAGAACCTCTTTTTGATAAACTAATAATAGATATAGGAATGCCATTATCAGAAAAATTCTGTCTACTACAATAGCGCATTCAATTTTTCTTACTCACACCACAAAGTTGAAAATGTGATTTAACTAAATTAAGAATGTAATAATTACCGTATTGCGATTTTGAATATCATGATGTAAATGCTAATAATAACGAAATAGCTATGTACCGTTAATGTTTTCGTATACATACCCGGTATTTGAATGTAAAAACTCAGAAAGGCGAATAAATATATAATGCAGATGCCCCGCAGAAATAAATTACGAGTATATCGTACTTGCACCATAATTACGTATCTATAGTATGAGTTTATGTCAGAAATCTCAGATTTAAATCAGAAAAACAAAGGTCAAAATTGGCGGTGGACACAGCGATCGTGCACTCTCAGGTACAGCAATTTGAGAGGCCAAGCCTTTAGCCTGTATGAGGTTGTAGTTGTATATACCGTATGTACTTATGAGTGGGGATAGCGGATAGAAAGGCACAAGCCGCAAAGGAACGGAAGAGATACATGAGGATACGTAAATGGAGTTGAGTGGGGAGCTAGTTCCTGATGTGCCACTACACGCACACCTAAATTACTAGGAAAAATAAGCATACTTTGACCACCGAGGACTGAGGAGAGATGCGTAAAGAGGGTCAGCGCATAGGCATCTAGGGACTCCGGCCAACGGGCGAGGTGGGCGCGGAGATAATTGCAATGTTCTGTTTGATCGACTGGATACTCATATATTTTATAGGCAGAATTTTACTTTTTGCAGTTGGACCGGGCTGGACCGGGCGCGAACATAATTGTAGTAACGCCGAAGAGATGCTGTTAAAGAGGACGAGCGTTTATGCATGTAGGAACCGGGGATAACTGGAGTGCCCTGTTCGATCAACGGTGCTTACGGAATTTCATTATTGACTATGTTGATTGGCTATGTAGTTATGCCAAAGTGGCGCTGACCACCAACAATTTACTAAAAGTTTTTTGACGTCCCTAGATGCCTATGCGCTGACCCTCTTTACACATCTCTTTTCAGTGCTATTATGGGTCGAAATTTCTACATAAGAGTTGTCTCAAGTTGTCTCCTGTTGTTTCCCCCTGGCTTGTCCAGACTGATTTTGGAGAAGAGAAAAAATTGCAAGAGATGGTCGAAGAGAAAATTTATTCGGAGTGTTAATAATTACGATACTGTAATTAGTGGAATTGTGTTTGGATCCTCTTTAAGGGCTCATAAAGTAGGTACTAAATAATTATACGTTTGTAGGTAATGTAAAATGTATTAATCTTGCACTTAATTCCATAGAGAGAAGAAAACATTCGATCATTATTCGCTATTCAAAATGACATCCACAGTTATTGACGATGATCTTTATACAGGGTATGATGAATATCCTTCACTTTACAGCACAAAAGATTTTGAACAAGATGAAGTGCTTCAAGAAGCCATTAAAACAAGTTATGCGAAACGATCAATTGTAAGTAGTTCCTATCTGTTTCTATTTTATGCTGTAACATATAATTAATTTAATTATCTATGTAGATTACCCCAAAAGTACCAGGAACTGCAATGAGGTTTGGAACAGCGAGTGGGGTAAGTTTATGATATTAGTTACATACGATGGATTTGTTGATTCCTTTATATAAATCCTGTTTATAAAAGACACAATTGAAATGGGCTGTAATCATCCAAGTAGTTGTATACAGTGATATTACGATTGTTTTTAGTTTCACAGAGGAAGTACTGCATTTTCTATGCAACCAACTACCGGTGGATTAAGACCTATGACAGCTGTGAGAGGAGCTGGGTATACCAGTAGCAATCGAAAAACATTTGATCCACTTAATTTAAGTAGCACTACAAGGGGACCTGCTCCACCTTTGGAAACAGGCAAGGAAGATTCGTGAGTACATCGCTAATTACTGATACTCTAGATAACTAAGGAACTCACTACTCCATGAATAATTGAAAATCAAATCACTGGACCTTTATAGACCAGAAGAGAAAATAAAGGTGGCTGAATGGAAAATAATGGAATTAATAGAACGTTCAGTGGAAGCGGCATGTGAGAATAATATGAGGACAGCTTTGGAGCGAGCAAGAGAAGCTTCTTCCAGAGAACGAGCGTTGATACGTTTACAGGAGCAAGCTGGTCTTAGCGATAATCATAATGTAGAATTGACTTTTGCCGTAAGCTTCTATTATAATTTTTTACTTTACTTCTATATTTACTAGGGGGGAAGAAGGTACTGTAAAAATGAATGCTACTATACAATTATGTTTTTTATATGTGTGCATTATACATTTTCAGGTTTTATTTAATTTGGCTATACAATATACAAATAATGACATGTATACTGAAGCTATAGCTACTTACCAAGTGATAACAAGAAACAAAATGTTTAGTAATAGTGCTCGACTTAAAATGAATATGGGAAATATTTATGTGAAAATGGGTCAATTGTCTCAAGCTATTAAGATGTACAGAATGGCATTTGATCAAGCTCCAACAGTCCATAAAGACTTAAGGTAGCTATGCTAGTAACCAATGTCACACATGTGTCATTAAAATCCAATTGACACTTGGTCCACTCGTAGATGAAATTAAAATTAAATTTATTTAATTAAATCAATGATTCGCAGAATAAAAATAATGCATAACATAGCAATGTTGTTTGTGCAAATGGGTCGTTTGGAAGAAGCATCTAATAGTTTTGAATGGGTCATGAGAGAAAGGGCTGAATTCAGAGCTGGTTTGCATGCTGTTTTATGTCATTTTGCATTATCCCATAGAGATAAAATGAAAAGAGCATTTTTAGAACTACTAGAAGTGCAGCTTAATATAGATCAGGAGGATAAATATAATATAAGTACTGTGAGTTGGATAATGGTGTTCTATTATGTGTATTTTTCACCATTACTGAATATTTTGATACTGAATATCACATGTTGTCTTTAAATATATGCATTTCTTTGGTTATATAAATTCATAATTGACAATTATACAAAGTTGCACTTCTCAATTCACTAAGCTTGACAATAGTTTCTTTTTTGTTATATATATAATGCCATACTTATTTGTCCAATTAAATTTTCCCACTGTATTTAGCATGTTGCACACCATTTTAAATAATAATAAGCTTTTAACAACTGCTTTTTGTACATTCTTGTAAAATTACACATAATATTTTTATACGCAGGATGACATCACAATGAATATATTGAATGAAGTGATCAAGACCGATGATTTATCGAAATTAGAAAAAGAAATAAAATTAGAAGCAGAGAAAGCTATATTATGTGCAGCGAAACTTATAGCACCAGTTATTGAAGATACTCTGACAACAGGATTTGCTTGGTACAAGTTTTACTTAGCCATAAATTTGTTTTGGACCAATTCAGTGCACTCCAATATGAGTTTCTTTCATTTTTTGTTCCAGGTGTGTAGATGCAATCAGATCATCTGCATATACATTTCTGGCTGCTGACTTGGAAATTAATAAGGCAATGGTATTTCTACATAACAGGGAGACACAACTAGCTATTGATACATTGAAACTTTTTGAAAACCGTGACACTAAAGCTAACAGTGCAGCCTCTACTATGCTCTCATTCATTTATTATTTGGTATGTATATTATAAGTATTACATTGTTATTTAATATTATTTCTTCCCTTACATGTATGTTATTGGGTGAGTTTGGAAATACTTAAAAGATCCTTGTTTAGCAAGGTGATTATGAACAGGCGGAGAGATGTGCAGAAATTGCACGAAGTGCAGATAGTTACAATGCAGCTGCTTATGTTAACTTATCTGCATGTGCAATCAAAAAGGGCGAGATGGAAATTGCCAGAGATCTTTTGTTGTGTGCTCTTGATACAGATGCAAGCCATGTGCAAGCCCTTTTTAACCTCGGTAACTATCCTCAATGATCGTGAATTAAATAATCTGTTCTACTTTGTAATAAGGTCTATGACAATATATGGAATGTTATATTTTTTGTGCATAGGACTCGTTTATAAAAAACAACATATGTACAAAGAAGCTTTGGAATGCTTTTGGAAAGTTCGAAATATTGTTAGATATGATCCACAAACCCTATACCAAATTGGTCATTTATACCATTTACTTAACGATGTTGATCAAGCAGCAGAATGGTATCCTCTTATTAGATTATTATTTTTAAGATTTTATTATATGTGTTCTTACATGTATAGCCTTATGTAAACATCATATAATATATTTTCTATATTTGATCTTGATTTTATTTGCATTTTACAGGTACAATCAGTTGTTAGGGATCATACCATCAGATCCTGGCATTCTACAGAAATTGGGAGAAATGTATGATGCGGCAGGAGACAAACAACAAGCATATCAATTTTATAGTGATGTAAGGATTTCTTTTTTCGTTTTCTATGTATAACTATGGTAAAGATACTCAGCTCAACATCCTTATTTACAGTCGTATCGATTCTTTCCTGCAAATTTTGAAGTAATTGACTGGTTAGGATCATACTTTGTATCAATGCAGGTACGAAGAAGAATATTTGTACAAAATATTAACCCTTTGTACTCGGTTGCCTCTTCTGAGGGTACACTAACGGCGCCGGGAAAAGGCCGAGCGCAAAGGATTAATAACGTGTACATAATATGTGAGTGTATATTATATGTATGCATATGTTTCATACTACAATAATATGTTTCAAAGGTGGCAGAGAAGGCACTAACATATTTTGAAAAGGCAGTAGAACTTGCTCCTGATGAACCAAGATGGCGATTATTAGTAGCGGCTTGCTTAAGACGCACAGGACAGTTTCATAAAGCCTTGAGTGAATACCAAGATATTCACAACAGGTTTCCTGATAATATTGAATGTTTAAAATTCTTGATTCGATTATGTAGTGATCTTGGATTAAAAGAGGCACAGTTATATGCAACAGAATTAAAAAGAGCTGAGAAAACAAAAGAATTAAAAGATCGTCAAGGGTCAGGTAGAACTGGGACAGGCAAGGCAAACTTGACAATTTTATTTTAAGAGAATGTTTTAATCTAAGATTTTGTAAAAACTTTTTTCTGTTTTTTTCCATTTTCTTAAACTAGTCATTCTTCAAAATATGTCTGTATTTTATTGGTAATTGTTTTGATATGTTAAAACTGTATGTACTTTTAAAGGGTCTAGAAGAAGTACCAGTGGTACATCATCTCGAGCTGGCTCAGGAATGAGTGTATTGTCAGATCACAGAACAAGTCCTGTTCTAGGACGTAAAGATCAACAGGCTTCAAACAGTGGTGGACCAATAAGGCCTAATCGTTTTATTACAAGTGAGAGCACTACCGAAGTGCTGCATGATTCTAGTAATCAGATAAGTATGTAATATTTCCATAAAATTGTAAGTTCTTATTATACATAAAAAGATATGATAAATGATCACAAGAGTTGTTAAGATTAAGAGTTAGAGTAGATTTATATCTTCATAATAAGTTATTTATACACATATTGCCTATGATCATTTTACATTATTATATTAGTTGTTCTTAATATAATCATACATCTACTACGTACAAAGAAAGAAATTAATGTCCAGGATATACGATATTTCCATTATTTGCCCGTCAAGTAGCTGCTAAAGCTGTACTATTGCGTAGTTTCGCTAGAACTGTACATTAACTTGAGTGATCTATGGATCGTCTGTCTAGCACTTTACTGGATTGAATACATGATAGATGGCGTAGTTACTATGCATAGTCTATTCCTGTCGAGCATGGATAGCAATGTCTTGTAGACTGCTTCTATCGAAGATTAGCAGTCAAAAATGCAATAAATTGCATGTAATGAAAGATATACAATCGGTATCAAAATTAAAAAAATAATCATATTCAATAACGACGATGAAAGCAATTCTCTTAGGAGAACGCAGGTCAAATTACATCACTAAATTTTTTTTCAGATACTAATTATGCTGATCCTATAGGACCTTTACCTATGCGTCCGATGACAGCAGTTGGAAAAAGAGATGATGATTTTGGCGACGAAGAACTAGGTGATGATCTTCTTCCTGAATAGTTTGTATACTATACCATTACCATTATAAACATTTGAGGATAGACTAATGTAATACATAAATGTAGGCTGCTCTGTATTATTGATAGAAATAGTTATTTTGGAATAGTTTCTCCACCGTTTCACTGTTCTTGTAAGTAAAAGAGATGATTTCAAATAAAATAGCATCGAAAGAAATATGTAAAAGTAATTTAAGCAGTAATTTCGTAGTAATGTTAATGCAATTGAAAGTTCCGACTTTTGCAAATAACTTGTGTATTACAACATAAGTTATATTGACTTATTTTATCTCCTACAAAGTGCCCTCTGTAAATATTTGCATCATTTTTACAATGTTCCGGAATTCGTAACTAAAATAAAGTCTGTATTGCCTACATTTTACTCATATGACTTATATTTGATTAGAAACATTATTATTAAAATATAGGAGTTGCGTTTTTAATTTCATCTTGTTTGAGTACCGTATATATTGCCTAGCGTTCTACCTTCGCGAGTGGAAACGTAAATGTTGCAAAACCAGCAAAATGCATTCGACATACAGTATTTCCATTAGAAGCGCAAATCGCAAGCTGATAAGTGCTGTCCTCTAGTGTTAAATTTTCACAAAGTGTCGCAAGTTTTTCATAAATTGCCTTATCTCAACCGCATACGATACAACGAACTGCATTATGTTCACAAAGTACCTGTGATATAACAACGGTGTACGCTAAGAATCCAAAAAAATAGACTTTATCTAAACAAAGCGTTCAGGTGTTGTGTAGTATGTGAATCGCAAAGTATGCTCGACAACTCACGTACGAGGGTGCAAATTATCTGCAACGTGTTGAGGGACGTCGAAAGCAGAGCCGGTGATCCGAATTGAAGAAAGTCAAAGAACACCCCGTCAATCTGCAGATACGCACCAAGGATATACCCTATGAACGGATTTAAACACAGTGGAAGAAATTTTTAAGTGGATGCATTCACAGAACTTCCTCTCATTTCCCGCGGACGGCGAGCCCGTGCGCTCCAACGGTCGTTCACCTCGCCGGTGGAAGAAGCGCATCGCATTGCGCATGCGCGTACTTTAGTACCGCTGGCTCGCAAATTCGAATGGATAGCCTATCGAAGAAAAGTAGTGGGGGAAAATCCGGCAGGCTCGACAGGCATGGCCAGTCTGTCGCGAGACACGAAGCACATTTTACGGTCTTCCATCCACGTGAACGTATGCGCGCGGTTTCGTGCTTCTGTGAAAGGCGGGTGCCACTGTCGCTCTATAATCTGCCGTCAATTACTCCCGCCATCAGGATACGGAAGGAAAGTGCAGCGGCCGGAAGGTAGGCAAGGATCGAGTAACGAAGACGGGTAGCGTTTGGCCGATCGAGACGAGGATATCTCTTCTACCTGGTGAGTTCTTAATTCACTTTGGGCTCGATCGCAGGCAACTCGTGGTATTTCTGTATCACGTGTGCTCGTGATTTTTCGATTTATGTGTCGCACGATCTCGTTGCGCGTCAGCAGTGCCCGCTCTAGCGGTTACGCCGCCCCGGATAAAAAGACAAGTTGCCGCCCCTTGAGAATGTACATATATACAGGCTGTCCCAGGATTCTATAATAAACTCCCGTGGGGGACGTTGGGCGGCTTAAAACAAACAAAAAAATTCCTGTGGCGTTATTGGAAATTCGCAATAATTATTGAGATATTAATTGTGGAAGATGAAAGGAAAGGGCATTCGCCAAAATAGTAGCGGGACGAGCGTTAGAGCCCCTGTGAGCGAACCAAAAATTCGATATGTGAAATTTTCTATTAATTGGCTTTTTCACACATCGATACTTTTCTCGGACTTATAGCCAAAATGCCGCCCCTAAATTTTGCCGCCCCGGACAAATGTCCGGGTTGGCCGCCCCTAGAGCGGGCGCTGGTGTCAGCTATTCTTCGATCGCATTTCTCTTACATTTTTAAGGGAGAGCTGTGGCGACGCTTGCGACACGGACTGTGCAAAGATCGGGGAAATGAAGCGATTTACAGGGACACGAATACTTACCTCAAATACTGTTTCTTTTTTATAGTGCGGGTAGGCAAATGAAAGCTTAAACCTTTCTGCATGCCACGAAACTTGCGCATTTGAATATTAATCTATATGTTTATGTTATAGCTTAAATTGCATTTCAAACAGAGGTGTGAGGGAAGCACTACCGGCTAGTATAGATGGTCTCGTTGTCTAGTGGCAGAGGTGTGGACTACTGAGTGGGCCATTGACATTCGAACTGCAGTTTCACTGTTTATACGTTATTATCGCATCTAAAGTGAAATACGTGATTTTCAAGACCTCCGCGAAGTAGTAGGCACGATATGGAACTTTTATTGTAACTGCTGAGTAGTGCAATAAAAGAAAACTGTGAAGAACGTTGTGTCAGAGCAGCTATGTTTATTTCTGCGAGAGAGTCACAAATGCACACCTCTGTTGTAAACGCAATTTAAGCTGTAATTAGTATCTCAATGTCTGTGTGTGAAAGTTTCATGTCAAACCGGAAGGTTTAAGCTTTCAGTTGCTCATACGGCAAATGCGAAATAAACAGTATTTGATGTAACTAATTGTGTACGCGTAAATCGCTTAAGAGGATCCAATGCCACTAGGCTTTCTCCTCGGGACTACCCCGAGAGCTAATAGAAATCGGGCAAATGACCGACGATTTGGACCAAACTTCACGTCTGCATTTTACATTATTTCCTAATGACACGGGTATATACCGAAAGCTTGAAGTTTATTTTATTGCACATGACAGCAACATGTGTGCGTAGGGCGCGTAGATCGGAGAAATTTGAGAAAATACAGCCGCGAGAGCAGCCATATTGGAATGTTCTTGACAGCTACTGAGACCGATGGTACTTCTGAGTGCAATTACTCATTTAACATTCTTCTATCCCTCGAGGTAAGAGTCATGTGTAATAGAATAAACTTTGAGCTTTCGATATATAGCGTTGTCGTTACGAAATAATGTAAAATGGAGACGTGAAGTTTGGTCAAAATCTTCGGTCATTTCCGCGATTTCTATTTGCTCTTGGGGTAGTCCCGAGGAGAAAGCCTAGTGGCATTGGATCCTCTTAGGGGCGGCAGGATCGGCTAGTAACGTTTAAACTGATCTAGGTGCTCGGCCAGCGGCGGCGAGTGGAAGAAGCGAAGTTTACTGAAAGTTCTCTAGAATTAGTGCCGTGTCGAAAATAGGGTGCGGTGTGGGGCACCAAAAATTCGCGATACATGTGAATATTGTGAGAAGGAATTACGAAAAGCATTCCAAGGCGCGCGCTACTGTGACAGTTATTACTGGCTGTCACAACCGGTCACTGTCTTCGTCGTGACACTGTTTCGCGATGGTGCGGGGCCCTCGCTGGTGCAATGTTACAGCGATGGATCGATTGGCACGCCTCCGGTTGCCATACGTCTGAACTATTAGTAGCGACCAGAGAGTGGATTGACAGCTGGAATCGTAGCCTACTAAATACGCGTTATTTCCGTATCTAGATCCATAAAAGTAATTTTTGTTGAATTCTGTGACATGGTTGACAAGTCGTGAAATAGAGAATGTCGATCGTTCGAGTGCGATATGTGCGAAAATTGTGAAAAACTGATGCTGGACGGCAGCCATGTTTGTTCGTGCAAAATCGCCGTATTTGACACTCGCAATTTCAATCTCAATTTATAAATACCATCCTGCCAGTACGACCGTCGATAAAGATTTCGCGACTTGTAGCGATGTTTAAGCTTTCATTTTCTTCGTATCGCAGCGAGAAATAATCAACGACGGCGACGTATTTAGTAGGCGCGCAAATCTCTGCATTTCCCTAGAAAACATTATTTTTTGGACAAGTTACTGGCCGGTCCTGCTGCTCCTTGATTTCATCGCTTTTTGGACAGTCCGAGCAGGTACAGTCTGTGTCACAAACCTCGTTACAGGTTTCTCCTTAATTGCGGGGAGAGATTCACTGGCGTGGTTCTCCGGTTGCGCTTATAAAATGCTTCTGCGGCATTGTTGCACGTTTTATCGAGTGATTCGCGCGTATCCAATCTCGCGGGAGTCCGCGGAAGGAGTTAATTGACCCGAACGTAATGAGACGATCGGAAGTGGACATTTCTCGAGTGAATGATTTGATGTGTCGATGTGACGGTTGACCGTTTACTTATCGGGCCGCCAGTGCGAGGTTTCTCGTCTTCTGCTGTGCCGAATCGGAAAAAATCTTGAGAGGAATAAACACCGTATAATGGATTGTTGGACTTTCTCTCTCTCCCTCTCTCCCTCTCTCCCTCTCTGTCTCTCTCTCTCTCTCTCTCTCTCTCTCTCTCTCTCCACAACTCTGCTCCATGTTGCAACATCCATGTTTAACCAATCCACCAAGGTAAAATTTTTGAATTGCAAACACAACCTTCGAGTTTCGATTCGCGAATCTAGCTGAATCTCTCTTGGCGTTAACCTCTCACAAAGGTTATCCGCCATGTACGACGTTTTGAACGTTCAGTGCCATGTGATATTTGTTTACTCCGCGCTGAGCGCCCAGATCACGTGGCTCCTTGAAGACTCACTCTTGCACGTGTCGCCCTTCGCGCAAGTTTATCACAGGTTTTAATGTGTTAAGAAATTTTTTGGAGAACAATTAATGATAACCGAACCCTGTATCATATATTGTACAGTGGGCCTTTATAATCAAAAATGATTAATAGAGAGAGGAGCTTGCACAGGTCGGGGGTGGGGGTAGGAGACAATATAATAATAAATACAGTTTGCAGAACAAGTTTCGCTTTAAACACGTTTTCCGAGGCAAGGCCGCAAATCAGATGGCTTGCATCGTATCATTGATATACCTGATTCAGTAATTACGTCTCTGGAAATTTTTATCAACCTTCGACTGCAATGTGTGATCCATCAGATTTTTTTGAAACGAGCGACGTTTTCGCATGTTATTTTTCCACGCACGAGAATCCGTGGCCAACGAAGGGTGACTTTACACCTGTCCATGCGTTTGTATTTTTATTCGATCGTCAGAAGTTTCACGCGTAACGACAAATAACCGTTTCTCAGGATGATTAGTTGTTATCGGGTAGTCGCGAATTTCAACTTGAAGGCCGTGTTCGTAGCGGCCCTGTATCAAAAATTCCTTGAAAGTTTTTTCAACGAGAAATCTTTTCAACGGCATATGCGATTTTCCAAGGTATTATCGTACTATTTGGGCAATTGATCGGCGATGAATCCAACGATTCTGAAAATTTAAGGTCAATTTAACATTTTTTTTTTTTCTAAGGAAATTTGTTGGTACTTGTCCTCGGACCGAGTCGTGCTATTTGTATCGTTCTAACGAGTTATGGCAAACTTGTGCGTTTCCTTCGGGCTGCTTACATCTACCTACTTTTCTTTCGTTCGCGAAATTGCCATCAATCTGTAAACTGTGTCATCTCGGAAGCAATTAGTGAAAGAAAGGTCGATGGCATCGAGTGGTAGGGTGAGAGAGGATTCAGGGGGTAACGTTAATACCGTGGAAAAAAGGGGGTAACGCGAGCAGAATCATTGTGCTTATCGCGAAGCGTGCTCGTTAATCTCATTTGTAGACAAAACAAATTCTTTGGCCGCGAGGTCTAGTTTCCCATAAAAGAGGGGAAAATGTATAATGTTCGCTCAATCGCGCTCAAAGTTACAACGTACATTAAGTAAGCTAGCACTCTCGCCATCGAAAAGCGAATTACTTTATTAAATATCTCAGTATTACGCGCTAATTCGATCCTAATTCCGAGATCTTAACGTTCAAACGGTTCACTAGGAAACTTTTTTGTCGGGGTGCTAACTTAATCTTGAGCTAATGCCAGCATTATTAAAGCGAATTTCTTTAAATATCTCAGTATCGCGTGCTAATTCGATCCTAATTCCGAGATCTTAACGTTCAAACGGTTCACTAGGAAACTTTTTTGTCGGGGTGCTAACTTAATCTTGAGCTAATACCAGCACTATAGAGAAGCGTTTTCAGATAGTTTCATAAATTAAAGGGGTTAATGCGAAAAAAAATATAAGAACGGAATGACCGATGGACAGGATAATAAAGTAAATTGTATTATTGATCCTTCGCGCGATCGACCATCGTTTGGAACACTGTTTTGATTTCCTTCCAATTTTTCATAACTTATCGTTCAATAATATAACAAGCACGTATTCACGTGTAAGAATAACGGTGCCACGTGAGGTCTGGCAATTTACACGTTGCACTGTTAAGCGCAAGGTGGCCCGACGACATTTGTTCTTGTTCCTAACGGCGTTGAATATTTATTTTTCAACTGATTGGAAGAAAAGGTTCGCAACTTTTACATATTTTAAACGAAAAGCCTCGGAGAGTATCGATACGCTCTTCAGGTTTTTAATAATCGTTGGTTTCCAAGCCTGTAAACTTTATAACTATTCGCTTACATAAATGAACTACGGACAATAGTTTAAAAAAATGTTGCAAGCTTTTGAAGAATTTCTTATATTATAGATCAAGTTCATTTTGATAAACACGAAGAAGAACGTTCTTATAGGGCTTACTGTTCTGAAGATATACATTTGAAGAAAAGTCCTCTTTGTGCAACAGTGAAAATCACACACTTTGACGAGCTATATCTACTTTTTTAACGAATCCTTCAACAAAAGTATTGAAATTATTGATCGTGCTCCAAAAAGTGAGCGAACTCACGTGGAACGATCGACGTACGGTTAACAGCGGGTTAATTGACGTAAAGAAGGGATTCTTCACGATACTCAATTGATAAAAATCAAACAACGTGTAATTACAGGTTGTTCATCTCGTATCACGTCTTCGCGCAACTTACAATCGCATCTCGGTACAAATTTCGAACCCTCCATTCATATATTTACACAACGAGATCGTCGATTATACCTACGTAAGCATTTCACGAGCAAGTTACACTCGTTCCACTCGCATTAAAGGAGTCGAAGTGACGCGATTGCCCGCTGTCGTCTCGCACGTGCGATAAACTTGATTTCGCGTCGCGTTTCGAGTGCTTCGCTCTCGTATTATCACGAGATTTGACGCGTCGAGATGCGCGTCGTCACAAGTAGGCAAAGTTATTTGCATTTCGTTCTCGGCTCGTAAAACTTTCCTAAGATTTTCAAAACTTTCCACCTCGTGGTTCGAGCAGTCGAATTTAATCGAATCGTAGGAGCGGACGAGCGGGATCATCCCTGTTTGGGATTGGCACCGAATAAGAAGCAAGGTGACATTTTATTCTAGGACCTTTGCGATTCTTCACGTGGTTACATGTCGCGCGGAAGAAGAAGCTACCGTCAGCCCTCATCCTTTTAAGATTATACCGACCACCCAAAGATACTAGGGAGAGCTGGTGACGAGTGTGCGTGTTGCACTACGAATTACAATCGTCACGTCTGGTCAACTGGCTGAATTATCCCGGTTGACGCTTTGCACCTTCCAATTGATTCTAATGAAGCCTCATGAAGCCGCTTTTATCGCTCGCGTAGGAACGTTCTAGGCGGCCTTTTCGCGGGCTCTCCTTCCTCGCCGCCGGTAATTGGCCGTGAAATTTGCGCGATATTCATTGGCGAGCGCGGATTCGAAATGTGGTGGGCTGCGCTCCTCTCCGCGTATGTGAGCGCACGTGTGTTAGGAACGGTGCCGAGTATAGCACGTATTTGCAGATAAGATGAGATAAGATGTCCACTCGTGTGTGCCTCGTGGGAGAGAGAAGGAGAACGAGAGCCTCGACGGGCCCTCGTAGAATTCCGATCGCTCGCCTGTGTTTTTCGGATTACTGCGAGGCTTTCGAAAAGAATGCAAATTTTATTTTAGGAAAGCGCGACGGACGAAGCATACACTTACATAAGTCCTCGAAACACCGAGATAATTTTCGAGTGGGATATCGATGAAGCAACGCCCTCACCCGTCCATCCATGGATTCGTTTGGAAACCGGTTGTTCCACTCGTCGTTTATTCATCGTCGAGCTCCTTACCCTCGTAAAATCGTACGAAATATCCAATTGACGAATTTCCGCTGATTCGTCTTCTTAATGATTGTTTGGTAAATAAAAGAAAAGAAAACAATTCCATCGTTCCGTCGTCCCTCGAAACTTCCTACATCGGCGGAGCAATAAGTAGCAGGGACGTAAGGAATGGCGCGAAAGGAGAAACTTTTTAAAAAAATCTGCGCGCGCTTTAGAGGATGGAATTAATTTCCAGACGCTCTTGGGCAACGAATGTCGCGCGAAGGGTCAATCTTTCGCGTTTAATCTTCATTGGTCGAGCCGCTCGGGGCGACCCGCTCCAGATATTTTCCATCTGCTCGAGCCTCTGCGTATTTCCTTGGCGCGTGGTGCGCGTCCACACGAATGAAGGCGCAAGAAAACGGAGTAGGCCGATCAAAGGAATGCATCGAAGGAAGAGAAAGAGAGAGGGGGAGAGAGAGAGAGAGAGAGAGAGTGGTGGTCCCCCTCGACACGGGCATAGCATATTGCGATTAATTGTGATTAATTAATGGCTCGATCGCCGACGCGGCTGGGACGCCGTTGGAAAATTCTCCCTGCTTCTCGCTCTTCCCTTCCTCTGTCCCTAGCGGCGTGCGTCTGACCGTCACGTGTCGACGCGGGACAATTAATTGGACCTAAACCTGGGGTGCGCTTCGATGCGACGCTTCATCGCAGAAGGAAACAGAAGATGGACGAGCACGAATTTTTATCGTTGTCGAATCTCGTACCGACCTGGAGATCCCTTTCGAATTTCTCGTTTCGACCTGCTTGTTCGTTTCCACTTGGACCTGCTTGCTCGTTTCTACTTGGACCTGCTTAGTCCTTTCCACTTGGACCTGCTTGCTCGTTTCTACTTGGACCTGCTTACTCCTTTCCAGTTAGACCTGCTTACTCCTTTCCAGTTGGACCTGCTTACTCCTGTCCATTTGGACCTGCTTACTCCTTCCATTTGGACCTGCTTACTCCTTTCCACTTGGACCTGCTTACTCCTTTCCACTTGGACCTGCTTACTCCTGCCCACTTGGACCTGCTTACTCCTGCCCACTTGGACCTGCTTACTCCTTCCACTTCGGCCTGCTTACTCCTTTCCACTTGGATCTGCTTACTCCTGTCCATTTGGACCTGCTTACTCCTTCCATTTGGACCTGCTTACTCCTTTCCACTTGGACCTGCTTACTCCTTTCCACTTGGACCTGCTTACTCCTTTCCACTTGGACCTGTTTACTCCTTTCCACTTGGACCTGCTTACTCCTGCCCACTTGGACCTGCTTGCTGCTCGTTTCTCTGCCACGCGCTCCGATTTTTAAGGCGCGTTCTAATGAACTAACTTTAGTCGATCGAATAACAGATGAATGATACTTTAATCAATTTTTGTTCACACATTTCAATAGAAACTGATGAATTGTTTCAGTTTTAAAATAGCGTCGAAAGCAGTTCTGTGCGAACTTGTACAGACATACACGCGCGCCGTGACGAAATAAAAGCAAATTTGACAGTCACATTAAAGACACACGCGTTTCAAGACACGTTGCAACTTGGAAGCAAAGGCGGATGGATCATCGCTTGAACGATAAAAGTTCGACTGGGTCAAACTTCCGTCGATTAACTGAAAAGTTCGTGAACTACATTGGAACGAAGGTTCTTATTATAGTTTTCATTCAACTTTCGTCGATCGACTATAATCGGTCGATAAAAATTGAATCGTCAGAACGCGCCTTTAAAGAGGCGTCGAAGCTGCGACGGAGGGCACGTCGCGCGCTCGACCAATCGACCCGCGGAACGCGCAGAACAGGTTCTTGAATTTTTACGATCCCTCGTGATTACGCAGGCACGCCGCGCTTTTTCCTCGCGTGCGCGCGTGGCAGAAGCGGACAGGTGGGAGCTGCGGACGCGGAGCACCGGTGGCCTTGACGAGTTGGCCGTTCAGATAGCGAAGCTCTCTTCCTCATGTTCTTCGACGCATGGAGGAATTTAAAATGCACTTGTAATGCCATTAGCATATGTAGAATGCAATTATTCTAATGCGGGTCGTTGACGCGTTTTAAGCTGTTGATAAAGAAGAAGAGGATGGAGAGCTCTATCGAGCTGAAAGATATCAGCCCGTGCGCGCGCAAGTTCCGCACCACGAACGAATTGGTCGATTATTATTCGTAAGTGCGACCCACGTTGGCACGTGTGCGACGCTTCTCTCGCTGGATACAGACGTAGTTTGATTCGAGAAAGAGAAGAAGGGATTGAGAGGGTCCTGAGTGTCCTTGATTTGGCGATCAAGAGAGGAATAGAAAGAGAGATATGCAGGGGAGTAATCGTAAGAATTCTACGGAAGTGGATTGGGTCGCAGTGGACAGAACTGTATGTATTGTCCTGTAATCATAATGCGGATTCGTGTATTTGTTTGATAGGCGTGATATACGTGAGATCGTCGATAAGGTTATCAGGACGATCGCTTATCACTGATACATCCGCCTACCTCGCTTGTAAGAGGAAGGAAGTTTATTTATAATGAGTCTATTTTACCACGAGTCAAAGATTTTTAATGGTGTCGAAGGACGAACGTTTGAAACCCCATTTTTAGAGTTCACTCTATTAGAGGCAGGTCCAAACGAAATTAGAATCGATATCAAATCAAGTGTAGGTCAAGGTTAAGTTTTATTATTTTTTGTTTAGCAACCCTCTGTTTCTCGATACACCGATAAGCTCACCAATCTCGTTGGATTTTACGACTTGCTGATATATTTAAATGGCCTCTAGTTCGTCTCTCTTCTATCTAATAACTCTTTAATAACATTCTATATATGATTTGTTTCTCGCACGAGAGTTCTCATCCCCGTAGAGATGTATTGATTTTTTTTAAACTTCACGTTCGTCGATTTTTTTTTTAAAACGTCACTTAACCGTCCGTCCTCTCTTGAAGCAATGAAAGTTTACGCGTTCACCTTTATTTTCCCGCCAAATTCGTCGGTACCGTTCAATAGATGCGCTGATTTTTTAGTCTTTCAAACTATTCCTACCAAAAGCGGTTAAATGACTATTTTTAAAATATCGGTTAAAACTTCCTATATTCAACTTAATTGCATCGCTTTTAAATTTCACGACTTTTCCTAAAATATTGAAAAATGTATTATGCGTATGTGTAGGATAAATTGTGAAATTTAAAGGCGATGCAATTACGTTTTATATACGAAATTCTAATCAAAATTTTAAAAACGGTCACTTGACCGGTCGGTAGAAATACTGTTGAATTTCACATTCATTTCAACATCATCTAACCGTCCTCCCTCAAACCGATGAAACTTTACGTGCATCTTCATTTTTCCGTGAGCTCCCTCTGTCCCCATAAATGCCCTGATTTTTTTTTTATGCTTCACATTCATTTAACCCTTTCCGATCGTATGTCTGCTTTCAGCTACCACAGCAAAGAACCATACCGATCTTACATTACATTAAATCGACATTACTTCGGAGATACGTAGAATATTGTTTTGACTCTTTGAACACGGACTTTAATATAGAAAACGGTAAAGTTTCAGTTTTTATAACGCAAACGTTGAACATCTATATTTTCTCAAATGCGCATCAATATCTCTCATCCACGACGACGTTGCGTCCGCGAAGGGTTGAGCATCACCTTTTTTCAATCGATGACAGTTAACTCGTTCATGTTCAATTTTCCCTAAAATCCCATGGTACCCTGTGGCGTCTCGATAGACCCATCGATTTTGGGTCTAAACTTGACATTCGTCTGAGCATCACCTAACAGTTCGCTCTCGAACCAATAACAGTTCACTCGGTCATCTTCATTTCCCCGCGGTACCGGGCGCGTCCTAATGTTCCCGCCAATTTCTCGTGACTCGCGTTCGTTCCAGCGCAGGGGTTAAGGCGTCTCTTATCGCGCGACTCCCTTGGACATTGGACTTTTCGCTGACGACGATCGGCGTCCGTTATCGGTGAACGAGGAGGGAGGACGATTACGGGGTAACGCAACTACGACAACCACGACAACGCGAACTACGACGATCGACGTAAGGAGAAAGCGAGAGGAGAGGGAGCGAATAAGAGTCGGTCGACAGACGAAACATCCTCATTAACCCGTTTCTCCGAGACGTCCTCGTGCCATCGGTTACGTGGGACGGAGCAACAGATTTTCATTCGCGAGCTAAAGGTTCGAGTGACATTTGTCCAGAACAGCATCCCTCGTGTTTTCTCTTTACACCAGAGTAGTGCCTGTACCTTCGTCTACTCCAAGTGCCGACATCGCGGAACCTTGCCGATTTCACGAGGTGCGATTAAAGGCGAACGTGAGAAAGGTGATATGTTCTTTTTGTTCGAGAGAGTGGATACGATTTTTCTGTCGGGGTTTAATTGATCCTTTCCTCGTTAATTTATTTCTTGGGTCGAGAGGATAGTGCTTTCTCGAAAATTCGGTAATCAGTGTCGGACGTTCGGTCCAATAGGTGCCGATCAAGATTGAAGTTCATTTTGAAAATTTCGCGAGAGATGATGTACGAGGTAGTTCGCGCATAGATTTTCGTGATATTGCTCGCACGGTCTACATTCGGGACCATTGGAAAATTTTCCATTCATCGTTAATCTTCGGATTTTATGGCGCCTCGGATATTGCGCTCTACTTCCGCCAAGGATCTTTCAAACATCGATAAAAATCGATAAAGCGTGCCGACAAAGTAGAGTATGTAGCGATCTTTACGAGCGCATAATCTTTTTACAATACAGTCGATCCGATCGATTGCTGCGGACGTTTTTTTCGTCCGTTTCCAAGCGTCGCGTCGATTCGATCTTCTTGCACTTCCTCGTCTCTTACGCTACCTATAGCTCGCACCACAGAAGAATCGCGGTGTTCACTGTAATGGAGACTGAACAAAAGTTTTGCCTATTTTTCAGGATTCCACAATTGTGACGAAATGGTAACGCCGAAGGATCATGAGCTTCAGGAGGCCATTCAGGTGTCGCCGCTCAAGCTGTCGGACGACACGAGGCGGCAACAAGTGAGTAGAATAAAAGAGAACAACCTTTCGATCTTGCACTTCTTCGGTTCTAAATTTTCCCTTCGCAATCGAGATTTCTCGATGCGCAGAACGCGCGTGCCCTTCTTTCCTTTTCACCGGTCTTTTCCGCTTTGCTCCGGTCCGCTCCGTCTTCTTTTCCTTCTCTCCACTCTCCTCTCACTTCCGCGCTTATCTACGCACGCCAATTATTATTTCGACACCTTGAACTTCTATCCCTCGGTGGCCCCTTCGTGGACGAAGGAAGGTCACGCGAGCCACGCAAATGCGATCGATAAGAGAAATCGAAGATTATGAAACGAGAGGCGATTTTTCGTTAAGAGGAGGAGAGTACTGCGAACTTTCTCGTTTTTCAGCCGCGCGACTCCTTCCACGCTTTCGCATTCTCGCCTCGTGATAATGTCATCCTAGTGACGTAGTTTAAGAAGGAGAACAAAAATGGTTATCGGCTGACGCCGATTATCGATTAAAACGAAGGGCTGAGCTCCCGTTGTTTTGCCTTGATATCTTTGTTCGACCATTCATTATCCTCGAAGGCATGCCAGTGAGGCCGTCTCGGAGGTCAAGCTTGACTTTATTCGTTTTTATCGAATAGAGAGAGGATTATTGCGAGAGCAGTAGGAGAACGAAGAATCTTTTGTTTCATCGATCGTATGATTCGGTTTTATCGAATCGAGAGAGAATTATTTGCGAGCGACGAAGGAGGACGAAAAATCTTTTGTTTCATCGATCGGTACGGTCGGCACACGAGTTTACTTACGTTGTTTCCTCCATCGTCGTGGCATCCTTTCTTATTCCAGTTCTGGTGCCGATTATGCAATCGGTTCGTTTCCTCGTTTTGGCGAGTTCGTTTCAAGCTCGCTCGAGTAAAAAAAAACCGGTCTGGCGCGCGTCGTTCGCGATTGGTTCTATCATGAATGAGAGGATATTATCTAATTGGCTTCCTTCTTCGAAGACTACACTCTTCAATCGATGGATTTCTGGTGTTCTGATTTTAAAGAGGAAAACGAACTCTCCTTGGCGTCCATTGCAGCTTTGAAATTTCTTTCGGAAATCATTTTTCCGGTTAGAGCTATCGAAAAGCAGTACCGCAATCGAATTCTATGCCGGTCGAGACAAGATTTTTCTTGTGTTATCGTCACGTGTACTCTCTCTATTTCTTTTTTCTACTCCTACTCCTACTCTGTTTGCAGAGTTCGCTTTAATCCAGAGAATTCCCTATAGTTCTGTTTATCTTGTCCTCTAACTCTCGTGAGGTTATCGGTAGGAGGTAAGTTACGGTATTGTAAGTTCAAGATACTCGTTGCTGTTATCGGCGAGAGGAGATAGTAAAAAAAGGTCACTGGCGTGGTGCAGATAGTGCCGGACGCGTCGCGTGGCTTTAGAGGAAATCTTTCGTTACGCATAGTGCGTAGAGGAGGGGAGGAAATCGAGCGAGATTTCTAGGACTGACAATGAGTATTGTTGTTCGCTAGCTGTTCGCGACCTGTGCGCGACCTGTTCGCGAGCTGTTTGTCAGTAGCAGGTGAAGTTTATAGAAATTCCAGTAACTGGTCCATCCTGCTCTGTTCGCAAATACCTCACGAACGGTGTGCACTAGGGTCCGTTGGTGACTTTGTGTTTTTATGGACCACACCTGTTCGCGAGTTCCAATTTAAATTTGCAAGCTCCAAACCAAATTCGCAAACTCCAATTTAAATTCGCGAACTCCAATCTACATTCGCGAACTCCCATCTAAATTCGTGAACTCCAATTCAAATTTTCAAGATCCAATCCAAATTCTCAAGCTCCAATCCAAATTCTCAAGCTCCAATCCAAATTCTCAAGCTCCAATCCAAATTCTCAAGCTCCAATCAAAATTGTCAAGCTCCAATCCAAATTGTCAAGCTCCAATTTAAATCATTGCGAACACTTTACGTACCATTTCTTAAGCCCGTCACGCGTCGCCGCGGTCGCGCCTAACATGGGGGCGAGAGAGATGGCGGAAACGTTTTATCTCGCAATTACGCGAATCTATTCCTTGCGAGGTGGAACGATGAGGAGAGGAGGAAGTGCGGTGGTATCGATCGATTTCTATCGACTCTTCGCGCTTGACCCCTCCATCGACCGTCACCAGCGCTCGTTAATTCTCGTTTGCATTCTGTCGTTTACGATCGGAGATTGAACTGACGCCTCCTTGTTTATTTTCGCGTTTTCCATTTCGCTAACTTATCACTTTCGTCTCCGTTTGCGATTTTTCAAAAGCGATTGTACGCTGAATAGATTTAATTTATGCTCGGACTACACGCACGATTATCAGCCTGTTCGTTAAATTTCGAAGGAACGGAAGACTCGTGTAGAGAATTCGCGAATAAGAAGTACGAACGATTGAAGAAACAAAGGAATAGAACGCCGGACGTTTAGAAGCGGCAAGAAACCAATTGACCCTTTGGAACGCAAATAATTAAGACGGCGAAGTAGAAAACCGAGGACGGAACGAAGGAACGCGACAACGAGCCCGAGTAAAGAGTAAATCAACGCGTCTGTCTTATTCGCGGAAACGCGAGCTGTAGTACTCTTTATGGAATCCTGCCCCATTACGCAATCGTGAAGCGTGCGATCACATTTCCATGCGAATGTAAAATCATCAATTGCCATCCGAGATGCCTACGCTGTTTTAACATTGTCGAGAAAACTTTCTGTTCCGGATGAGAGGCGGCTTCCGGAAAAAATCTTCGATACGAAGAAAGCGCGCTCTTTCCGCTCGAAAGGTAACAGATTCTTCAACGCGTGAGCGCGCAAAAATCAATAAATCAATCTTTGCACCGCGTGATGAACGACGAGCCGTAAATTACGCGAATGGTGCGATAAATTACATTTGGCCGTGGTTTTCGCCGCAACTTTATGAGCGCTTTAAATCTCTTCGCTTCCGAGTAACGTCCTAATGCTATCGAGGCTCAGAAAATTTTAACTTTCGGTCTACGCACTTCTCTCGACTTCAGATCTACTTACACGTGTCAGTGGAGTGTCTCAGTACCGTGATAGTTTGGAATCCGTGACATATCGATGACGTCTGCTTACACAATTCAATTGTGACGATTCAATTAACGAATAACGAATTACCCTTTAGCAGTGTAGCTCGAGACGAATGAGAGGACGAACCGTGCCGAAAAGCACTGGTTTTATGACACGAATTATTACTGACACCGATGTTACAAAACCGAGCGGATTATTTGCTGAAACGTATGAACAGAATTTCAACTCTCGAAAATGAAAAAAAAGCCTCGCGCACTCGTCGCTCAACGATTCTTTTTGCGTCACTGCAGAATGCATTCGAGATCGACGTAGTCATTCGCTGTCGATCGATGCTTCTATTTCGCTTTCGTTCCGATTCGCTGAAATACGAATGGACCCGGTGAATGGAAAATAAACCGTAAAGGTTCTCGATAGATCGATAGAAAGCTCCTCGAAATAGAGAGAGGCTTTCGCATGAAAATATGATTATTAATTCTTTCGTCTATTGTCAACATAGCGAATAGCACGAAATTCATAAAGTCAGTATTTTTGAATCGTATTTTCAGATTGTCGACAATAACTATTATCGAGGCGTCGTAATATTAAAAGACGTAATATATAATCGTTCATCTCTTACATTCGATCCGTGAAAAGCAACAAAACGAGAAGAGCAATATAATCGTCAAATTTACCGTACGAATAGACATCCTGTTATGAGGATATTTTTCGGTACCGGTTTTTAGATAGCTTTGTTAACGGGCCCGTAACGGAGCGTGTTAATGTTATATCACATCCACCTGGAAATCCTGCTAACAATAAGCATCGTTGTGCTGGGGCACGCGAGTGGTTCACCTTCGCGGAAGAATAATATCGATGTTACCGAATCGCGGGGGAACTGTTTTCAAACTCGCAGGTTGCCTTACACGGGCCGTTGCTCGCTGTAGTCGGAAGTGGCGAGAAAGCGAACGATTTGAAATAGAACGAAAGGCAAAATGTAAAATGGGAAACGAATAAAATAATTGAATCGTTTCCTTGAATAATAAGAGAACAGGAGGCGTCGACGATACGACGTTAACACGTTGTCCGTCACGTCACCTTGAATTTCGGTGACTGGTTAGTTTACTGTCTAAAGCGTTAATTAAACTTTCAAATATCTATTTTGGTAATTTATAATCGGACACTGAAACCGTCACCCACGTATGGGTGACGCGGTAGTCAACGTGTTAAGCAAGTCCGCGATTTTACCGTGGCTCTCCCATCGCGAATTAAAATTTCTATTAGGCGTGACACGCGACGCGCGTAATTGAATAAACAGAAGCGGCAAAGGCGTATCAACGCGTTCCACGCGGCTTCACCAAGGTGCCCACGCACTCGTGAAAAGCTCCGTGAAATTTGCAACGTTTTCCGGGCTGGATGCTCTTCTCTCTGCTTCTCCTTACCGCACGTGCACGAGAACATTGAAATGATTTGATCGGCAAATAAAAACTTGAGT
Organism: Tiphia femorata; assembly: GCA_944319695.1. Classification (NCBI taxonomy): domain Eukaryota; kingdom Metazoa; phylum Arthropoda; class Insecta; order Hymenoptera; family Tiphiidae; genus Tiphia; species Tiphia femorata. Next base: position 10,445,798 of record OX090895.1, on the reverse strand, counting down.
AAACATCGCGATTATTCCCTGGTCACCGACGAAGAGGACGAAGTGACGTAATGAGATTTTTCGTGCAGCGGCCGACCGCGGAAAAGCAGATACGCATTATTTCTCTCGCACGAGATATCTATTCGCTTGTTTTCATAAACAGCAAGTCCATGGAATGTCGGCGATGAACTCGCGGCAGTCGGCTTCGCTCACCGCAAAGCGGTCATTGGTTGACGCGCTTCAAGGTCCGACACAGGTGTATACACGCAAATAGTACCAATCAGCGGTTTTGTTTTCTAAACCGTCGTGGTAATAGAGTTTCGGGCATTTAAGATTACACCCTTCGATGTGTCGCAAAGTTACATTGCAATCACTGGGGCGCGTTAGGAAGCTTCGACGAAGCGAATTGCAGAAGAGTAAATTAGTGTCCGCCTATACAATCCAAATACCGAATATTCCGTTTTTAAATTAAATTGTGAAGTTTCAAAAATTTCTCTCCTTCGCTTACCGTAAACTTCTACAGCATTATTTGGTGCAAAAAAAGAAAGTATACATCATAGGAGCATATATCGAGGTTATACAAGAGAATGACCTGATTTTTTTAAAATAAACATTGAGCTTACATATTTATCTTTTTAATTGGTGTTGGACCTTAGATACACAACTTTTAACACCAATACTATTTATTGAGTATAAAAGGTAAAACTACCCAGAGGCATCTTTGAACACAATAAAGATTTTTTGAGAACCTTTCACACCCCGCAAAAAAATACAAGGCCAATGAAACAAGTATAAGAACAGATACGAAACTTTTCTTTCTTTAAAAACAATAAAATAAAATGGAGAATTTTTTTGCTAGGTACCCATACAAAGTAAAATCAAAAAATTTGTTCAAAGTTGTTAACCTGTTCAAAATTGTAGGAATTTACGGTACATCAATTGTCGCGCGATACGTGTCACCGTTTCGCAAACGATCATCTTCTCCTTTCTTCGCAGGTCGAGAATGCCTTAGCAAAGATGCGCCTGTCGGCCGAGACCGCCCGAAAGATCCAGAAAGTTTTTATATCGGAGATGAACAAGGGAATACACCAGCAGCCCTCGTCCTTACAGATGGAGAACACTTACATACCTGAGCTACTAAACGGGACAGGTTGTTACAGCGTTATCGTATTTACTGAGAGGATCCGATCGGCTCGCGACGCTGTAAATTTTTTCACCGTGTCGATCGTATCTCGTGGAAACGAGTCGGCTTTAATTTTGGGGTCCCCCCAGAGATATCTGGCCAGTCGATTCTCTCTTGGCGTACGACGGCGCCCGTGCGTCGTCGCCGCCTGACTTTTTATCGCGATCGTTAAACTGCCACCGATTGATATACAAGGTGGCTCGAGCTTCGAAGCTCGATGATTAAGTCGATCGTGTTGGTCGGAGATATCTTTGCATTTTTTTCTCCTTTTCTTGCTTTTTTTTTTCTCTTCGGTTAATCGTACCGTTCCTCCAACGAGAGATCTCACGTATCGTTTGATTTACGAGCGACGAAGCATCGTCGGACGGTCACGGCGCCGCAAATGCCCCAAATTATGCAATTATCTGTTTATTTACGTCACGTCCCGCGATCGGGTCAAGGATATTGGAACATCGAGCATCGTGGATTTGACCGACCTTCGGTGAATTTGTTGGCCGATAGAAAAGGGCCGTGTAATTTCGTTGGAAGGAGATTATGGCGACGGAATTACTTTTCAGCGGGGACTTAAAGACGGAAAAAATTTCGTGAGAGTTTCGGGCAACACCCGATACGTCTCATTAGTTTGAGGGTACATGTGTTGATAGATAAGTAGGTCCCACATGCGTTTAAATTCCACGCCTGGTAGAGTGAGAGTGTCGAGAATCAATGACTTGATTTGCCGTAGGCTGATTGCGAGAGTGTTGTCGCTGTCTGCTGGGAATTATGTAATTAGTCGATATACCGTCGCTATCCCGAGGTTCGCGTTGAATTCGGGGTTTCGAGTCGTCTGAAATTTCTATACCACGTGTGTCGTCGACCACCGCCGAACGATCGGTCGAATTCTGCGAAATGTTTCTATTTTGCGATTTGCTTGTACACTTATCGCAATTCTATTTTGTTTTGAAAATTGATTTATTCTCGTGTCAAATCTTGCGAGGACCAGATTCTCATTTTCATCAGTAACGGGACCGCGGAACGACTGTTCGAACTCTGAGAAACTTTTCTCTTCTACGATTTGCTTTTACACTTATTGCTATTTCATTTCATTTTAGAAATCGATTTTCTCTCGCGTTGAATCTTATCCCGACTAAATCCCCATTTCATTCAGTAACGAGACCGCGGAACGATTCATCGAATTCTCAGAATCTAATCGATTTTTCGATCTGCTTCTACACTTATCGCGTTTCCATTTTATTTCAGAAATCAATCTTCTCTCGTATTAAATCCTGCCCCGACTAAATTCTCATTTTCTTTAATGACGAGACCGCTCTTTGATGTGTTCACGATTGATCGCGAACCTCAACGAACTTTCGAATCTTTTCAGAGGAGGGCCAATTTCTCGCCCTGGATCTCGGCGGGACGAACTTCCGAATCCTTCTGCTCGAACTGAAGAGAGGCAAACTGAAGAGCGAGAAGGTGAAGAGGTGCTACATCAGCTCGGACCTGCGAGTGGGCCCGGGCGCCCGCCTCTTTGATTATCTGGCCAAATGCGTCTGCGATTTCGTCATCGACGAGGGTCTTCAGGACGTAGAGCTTCCTCTCGGTAAATTAGAATCGATATTATTCTCGCCAGGTCGCTGACACGCGCCCCGTTCGACGATAATTTACCCTCACCTTCCGCCACCGATCGAGTTTCCAACGATAATTTTTCCATAATTTCCCGTCTCGCGATCCGATCGAACCTTTCGGCCGTGGTATCTGCCAGTAAGCGATAGGCAGTTTCCGATAAAGATCGAAATCGGCGAATTTTATCGCGAGCACCAATCGTGTTTCGAGGTCGTAGATAAACGCGGAGGTAGGGTCTTTAGGATTTCGCGCCCGTACCTACGAAGAATGTTTGCTTCCGGATGTGCGTCAGGATATCTTTCGTACATTAATAAAGTTATTTCCAGTACAGGTGAAACTATAGATTCATTCGGATGGCGGCACTATAGTGAACGCGAAAAAATTGAAAATTTTGCAAATGGACACACTTTACGGATGATTAACCATAACGACGAGTAAGCGAAAGAAACTTTCTCTCGCTGGAAAACCTTTTATCTCTACTGGAACTAGTTTCGAGTAGGAAGATTACGGAGTTGTCTCGAAAGAGTCGTGAGATTCTTAACGAAGAAAGGGTACATTCGTGATATCGGGCAGAAGACCTCAAAGTGCAACGACGTTTTGAGTACCTCGGGCTATCGGCAGACCGATCGACCTTACCCTCTCGAGTATCGTGATTCGCATTGACTTTTCTGTCGTCGTATCGAGTACCCGATGATAAGATCGAAGAATTATTACGCGATGCTGCAAACGACCTTGACGCGATTGACCTCCGCCGAGAGTGCAGACCAGAGATGGAGAATCTGCAACCTTGTAAAATCGCGCACTCACTATCAAACTTTCTCCACGGTTCGTTCTCTCAATATTTATTTTTCTTCACTGATTATTTTAAAACGATAAGAATTCTCACGAGATTCACGGGTTCGGGCCAGTTTCGAAGACGGATACAGGCTTTCGTTTCAATAAGGTTCCCCAATCCCGACTCTTCGACCTTGCGAAATCTTGCGTGCGCGCACTAACAAACTTTCTTCACGGTTCGTTTTCTCAATATTTATTTTTCTTCACCGATCATTTTAAAACGATAAGAATTCTCACGAGGTACACGGGTTCGCTATTTTCGAAGACGAATGTAGGCTTTCGTTTGAATAAGATTCTCCGGTCTCGACTGAGAGATACTCTCATTGGCCGAAGAATAAAAAGAAACGAAAGTACGATGACAATTCTTTTTCTCCTTTAGGATTCACATTCTCCTTCCCGATGATCCAGCACTCTTTGGACGTGGGTATCCTGGTAACCTGGACGAAAACATTCAATTGTCCGGACGTGACGAACAAGGACGTGGTGAGACTGTTGCGCGAGGCTCTTGCACGACACGGTGGCACGAAAGTGAAGGTCGTCGCTATATTGAACGACACCACGGGGACTCTGGTGCAAGGGGCGACGCTGGACCCCAACACGGCTATTGGACTGATTCTGGGAACCGGTAGCAACGCCTGCTACTTCGAACGAGCCGACAGGGTCGAGCATTGGGAGACCGAGAGGCACGGCGAGAGAGAAGTGAGTACCGGTTGCATTCATTCTCGTTTAATTCTGTCCTCTCTTGCACGGGTGCCCCCTCCCCCTTCCCAATCGCCATTCCCTTCTCCTTAATCGAGCGTGTCACTGGTCATTGACACTGTCTCACTTATGCCATTACGATTTTACCCTCGCTCATTCAGTCGCCGTCCAATTCACTGTTTTCCCACGGTCCTGCAAATTTTCTGCTAACCGATAATGAAATTTGATAAGGCGAGGCACGCCGAGCGGATCAAGTGGCGTAAGAAACTGGTCGATTGTAAATATTAGGTCTCCTCGTGATCTGGCTGTTCTATCGTGAATCGAAATTGACGAGCCACTTTGGTTTTCTGCCCTCAAGGTTATCATCGATATCGAGTGGGGCGCCTTCGGCGACAACGGCGTTCTAGACTTCATCAAGACAGATTTCGATCGGCAGAACGATGCTAATTCGCTTATCGCCAAGTCCTTTACGTAAGCTTCTTGTATTTCCATTGTCATGCCCGTTAATGGCCTCGCGGTTGTTCCAGTTTCTTTTTTTTTTTTCTGCAGTTGAGAAAGATGTTTCATGTGTGATCTTTTTCTTACAGTTTTGAGAAGTACATCAGTGGCAAGTATCTTGGGGAGATAGTGAGGATAATACTGGTGAAGCTCGCGGAGGATGGCTTACTCTCCGTAGGAGAAAATTCCCGAAAACTGCCGTACCCTTTGCTGGAGCACGGGAATCTCACTTCGGATTTAGTGTCCCTTATCGAGACGTAAGATGTCACCAACGATGATACTATAGAAAGTTAAACTGATTACCCGACTAGTCGTATTTCAATTTGTTGAAATTGCAGGGACTCCGTGGACGGCGGATTTAATAATACGAAAGCGGTGATCACGAAGTTTGGAATCTTGCTTGATCAGGACAATCTGAAGATTGTCCAGTATGTTTGCGAAGTTGTGTCCAAACGTGCAGCTCTCCTCGTTTCGATATGTAAGAGTCAAGAGCCATTCGTGCGTTTCCATAGTTCGCAATCGTTTCCATTTACCATTTTATATTTGTACTTGTCGAAGGTCTGGCAACTCTTCTCGATCGAATTGACAAGAAGGACGTGACGATTGCCGTGGATGGATCTCTTTACAAGCACCATCCTCGGTTAGAGACTTGGTTGAAGAAATACATTGCCTTGCTGTCCCCTGGTCACAAAGTAAGTCGAGATGGAATTTGATTAAGGCTACTTAGATTTCATAATTGATATCTGTAATGTCACTTCTTGTAGTTCAAATTGATCCACGCGGAGGATGGCAGTGGAAAGGGCGCAGCACTGGTGTCCGCAATTGCCCAGAGAATTCAGAAGAGATTGGAATAGCGGACAGTTTGATTCTAAGCTCTCTTAAGCAGCTGGTACATCGATTGTACGACATACATAATTCGTGAATTTAATATTCGCGGATTCTCGCCGTTCATCACGTTCATCGTGCACACACCCCACCCAACGATCATCTATTATTTGCGAACAGTCGCAATGCCTTACTCCAAAGTTCCCTCTTCGTTGTTAGATAGGTTGTTACCTCGGATTAGGCGAGAGAATGTTGTTGTTTTGGAAATATTGCTAGATATCGCCAATTTTTATAGGATATACGAGTAGAATTAATATTATCGAAACTTGCCATACGTAGACCTTTTCGTAGGTTTTTAAGGTTTCGCGAGTACCCTCGTTTTTCCTATCGCAGAGTGACGCATCGATCACAATACGTATACATTTAGTTCATCAATTTACTCCACATTCCTTTCATCGTTAATATTTGCCTAATTTCCGTCTACGGTTGCGGTAGAGTTTGGCACAATGATCTATTTTGACTGATACTTTTCCCGATTGATAGCGGCTAGTCAATGCTAGGACAATTTACTGCTTTGCAGGCGGTTGAGAAAATTTAATAAGTCTCCGGGTACAGTTAACAGTTCATAATCGTTAAGATTGCAAATTGATTTAGGCGTTTATGGGCACAGATAACGAGAGAAACTTCTTTGCATTCTGTGGATATTTAAAGATTTAAACGATGTAATTTAAAATTACGTTTAAATCCTCACGAGTTGAAAACTTCTTAAACGTTATATTTTTTTAATTTCTACGATCTCATAAATTCGAATCGGATGTATTAATTTGTATCAGCGAATGATTATATCGCAAAGTATGCGCCTGCAATATACAATAATGAGATATATAGATGCTTTTCAAGAGAGTCCAGCAAGGACAAAAGAGGAGTGGAAAATCTTGTAAATGATCAGTGTGCATTATTACAAGAAAGATGTAATAATATAGTTTGAGCTCGGCAGGGTTGTAAACCTCGCGGTGGGTCACAAAGTGAGCACAACACGAAGCATGATATTATTTATTAAGCGACACTTCATTTACAACGCCAACATTCACAAAACATTTTTACATCTTGCAACTGATTTAGAATGTTCGATTTATATGACGGGAGCAACGTTGTTATAATAAAATCATGAGTAAATCTTCAACTATGCGAATATATAACCCAGGAACATAATTTCCATCCTAGAAATAATTCGAGGGAGTTTCATGCTATAATTTTGATTAAAAAGCTGTAACGACAACAGCTGTCGAATTATCCTTATTAATAGGCCCAGAGTATATCAATGCTTATTTACTTTCTGCATTATGACAATGAAGCTGAGAATTAGGACGATTGTTTATAGATTCTAAAAACATTGTTACATCGTTAGTTTACAATTATTCGTAAAAAGCATTTTTCAAAATCGTCACCGAGACGAAGCGCGGATTTATGTTCCGTTCGTAAAAAGAAAACGATCGAAAGTGGCCGCGACTAAAAACCGACGGTCTACATCCCTCGCGAATAAATCATTAATATTTCTCATTTGCACAAGAGCTGTTATTCGATTTGCAGAGTCTGTTGGCATGCATATTGATCTTGTTGCTAGGCGGCTGGAGGGCGGAAAATTCAAATTGCTCGTTGATACCCACGACGGTCGGTAGATGGCGATGGGGGCGCGATCGTCGAGAAATTGACAGTTCGAACTGTCAGCGGTGCGCGTTCTACGGCATTTTCGTTGGAAATAAGAGTGTTGCTGGGTGTTGGGTCGCCCGCTGAACATCATCCGCGAGCCTTCCAGGGTCTTCGAATCCGTCGGGACACGCGCATCGTGAGATTCTCGCGAAAAAGTCGTAAGAGTGCGCGAATCGGTGGGTGTGCACGCAAGAGGGAACGGCTTGCCGGCTCGGCCAGTCTACTGGAAGATTCCATTGTGAGTGGGCTTTCAAAAAGTTTAGCCTCCGGAAAAACAGTGTTTTCGCGGATCCCACAGCGGCCCCATGGACCAATCTCGTCGCACAAGGTACGGACTTAGCTTCTGCACATTGGTCCGCGAAGTTACCGCTAAATTAACTCTCGTACGCGAATTACGGGCCGTGGAAAAGGTTGAGGTTACAAGCGAGACCGCTCCGCTCTCGGATCTCGTTCAGCTGAGCTCTCAGCTGATGAGCGGACGCACCGACCGGTTTGTAGGCCGTGCTTCTTTAAAAAACTCCCGTGTCCTCCCTCGCCCGCGGTCTACCCCGCGATTTAAATCGTCGTGATCGTGTCCGGTGGAGATACAGCTCGTACGAAAACTTTCGTTGCCCGCTTCGTAACGACCACCGGCTCGCGTAACCTCTTTTCCTTTTCCGTGAAATACGAGAGCCCTCGCGGTGTAACCTGTAACAATGCACTATCAGTGTCGCCGTTCTCTATCCCTTCCCTCTTCTCTCAAGTAAGTAAGCAAGCGCGAGTGGCAGTGAATTTTAGCACGAGAAGAAGTCGATCTGTCGCGATTCACCCTACATACATTTCCATTCTTTCCCTTTTCTTCCTATCAAGCTGAGTAAGACTACTCGTCCCGAGCATCTCGTTCTTCCTTCTGCTATCGTGTCCTATGTGCCGTGCCCGTTCTTCTCTACGGTCCGGTGTGTGCATTTCGTGCCATTCCTTCGCGTATCGCATACAAATCGTGGCGCGGGGCAGGCGACCGAAAAGAGAAGCGCGCGCGCTCACGCTCGCTTAGTGAACCGTTGCTTGACGAAAGGAGAGACGAATCGTAAGGCAACGGTACCTCCTCCTCCCGTTCGCAGGCCTGCCGATCTTCGCGCATCTCCTCTCGCCATGAGCCACCGACCATATTCGTTTGCGAGTGAAACTCAACGTTTGTTAAAAGGAACGAAGTGAAAATCGTAAATACGTGCCAACCGCTCCTGTCCTCCTCCTTCTCTCTCGTTGTCTACCTCACGCTTGCTCACTGCACTTCTCCTCTCTCCCCTCCGCCGTCCATTCCTACCGATTCCCATAGATGTCGCGAAAGAATCTAATCACTCGCGATCGCCACCGTTGCTTTCCTTGACCACCTGTGCGATCATTTCTTTATTCTACTCCTCGTTGGCTCATTATATCTCTCCACGTCGTCTTATTTCTCTCTCCGTTTTCTCGATCCTTCTAATTTTTTCCAGTCTTTTCGTCGCGCGTGAGCTTTATCAAGAGCTTCTTTCCGGCTGGGGCCACACCTGTAGTCATCACTTGCGAAACTATTCGACGCGCGGGTTATACATATGTATACAGATATCGTTGTTGGTTTCTCGGGTAGGGAGGTAAAGTAATGTATAATTTTTAGATGATGGGTAAGTTTGAGGTTCTCCTCGTTGCTTCGGTAGGGTTTGCTCGGATGAGGATTGAATTATTAAGGGAACGATTATATTAGTGACGCGAGGGGTGGCGCGTTTCTAATTTTAATTCTAACAGGATAATATGTGGAGTAAGGATTTTACGTAAAAGTAAATTATGCGATGGGTATTTGTGCAATGGAAATGATTGCAACTGATCGATTTCCGTTGAGCTGGATTTACACTCGGGTAAGAATCTTTTTCGTCTTCCTCGATGCTCGCGCTTTCCAAATTAAAATTCCACCCATCGCGAATTCATCGAAATATTTTGTCCACGTCGAATAAACAGTTGCCAATGGCCTGCGAGTTTTGGAGACACACGAAACGTCAACAAAGTGTTTCTCAGCTCGCAGTCAATTATTTCGCACGACTATATAGGTAGTAATGTCGCTTCAATAAATTGTAAAAGTACTCGATCTCGTGTATTGGCACTGTTACGAATCGTGGGAGAGCAGATAACCCAGTAAAGCCTGCGGTATGATTTATCAGCTGGGTCGTAATTGTGCGAGCACATTTAGTTTATTTTAAGAGAGTCTAGAAGTAACGACGCCGTAGGTATACTTTATCTTTAAAGGGTCACCGATATTTAGTATCGATAAAGAACTATCGGAAACAGTTAATCGAGCGAGTTCTCCGGCAAAAGTGAGAGGCTACAGAGAAAAGTGTTCTGTCTCCTTCGTTTTTATCAGAGAAAATAACGAAGCAAAGAGCATGCACATCGACAACGAAAGCAAGTCTCTTAAAAATCCTCGGAGATAATAGAAATCTTCCAGGGATTGAATTTGAAAATTAATTTCTTGGCAAAATCAGGAAACAATAGTTATTTTTTGATCGAAAAAATGGAAAACGCCGATGATTTTTAAATAAAAATAAAAATTCGGTTGGTATAATTTATTCGTTCACTTGAAAAGTAATTGGTAACACTTATTTTTTCAAGTTACACGTTCAGAGTTACATATTGAGTGATATTTTTTCAGACAGAAAATAAGAATTACTTGTTGAGCGACGTTTTTTAGATCATGAATAACGCGACTTATTTGAGTTATATTTCTTTCGGTTAAAATAAAACTCAAAACGCTCTATCTCGCTTACGATTAAAACAATCGATTTGCAGTTGGTCTTATTTGATGTAGTTTGAAAAAAATCTATAAGATTCTCTGATTAATCGCTGACCTTTCATCGAAAGGAAAGTTTTGTCTGAAAAATCCTTTCAAAACTTGGAAATATTTGTCGTTAGTCGCGTGAAAGGTATGACAAAACTATTGAGAACTATAACTAACAAAAAGAGAAGTGTACAAAAGAAAGATTAAAGGGTAGTACAAATATAACTTTATTTTCTTTCGTCGATATAATAATGAAAAATTTCCGACAAGCATGAAGAAATGAGAAACAACGATTTATAAAAAATGTAAAGAAGAACGAAGAGACCAATTTGCACAATGTCTAAACTGACAATTTCCAATGAGAATTGAATTCCAATTTTCAAGATTCTTTCCACGCTGAATCCAATGAGACCAATTATAGGTTGCTGTATCCAATTATAAATAATCTGGAGCGGTTTAAGTTTGATTTTGAGTGAACGAAATACCTCTCAAGAAATAAGAGTTACTTCGTATTTAAACGTTCAACTGACGTTACTCAAAAATAACAATCACGAGGCTCATTTTACCGCTAGTCGCAAAATGATTTCTTAATTTCCGTGAAAAATCGCAAAGTGACTTGCAAAAGGTCGAAAGAAAATTCAAGTCGCGATTCATCTTATCCACGATCGGAATTAACGATTGTCTTGGATCCCTGAAATTTTCCATTGACCCGGCGACCATCGTAGCGCGTGCTCGACGGAAATAAAAATAATCACGTTCACTCGCTTTGCCCTTCTCGTCACCGCTTCGGCTTTTCTTCGCAACGTTAGCGCCACCACGCTCTTCTTCCCTCTTGTTAATTTTGGCGCGAGTGAACGGTCGAATCGGCAAAAACAATGAGTAGAAGTTAATTTTCGGCGCGGTCCTATCTTAAGTTCTCGCCGGTAATGGGAGCCGAGAATTAGACCGTGGGGGATAAGGACGCGTGCCATTTCACCGTTATCGCTTGCAATAAGCGACTCGGTTTTCCGTGAAGCGCCGCCTCCACCGCCTCCACCGCCTCCACCACTACCACCGCCGGCGCTGGCGGCGCTCTCGAGGTCACCGCGCCCGGCTGCAGCTGAGCTCCCAGCTGACGAGCGGCGCGGAGGCTGCGACCGACCGAGCGACCGACCGACCGACCGGTTCGCCATGTTTCTTTCTTTTTTCCCCCTTCTTTTTTTTTAAAGGCCACCTCCTCCTTTTTCCCTTTAAATCGCCTTTCACGTGCTTGTCCCTCCCTTCCGTCCTTATCCCTTTCTCTCTTTCTCCTTCCTCCCTTTCATCTCTTTCTCCTTCTCGTCTTCTCCTCGTTCCAACGCACGCGGCGACCCCGCTCGCCATCCCGACGTTTCCTCCTAGAAAATCGTATTGTTCGTCGTGGTGCACGTCGCGCGCTCGCCCGTGAGCGGCCGACTTCGCCGAACCAGTTTCGAACCGTTTCTTTGTGCTTCTTGCCGCGCGCGCGCGCAACACGTCGTCCACGACGATCTGGAACACGTAACGCGTAACGTCCGAAGGTGGTGGACCGGAGACACCCGGGGCAAACGCGACACCCCCGGTTGGCGTTGCTTGAAGAGGGTAAAGAAGGTGGTTGAAAAAGGGAGGGACTGTTTAACACTTCGACTGCTACATTGATTTTCCATCGTTGGCCCGTGGCGCCATACTTTGCACTTTTTTTCTAAAACACTTGGCCACCCGAACGGGGAGATCTCCCTGTTTTTTTTTTTTCTAAGTATGTTGCTTCGTGACCGCACGGGGAGATCTCCCACTTTGAACATAGCAACGCGTTTTCTGTTTTCTATTATTGTCAGTTATTTTTCACCTGGAGTCGTTCACACTAATTGCGGACTTTTTCTGCTTTTATAAAGTACAGTATATGGACCGCCTATTTTTAAAGTGGTATACGGCCATTTAAAAAAAAAAACAAATTAACCAGTTAGAAATAAAAAGTTTACACTAAATTAATCACAAAGTATGCTATATCTCATTTTTTAAAAAATGGACTAACACCACTTTCAAAATAAACCCTAACCCTAACGTGAACATTGTTATTCTGCGTTTCGCAATCGTTAGCTTATACGAGGATCGGTTCGTAAAATTATGCCGATAGGAAATGTTCCGAGGGGGAAGTAAAAAAATTTGTCTATTGTCCCCCTAAAAGACTAGGGCGAACAATGTTATCCCGCATTTGGGAACCGTCGGAATTACAGGAGGATCGGTTCGTAAGATGATTTTATGCCGGTAAAAAGAAAAGGTTGTTCCTAGAGGAAGCTTAAAAATTTATCGATTGTCCCGGAAGAATCGGTAGTTTCACTCGCGTTAGGCATATTGGTGGTAACGTGCGAAGGTTTATGTTCGCGAAATCATGATCGTTCGGTCCCCAAGGGGTTTATTCGAGGACACGACGATTTATACCGGGCATTAAATTCCGCGAACTCCCGCGCGCCTCTCATTTCGTGGCCGTCTTTTAGGGTCATTAGCGATCCGAGGACCGTCCAAAGCTGACGGTTCGTAGAGAGCGCTGCCGTTAACGCCGGTAACGCGGCATGAATAAGGGAATATTCGCGGTCGGCTCGCATCGCCCTGCGAGAATCAAATTTGCAAGCCTTAGGGTGTAATATCGCACTCCTCTCGCCTCTACGATCTATCGTTCTCGTCCTCCACCGATTCTATCCTCCCTCCGTTCTCCTCTTGCTGTTTTAGTTCGACGTTACTTTTAGTTTTACGAACGGCGCTTCGAAGTTCCTTTACGATGCTCCAAACGAACGAGGGACGAAGTTTCCGAGGTGATTAACGTTACGGTGTACTTATTAGTGCCCGATATTGCGTTATCGGTCTTCTTCGTATCGTGTAATTTTAACGCTTTCGTTACTTATTACATTTATTACATCGCGCCGTGCGATCTTCGTTCTCGTTTGCCACATTTATCTCATTCTATCGGGTCGAGTGGTCGAAACAGATCTGACCACGGGCTGGAATTAATTCGTCGATTCGTTCGTTCTTTCTCTCGTATTCCTTTCCTACAATATTTCTCCGCGCTTTTTCCAGGCAACTGCGCCGAACACCGCGAATCCAAGGAACGGAGCATTTGTTCTTCCTACAAGTTTCCTTTCATTCGACAAGCCTCCTCGCGGTCATCTCAAATCCGATGGTGTCGCGTTCAGTACGTGTCGCGCCTTCAACCGTTCGCATCAGAGAACATTTCGACACAGTTCCTTTCCTACTTTCAATTTTTACAAACCTTTCGTCCTCCTACCCCAGTGGCTCGGCACTACAAGACGCATTTAAAAATGTGGAAAATTTCAGAAGCTAATCTCGTAGTCGATATTCTCAATCTGGTCGTCGATTGTCTTGAATCTTCCTCTTTACGGCTTCCTGCGAAAACGAAACGAAAGAGAAGATTCGCGTGTAAAACGAAGAGCATTGAAAGATTCACCGTTGGCACGGTTTCACGATATATTCCATCGGAGTTTACCACTCCTACGTGGGCCAGGCGCGTCCGAAGTGATCGACCGATCGATCCCTCTCGACCGAGACCGAGCGAGAGCAGGCATGCGCGTAGCGCAGGATAGAGGAGCTTTTGTGAGCTTAAATCGACTGTAATTGGCGGGCCGGCAAGAGCGCGCGCGACGGTAACCTCGATATTTTATTGTCGGTGAATTGCCGGTACTGTTGCCGAGGCTCCTTTGACCGTAAGTGCTCGCGCACGCTCTCGTCTCGCCGCGCGGCCTGTAAAGTAGTACGAGGGTAAATTTAACGATGACGATGCAAACGTATAAGACGTTAAACAAATTTCCGGGACTGCCTTTCGGCGTGTGGACTCGCGACCATTCTCACGCGCCGCTTATTTCCTCAACCTCGCGCGAACCAAGCGCATTTATCTTTCTTTCTTTCTTTTTAAGCTTCATACTAATTTTCCGCGAGCAAGACTTTCTACGCGCTCTCAAGCCGTTTTGTCGAATCGTCTAATAGTTGGATCGGTGGTTCGAGAGCTTATAGAAGAAAAGGTTCGGTTGCGTCGCAATTTATATTTGAGTATGCGTGAATTGATACTTAAATCAGGTGCTTGGTTCCATTGACGCCATATAAATATATAAAAGCGCGAGTATCTAATTGTAAGCGCTTAATCATGTACGCGTTTTGTGGGTAATTGGCGAGACTGTTGAAACGTGTCTAGTAGCCTTAAACTCAAGCCATTTGTTCATCCTCTAATGCTCGATAAGTTACCCTCTGGATAGATAACAAATCGATATTTAATGAGAGACTCGGTAAATTAATGCCCATGCGCACTGAAAGTTGTTACCCAAATTCCACGTTTTACATACAGCAACCCACGATGAGCCAGAGCACTCGTGAAGCTAAAACTCTGGTTCGCTCGTACTAGACGAATCCGACGTGTGGTGGAGAACAAAAAAGCAGTAGAAAATAATCGTGACGAGCGTTTGTGGCGTGCGTAAACGGCTAGTCACGTGTGCCTGGTGTGCGTCAGCTTGGTGCTCCGTCCACGGCGGAGACGTCGCGACGCCGCGTGTCGGCACGCGCCTCCACGTGAATCTCTTTGCCGAGTCGACTGTGATCGTTCGGTGCCAACGTTTGAGAACCACTGAGGATTGCCTCGCTTAGGCCGCAGACAGCGAGGCGTTCGCGCAATAGTGTGTCATTTGAGATTGAATAATCGCGTTTCACGATTCGAAAAGCGCAATCGATATCGCCAGACCACTCTCGGCACCACTCGGACGATAACCGATAACGCGACTACCTCTTTCTCTCTTCTGTGCGCTCTCTGTTCACTTTTTTTTGTTCTCTCTCTCTCTCCCTCTCTCCTCCTCTCTTTGGTGGAAGAGAATCAAAGTCATTCCGCGGGAATGCGTGGCTTACCTTCGAGCTGGTGTTGCGAGGAAGAGGACGATTAAAGTAATTCGATTGTTAGACGCCGACGATCGAAGCTGACGATGAGTGACGATCAATCGCCAGGTACTACCGACTTTTTCTTTAGTCAAGCAAAAAGAAAAGATTGTAATTCTTTTTTCGCCTCTTCTTCATTAGTTCCGCGCTTTCTGCCGTTTCGGAGCGCAAGAAGGACCAGGAAAACGCGTCTAAAATATCGCGCTACGATCGTCGAGATCTCTTTTTTTAATTTGCCAGGTCGAGAAATTGGAGTCTTAATTGGTCACGAAATTTCAAAGACCACGCGGACGTTCGGTTGTCCTCTTATCGCGATGCTGAGGTAACATTCGATGCTTCGTCAATTCAATTCGCGTTGACAAAAACTGATCATACGACGGTTCAACCGTTCTCAGTCCAAATTAACGTCGATGGGCGTAAGCAAATCTTTTGATGAAGATTTTCTAATTAAAATATCTACATAATATCTAAAAAGAACAATGACGCTTGCGTTTATAAATGACGCGGGACTTGTTTAGGATTAAAAGAAGGGTTACTAAAAAGAGGAGATTAATGAATAAAAACAAGATTCTCTATTTAAAGATGAACTCCTCGTGCCTCGAATTAGCCTCGCGCGGACCAAACCGCTTTCATAAGAGCTCTCGAGCACTTTATTTCCACGGTTATAGACGATCGATTCACGCCCGATCGTCGGCGACACGCTCTTTTCTTCTGCTTTCTCCTCTTTTATTTGTAAATAACGGATCCCTTCGGATCGATACACCGAAGTGGGAGGTGGAGGAGGAGAGGAGGGCTTCGTCGATCTACGTGTAATACCCTCGGCCTCCGACGAAGAAGCGGGGCCACCTATTTCGGGTCCGCCGTCGCCACCGCCGCGGGCCTCAAGGCTGCCGCGTGAAATTTTCGTAAACAAAATTTACGGTCGTTGAACCGGCGCGGCCGGCCCGACCAGGGACGAGGTGCTACACGCCACGCGAGAGAGACTCTCCGAGGTTAGGCCGTTCATTCTCGTCCCTCGCGAGGCTCCAAGACGAATCGCAAAACCGGCGTACGAGTGACTTACACACGCTCAACTGGAAGTTTGCATTAGGAAATTAATCTAAGCTTCCTCGGGTTCTCACAATAATCGAACGATAAAGTTGCCAAACGAGCGAACGAAATGAAATGAAGTCGGTAAGGAATAATCGTGGGGTTCACCAATGGATCTTGGCTTCGTAATGGATAAATTCGTCGGGCGGCGGTTACACGAAAGAAAAGCACCTAGCGAGTCGGCTTCATTAAGAATAACTACGTCCACGTGATCGCAGCTTACCTCGAAATAGCTCGTGAATCACGGGGTGTAATTTTCGAGCGATTCTCGCTTACATCGCCCACGTTTGCGTGGCTAATCGGTGTAATAAAGCAGTTAATGTCGTAATCGTCCGATAAGTCTCTCCTGCTTGAATCCGGAAGAGCGCCGCCACGGGGACTGCTAGCTTCGTCCGCGTTACTCGGTTCGCGCCCGGTCGATATAAGCGCACGAGAAGCGTTCTCGGTACTCTCGGCCACCGTGAAATGATTTTATATTCTTACAATGTGCAAACATTCTTACATTTCGGAGTTTACGTTTCGCCGCGGCCTGCGAGCTTCTCCTTTCTCGCTCCACTCGGACAAGTAAATAGCACGGCCCGCTCGTGTTCGAATCGATCCATTTCCCTTTTATCTCCACGCTTATCGTGCACCATGAATATTCACGTATCGCGTGGTTCGCTCGCGAGAAAATCACATTTGAAAGAGTCATTCGGCGTGCAGGAATTACTCTCCCCGCCACTTTTCTAATTCCGTATGCTAAGTACGCTTACGTAAGATCGATACCTCTTTCTTGGTAGGATGGGGGTCGCGAGTGACGTCCAAGACTCGCCTGCCGAGACTCTCTCTCTCTCCGTGTGATTATCGAAATAATTGTTAGCAAAGACGTTAGCTCGTGTGTTGTTGCGTGTTAATGTTCGGTGTCCTTTCTTCTTCTTGTCCTTCCTTGCCCCCTCTTGTGAAATCAGCGCGCGGTTCGTGTAATCGCGCTGACTAATGGGCGAATTGGAATCTTTGAAAAACGCCTCGTCGCACTGTCCTAGAAATTTTAGACGGAAGAATTTAATTACTACCGCGTTTCGAACGATCAGAGAGAATGTCTGCTTTCGTATGATCGGCAATACCAAAGCCGCTTGCAGGAATTAAAGCTCGAAGCTTCAATTGTGCGATGAAAGTGCGCGCGATTAGAATTTGCGGGACGACATTTTGAAAATAAAAAAGAGGTAATAATAGTTCTAGTAGCACTTTTCATAGTTCTAGAGTTCTTGATAGAAAATAGAAAGGGTTCTGCATTTCTAATATTGCAAAATAGCAAATGAGAAATCGCCGTGCTAACTTCTCCGAATCTAGCACGACACTTCCCCTTTAAAGTATAAAAGATCAGTAAATAATACTACTTTTAGCAAGAGTTCCTGTTAGTTCTTATCGAGTTTTATTACTGAGAGTAATTAAAAAAGAAAGTTGCAATATTTACGCTTTTTTCATAAACTTTGATTACTATACTCAGTACGGCGCTCGAGGAAAAAGGTGTCGTGCTGATCATTTCTCGCGCTTTTTTCAATATATATCAATAGTTCTAACAGAGTTCCTAGAGAACTATTATTGTTTCATCTTTACTTTCAAAATGTTGTGTCAGCTTCGCAGACGCCTTCAATTCTCGGCGCGCGTAGTCTCCCTTTGATTTTTCATCGTGGATCGTTCCATTCGGTTGTTCAAATCGCCACGCCAATTATGCCGGATCTCTCGATAGAGGCGCGCACCTGCGCGCGTCATTCTCTCGTGGCATTTCTTTTCACGCATTTTGCGCGCCGTACTTCACGCGACGCGAGCCGCGCATTCTAATCGCCGCTTCTAAATTCGCTCCGCGCGAATTTCTCGCGGGCCGACCCGACCGACGATTTCCGGGCTGGCTCGACGCGCCACGCTTCCTGTCAGTCCTAAGCTTCTGAAGGGTGCGACATTCTCGCGTTGCATATTTATTGAACGCTCTCGACAATCGATCGAGATTGGTTTACTCTCTCGTATATCGTTGCTGTTGCTCGTTGCCCACCCTCCTTGTTGACTCTTTCATCACGCTCGCGAGTCGCGCGGTACTCTTTGTCACGTGCTTATCGCGCTTACGACCCATGCGTTACGTTTCACTTCTCTTTCGGTTCTGAGAAGGTTTTTTCATTTCCACAGAACACGAAGTGTGTCTAACAGAACACGAAACTCGTTTCATTCTCCGTATCGCGCGACTTTGCCGAATGGAGAATTTCGCGAGAACGTTTGGGTCGAACCACAGTAAAATAGGCTATTGTAGGAGGCAGAAGATACGAAGAGTAACGGCGAAAAAGTGAAAGAAGGGTAGGAGCAGGTTGCCGATCCGATTCAATTATCGAATTCTGTCGGTCCTTCGAGTCCTCTGGGGAAAGAGATTGAAAAAGGGAAACGAAGGTGCTCCCTCGATGTTTGGGTCGGTTGTCGATTTAATTTAATTATCGGATCTGGAGTGTGCGTTCCTCCGAGTCCCGGCGGGGCTCCAAATGGACACGCGTAGGTGCACTGGACGCGTGGGCGGATTCAAAGCCCACGGAAATATTCCAGGGGAGAAATTGATAGTAACAGAATGTATCGCGGAATAATCAAGTGGAACGAAGACACTTTCGTTGCAGAGCTCCATCGCGTTTTCTGGTGAATGGAAATTATTGTTTGTTTATTAGCGAGTTTTCCTTCATCGGCGGCGAATTACTTAGTGTTACTCGTGCTAAACTGTTTTCTCGACTAGGCCAAGTTCACTCTTCTCTAGGTTTATGTATCGAATATGCAAGTGCAACGAAGAAATCATCACAAGCTTCATCGCAAGCTTCCATCGCGCAAAAAAGTAACAAGTATCCTCATATCCTTCTCCCAAATGGAAATTATCATTTGTTTATCAGCAACGCTTTTTCCACTGGTGACGAAGTACGCGAGTTGCGTTACCCACGCTAAACTATTTTCTCGACTAGGCCGGAGCTCGCTCTCCTCAACGTCTATGCGCCTTATCGCTTCGAATCCTTTCAGGTGGTGTTGCCACGCTCGTGCCGTTTTTGGGCACAAAGCCTTTTTTTCCCTCGTGCACAACCACGTCGTTCTATTGTACAAGGCAGTTCTCCCTTGCACGGCTAGTAGTTCACTATCGTGCACCGTCGGTTTCATCGCCTCGGGCTCTTTTACCGGTCGTGCACCGTGCATTTCGGTGCTGAATCGCTCGCCGTGTCTCTCACTCGGCGCACGCCGATTTTCTCCCGCGTCACGATTCCCTTCCCGTGCACGCGTGCATCTCGTCGAAGAGTCCAATAGTCATCTACGCGTTCTGTTTGGTTTCGTTTCTCTTTTCAGTTTCTCTATGCATACGCGATGTTGACGCTTGCTTTACTTTTTTGCTTTTCATGGAGTCTTTTCTTCACAAGGTTCGATGAAACGGTTGGTAGGCGCGTAGTGATTCTTACCGCACCCATCGTTTTCCGTTACAACGCGAATTTCGCCGTAAAATATCGCGCGTTACCAGCCTCCTCTCCATAGACATAATATACCTAGACTGCGCGTTCTTCCAAATTTCAGGAGTGGGGGGTAGAGCTCACGTAGAAAAGGATGCACTCTGTTTTTGTGTCTGTGCGTTCTCTCTCGCACTCGCGCGAAGGGGTAACGTTTAGATTACCAACTGTTTTCCCGTATTTCCTTTCCCGCGAGAGCGAGAGAGAACGCACGGACACAAAAATAGAGCGCATCCTTTTCTACGTGAGCTCTACCTCCACTCCGTCAACGCCCAGTCCAGATATATTATGTCTATGTTCCTTTCTCTCTCTCTCTTTTTTTTCTCTCTCTCTTACGGAGCACGTTCTTCTCATTCGGTTGACCGTGTGCACGCGGCTACATTTGGGCGGCCAGCGCACTTCCTCCCTTACATATCCATTTCACCAGTGTATCGTGATTTCGTCGTGCACGTTTCTATTTCGGCGCGGACGCGGCGGTTTTCTTTTCCCCGCATACTCATTTCACCGTGAACGGCCACTGCCTCTCCTTTCCTCGCACCGCCCCGCTCGCTCGCTCGTTGGATCGCTCGTGCAGTACCGTCATTTCGCCGTGCAAATATATTCCCCGTTCATTACGTGCACGCAAGACCGGCCGTCGTCTGGTCCCTCGTCGTCTGCCGTAAGAGAGGAGACGCTTTTGGACGACGCGGCTGGTCTCGCGTGTCTCGCGCGCTGTAAAGTCGGAACGAAAAGAGATAGAGAGAGAGAGAGAGAGAGAGAGGGAGGGAGGGAGAGAGATGGAGAGAGCAGAAGAGGCGAGGAGAAAGAGGAAACATCGAAAGCTCGACGAGCAGTTTGAATTTCGGGCCGCGATTAGCGCTTATCTTCTAAAAGCTCCGTGGAAGAAGGAAGAGGGGCAGGGTAATTGGAAGTAATGGAGGAATTAGGCCCTCGTCTCTCGTGGAATTAAGGTAATCGAGGCTTCCCTTGTACTCGCAAGAAAACTCGTCTTTTCCACGCGCGGAATTAATTTTGCCCTCTTACATTCTTTCCCCTCTCTCTCTTTCCCTCTCTCTCTCCCTCTCTCCGATTCCACCGGTATATCGATTCCACCTATATCTATCTATCTATCTATCTGTACATTGTACGACCATCTTCTTGCTGTCGACCATAAGTGACCCTTTTGTTTCGGACGGTCTTGTTAGTGTTTTATTTATTGTTTTGTTTACATTCGTTATTGTGTACATTTTTATTATGTACGGGCTTCGGCTCAAGCTCTCTTATTTTTTATTATGGCGCGAATTGCGTATTCTTTGCACTTTTCGGTCGGGCGCCCCACGGGTGTATCCCGAGGGTGCCATAAATGTAATCTTTCTTTCGTTCTTCCTTTCCTTCTGTCGAAATCGCTCCCGTTCTCCATCGTAATTCTCTCGCGAGACTGTCCGTCGCCAAAGACCTGTTTCCGTATTTAATAGAAAATCATGCACTTCCTTATTTTATTACTTCCTTTTCTTGTCTCACTGCTGCTGGTAACGGTCACCTCGTCCTCTTCGGCAAAGCCACTCGCGTAACACGATTCGTGCTCGTGGCGCGTGCATCGGTGAAAAAAGAAGGGCACAAGGTGGGCCACACGCAAAAGTGTCGAGAGAGATGGAGACGCGCATCCACGTTTCTCTTCCTTCGGCCTGGCGAATGAGAGAAACCGGTGGAATCGGAGAATGAGAGAAACGGCGCGGCCGTTTGGAGTAGAGTGGAGGCCGACGAAATATCAGGGCCGTGTGAATATTTCCGCGACGCGTGATGCACCGCTGCGCGAGCTGCTTCCGAGCGATCGACGATCTTCCCTGTCCTTTCTCACGACTCGAACTCGTTAGGGCGATCCTCTCCGCACCTCGTCCCGCTGCCGTTCTCCGCGAAGAGGAACGAGAGCGAACTCGATGCTAATGGCACGAGAAAAGGGTGTGACCTTCGTGTCGAGGGATCCTCGCGCTTTCGCGTTAATCGACGGAGAAGAAGGTTAATCGTAAGGGTACAGCCTTACACCGTGCTCAGGATATATCCTCGAGGTATTAAAGTTCAAAATCTCCGGTTCAAGCTTCTCGATTGGAAGAAAGTTTTGGCGGAACGCTGGTTTCGGCTGGTTGAAAAAATCAGCGGAGAATTTTTCCGAGCAGATCCGACGTCGATCTTTCCTTTTTCCAGTTCTATCAAAACGACCTGTCACCCAACGTGAAACAACTTTCGATCGCTCGATCAAAAATGGCTCGTTCGTTGATTTCCGGTTGAACAATCTTGTCCTTTTAAATGTAAACACGTTGAGAAGCGAGTAACGAGCTACCGCGGGTATGTCGAAGTTACATTGGATAATTGGTAATTACGAGCTCTCGGAAATGAAGTAAACATTGGCCATCGTTGACAGAGGTGGAAGTTTTAAAGCGAAGAGAAATTCTTCGGTCGCATTCAGTCGTCCGCGAGCAGAAGCTACCTAATAATAAAGTAAATGCTGTTTTTTGATAAGTCGTAGAAAAAATGAGCGGTCTCGGTGGGCCGCGAAAATGTTTCGCGTCGAGGAAAGAGTTCCTGCGTAAAGTTTGCTCGAAGCACCGAGAGGGAAGGAAATAAATAAACGCGAAATCGGGACTCGCTCGAGAAAATTGCGAGCTCCCGGGAGAGCGCGGGGAGTGGCGGCAACTTAATTATTCCCCGGAGATACTCAGTCGTTTATACGCGTTGCACATAATGGGCGCACGGTTGCGAGATAATTACCATCGGATGCGGACGAATCTGATAAAATTTAAATCGGCTTCGGAGTACCGTAGCCTCGCGGAGCCCCGTGGCGCGATCCGCATCGCGGAATTGATAAAGCCTCTTTCACGTGTGTTTATTAATTCAATTATGCCGGAGGGAGGGCCAGCGTTCTCGTCCTGCGCGCATATCCATGGCACCGTCGCGCTAAAGCGAATTTGACGCTAACTCGTAACAAATGTGGACAGATCTGATAAAAAGAAAGTAATTGAAGAACTTAAGGAGATGCGCGATTTCGTCTTGCGGGCCTCGCGATCGAATCTCATTTGTGTTGCTCGATAAATTGCTACTCATCTCGATGGAATATACCGCGCGCATTTATCATTCGATTTCCATTCGTTCCACTTAATTCGAGAGTGCGACTGGATGGAGGATAGTATACGCGGTAGACGGAAAATTCGAGTGGTCTTCGTCGCAGGCGCATCGACTAAAAGTGCCGCGCACTAGGAAAACGCACGCGATCACACGCGCACGGCACCCTTGTGTGAGGTAACGAGGTACCTTATCTTCGGCGGATCGACTCACTCGCGGGCCGTCCACTTAACAAATATACTCCTCGAGATAGCGCGCGAGTGACGCCGCACAGCATCGTTCACGCTCTTCGTGTACGTCCAAGTGCAAGTGGACTTTAAATTCAGTAGGTGGGCTTTATTTCGCGATAGGCCGCAAACGACGAATGCGTTTGTTGAATATTCAGAGCCCGTGGCTACTTTAATGTGCCATGGTACGACAGATGCAGATTCTAGATCTAGGAACGAGGGTGCGCGATTGGACTCGAGAGTCGTTGGTACGCCAAGTTGACGAATCGAGGGTCGAACGACGAACTTTTCTCCATTTTCCTTCGATTCTTTTACGCGGGCTCGGCCTTTTATCGCTTTTACACCGATTGCAGGTACGCGCAATGGATTGGCGGGTCGCGCTAGGTCGAGCAGGTGGAAAAGTTGGAAAAGTACAGGTCGCGCACGCGAGATGCCTGTGCGCAGCGCGAGGCTGTTGCACCGAGCCGAGTGGCTCGTGCCAACAGTTGCAATGCACTCGGTTCACTCGCTCTGCCCGTACCTACACCTACCAACCTATCATCCTTTTTACAAACATCGTCCCCCATTTCCATTAGATTGTCCGTACTGACTTTCGCGCGCTACCCCAACATCTTTTGCGAACTCTTCCTTGCGCGCGCGGTGCCACCAGAACGCGAAAGCTTCTTCGTTAGTAGCCTAGTGGAGAGGATTTCTTTGTTTTTTAACAAGTGAAAGAAACGTTCTTAGACCGTCCCCGTTGTACGGATGTTAACTCGAACGCTTTTCTTTCCTCGCTTGGATAGAAGTTTTTCGTTCCTCGCGAACTCATCGACGTGTGATTTATGATCACCAACAAAGTAGCGACTCTTTCGCTTTCGTGACATAACTACGATTTCGCCACTTTCTACCGGAGAAATTTTCCAACGTACCACCTTCACGAGGATATCCCTTTGGTCGGCGAGCTTTCCTTCGACGTTTCTTTTCCTCTCTCGTAATTTTCATTACCACGACCAACTCGCCTCGTTCTTCCCGCGAGGCCTCCTTCGGCTACTACCGTGCACGCTCGCATAAGACGTTAGAAATTCGCTTAGAATAGACCGGCGTACCAGGGCCGTCCTTCTATTTTCGCATCGGTATGCGCTTCGCGCGTTTCCGCTTATCTCGGAAGAATTTTCCGTACCACCCGTCGTGCGAGTTTGGTCGACGACGGCACGCAACGTCGGTGAGTAAAGATCGTCCACTCGTTCGAAGCTGGGCTAAGCTTGGCGCGTGCGTGCCGTTGAATTCAGGCACGCGTCGGTATTCTCGAAGGAAAAACTTTCCCACCACCTCGTTCTCTTTTTCGTCGTAAAAAAAGGGGAGAGCGAAATTATACTTGCGCATTATCGCGCCTCTCGACTTATCCGAAAAAACTCGAAAGCTGAATTCCGCGAAATTGTCTTCTCCTCCTTTTCTCCTTGCCTTTCCAATCTTTCTTTATTCCTCGCAATCCCTTCTAGAGGCATATAACATCCTCATCTTCTCTCTTCTCGAATCCTCCTCTTCCATCGCTCGATCCACTCGGCAATAACCCCGCGACGTGTCGCGGAGCAAGGACAAGAAAACCGATAGAAGAAAAGGAAGAGGAGGAAGAGAGAGGCGCGAAGAAAGAACGCAAGAGGTTGCCGTCTAATCGGCGCTATCGCGATATCAGCACCGCGAGACGTCGCGGCTTTTCCTGCCACCCACCTCCACCGTGCGCGGTACCTTCGGACTGGTTGACTCAGCGAAATGTAGCTTGAGCAAAGTCGACTGTCCGGCTCCGATCGGTAGCGGGCTGCTGCTGCTACCACCACCGGCACGATCGCGACAGCAATTGCTGCTGAGTAAGCGCGCGATATCGGGCTAATTACGAGCGTGCTGGCGCGAGGTGTTCGCTCAGGAAAAGAAGGAGTTGTTGCGCGCATTCGAACACCAGTTACACGCGCACATGCTCTCGCCGACTTTCCTCTCATTACCATTTCATAAGTTTTGTTTTTGCCGGCTGCTTTGCGCGAGCAAGCTTGGGAACGGTGATGGAGAGGAAGAGGGATAGAGAGACGTTGTAATGTGGAAGCTTGTGAATACGTGGCCGCAGGTACGTGTCTCGATTACCGGGACCGATGAGCACGTTCGCTCGATTTGCCTCGGCCAGACGAAAAAGGGTGTCTCGAGGAGTTGGCGATGTCGCGCGTCTCCTCGGGACGAGGCTTCCGACAAGGCCTGTTTGGGGATGAAGGAAGGTTTCGTCGGAGCGCACCTCTAGATAGGGGTTGCGTTGTTTAGGAGTGGCGTGAAAGACGCGAAGGGCGCGCGCATAGAGTTCGCAACAACGACGACCGTGGGAGAAGCATTCGATCCTCGTCGTCGGCACTTTTTCCAGTTTTTTTTCGGACGGATCTAGGCGCTCGAGCATTCTCGGCCTCGCGGTGGTGTTTTGCGCGAGAGAGAAACGACGCTGGGAGATTTTAAGCTCGTTCTCGTTTAAGCAGGAATGTGCTCGCTGAAAGTCATTTTACTCGGGGTCTCTTTTTGTCCTCAAACAGAGTTGATTTAAGTTCGTTGCATGAATTCTCTGGTTATCACTGGTTATGGTTTCTTTCGTATGTTCGTCCAAGCAAATTTCGTTATCCGTCGTTTGCGTTCAGATTTAGGTATAATTTAATCGATTAACTATACTTTTCGAAAATAATGCGGGCTAATGGAAAGGATTGAAATTGTTGGGAGTTTGATTGAAGTTTACGCGTGGAGAAATTCGCGAGGAGCCGAGCGACGGAAAAGGAAAATTTCTGCGGAAATTGGATTTAAGTTTTCCACCTGCCTTTGTATCGATCGTTTTGAGAGAGAGAGAGAGAGAGAGAGAGAGAGAGAGAGAGAGAGAGAGAGAGAGAGAGAGAGAGAGAGAGCTAGAGATACAAAATTAGCGAGTTCAGCTGAATTCTTGACGAAATATTGCGCGAAATCTCGAATATTGCGAGCGACGGGCGACACAGGGAAGTTCCCAAACTATCGAGTGACCGCCTCGAGGGATCTGCGACGGGGTTTAAAGACCCGTGGTATTAAGGGATGAGGGTAGACACCGACGGGGTTGCTCGCTCGGAGGCGGACCAACCAACCCGTGTAATTTTGTTAAGCGGGGCGAAAGTTTGCAAAAGGGAAGGACGAAATTTTCAACGCTTTTATAAAACGTTCTCGACCCCATGCAAAACTTGGCGGCGCTTTCGCCTCGTCGAAATGAAATCGTGAGATCTCGGGAGAGGGGTACCCGCGCGACCACTTGCGGAAGAAATTTTCGCCAATTCCCTCGATCCGTCCGCTCGCTCATGCGAACTGTACAAACAGGCTTATTATTTACGATCCCTCGCGATAAGCGTGGACGGTTTGCCGTGACTTACTACGCGCTCGCTCGTATCTATATTTCTATGCATATGTATAAGTTGAATCCAGCGTTATGCGCCGAACGAGCGAGAGCGCCTCCACGCATCGGCGCATTATACAACTAATTGTAAGTGCACTGTTTACGCTTAAAACATACCACCCTCGCGAATACGTAAAGACGAGCTCGCGCGTATCGTAGTATTTTCTCGTCTTCTTGACGTATACCCGCGGCGGATCGCTGGTAGCGCGTTGCATATGCAGCTTGCATTGTCGTTCACCGTCCACAATGGGGGAGAAAGTTGGAGCTCCGCCGATGGTGGAATACTCCTAATAAGGACTTTCCGCGGATCGTTCGTAATTATTCTTCGCGCTTATTAATCGTTCATTACGCGGTTCCATTATGCGAATGCTGAAGTGGGATGCAGATGCAATTTTCCTTTCGGTTTGTAAATAAAGCGCCGAACTTTTAGGAAAATTCGGAGGACCGTGGGTTCGTAGGTATATTTCGAATTGAGAACAGGTGGAGAATTCTCGGGGAATAACCTATCCTAGAAAATCTCGACGTCGCGGGGCGCCAAATCGATTTTACTCGGAGCGTAGCTAAGCGTCCGTAGGGTCGAGGTTGTAAAATTAAGATGCATACGTGTAGACGTATACATTCCACTTGACATTCACGTACATACGCGCCGTAGCATTGTACTCGGGGATAGTACATTTTGTCGGGGCATTGTATGCGCCCGTCTACACGCACATCCATTATGTACTTCGTGGCGCACACTCGCCCCTGCTTGGACGAACGCTCGCACATTCACCCATCCCCTTTCTCAGTCCCCTTCTAGGTGCGCGCGGGTGTAGCAAAATTTTCCGTGTGTGCTCGAACGGACGCAGACGAGTATATGCGAATGTAGATGAGCACGCACGAACACAGGCGGACAGCCGTGAACACAAGTGGATCCACACGACATACGCGAATACAGGCGGACACCCACCACCATAGACGAACACGCGCGAATACAGTGGAGCATGCACGAACACGAACGAACACCCGTGAATACAGGCGAGCATACACGAACACAAGCGGACACCTACGAACATGCACGAATACAAGAGAACACCCATGATCAGAGACGAATACCCGCGAACACAGGTGAATATAAACGATGGACAGGCGAACATCCAGAAACACAGACGGACATCCACGAACACAAGCGGACACACCCGGTGTCCCGAGTAAATAGGGAGGAGCCATCGCGGCGCGATGATTTACATGAGATCTCGGCGACTCCTCTCCGTGGAATTGATATGCACACTTGCACCGGCCGCATGCGAGTCTCAGCGAACCGTGCAAGATCCATGTGCGCACGGCACACGCATTCGAATAGAGCCACCAACACGCGCGCGTGCGTCCGCCTTGCGGTCTTTTCGCTGATTCCGAAGGATCTCGGGATCTTCAAATTTCTCCATCCTACCTTAATTTCGAAGATAAGAGCAGTCCGAGTAGAAGAATTTATTTCGAAGTCGTTTCACTCGGTGGGTTTATTCTTCCCGGTTAAAATTGAAAGACCTTCTCTTGGATGCTTTTCGCCGGATCGATTCCTCTCGTTACATCGTGCCATTTCTTCTGGCAGGTAAAATCGCGATTTTCCGTTCGAGCTAGAATTCGGAGAATGGCTTTTCCGTCCGGCGGTTTCTCCCGATTGCTCGCGCTTTATTTCGTGCCCCACAATTCTCCTCGGTCCCGTCCTTTTCTCCGTAGACTCGTTACGTTTCTTTTTCCTACTCGGTCTCTCTCTCGCGCTAGCTCCCCGTGAGCAACATCTCTCGCCCTCGTCCCGCAAATACCCGCGCGTTCTCCATCTTTATTTGCCCACCGCCCAACTTCGCGGATAGGACGTACCATTTAATGCGCGTCTCGCGGATTCTTCGTGCGGAACGCGACGCGCACGTACGCGCGCGTAGGATCTCACAGTCCTTGCTATCCTTCTGCCTAGAATCCTCATTCCTTTTCTCTTATTTATCCATCTTCATTCCTGCCTTTGTCCGCCTTCAAAGATAAATGTCTCAATGTCTGCGGGTTGTTCTCGAGGCGCGGATATCTTTCGGTCCGTCGAAGGTACGTAGGTAGTGGCTGACCGCGTCTTCGAAGAATTGAGTTCTCCTCGAAGTCGTGACACAGATCGAAGTGAACAAGATAAAATGTTGCACGTTCACTGAAATTTCTCTTAAAGGATTCTCAGTTCTAGAAGTTTTGCTTTTCGCGCTTTCTCGAGAATTCTTTCCCTACGTAAGTACCTTTATCTCGTCTACATTCCTGGATTCCAGTTTTGGGCGAAACAGAATGTCTCTAATAATAAACCAGATCTTTCTCCGTTATATTCAGGGATCTTGATTTGTCCGCGAATGTTTTCCCACCGCAGGACTCTTCAATTGAGATGTTGGGCTTCGCGTACTGTTCGTGTTACGTGCTGGACCACTACCCTCTGCCTCCTTTTATTTTCTCTGGGTGTTCGCGCAAGCGTATCGAGGAAAATGCGGGAAAACTCGATCCCATCCTGAAAGTTATGAACACAGGAGGAGGTTGGGAGGTGGTCAGCCCGAGCCTCTCTCGCGTACGCGCACGCGCGCGTGCGCAGCAGCGTCGCGCCCGTTTAATGAGATTTTGCGTTAATCGGTGAAATTTCAGTTTATTTTCCGTTCCGGAGCGAGCGCACGCGCTCGCGGTATGTCTCGCTTAGCACGAGCCGGCCTTTTCGGGACAACATTAGGTGTCCAGTTAATTCGCGCGTGAGTGTCTATTACGCGAGAGCATTACGCGTAAAGCGTTTCAGTCGAAATTGCATCTGCAAGCGTACACTCGGCCCTTGTATAAGTATACCACTTGGCATCTGCTAGGTGCCTTACTTCGAAAGTCGACGTCGCACAGATTTTATCAGCTATCGCAAAAATCTTAACGTCCTATTTCCCGCGAAGCTGGAGAGTGGAGATCGGGGAAACTGTTCGTGGCGCGAGAAGAGAAGGTGAGAAAAATGTCGGAAGAGTATCGAACTCCCCTCGAGCACCGAATGCTCGGCGTGAAGCTTCTCGTACGCTACGAGGCCGCGTAAGATACCATGGTAGGGCCATTAGAATGTGTCGGTGCGTGCGTTACACGTACCATTACGTCGGCGTGGCGCGTCGCGAGCCTCGCCTCGCCTCCGCTACGTGTCATTAAAATTCATGAAAAGTGCAAATTAATCGTGACGCTTACGTGTCAGCTGTTGTGCCCATGCGAGCGTAGAAATACGAGGCGCTGCCGCGTCGGAGCGGGCGGAGACGTAAGCGAGCTCGCGTGCTACGTGACCAATACGAGAGTGCCGATCATCGTCACGGGCTTCTACAATCTGGTCACGATCAGGCCTCGTAACTGCTTATAAACCTCGCCAGGTACTTATCGGTTGTTCTGGGTTAGGTGATGGATTAGGTCTCGCCTATGTTCGAGCTTCGATGAGATTCGGGCCCGGAGGTCGTTCGATTTCCTCCGTATCGGGATACTTTCGCGCCGAGGTTTCCTTTATTTATCGTCGGAGGAGATCGTGATTTTCAATTCGTATATTCCTTTAAAAATTTACGTCATTGGGGTAGTTTTTGCCCGGAGATTCATTTTCCACGTATTTGGAGCAACCTGGAGTTTGCAATTCGTCCAGATTTAATACGCGGGCGCTTCACTCGCTTCTCATAGGAGTATTTTCACAGCGAGGATTTTCATCGGTGCGTCCTTTATATCTTATTTTCTCCGCGAGGACGATTCTACTGTTTCATAAAACAGATTTATTCCTTTAACGTTCCTCTATTACTCGTGTGCGCGTAACAGGATCCCTTCCAACCGCATCACTCGCGCGCTCTCCATATTTAATTTCAAGCCTAGCCGCGGCAGATGCGAATCGAATGAGAACGGCCGATAACGCGAACCAAATTCATGCCATAATAGGATTTTAAGCGAAAACCAGACGCCACCGGGGTGGGTAGGTAAAATTTACTCGGGATTTACGGTAAATACACCATTACCATTCGCGGTTACGCGCGCGACTACCTACGAGCAAGTGGATCATCTGGATTATACCTAACCCAGAGACTAACCATTCGCGTACGCACCTAACAGGAGTCTGAGGATACAACTTGATCGCGATGCACCTACCTCGTAACCGCTTATTGCTTCTGCTGCGTACAGCGCGCTTAGATCGAAGACAAGACTCGGTGAAACGTGCCACGAGAGAGGAGTAAAAGGAGCTGAGAAGAGGACGCGAATGTTATTCAGAATCGTTACGCTTTTGGCGATGGAGCGACGTGAGACGCGTGGCGCTCTTCGTAGTACTTCGAGCATGTGTGAGTTCGACTTCGCGATCGCTTTTTTATTCATGGCGATGAAGACAGTAACATTACGCGAAGTAATCTCGTTCAATCATTTACGAGAAGAGCTATCGAAGAAAGACGAAGTACAGAGAAATTTATGATCCTACGTAGGCGTAGAAATGCACGAGATTGGTCGGACGTAACCAGGTGGTTGGTCTTTCGATGCTTTTCTTTTTTCTTTACCTTCGGAGCGCGCAATTCGCAACGCTTCCAAAGGCGATTTGCCGTTGCTACTGGAATCGCGCTGCTATTGCTACTGCACGCTCCGAATGGAAGTCGAGGCTTATCCTCGGCAATGAGATACCACTGTTGCGAGGATAATCCCATTCTACGCTCTGGAAGGAAATTCCCTGCTTATCTTGCGCACCCAGAAACTCTCGGGGAATAATGGTGGAACGGTAAACGAAGTGGTGTAACAAGGTGTCGGTGCGTGTCTGCGCGTGGGCGTAAGAAGGAGAGAGGTGGAGAGGTAAAAGGACAGGATGAGAGAGGAGACGGGATATCGAGAAGAGACAAAGTGGCACGAGAGCGAAGAACAGAGAAGGAAGAGAGAGAGAGAGAGAGAGAGAGAGAGAGAGAGAGAGAGTAATACAAAGCAAAGAAATTCGCTGAACGATAGAGAACCGCAATTGTGCAATTTAACTGGACACTTGGCGCGCTTCCGCGATCGCTTCACTTCTTTCTTTCCCTCTTTTTAGGCACGACCGTAAAGGGAGTGACTTATGCAATCGCCATCCTAAAAACCTTTCGTGTGTGTGTGTGTCCTCGATTTCGGAAAAACGGCTGAACCGATCGGGACGAAATTTGGCACAAAAATCACTACTGTGAGTTGACAATAAGGTTGCGAGCCGCCATCTTGAACCGGTACAAAATGGCGGTAAAAACAAATTTCGAATAAAATTTAATTCTGCCGCCATTTCTAAACGGCTGAAGATAACGATACATACAGTTTCCTGGCACCAAATGGATATATGTATACTCATGTGTTGCCACGAAACTTTATGTACCTCCATCTTCAACCGTTTCGAAATTGTGGGAAATTCAAGTATGGAAACGTGAGTTACGCGGTCGTGCCTATTGCAGAGAGCGAAGCTTTTCTGCACCCGGTAAAGCGAAAACGAAGCGCGAGCACTCGGCGATCGTGCCGACCACTAACCATCACTAGTTCTTTCTTTATTTCTCTTTTTTTTACTTCACTCGTGCCGCGTCAGAATAGCGCGATTTAAAAATTGCACCAACTCTCCGCTCCATTTTTCATTCGACGCTCATCTTTCCCCCATCGTTTCTCACCCCCACGGCGCTCTTCATTAGTCCTTTTCACGAATTACGATAGCATTTAAAGTTTCCATCGACTCTCAGCCGTGTAATCTTTTCGCGGATTATATTCCACGGAGAGAATCAACGGTGATCATCGGCGAGTAAAGCGAGAATCGTTCGCGATTTCTTTCCTCGGGATTATTCGCCTTCGGGATGCCCCGCTTGGCCGCGGCACGGCTGCGGCTTCAGTTTTATCTTTCACCTCGTAAAGAAATACCGTGCCGTTGGAAGGAGATAGAAGAAGATCAATGAAGTAGGGAATATTTTTGTGAGATCGATCGATCGATCGGTCGAGGTAACGGAACGCTTGAAACGTTCGACGGCTAGTGAGTGGGTTGGCTCTCGATTTATATTTTTTCTTTCTTTATCTTCTCTTTCCCCTTCCTTCTTGCGGTAGCACTTCTTCTATCGACCTGAAATCGCGAGTTGAAAAGCCCGGCCACCCCTCGGAAGGTATCGCGACGTTACATCGGTCGAGAGGGTATCGTCGTGTTCATTAACCATGAAGGTGCTCGCTCGCTCGCGAAGCTATAGAAGGCCTTGCCTGGATTGGCCGTGCCACTGTTGGCACGCGAGTCCGTCGCCTTTGTCTCTTAGCCGGGCACCGCGAAGACGGCCGAGATCCAGCGAGGGTGAGAATATCGGTGATATTGTCTTTCACCTGTCGTCGTTGTTTTCGTCGTCGTCGCGTCGTCTCGATTCCTCCGGGATCGCGGCGCATTTTCACTCCACCGGCGGTTATTCGCGGATATTCAATACGCTTGTTTACGCGCCGAGCTCATGCAAATTTGGCGAGTTCACGCGCGCGTAAGCTTCACGGGAGATGCAAATGCACGAGTGATATGCGAGAATGAAATACGGGTGGGTGAGAGAGGTTTCACGGTATATTCGAGCTATCGATAGTAGGTCGGAGGGTATTACGGTAGAATTATTGGGAATAGTTATTATTCTCAGGCTCTCTTTGGTTCGAGGTACCGCGAGATAGGACGCTTTACGATAGAGCTAAACGTTCGATCGCGTGCTTTCTCCGACGACCGAATGTCGAACGCGGGTGCGCGCGCGCGGAGCGTTTAGCGTGGAATTTATTCATTTGCCAGGCTGATTTTCTATCTACCGGAGGAAAAGTGAAACGCAGTGTACTTTTAGTGGTAGCGCCGACGACGTAAGCGGCGCGAATTTTTAAACGATCCACGCTTCCATCTGGTTATTTACTATATTTTCTTCTAATTAAGGGTAGTCAGGCAAATGGGCGGGAGTAAAATTCGAAATTTGTCGGTAACAGCTCGCTGCAATCGTTTTACACGCTTCGCGGATGAGTTTCCTGCCGGGTGGTCCAAGTCTACGAACCCTCGGGTTCCTACTACGAGCGCATGAATTTCCAGGCTTGCGATGTACGTTCTTCCTGTACTACGCCAGCAACATGCGCAAACGGTGTACCTACATCTCTTTTCTCGCATTAACCGAGAACTCGCTTTGCTCGCCTAGCCGGTAGCCCCACGCTAGATCGGGCTACAGATTTCTCCTTGGCAATCAGGGTCGTATTCCATCTTCTCCTCCTGCCTTTACTCTCCGCGGCCCTCCCATAGACGCGCCTATCCCGAGCGTGCTAGCCTCGTTTTCGCGTCGTTCGCTTTTTATCGCTCATTTTACAAGATACATCTCTTTTTCTCCCCGCCGCCGATTCCTCCTGATCTCTGGAACGAGGTTAATTTGCTCTCGAATGGAAAAGCAAAGGAGAGAAGAAGAGGGAGAGAGAGAGAGAGAGAGAAGAGAGGAATGAACGAAGAGAAAGGACAGGCTTTTTCTTCTTTATTGCTCGTCTCGCAACATACAAATCTCTTCTCTCGTTGATTCATCGCGATTCGGCAAGAAAGTTAATGCTCTCGATGGAAAAGGCGGAAGAGATGTAATAAGACACGAGAGGAAGGAGGCCTGAAAGGAAGGAGAGAAATTGTTGACGAGGGACGGAGACACTTTCTTTTTCCTTGCCG
The DNA here is from genome assembly GCA_944319695.1 of Tiphia femorata. NCBI lineage: Eukaryota > Metazoa > Arthropoda > Insecta > Hymenoptera > Tiphiidae > Tiphia > Tiphia femorata. The sequence goes on along the minus strand of OX090895.1, from coordinate 10,411,776 downwards.
ACGCTCGCTCAAAAGTGTTACGATGTTTGACAAACTGTGATTTTTCGATGATCGACCTCTCTCTCGCGACTTACTCTCCCTGCCTGGACCACTCAATAAACCAACATCAAATCGAGATACGCGATACTCTTTCTTGCAAGTCGACATCCCTTTGCGCTGCAGTTTCTTCTGGTGAGCTGCGGTCTGACGTTTACTTATTTACTTATTTATCGTTCGTTGTAATTGCACGTCGAAGGCCGTGACGAGAAGTAAATGATTATGCATCGGTCTGAGAATCGAGGATGAAAGGCTGAGAGAAGGATTTATATTATTGCTACCCGATATCTCGACGAGAACTAATGGCTCGTGCGATTTCGTTTGCAATAATGTTACGAGGGCGATTTCTGCCTCGATGCGAGTTCGGTCACGCGGAACGCTTATTTGGGTCATTATCACTCGTAGACTTGGGCATAATCGATAAGAAGTGGTACGATTCGATCGGCAAAAACGCTCGACATTGTCTCTCGTTCGACAGTGGTGCTCAGGTGGCTAGTGCAGAATTATTCGTTTTGCATGAATATTTGTACATGAAATTTGCGGATACCTATTACTGAGTTGGCAAGAAAGTAATTTCGCTTTTGTAACTTAAAATAAAACTTAATTTTTTCTATACAAGAAATTAACTCTAATCAGGCAAATATCTTCCATTCTGTTCGATGATCTTTTGTCATCTTTCTGGTAACTTTGATGATTCCACGCTCATATAGCTTCTGGTCCTTATCAGCAAAGAACTTAAGTGCGATTTGATATTTCCGTTACTACATTTTTACCATTTAAAAAGTTTTGTAAACTTCGAAATAAATAATAATCCAATGGTGCAAGGTCAAGGCTATATGGGGACTGCGACATCACATTTCAATCAAGCTCCAATAATTTCGTACGTATCGCTCAAGATGTGTGAGGCCTGGCACAATTTTAGCAACATGTACGAAATTATTGAAACTCGGTTGGGAAGTGATGTCGCATCTCCCATATAGCCCCGACCCTGCGCCATCGGATAATCATTAATTTCGAAGTTTACAAAACATAAATATTTTAGTAATAACGATAACCTGCAATCGCACTCGGTGAGCGGAATCGTGAAGTTACCAGAAAGAGGGCAGCAGATCATCGACCAGAATGGAAGATAGTTGACCGACTGAAGTCCTTTTGTTTTTCATTTGATTAAACTCTTTTGTACAGAAAATATTGAGTTTTATTTCACGCTAAAAAACCGATATTACTTTCTTGCCAATCCGATAATAAGCATTTAAGAAACTTCAATGCCGAGGATGTGAGTCTCGTATAAATACACGAACGATCATTCGCTCCTCTTTCATTTCATTAATAATAATCCTCAGGACGCTACTTCGTCGTGCAACAATTTACAGCGCGGTATATCGCAGTATAGCACGCCACTGGGCACCCGTGGCAATCTTCTACTCGACTTTCTCGGTGCAACTAAAGTCAGACAGGTGAATCACCTAGTGGGCGATAATGTTGCGCGTCGTTGACTCGCGTCTCGCATCAGCTTAACGCACGCGAAACGAAACGTTTATTCGTGCCATTAACGCCCGTCCTCCCCTTTAGTCGTGGATCGTGGAATGGCGCGAAGGGGAGGGTCCACAGTCTCGCGCGACATAAGTAGAGTAATTAAATCGCGCTCGGCCGGAGACACTGAAACGAGAATAACAGATTTTTGCGCCTCGTTAACGCGCGCCACGTCGAATGAGTTACGAGGTGGGGCGTGCGAGTTCTCCACGCTCCTGACCTGTGCCACTGGATTCTCTCCAGCGGGGTCTAGGTCCGAGGCATTCCGGCTGGCCAACGGGCCACGATAATATTGCAATAATGTCGCGCATTCGCTCGCACTCGCTCCTCTCGGCTTGACAAACGTTTGCTCGCGCGACGCGCCACGGCGAGTGCGCTGGCCAAGGACATCGGTGAAATTAAATTATGATTAGGGTGATTATTCGATGGCGCTGTGTTTGCGGACAGTTGTGGTGATAACATTGTTGCGCGTTAAATTAGTTAAAGGTGATTTCGCGTGACCAGTGGTGTTGAATTCGTAGGTGATTAATCGAGTTCGGTTTAACAGAGTTTGCGGACTTCCGAGAAAAAAGAATTTTAGTGGTGAAGAAAAAGTGCTTTTATGCGTAAGGTCAATATCCCAGTTTCTACTCAAGTCCTGATTTCTGCTCACTATGAACTATTCTTCTTAACATTAATATTCGGTTGATAAAGTAAGCTACAGAAAGATTACTTATTAATTATTTAGATACTCCGGTAAAAATTGCATAGGCGCGTTGCTCGCTGGGTAATAGCTCGTTGTTAAAAATAAATTTCATAATCCGAGCAGTCGTTGTAGTGTTAAATGAGTTGAAATTGGGACATTGATCTTAGGTATTTTAATTTCACTTGAGCTTTGCTTCGGTTTTGTTTTATAAAGTTAGCAATTTTATTACTAATATTTACTTACTGACTTAACATTGACATATACTACATACATAATAAACGAAAAACGCAGGAAAAGTTCAAATACTCGTAGAAGTTAAAAATTCAGATGGTTGCTGTAGAGTGGTATTCAGTAAATGAAGAAACGGATACATAGTGGGACTTTCCACGTCGAACACCAATATCGCGATTATTTTCTAATCTTGTTTTTATTACAATGTGAACACGTTCGTGTAGGATTGTTTGTTGATCAAGCATGGTATATAATCCGGAAAATGTTTGTCGATGAAGCATATAACATTAGGCCGAGGTTGTGTTGATTATACAGGTTCCATTTGACACAATGTAACAGTTTCTTCAATGTATTCAATTATCAGTCGCAGGCTTTAGCGCTGAACTAGGTGCCTTTCGACTCTTGCTTTTACACCTCAAACGCGTTATCATTGCACATACATAAATTCGTTATGTGAACTGATGAGCTGTTTCAACCAGTGTATTCGGGAACACATGAGTTCATCTGAAACTATTCATATTTTTTGAATTGTTTGTTTTATTCCGGCTTGGCCTCAAAGTATTCTAAACATCTTGCAATTTTCAAACATGTTTTAGATTTCACTAAAATTATACACACAGCTGAGAAAATAATCACAGCTGAGTGGTTAAGAAAATTAAATTGATACGTATCGGCTAAGAAATTTCGCTGGAGGCGCTACCACGCCAGTGCACCCGACCTACGCCACTCGATTCCAAGGTAGGCACCTGCCCCGCGCAATATCAGGTGATAATTTTGAAACAATGTTGTGTACGGTCACTGTCACGCCTGGCAGGTTCGTAAATGACCCGTTTGTTTACGTTATCGCCGACCATTGCGTGCGTTCGTGACTATTATTCCACGAGGAAATACACCCATGAAGTAATCTTCGATTAAAACGTGTAGAAGGTTAACGCGAGATCGCTCGTTCGATAGGATTAAAATTTGACGGTGGTAAACGCGAATTTACAGCCTTTCATTTCCGCCGATCGTCGTGCTTTATGAAAAGTGATTATCCGAAGTAACGTAAACCAAGCAGAGATAATTTTTATTTTCGAACTTAAATACGTCTAACTAATTGAGCTCGAGATATTGATATTCTATCACCCATCGCGCGAATACTCGTTACCTAGAAAATTATACGCTGCTCTAAAGTAAACTAGGGGGTAAACCCCCTGCGCTTTCGCTTCGCTCAAGCGCCAACCCCCCAGATCGCCTTTGCTCGCGCTTCGCGCTCGCCCACGAATTTCAAACCGTTTCGAAATTGTTGAAAATTCAAGTATTGAGATATTAAACTATGCTAGAGAGTCCTCTGCGCTTTCGCTTCGCTCAAGCGCCATACCCCCTGAGAACGTCGGGTGCTCGCGCTTCGCGCTCGCCCGCGAAATGCAGCATTTCTGCAATGCGCGCAAGTGATCGAAACCGGACAATTAAATGCATCCGAACCAAACTTTTACATGTATTATACATCAAGTATATACCCCTTTGCTGCGGTGAAACTTTATGCATGGTTAACTTCAACCATTCAGAAATTGCGACAAATTGAAATCTTTAATCCAGTATTCCGGCGAAACGCTTGCGCGGATTCAAAAAAAATTTGCAATGTAGTTTAAAAATATACCCATTTGGTGCCACGAAACTTTATGGTCATCTTCAACCGTTTCGAAATTACGGGATTTGCAAACTATAATTATAAATAAAATAGTGAATTAAAGATTTGAAACTGGCACCATTTCGAAATGGTTGAAGATGCCCATACACAATGTTTCGTGGCACCAAATGGATATATACTTCATGTACATGCCAAATTTTGTCCGAATCCGTTCAGCCGTTTCAAGATGACCATGCATATTGCTGCCATTTCTAAACGGTTGAAGATAGCGATATATAAAGTTTCCTGGCACCAAATGGGTATATACTTGATATGCATGCCAAATTTTGTCCGAATCCGTTCAGCCGTTTTGCCGGAATAGTGGACTAATCAACTTTCTTGCTGAAATAGTGGATTAAAAATTAAAATTTGCCGCTATTTCTAAACGGCTCAAGATGGCTATACATAAAGTTTCATGGCACCAAATGGGTATATACTTGATGTACATGCCAAATTTTGTCCGAATCCGTTCAGCCATTTTGCCGGAATAGTGGACTAATCAACTCTTTGGCTGAAATAATGGATAAAAAATTTGAATTTGCCGCCATTTCGAAACGGTTGAAGATGGCCATACATAAAGTTTCATGGCACCAAATGGATATGTACTCGATGTACATGCCAAATTTTGTTCGAATCCGTTCAGCCGTTTGGCCGGAAAACTGGACTAAGGGATTAATGAATTTTGCACTATTTCCATTAGTCCAGTATTCCGGCCAAACGGCTGAACGGATCGCAACGAAATTTGGCATGTACTTTGAGTATATATCCATTTGGTGCCAGCAAACTTTATGTATCGCTATCTTCAGCCGTTTAGAAATGGCAGCAATATTAAATTTAAATTACATTTTTTTCAAATTTTGAATCTCCCGCCATCTTGTACCGGTTCAAGATGGCGGCTCACAAACCTTATTGTCAACTCACAGTAGTGTACTTGATTTTTGTGCCAAATTTCGTCCCGATCGGTTCAGCCGTTTTTCCGAAATCGAGGATATACACGGACACACACACACACACACACACACACACACACACACACACACACACACACACACACACACACACACACACACACACACACACACACACACACACACACGCGAACAGTTTTTGCGATGGCGATAGCATAAGTCACTCCCTTTTCGGTCGTGCCTAAAAACCATAAATTCAACTTACAATCCGCGAAAATCCTCGCTCGCGGCGTGCTTCGCGTTCGTAAACACGTAGTCGGAGAATCTGCATCGTTGCAAAAATGAATTCCGCAACACTACCGACGCTTTATTATTCTCGCGGGCGATGCACGAGGTGGAACATCATTTCAGTTTCGGAGCGGATGTTTCGCCGCCTCGATCAAAGTGATCGATCGACGACGGGCTCCTCGAATTACCCTATAGACCGATAATCGGCCTCGTAGATATTCAACGAGCGCGCGATACAAAAGACGGAAACAATAAATAATTTTTACGCCTCGTTAGCGTCTCGAAGTCTCGAGAAGAAATGCGCGGTGCACGCGTCTAAGTCACTGACCTGCGCCACCGTGCGCCGCCTCGAGCGGACATTACGCGTAAACGGCGCGCAATAATTTTGCAATAACATTGCGCATCGCTGCTATTCTACACGGCCGTTGAATGCGAAGCGCCGTCGCGCTCAAACAGGTTTGCCTCCCTCGTTATCATCCGTCTCGACGCGCCGTTGGGCCGGCAAGCGAAGCTTCTCGTCCAGGTCGTAGGATGTTTCGGTAGTCGCGACAATAATTAGAATAGCTTGCGTCTCAGAGGGACGAAAAAGGAAGGACGAGGGAGAAGGTGGGCGAGGGAGGAAGGTAATAAATAATTTCCGAGTCGCACTCGTTAAGCGCGAGTTATCGCCGCGCTCGCGTTACACTTACCGACAAGCGGATAATTTATAATTGGATGTGCCACGTGGTGAGAGGTGGCAAAAGAAATAAATAATTCTCCCTGGCTCGTCAATATTATCGAGAGTGGCTAGGTGGTGGTTGGTGGGCGAGTTGCTCGAAGCCTCACCGTCGAGGACATTCAATAATTTCGTGCCGTTGCTTCTAGCCGCGCATAAATTTCAAGTGGATAATCAGAGAAAGGAGATATTTTAGGAGAGCGATAAGACCGACGGAGCAATCTGTAAATAAAATTTCATTAGCTTCGCCTTGAAATAATAAGTGACGTCAATCGCGCCGACCTGTCTCGCGCGTCAGTAATTCAAAGGAATTAGCGAACGGGTGGAGTAATAATTTTGCGATGAGATTGCACGAAGGTGTTAACGTGCAGTGGTTTCGACTAACGGAGAGGTTTGCCTCTCTCGTTATCATTATCATAGTTGACGGTTTGCGTCGCTACCCGGTGGACTACTAATTAAATAGAGGGGACCCTCTTTTCCCTGGTTGCCCGTTATCTTCCAAGTAGACGGAAGTGTTTAGATACCTACGCGCCACATTGTTACTTTTAAGTGTTCAAGAGTGCTCGCTCACTCGAATAATAAAATGTATCTGTTATTTCCAATCGTCCATTCTATTATTTTCTTTAAAGGATTTCGAAGTTTTTCTTTGAAGAACTTTGCAGTAGGACAGCCTGTAAATTCGTAAATCGCCATAATTATTCTACGATTCGCGCGTCTCGCCCAAATGTTGATTTTCCTCGGTCCCACGCATGTCACGCATCGTGGCGAATTAAAGGGAAATCGAATGAAATTAAATCGAATTGAATTACGGGAGAATTGAATCCGGGGAAATTAAATTGAGTCGACGGTTGGGCAGCGATGCGCGCGAATGGGATGGAATTAAATCAAGCTCGGCACCCGATAGCGCGATTCCGAGAGAGTCAACCTCGTTGATCAGTTCGTTTTAATATTGCAGAAATTCGTGCTAATTTCGTGTCCCCTCCCCCTGACTCTCTCTATTTTTGTCGACCCCCCTACTCTCGTAATTGGCGGGCTTCCGCGTGCTCGCCATTTAATTCACATGTGTTCCACTGTTCTCTCTCTCTCTCTCTCTCTCTCTCTCTCTCTCTCTCTCTCTCTCCCTCCCTCCCTTACATTGTCTCGCTGATTGTTTCGAAGTCGGACTAATTACAATAAATTGCAGCCCGTCCTCGCGAGCATTCATCTCGCTCGTCGCCTCGTTCTCTCCTCGCGATCTACGATCCTACCACGAGTGGATTCGCGATCGAATCGAGAATCTCGCGCGTGCGCGCGCGCGAGCGTATCGGGGTGGCCGCGTCCCGCCTTATCATTACATCTGCTCGTCCTACCGCACGAATCGCCGGCGATTCCGCGCTCTAACGTTACGCGCGGGCATTTCGATGTCAAGGGACGGTTATCTCCGTTTCTCTTGCGGTGGTCGTGCGAGGTCGACGTTAACGTCGACTCAGCGCTTTTGTAATTCGCGCGAGCGCGCGCCGAGGCCGAAGGAACCGCCCGGCGTTACGGGCGACCTCGCTTAAGCAGAGAGAGAGGAAGAGAGGAAGTCTTATGATCCTTTTCTGGAGTCTATATTGTAGGAATTTAGTTACGTTGGCTATTTTGGTTATTTTACTTTCCTTTTATTTTTTCGATGATTGGTACGCGTCAGCGTGTACGATTTGTCGCGCAACAGTCTCCTCGTTGGCGAGCGGGCTCGAAGAAGTCCGAGTTCGGAGAGAGTTCCGTGTAGATCTGTTCCTTGGTTCTTCTTCTTAAAATATATTTTATTTACTAAAACCTGAGTCATTCCTCCCCACAAACCAATTTCCTACAATATTAAGGACGAGCTTCCTTGCTTTCATTTCGCTCTCTCGTTTGCTTTCGACCCGAGCAAATTTTGAAATTCCTTCCAGGGTCTGGATAACGAGACTCGAACGACGTAAGAAAAATTTTAGTGCTCCAAGTAATCTTTGCTACCTTTCAAGAAAGTTCTGCAGTTAGAAGGTGACATGCGGATGTTGAATTCGTGGAATGGAATTTTTAGTTCAGAATTCTTCAAGGTCCGCGTGCTCTTTTCTTTCTTTAGCTTGCTCTTCTGTTTTTGCGAGGTCGCGATACAGTCTCGGTCGTGATACAGTCTCGGTCGCAGGTTCTAGAACCGTCTTTGGCGGCCTCTCTTCTCTCGCACCTTCGCCGTCCTCGTCACCTTTATATCGACCCTTTCGATTTATCCTCGAATCACCACGAGATGACATTCAAGAAAGGGTCTCAACCTCCGTTCCAAGGTTCTCGAGTCTCGTTCGTCGAGCGAGAAGTTCCACCTTTGTCGGCATCACCTCTCGTGACTTTCTCCGATCGTCGAGACGACGGCGCTTCGTCTCATTGTTTCTCCTTGCTCCTGCCGTACTCTGCTCTTTCTCTTGAAGCGCGCACGCCCGCGTCTCCGTCTCCTGTGACTCATTGTCTTCGCTCTGTTAATTGCCCAACGCGGTAACATCGTAAGTCACGATAAGACGCCTCGTTACGTCATGCCGCACCGTTCAGTCGGGACGCTAAACAGCCGTTTGTAAGGAGAGGAATCAACTGGGGCATCGCGTGTAAATCATGCGGCACATGCCGCGGCAAACATTAAGATAGCAAATTGGACTATCTCCACGTTCCGCTCGGGAGATCGTCGGACCGATCGATCCTCGCGCTGAATGTCATCGCGAGGACTTCGTGCTTCGAGTCGAAACTCACTCTCCTGACTCTCGCACGAGCGATTCGTCCTTCTAGTTTACTTCTATCATCGTTGGTTTTCATGTTTTTTCTTTCTACCCGTCCTCTTTCGTTCGTTCCACCCGTTTACGATCCTCGTTCGACGATCCTTAAGTCTCGTTTACCCTAGTCTAGTAATTTCGTCTAGTGAGCTGAAGCTACCGATTGTTCCAGCTAATATACTTTCCGCTCTAACACTCGACTGGACTAATACCCAAGGTAACAACACTCTGTCGTTTACTCGACTCTTTACTCGACCAACTGTTTATACTTGTTGAGTTAGCTGTGTCACATTCGCTTTCCTACTCGACCGTTTATTTGGCTAGTGTAAACTAGACTTTAAAGAATTACGCTCCTCGCGTGTGCGCTCGCGTGCTCGAAGGCCATCGCACCGTACTTCCCGCAATTTTCATTGACCGTTCCGCGCGAAGATGTGCGTTCGTCCGATCATCACTTCGGGGCGCTCCACGATCGGTTAATACGGAGTTCGGTCTGTGATCTCGTGTTCTCCTTCAAGTGCTCTTCGAGAGAGCGGAGATTAAAGGACGCTTTACTTCGAACCGGAATGTCTTGGTGCGGCGGTTCTTTACGAGTCACTTCTTCATCCCTTAATTAGGAAATTAATCTGTTTTAAGATTGAGAACATTATTCTTTAGTCTCGTCGCGTGTATCAAAGTTGCATTCCTTGGTTCTTTTGGAAGAGTTCCTTATATTCAATTAGCAAGTGAATGGTTTCAAATCCACAAGATTGCAACACAAACTCAATTCAGGGTTACGAAGAAAACAAAGATTATCGACACACTTTCGCGGTATTTGTCTCGCGTGTCTTCTCAAGGAATAAACTTCACTCTTTTCTTGGATATCACCCCGTGTGTCTACAGTTCCCTCGTGCTCATCGAAGTTACTTTCCTTGGATATTCCGAAGCAATTTCTTTATGCTCGGTTAAGTGAACGGTCGCAAACTCCCTAGATTGCAAAAAGCAATTAAATTCAGGGTCACGAAAATAATGTCCGTCGATCTAAAATCATCGAGCCCACTTTCACGGTATTTGTCCCGCGTGTCTTCTCAGCGAGTAAATTCCCCTCCCCTCTAGGGTATCACGCGTCTCTCTATCGTTCCGCAGGATCTTGGGGTATCCCTGGGTTCCGGAGGACTCTCGTTGGCGCGCGCTTCTCGCTGCCATCAAGAATGTAGCGTGGGCTGCTCGCGCGAGGAGGATACGAGGCGGTAGCGCGTCGCGACATAAATTATTCATAACGCCGCGAATAAGGGGGTTAGGCTTTGGCGGATTATAAATATTTAGATCGTTCTCGAGATCGCCGCGTGGAAAACTTCACGAACCTGCTTGCATTCTGCGCCTCACCGATTCCACCTTCTTCTCTCTCCTTTTCTGTTTTCTTTTCTCGCCCCCGTAGAACACGATCCCTTAATAATTTAATTTTCGCGCTCAAGGCGCAGCTAGCGCGTGCGCGCGCGCGCGCACTCCCTCGAATCCTGCGCCAGATCCTTACTTTGATAATTTGCTTTGATTATTTCCTCACGTGCTCTCCCCTCGTTCTCTCGGCTCCTTCTTTTCTCCTCTTTCACTTTCCATCCTTCTTCGTGCCCTCCCGTGCGCCTCAACGGCGTGGAAAAATGTTATCGTCGAATAAGCCGCGTTGCTCCGGCAGAGTCTCATTAAAATTCTTTCCCGAATGAAATGAAATTTCTCGGGGAATTCCTACGGGCGTTCGACGGAGCGCCAGCACCGTGCGCCGTCTCTGTTCCGGCTCGCGTTTCGCTCGAGTTAATGAAATACACGAGAGGAGCGTGCTGCATTGGGGTAGGTGTAGCATGTATAAAGCGAACGTCCCTGCTCCTCTCGGAGTTAAGTGGAATTAAACCGTCCCGGAAAAATGCCGGACTTACTTTGTCGCGTGCTCCCCGATTAGAGATTTATTCGGAGCCGCGTGCCGCTCGTAATTGCGTTTAAATTTTCATCCCTCCGTGAGCGGCGCCCACCGCTTGGCTTTTCGCTCATTCGATATCCCTCGTTCGTTATCCTTCTTCTCCGCTCTTAACTATTTACCGTTCGCTTTCTCATCCTGAATTTTTCATCCCCCAATTCCCGTGCTTCCAGCATTCTGGCGCGTGGTTACAGGATCTTCGCTTATTTCGAATTTTCCCTCTAGCAAGAATATTCATCGCCCAATTTATTGGCAAGGGTACGTCAGGAAGGCGCTTTCCGCGTGACTGGCGCGAGAGATTTAGAATGATTCTTCCACGAGTCTCTCTCTTCTTTGTTTTTTTTCTTCACGAGGCCTACGGAGAATTAGCGTAAACGCATTATCACCCCCGGCTTGCCTGCTCGCCCCTACCTTTGAAAATTGTCTGACGACGCACGCTTCGAGGATTATCGAGAATCACCAGCCCTCTCCTGCTCTTTTCCACACTTACGTAATAGGAAAACTCGTGGACACGGGCACGCACGCGTGAGCGAGTGCGTTTACGCAACTGGCAGAAGCCCCGACGAAGCCGGCTTATGGGATTTAATTCTTCTACGTGTGCGTCCCCCGTGTCTCCTCCTTCTTCTTCTTCGAGAGTGGAACAGATTGTGGCGGAAGTAGCGTCGCCAATGTTGTCGATTCAGAGAGAAAGAAGCACGAGAAAATTTCGAGGCCTTCTTCTCATTTTCGAAGCCTCTTTGACGGGGTATACTCCTCTATTGCCTCTCGAATTTCGAGAAACGCGCCTTCGACGAATTCCAAACGTGCTCGAGAAAGCCTCAAGAGTGAAACTTCCACGGAGCCGAAGGGTTCGTGGGTTTTGAAGCAGTCGCAAGAGCTTCTTCTCGAGAAGGATCCTCTCGTAAAAGTGAAAATGGTCGGACTTTTGAAGCGAACCGTGGGTCTTCTTGGCAATTTTCTTCTCGTATCTCGTAATATTTCAGCTTATCCTGTATCTTCGCGCGTCCGTGCTTACGAGGGAAAGATCTCTTTTTGCGAAAATGGCGAAGAACGTGTAAGAGAAAAAAAGGAGGAGCACTGGAAAATTTTTTTGAGCTTCGGTCGCCGCTGGTTTCCTCTACCTCTTTCGCGTCCTTCTTTCGAGTATCGATTCATCGCTTCCTTTCATCATTCTTCTCTCCTCTCCGTCAGTTTCATCGTCTTTCGTCAGCTCGAACACATCGTTCGCTGCACGTTGCCAGGTCACCTCCCTCTTCTCCTACCTCGGTGGAAGAGCTGCGAGTCTCGAGGTGACCTCTCTTATTTCCTGACCTCGCTAACCTTGACCCGAGGGCTTTCACTCCGGGGACTCGATCAATCGATCGGCAAGGACCACCACTCTCTCTCTCTCTCTCTCTCTCTCTCTCTCTCTCTCTCTCTCTCTCTCTCTCTCTCTCTCTCTCTCTCTCTCTCTCTCTCCTCGTTTCTTTTCCTCTTCTACTCCCTGGGTATGGACTAATTGCGCAACTGTCCGGACGAAACGGCCGTTTCCACTCGTCCGCTATCTGTTTGCGAGCGCAGTGTGTGTTTTGTACGTTGATGATTGGCGCGGTGCGGAGGAGGACACCCTGGTAGAAGGAGGGCAGGGAAGGAGAACGAGAAGAAGAATGAGAAGGAGATAGAGAAGGGGTGTCCACTCGCTAGGTGGAACGAACCCGAGGTTGATCATTTTACCATCCACTCGTTCACCTCGCACGTTCATTCTCCATCTTTCTCTCAGTTTCTTTCCCCCTTTCAATTTATCCGCTCCTCCTTGCCACGGTGGGTGCTTCTTGCGTCCTTTTTCCTATCCCTTACTCTTTTTTTTACACTCTCCATCCTCCTTCTTCTTCTTCTTCTTCATCGAACGAGAGGCGAGTGCGGCAGTCCCGCGCAGTTAGGAGGGCCAAGTTATTGCATCGATGCACGCCAAACTGCAATAAACAGCTTTCACCGAATATCGAAGAGGACGGCCGGTGGATCGCTCGCGGGATAAGGATTTTGATGGTGCCCCTCGTTTCTCTCGCTCGGGCGATTGATGTTTTTAGAGCGCTTTTTAGAAGGAGGGCTGGCCCGCACGCTCGTTTCGGACACGAGACCCGTACGATTCCTTTTCAATTTGTGCGCCCGCCGCTACTACGAAAGATTGTTATTTGTGATTAATGGGAGGACGGAACGCTAGTGGGTATATGGCGCGTGCTAGCGAAGCGATGAGAAGTTCTAAGCTTCTGTAAAAAGTGTTGAGGCGCGTTAAATTATACGTATTAAGGGCTTACATACACCTGGCTAGGTCAAAAATATCGATTTTTCGAAAAGGTGCTCATTCGAAAGTACTATCCTTTGAGTGTCCACCCTGAAAATTTCATACCGAAATTCGCAGTAATGACGAAGTTATAACGTTTTGTAACTGACCGGGTGAGCAACGACTGAGGCCTAGCGCACAGGCATCGATTTCGATCGTACGGAAAAATATCGTACGATCAAATTCTTTCAGTGGAACAAAGAAGAGTATAGGAGCGCAGAAGAGCATAACATCTAAGGAAGATCCGTCATATGGCCCAGGAATCGACGATTTTATGTAAATTTAAAAATTAACTAGTTATTCCAATGTAAAGTGTACTCAAAACTTTAAACGCGTTTTACTCGAAACAATGTTTTCAAAATCGGTACCACAAATATCTCCGCAACTACTGGACCGATCGGGATTAAATTTTGCACGGTAATGCTTCACACAATAATCTAGTATTTGTCGAGCCGTTTTTTCAATATCTGGCATAGTTTTTTTTTTTAATCATAAATACTGAACAATTTTGAGGCGAAAAATCGCCTGTTTTATTCCAATGACTGCCATGACTCGAGAAAATTAAATTTTAAAATTCCGGCTCGATAAGTACTAGTTTTATATATCTACTTTAAGAAAAACATTTTTTTTTTTTTTCAGATAAAAATTGGCAGAGGTACGTCTGGTACCGTAAAAGCTGTCGACAAAAATACGTCCGACGAAAACGACTGTAACTTTTTTACAGATTCAAATTTTTTGACCAAATTTTCACAGAACTTACATAAAATATCATACTTTAAAATGTATATCTTCATTATTCGATAAAATTCAGTTTTATACACAAACAAAATTCTTAAACATAACCCTACTTTTAGCCGTTTCAGGTGTATGTAAGCCCTTAATCCACTGACGTCATACTTAACTGCTAAGATTTATATAAAGCAATGCGGCATTGCGAACTGAGCTCGTCGTGCGATTCATACACCAAAAAGAAGGAAAGAAAATCATACGCGATCACGGCTCTACAAACGACGCGAATGGGTTAAGATAGTAAAAAATAGCATCGTCGTTGTGCGGACTTGAGTATTCTTTATTTTGAGAAAGTGGGGAATATTGCGGAGAAATTGAAAAGGGGGTTAGTTCGTTTGTTTCGATATTGTGCAAAATTTTATTGTCGTTAGTTTCTTTCTCGCTCGTCCCAAAAACTCCATTGGTAAGAAATTTTTACAATCGTCACTCGTAGGGTCGTTTCGTGACGGGACGTGACTCACCGATTCATTGGTTTTACCATCCCTCGGTCGAATGCTCGTCGCACGATCACGTGACTTCATCCCGTAATGTAAATCTCGTGACTTCGGGCACTTTACTCTTCCGGATTTATCGTTCGACGATTCCAATGGAATTCTCGACATTGACCCAGACACGAAAACTTCCAATCGAAACGCTCGATCTGTCCTTGTTGAGCCTACGGACTACGATCCCATTAGTTTTGTTCCTGTCTATGGAAAAAAAGGATGTCGTAAGAATGTCGTGACGCAATAATATTACCGTTATCGTTAAAATGACGAAGGCGAGCAGACTTTTCTCTGTAAAGCTACGAGGAAGATAGAAACCGCACATCCTACGGATTACGATCTTGCGAATCCTCGCGATGATCTAATTTGACGTCATCGCTCGTTTGGACGATTCCTTAATGTTTTCCGTCTCTTGGTTCGCGTTACTCGAGGGTCTTCGACGTGACAAGAATCGTAGATAGCACCCGAGGTCGAATGTCTAATTTTGTAGAAACATTTTGAACTCGTGACGTACTTTACACGCAAAAAAAGATCGTTGGCAGTGAAATACCGTCGTCTCGCTAATAGAGAGGTGCTTCACCGTTAATGTTAATATTGGCTTGCGATCGAATTTCTTATGGGTCCGCGAGTGCAAAGGTGAAGGCCCGTGAATGCGGAACAAAGTGAGGCACAATTTGTAACAATGTCGTCGATAGTTTTGCGACAACATTACGCAATTTTGAAAGTAGAGTAGACAAGTCGATAAGCGCCTCGCGAACCTTGACACAAATGGGACTTGACGTACCAGGAAATTTCAGATAATTTATTTTCATTCTACTTCCGCCGACGTCGCCACCCTCTTGCCACGGAGAAACGAGGTCTGGCGTGTGGTGGCTTCGGCACAGTAAATAATACATCGACCCTGCTAACTCATCGTTGCAATCGGAAATGGCTGCATCGTGACGGCAACGTCGTTGCATCGCTCGACAGTCGCGAAGGTATCGTCGGTTTCAGCGGAGTTTGCCACGGTGGATATCCCGGAGAATATTTGGTGCATTTATTTTCATCATTTTTCGCGAATACATTCTCGTCGTTTATCGCGAAATCACTCTCATCATTCATCTAGGCTAAACGCTGTCCTCAAATTTTACAGTCGACTTCTAAGGCCAATAACTCCCGTCGGTAAACCTGCTGTTTAGGGGACCCACTTCCGATGACCTTGAATTTGACATATATTGTCAAGGACACCCTCCCGAGTACCTTGCAACTAATTTTACTCGGGGGTCATTGTTTGTTAAAAAGTTATTAACAAATGAAGTTAATGTATTAGTTAAGGTCTACTACGCTCTCAAGTTTAGATTATTTCTTTATTGCGCGGGCGGGCGCGTGAGCGCCCGTGCCGCGCCTAACCCTTATAAGGCTTAGGCGGATTAGGTTAGGTTAGGCGCGGCACGGGCGCTCACGCGCCCGCCCGCGCAATAAAAATATAATCTAATCTTGAGAGCGTGGTAGGCCTTTCTGGTTAGATCAATTTCCATTTATCACATTTAAATTTCAACTTTAACATTGAATATCCCCCCCCCCCCCAAACAGGAGTTTTTGGAGATAGAGCAAGTGTACTCATAATAGAAGACGTCTCGAATGTACAGGGTGTGGTACAATTGAGATTCCATTGTACGGCTATTATCACCACCTTCATTTATTAATAACTTTTTAATAAACAATGATCCCTGAGTAAAATTACTTGCATATTACTCGGGAGGGTGTCCTTGACAATATATGTCAAATTCAAGGTCATCGGAAGTGGGTCCCCTCAACGACACGTTTACCCTCCCGTCATTATTGTTTATCGAATCGATCGTTTTAAGAGGTTACATCGTTCGATTGCAATTAATGAAAGAACTCAACGAACAGACGCGCAAACACAATGCGAATGGGATGGCCTAGCTCGTCTTGCAATTTGTTCCAAACAACCGCATTCCCTGTCTGGCAGCCTTTTTGCACTCGGGTGCTCCGGTTGCTCTAGTTGCACCCTCGGTCGTCACATAGTTGCAATCGGGGCGCATCGCGGTGGCGCGAGGAACACGTACACGAGGGGATGGGAAAAAGCGCGAGGATGGGCCTTGGACAAGTTGGTGGGACACTAAATTCGTGTCACCGCGTTGGGATAGTTCGGTGCCAACTGGCGTGTGTTGTTCGCGGTATGCAACCCCCGTACCCCTTGCACCCCTTCACCATCGTTTCTTCAACTGCGAAATGACTATCCCCGCTGGGTCAACCAACGCGCATCGCCGTGTTGCGTAATGCGCTGTCGCTTCTAATCCTTCGACAATTCTCTCCGATTCTGTTCCTCGAACGGGGGCAGACCTTGGAAAGACTAAGAGAAACAAGGCGAAGAACTTACAATAGACCGTAAATCGCTACTACTAACCTTCAACTTCTGTTTCCCAGGATTCCTTCGATGGTGTAAAGAGAAAAGCGAGTAACAACGGCCGTGACGTGGACGGGTCCCGAGCGCGCGACAGGTGGATCACAGATTTTGGGTGCTCCACGTAACGATGTAAAGAAAGATGTAACGTGGGTAAGGCGGGGAAAAGTGCGACCGAGAGAAGAAGAAGAAGAAAGCAGAGGATCGAGGGAGAGGACGACGACCGACGTTGTGGTGCAGTAGCCGCGGAGGGCCGCGAGGAGGCTCGTGGAGCGAGAAAGAAGAACCAATAAAGAAAGGAAGAAGAAGAAGAAAGCGTAGGAGAAGGTGAAAGACGATCGATCGGAAACTCGAGCGGACTGCAAGCCGATCGATCGTTTTCCTTTCCAAGGTAAGCCACGATTATTCGTTACCCTTCGTTACTCGTGCTACTTCTCTTCTCGATCGTCCGCTCGATTCTAGATCGATAGCGAGCCAATTACTTTCTTCTCAAACAAAACACAACTTGCTAATCATTCCTTCCGCTCTCAGAACACTTAAATCTCCAGGGCTCACCTTCGTCTCACCTTTGTCTCACTTTTCATTCTCCTTCATTGCGAATAAATCGTTGTCAGGATCCGATGAGCGTAAAACTCGTCGATAGATCAATGCCAGATCAACGCCAGATCAATGCCAGATCAATGCCAGATCAATGCCAGGATCGGCTCACGATCTCTAGACTCTCGTAGGCCGTGGGGTAGTGCCCGTGCCTACTTTCTATCGCATCCAAATGACTCGAAGATCCCGAGCGGAGGAGCGAGTTTTACCTCCGATTCTCACGACGAAACGATTGTAATTACGCGTGAACGGTACGACGCTTCGCTCCTCTTGCCTCACCACATCCTTCTACTACGTCCAATAGTATCCTCCTTTCGGCGTGGCCGCCTTGAGAGACTGGAACGCTTCTCCGGGCGTTCAACGTCCGAGCGTTTCGCCGCTCGTATTCCGAATGGAGGATCGAGGATTACGAGCGGGGGCCGAGCCTCGATGCCCGCGGTGGCCTCCCTCGATCGGTCAAGAACGGCGCATTTCTTTTGCAGTTTGCCCGGGAGCCGCGCGAGATAGTCACGCTTCGACGGAAACCGGGGTCCGAGGACGGTGCCGGACGAGCCAGCAGCGCAGAGGAAATCCCAAGGATCCCTCCTGGGATCGGAGAACCTGGAGAGAAAGGATCCAGGAGGATCGCGAGTAGCTGGACAGAGAAGAGCTTATTTTTCGCGTCGGAAGCGAGAGAGAGGAGAGAGAACGTGTCAAGGGAATTGGAGCAGTTTCCGAGTTTTCGCGCACGTTCTTCTTTCGTTCGCGGACTCTGTGAGCCCATCTTTTGGAGCACTCTTGGGGCGAGATCTTTCGCTCGAGCGTCAGTGAATCCTGCGACCAGCGGCACCTCGAGGACGAGAGTCCTGGAGAACGTTGGTGGCAGCTGAAGGAGGCGAGTCGAAGACAGGAAGTCGCGAGATGTACAGGGATCCGAACAGCTCGTCGGGCAGCGGCGCGTCGACCAAGGGCGACGAAGTCGAGCTGGTGAGCAAATTTCTCGCGCCCTTGTGCGCGCGAGACGAGGCTGCTAGGAACATCGCCCTAGCTGTTGCGAGGAATACCGTCGAGAGGTGGCTCGGTGGCGTGGGGAGTCCCAATTATTGGGATGATACCGGAGAGACCGAGGACAACGAGAACGTCGCTGGCAAGTTCAAAGGACAGGACGGCAGGTGAGGGTCGCGAACGTTTACTTGTTACTTTCGATTCTTCTCGACGGTTAATGGAAATGGCGAGGATCTTCTTTTTGTCGAGGATACGGATATTTATTAAATACAGAATTTAATTCACCATTTTTTTTTCATCACTTCTTCTTTCTTCTTTTCTAAGGACAATACGCTCTAGGATGAAGAGTTATGAGCGACTTTTGTTGAGATCGATTACTTTTCGAGGACAGGGACGCGCGAGTCTGTCTCGGTAATTAAATCAATAGATCACCGCCGATAACGATGCATAATTGTCTTCCCGTAAAAATCGAGACGGCTCCTATCTCCGGGATAAGACCATTCTTTGGATATCCGGCGGGTGCACGTAAGAAAAACAATGGAGACTCGTTAGAAGCTCGCGCGCTCGTTCTATGGAAATAACAACATTCTCGCCGGGGGGCTGGCCTCGCGGTAAACGATGCAATTATCGGATATTATCGACGCTCCTTGCCGAGATTATCGTCCTTCGGAGCCCTTCTACCATCTCCGCATTCCCTTCACCCTTACCCACGACAATTTTGTATTTATAACGCGAGGTACCGCAATAAGTCACAGAAAATTCGTGCCAAACAACGACCTCTCGACGCGCCCGTTAAAACGACCAGGCGCTGACTCTAACGAAATTGGAGACTAATTCCGGTAGCTTTGCGTTTTTTTCATTACCCCTTGCGCTACTCCCTTTTTAACTATAATAATAATCGAATCATCGAGGTTTCGCGAAGCGAAGCAAAAACATCTGGATTCCATTCACCCACCTTCGTCTTCTTTTCTCTCCCTCGACCAATAGATACGACATGAGCATCGCGCGCTCACCCACCAAGTTCGTCCCGAAGTGCGCGCAATCGCATCAGCAACGCATTCAGGACACCTTCCGCACGGAGGGCTTCTTTCCCCAGAGCGTAACGGAGAATCCAGCCTTTCTCGAGGACAGTAACTTGGAGCCGTGCGAGAAGTATCCCTCGGGATCGTTCGATTGCGTGGACGGTCGATTGGGTAACGAGCCGGGGTATGGGACGCCGAACGAGAGGAGGCGATACATCGGTGAAGGAGTGGACGGGGGCTGCAGGTCCGGCCACTCGACCTCTCCGGACGAGGCTAAGGGGTTCAAGATCGAGCAAGCACCTGGTGGCAGGTGTCTAAGGTTCAAAGATGGCTCGGACGCTCGATTCGGCTCGAGCGCGGAGAGCGAGGGTAGAAAGTATCTCGGAAGCTCCTCCAGCGAGAGATTGAACGAGAGCGACGATCGAGCGATCCCAAGAACGAAGAATTACATAAAGGTGAAGGGCGCGAAGCAGAAGCAGTTGGAGGACGACGATCTAGACTCGGACACGAGGATCTACGGGAAGAGTCCGAAGTTTGACGAGAATTTTGGCGGCCTGGCTCATCATCATCGAGACGGGAGCAACGGCGGCGGTGGTGGTGGTGGTGGTGGTGGTGGTGGTGGAGCTGGTGGGTTCGATCGGAGAAGTTTGAATTTTCGTGCCAAGAGCGCCGAGCTGCTTGGCCAGGAACAGCGCAGGTACTACGGCAGCAACGACGAGGTCGCCTTCGACGAGGTATGCCCCACGGATCTCATCAGATGCAGGGACCACGGGGTCGTTTTCAATACTCTGGACGGCTTCGAGAACGAGAGCTTGGCGCCGGAGAGCTTTCGCGGCGACGACGAGAGGACTGGTGGCGGCGCGGAGGATATGAATCTGGAGAATCTAGGGACCGTTTACGGTGCGAGGGATGAGGAGGCCAGGGACGATGACGTGGCCGGTGCACGAGCACGTAGAACGAGAACGGAGCAGGGCCAGGATTATTATCTGCGTAAGAACGAGGAGAGGAAGTTTAGCGCGGGACAGATTAAGAGGCCGCTCTCGCAGGACGAGGAGCAGTCGACGAAGAGCGGGAGGGTCCTGGAGAGCCCTGAGGTCACCCCGGGCGACGTCGGCAGGATGCTCAATCTGGGGAATGCCCTTGACGGCCCGAGGCAGGCTCAAGGTAACAAGTATCTCAGCATGGTCACCCTCCATCTCCCAGTTATCCTGAGGCTCAGCGTCAACTGTCCCTTCCAGAATGTCAGGACCAAGTGCGCCGAGATCCTCGAGATGGTGAAGGTGAGTGCATTTCACCCGTCGAATCTCGAGTAGCTTTCTAGGCTACGCGCGAAACGTTGTCGATTTTGGGCTCTTTTGGGTGATTAGGGGTGCGCGCGAATTGTATAATATGTTGTTCGGTCGGTTTATTTGGGTTGGTACGTGTGGTTGGGTATTGGAGGTTTGAATAATGCATTTTTATGTTTCTCTCCGTAGAGTCTTTTGACGCATTTCCAAATCTTTATCGCGACCACTTTCGAAGTTCCCTTTTGACCTTAAACTTTTCCACGTTCCCCGAGGATGTTACATTTATGATACCTTAAAGTTTGCGGAATTTATTTAACTTCGATAGTAAATCCGGAAGTTTTACGTCCGCATTCCGAATGAAGATTACGTCTGTAAGGGACCCTGAATTCTTGGCGAGTTTGGTGCGGACGAGGTTTTATAAATGCAGGCTTCTGCGAATTCGGGTGAATTTTATATAGTCTCCTACTAAATTCGTTTCTATTGGCGATACTGTCCGGTTGGACAGTTTTTAATTAAGGAAGATTAATGCTTCCGTGCGTTTCGCGTCCCACAGTTAAAAGGAGAACGTTATCTTCGACAATTTCAACTTTACTCCTTTAGATCTTTCTCGTTCTTTCTTCAGAACGGCGTGGATGTGAAATTAGAGGCATTATATTACTTTTATTTTATGTACATTCGTGTAATACCGAGCATTTGCAATGACTCATGCGTAGATATTCAAATTGCGGGTCGAATAGAGTATTTAGGTGATATGCAATTTTATCGGGCGTTAGTTTCTTTTTTCTTAAAACCTATAAGGAAAACCACGACGTAGGACGCATCACGGGGCGCATAAGAAAGAGGGAGCAATTGATCGCATTAATGAAGTTGTTTTGAATGGCTATTTAGAAGCGCATTCGAACTGCAGGCTAAATATACATTACCCGTTCGTGGCTAAATTAACTTACCGGCCTTACCATCGTGGAGCTCTAGCCGTTCGCAGAACCGCGTACACGACCGCTTTACCGTAATTCCAATTTATAATTTGATCGTCGCTGATGAATTAACCAATTTCGATCCTGTTTAGACCTTTGGGCTTTTTATACGAAAATTGACAAAATTTTCCGTTTGCTTTACTGTAATCGTGAAGCGCATAAGAGGAGAATGCACGAAATACAAGGATAATTGACACGAATACACAGGGGAATGACAAGCAAAACTCAGACTCCTCTTCCTCCAGCTTTGTCATTTGGTCACGCGACAAACTTCTTTAAACGATTATCTATTGTTCTGAAAATGTCACCCTTGCGAGTGTATATATGGAGTAAGAAGAATTCCCATTGGTTGGCTGGAACGAATAAAATAAAAAGACAGGTCAGCAGGGACAGATAACGTCGAACGTGAGCGCGGATACGTATGAATGAGACATTTCCCTGACAGCTCTTCGAGCCGATACATGTATGGCCTGTATATAGAGAACGATCGATAAGACTTTCCATGTATACCTAGTACCTGCCGTATAACGAGTATAAGACACGAGGCTGGGGGCCGAGAGAGGTAAATGCGAGAGAGAGGAGAGAACAAAAATTTCAATGAAATGGAAAACACAATGTCGTATTGTTGTCAAATGTCAAGGAGCGCACGCCGTCTGGCGAGAGGCCCGTAGAGACGCGAATTTTACTTCTCCGCGTATTTTTCTTTCGTTCAGGTGTACGAGCACGTCTGTCGAGTTGTTTAGTAATTTATTGATGTTTTTGCGTGATGCGATAAGCGTGGGTGGCTTAAAAAACGAAAAAAAAAAATCCGCCCAACGTGGGGCTCGAACCCACGACCCTGAGATTAAGAGTCTCATGCTCTACCGACTGAGCTAGCCGGGCTATTGAAGTCGAATTTAGAATATTTGGTATTCAAGGTGTTTAAACGATAGTCTCTCAAAATATTTCTAATAGTTTTGAGAATAAAATATTTTGTCCGCAGGATAGAGGACTTCCCGTGCCAATACCAGCCTTCGACGGACCTAGTGCCTTCGTCCCCACCTGTGAGGTAAGTCATTTATAAAAATTAAAATAGATGTATCTATACTAATGTTATTGATATTTCGACAATGATTTTTGCAATTTCGTAGCAGGGAATAATTCGCATAATTGTTGTTTTTTTTATTAAATTGAGACGTCGTAATGCCAGGCGTACGAAGTTTTCTAAAAAATTCTACTAGGGGTTATTTTGCATAATTATTAGAAAGTTTGAACATTATTTTGCTAATACTCCGAAAATTGCGTAGATTGCTACGTGGTCATACGCGAAAATTCGTCTTTGAGCCTTTGAGAAAGACTCGCGGGCGCAATTTCGTCACGCGTAGCTGCTGAAGTAAGAAAAACAAAGCGATTATCTTTAAATCTGGGCCATCGAATTGGCGTCGATGATTTTCGTCTTGCAATTGGCGCACGTCGGTAAGAGCGAATCTGCCATTGGTGGACGGGTGAGCGAAGAAGTGGATCAGCTTGCATTTACTTGTCCCCTGGTAACCTTCAATTTACTTTAATTAAGAGCAATTAGGGACTCTCGTCGTCCGGACGACCGTTCTCTGGGATACACGAGAGAAATCTTCCTTACCGATTAAGCTGATTACTTTGCGTTACGTCACCGTTGTATAATTCACTTTGAATAGTTTTTTTCTTTCGTTTTTTTCCAATTAAGCAATATCAAGCCTTTTAAACGATAAATTTAATTTCCTAACATGGTATCAAACAATGAGTTTCAACCTGTGTGCGTGCTACAAGGTAAAACAATATTTTAGAGTGAGATTTAGGAACTTGTATAACGTATAAATAAAAATTCGAAGCGCGAGCACGATGTATTAATTTTACAACTGCATATTCTTCTGATCCACTTTCTCGCGTCTTACCAGTATCACGTTCTCTCGTGGAATCATTGCTTATGCGGCGTTACGAGAGATGGCGCTCCGCTCCAATTTCGTGCGCTTTTCTGAAAATCGATTAGCCGTGCGCGCGCGCACGGTGGACAAGCCTACAGAAAATAATGATACGTCTACAAACCATTGATAACTTATTGGTTATCGACTCGTGATGTCATTGGCGCGGGTAGACTTATTATCTACCTTGGGATAATTAGGGAATGCTTCTAAATTACCGTACGTCAATGGAAACATTGTTTATGCGAAAGGCTAGTCGATAATATCGTGGTCTGAACGCGTCACGATAATTTCTATACTGAAATCGCTTCGGCCTCTGTGAAATAAATTGCCAAAGTTTGCCTCGCGTTAGCTCGAAAACGCTTACGTAAATCGGTGACTATGCATCGCACGGTCTATTCTTTAAAAGTAAATTTATGATAAATCGTATCGTCCGCATTAGAGAAATTGCTGTGTAAAGGTAGGCGTCCACATTTTCGCATCGTAAGTATCGGACGCATCGCATCAAACGGATTATTTTCTTACAATGCGTCCACAGTATCAGCAGCGATCGGATTTGCCGACGCAACTACCAGCAATCGGATTGCCGACGCCACTTTCATTCGAATTTTCGTAGTGAGAGGTAGCGTAGTGTTCGGTGGAATGTGCAAGATGGAGGAAAACGAAGAAGAAGAATTTGTTGCAATTGCTTGTTTGTGAGCAGAAGAAGAAGAAGAAGAAACAAAAGCTAAATCATTTAAAAAAAGAAAACATAATATGTGGGTACACGATATATTTAAGAAGAGATCTATATCTCTTTATAGTCTTGCACAATTGCAATTGGTTGTGCCGCGTCCATGCTAGAATAACATGTGTCAACAGGACGATAATCGAAGGTAAACGGCGGACGACGCGGAGCGAGCGAGCGCGCGGAATCCGTCCACTGATCGTCATTTCGTAGGACGTCATCCGCACGCATCGCAAAAGTTGCCCATCGGAGCATCGGCATCGGCATTGCCAACGGGTAGATTCGTGCGATCCGTACGATGCGGGTCAGAGGACGCACTTGTATTGTTTTCTATACAAAGAATACTACGATCCGTTTGATGCGATGCGTCCGATACTTACGATGCGAAAATGTGGACGCCTGCCTTAATTTGCCGTTTCACGTACTCGTGTAATGTAATGAGAACCGGAGACAAGTGAATGCTGGTTTTCAGTTATCATTAGCGGGGATCGGAAGCGACGATTGTCGCATTGCGAATGGCACGGTAAGAAATTTTTCACATTGTATTTGCCAACGAGGATACGACAAAATGCTGTAATTGGCGAATTAAAATGGCGCACGTGATGCGCTGGTAGCGCGGAATGCGTAACTCGCGTTCAACGCGCATGAGACTAATGAGTAGTACGTTGAAATCATTGTTCCGTTTCTCTAAAATTTGAACTGCAGCGACATAATCATTTCCTTCGTCTTTAATGCTCGCACACCTGGCATCGCGATTCAACTTAATGAAATCCTTTGCGATTAACACTGTGCCGTCCGGTGGTACGTATCACGTTGGTGTCGCGCGTGTAAAGCTATCGCACAAACGCCTGTTTCGCGTGTGTAAAGAAAGACAACAAGTCCAATGTGAAAGTCTTGTGGACTTGCTTTACACCTCGGAGATTGTTTTGCTTCCTACCATTTAATTCTTACAGGCACGGCAAATTCACTTATTTTTTCACCCAAACTGCTCGTGAAATGAAACTTGAGAAATATTCATATTGTTTTATTCTTTTAAAAGAAATTCTACAAAATACGTTTTTTAAGCACTCGTGTAGCATCGGAGAGATGTGTTTTTGATGGTACCATTTGAGTACCACCGTGTCGAATAAGGTACAACAAAGGAGGTACTTCTAAGTTTCTGCCACTAACAATAAGCTTGTAAGATTTAAACGAGAAATGGAGAGACAGGATTGAGAACTATTGAGATTAACGAAACATGACGGTTTGTGATCTCTTCGAAACCTCGAAAATCTTTGGCGACAGGCGAAGAAATCCGAACGAGTACTAGCTAACCCTAACCAAAGAATCTTGATTACGCGTGCCAACGGCATAGTGTTAATAATTTTTTCCTTCGCTCGGATTACCGTACTTCGAGCGCTTCCGTAATCGTTTACTTTTATTATCAGTCTAGTATTTAGGAGTAAGTTCTCTTGGTCGGTGGCCAAAAGTTTTCGCCACCGAGTGCAACAAAGTTTGTAAACTTCATTTGTGCTCGTACCCCGCGCCTTGTGTCGTCCTTGAATACTTCGTTCTGGGGGAATGAAGTACGTTAACGACGATCGAAGAGCAACGCTGATTGTTCGGAAGGTGAGTACGTAAATACTTCTCTAAATTTTTGCTAATTATTTATGTTCGATGGCTGTGGCAATCGTGAGATATAGTGGAAGGACAACACGGGGCCTCGAGCGTGGCCAGTTCTGCTTTACTGCAATTAACCGCAACGTTGATTATCTTTTAAGATTTATCCTTTATTCGGCTTGGTGCGCTCGCGATAAGTAAAGAAAAAAGAAGAACCCTACCCACGTGAAAAAGGGATTTAATTAAAAACTAAGAAAATTTTTTATACGCCTTTGTAGTGAGGTTTTACGAGGAACGTCTGGCTTTGAAATTTCTTCGCAATTTTCACCTCCCTGTTGAAGACTGTTGAGATTATTTCTTTGAAAGTAACGTTGCGTTTCTTTTCTAGGCTTTTGTAGCAACTCGAGGATCGCATGTTGAGGAAATTTTCAGTGCTCTTCGGTCACCCATTTTCCTTTGACTTTTTATCTTTTGTTGTCAAAGGCTAGACTAGCACTTTCAGGGTACGTTGGTTACATCGTTAGTCGATTTTCTTTTCCGCGTAATGGAGACGTTGCTTTCTCTTCTCCAACACCGATAATGTCCATTAATAAAATTTTCCTGGCACGTTCGTGGAACCTCGACGCTGAGAACGGTAATGTCGATTACTCGAGGAGGTGGTACACAGCGTGTGCTGCGACACACCGACGCATGATCGATTTTTCCGTAATTAAAATTTTGCCTTCCACCCGGTCGCCTCGTAACAGCGAGTCTCTGGCATCTGTTAATGAAGTTTCTTGGAAGCTGCAGTCTCGTGGTATCTCGTTCGCCGTCTCATCGATGTCAGCCCACCTGTCGCCTGGCAACAAAGTTAGTTAACCATAAATATCCATTGTGTGCGAAATCCCGAGGGGTCATGCGATTCCAGGAGTCACGTTTAACGATTATAAATCGATGGTAGATAGCATCGTTTATCGATCGTTCGTCACAGCTGACTAAACCAGTAAAAAATCGTGTACCCTCGAATTTCGTAATCGGTCTTTTGGATTTTTCCAGTGACTAATTTGTTTTGACAGTTTGAAAAATTCTGCGTAATACCCGCAGGACTACTCTCCGTTAACGAAATTCATCCTGCTATCGAATGTCCCGTTTTTCTTGTATTTTCAGACAAAAATTGTAGGCGCTCAATTTTCACGGAGAGGTCTCTGGATATTTACGCTATCTATTTTTTTCTAACAATTTTGAAAATTGTCCCTGTCGTCGGTAGGATTACTATCGATTAACGAAATGCATCGTGCGATCGGTGGTCCCGTTTCTCTTGTATTTTCAGGAAAAATTGTGGGCACTCAATTTTCACGGAGAGGTTTCCGGATATTTGCGCTATCTATTTTTTTCCAACAATTTTGAAAATGACGCGTGACGTCGGTAGGACAACTAAACGCATCGAGGAAGTGCTTGCCCATCGAATCACAGTTGTTGTTAGCACTATCGTAAATTCAACAAACGATAATTCCATTCCAGATAATCTTCGCTTTTCGGAGTCTCTGGCCATTGCTCTCAAATATCGATAATGAAGAGTTCTCGCGTGGAGGAGCGCTTGGCCCGTTATTCGTTCCGCGGATAAAAACGAATTGATTTAACGTCGTTGTCCTTCGATCGGCGAAGGCGTGTGATTCGCGCGCCGGCAAACGTACTCGTAAAAGATTTTTATTTTCCTGCTAGATTTGAATTCAATGGCGGGTGTTAAACGGCGAACGGTAAATCTTGCGACCGCGTCGTACCTTTTTGCGGACTTGGTGGACTTTATCTTCCTTGGTTTTTTCCCTCGTGGCTCGTAATTGCAATGGCCGAATCAGCGCTGGAATTTACTTGGAAGTGGAAGCGCAAAACTTTCGCAGGCTGGACATTTGAGAGGGTCGTAAACGACTCTCGTTTACTTCTTTTGGGCGCGAAGAAAATCCGTTAAATTTACATTAGAATGAGCAGAAACTGCGAGGGATAAAGGCGATATTACGCCGACTTACATATGCATATGCATTGGTCCAGTTCGCCGGACCGCAAAATTAGTTTATCGCATCTACTACCTATTACTCCCATTATGGCCATTTGTTCCTTCCTCGCTAAAATGCAGACCACTCTAACGGCCAATTCGCCGTTCGGCGAACAACAAGCCTCATTAGGAAAATTCATTTCTACTGTCAACAACTGTATACCACTGCGATTATTCTCAATGCATTGTCCTCCTATCTACCGTTGTAAAGAACATTCACCTACACGAATGGCCAACCTCAACAAACCAACTCTACCGACAATTCAGCTTTCTCACCGCTCGCCTTCCTCTTCTCCAAATTTTCACGTCGCGAATTCTGCGCGAGTTTCGAAAAACCCTGGAAAACAGTCGAACGGAAATTTCGTTAGCTGGCGGAAGCTCTACTGCGGCACGACTATGGTTTGACGGATCGGGGTGACCTGAATTTCCATTTTCTACGGTATTTTGGACGCGCGCCCGGGCTAGCCGTGAATCGAGAAAGGGGCTTGTCGATTTGCGGGATGGTGGCGGGATGACGAGATAGCGAACGAAAGGGAGGAGCAGCACCGGGATCAGGAGAACAAGGCGGTGCGCGACGCTCTGAAGGAATCCCGGCGAGGTCAACGCGAGTTCTACGCGCCGGGTCAAGCGACCGCAAGTGGCTCCAAGTGCCTCGTATACAAGCCCCATTAAAGATCTAATTGAATCCTTTTATACCCCGGCTTTTATCCCTCGTGCGCCAACCCCCTCGCGTCTCCTTCGCCATATCCTCGCCCTTTTCCACGCTTTTGTCTCTTCTCCCTCGGTCCTCTCTTTATTTTTTAACGCGTCGCTCGTCTCGCGCAGAATCGCGGTCACCACTCGATGCTCCACCATTTTTCGCGCAGCACAACGCTCTCCCTTATTTTCGTTTTGCAGAACAGAAATAAA
This sequence comes from Tiphia femorata, assembly GCA_944319695.1. NCBI lineage: Eukaryota > Metazoa > Arthropoda > Insecta > Hymenoptera > Tiphiidae > Tiphia > Tiphia femorata. Next base: position 10,382,942 of record OX090895.1, on the reverse strand, counting down.
TGTCTGTGTGTGTGTGTGTTTTTTTATCCGTTCCAAGGACGTTCTCGTTAGAATGAATTTTTTCCGCCATTCTCGCGTCACCGCATATTTTTTGTCTGCAATTTGTTTCCGACTCGCGTGAGATTTTGACGTTCGAAGGTGAGGAGGGACTTGCGCCCGCGATGCTAAATCTGTCCGATGGCGTGATCTCGCATGATCTCACGAATTCGTATCTTTTCTCGTGTCGCTGAGCCCGCGTCGCTCTTCCTCGCGCTCTTTCGCGCGATAATGAAGAGATCGTTGACACTTGAACCTCTGACTTAATACGCCAATTGTAACTCAGTTATACGTGTCGATAGGGTTTGGTTGTCGATGGACCGTAGGCACGATTACTGCTCGGTAATGGAGGATACTTTAACGTGAGATCTCGCGAAAAAATTATACGCTCTCTATTGAAAAGTTCGAAGATCCATTGAACTCGAGGATTATTCTTATCGCACCTCTCATTGCGATTCTACATTTTTACGTCGTCTTTTATTTCACGAGGTTTCACTTTGTTATGGACGATATAGCGAGGGATAAATGTAACAGGGGAGAAACTTTCCACGCGAGATGGAAGCTCGAAGGAAAGTCTAGTAAATCGAGTGGTCGAGTTACAAGAGAAATGGGGAGGATGCGAGGTTCATAACACTGTGTTGTAGCAAAACTTTTCATTCCTCGCGAATTTCTCGGTGCTTCGGTGGAATTTTCAGAAATATCGTAATCCGTTACTTTCGTAGTTTTAACAGTCGTTGATAATAGATCTGCGAAGGCATGCGAAATCCCGGGAACGCGAGTGGAAATAAATAGGGTGGTTGACGGGTACAGAAGAGAAGTGGAAGCGAAACGGGAGGCAGACGAGCTGACGGACGAGCGCAGGTTGGAAAGGGAAGAAAGGACGTTGAAATTTCTCGTGCAAAGCTTCTGCTAGCCACGCGGATCACGGACGGCTTGTGAGCTTTGCGTAAATAAGTACGCGCGCGCCCATCTCCGTAACACTCGCACGAGAATGTCCGAGACGAGAAATATTTTCAGGTGAACGAATCCACTGCTACGCTTTCTCTCCTCGACGTGCACCTATATTTCAAAATTCAAACGATATTCGAGTCCGGCCGATATTCATTTCATCGCCGTTAGACGATTATTCACTCTCACTTTCGTTTCCCTTTCTCACGGGGCAGTGAGAGGGATGGCTGTCGGATCAACATCGTCCGCTTCTACTGGATCGCATAATGTCCGCTGTGCACAAAACACATGCACTACACGAAGTTACATAATCTCGTTAACGTCACGTTAATCCCGTTACATCGTCCACTTCGACATGCGTGTCCTTCGAGTTCCACGCGTGGCGACTTTGTTAAAATTCAAGCTGAAATTTCCGCACACTCTCGCTTGTACAATTGTACATCGCGAAGCGATAGAACTAGTGTTCTCTTTTCGTTAGTTTTTCGTTCTCATCCTAATCTGCAGCCGGTCGCGGTAACGCAAACATGTCCGAGCGAACCGTTGGAATTTCATGGATGCCAGGACGAGCACGAAACCACTCGCGGAATTTTTCCGCGAGGGTTCTTGCGTAAGCTCTGTTGGCGCAACATTAACGACGACACGTCACGTACTGGAACGTGCGTTCCTCCAGACGCACGCGCCGAGGTTGGGATTTAAATTGAATCGGAATTTTTTCATTCTCCGTTCGAGCAATCGGAGTTTGTTGTTCTCATACGATCTCGTCGGCGGTACGTAAAATCGTGTGACAATCGCGAGATTGTGCCGCACGAACGCTTTGACGAAGCCGTTCTTGTCGCCTTGTTTTTATTACTTCGCCGCTCGAGAAGATTCTCCACGCGAGACGAAACTTCCCAGCGGCAAAGGGTCGAATTAAAAGTTTGGGGAGCGTGTTATCTATGGAGTTCCAGGGCGGCATCGGGCCCGCTGTCTCCTCTCTTATCTATCGCGGAAGTTGCCAAAGTTTTCCTTTTACACAGATATTAGCGTCTTTGGAGCGCTTGGCGAGGTGGCGAACCGCGTCCGACTGAGACTTACAGTTTCTACTGGGAAATCGCACTCGTAGATTACTCCGCGAAGCTTCTTGCCGTGCGCAAACTTTTCTCACTCTCCCGATATTAATACAGACGTCGCGTATTTCGTCGCGCGGTACGTACGACTGTCGATGATTCGACGATGTCTTCAGTTGTGCAGAATTCTGGAGTCTCCGCGTAAGACACTTTATTTTCCTTGGTGAAGGAAACATATGCGCGCGCGTATTTTGTATGCTTCCACTGACGCACCCACGAAGAGTTTTTTTTCACCTATCCGCTATACGTTCTGCTAAACGTTTACGAAAAATGCCAGCTTATGTTAATATTTTTGTTCAACCTGTGGAAACATTCGGCGGCATGTGGCCATTCTTTCAAGATAAATGGAACGTCAATGGAAAATTACTCGCTATTTCTCGGTAGGGACACAGGTTTAGATTTTGGATATTCAACACCATCGTGCAAAATGATTAATTTCGCTTGTTATCATTGTTTCGTTATCAATACCATCCCACGTTAGCGCGCGTAGGTTTCTTCACACTCGGGATTGCACGCGAAGCCGTTAGAAGCATGCTGTTCGCGTCTACTCGCGTTATCTCATCGCAGTGATATAATCTTAGGCTCGTTTCTTAGGCTCCCTTGGAAAAGCCGCGTGGGGGTGTGTTTCCACGTGGTTAATCGCGCGCCCACGATCGGTTGGACGCTCGCGTCGATAATATCGCGATGGCGACGAACGACCTCGATGTTTACCCGACGTTAAGGTAAAGGAACGGCTTCTCCCTGCTTGGCCTCGTCCGTGGTTGGCTACCCTAACCCTAACCATCGTCCACGGTGACCATCGTCATCGATTCACCCTCGTGATCATTATTCTCCTTCTGTCTCCTGCAATTTTTTCGTCACACCTTCAAAAGAGAGTCCGCCTAAAAGGATTATCCGACTGACAGAATATCAAATTGAATTCAATTTGAAGCGATTCCGTTTTGATTAATATTCTAGCGCTTGGATGATTTTTAGTTGGTGGAAGATTATTTTTAGCGAAGCTCAAGAATCGTTCTAGAAAATTTGTTTTACCCATGTAATATAGGAATATTGCATTCTGCGGTATAAATGATTGTAAGAATTGCGTAAATTTTACGTAAATTTCTTCAGGAACTGTTTGCGCGAATGGCAGCTAGGCAACCCCTTAAACATTCCCCATAACACATCTCTCTACCTACCCTGGACGCATCTTTCTCACCCCTCGTCTCATTTCCACGCGATTGGCCTCGTCTTTGACACGCGGACATGGCGGATCGTAAGTTATCGTCCCCGTAACTCCTGCAGCCCCTGGGCTCTCGTTATCAGTCGAGCCGTTGCGCCTTGGATAATTACGAGTTACCGTGCGCCACGTAACTGGCGTGCATCGTTCTCGAGGTGCTTGTAACGCGAGGTTACAGGCGTAACACTTTGTGGTAATACGTTCGTCGACTCTGGACGTTGAGAAAAGTTCGCGATGGAAAGCGCATGGTGCCACACTCCTCGCGTTTCATTTATTTGCCATCGTCGAACATTGTTGCTAAGCAATTTCGTTTGAAAGTATGGAGCCGAAACGTACAAGGTCGAAACGTACAATTTCCGTTGGGAGTTCTCACCATTGCTCGACTTTTTTCCGCGCTTTGTAGAAAGCGTGGTTGCGAAATGTTGGAATTCTCCGCTTGGATATTTTACGTGGACGGTGGCGCGTACGAGAGTACTTCCGTCGGCCCGTGGAAAGTTGCGTGAACTGAAAATGTTTGTTTTGGAATGTCGAGCGTATTGAGAATTTTTCTGGACTTAAATAATGGCTTGCGATGGAATCGCGGGGGTCCGGACACGCCTCTCCTCTTGCTTATGCTCCACTTATCACGGCTACCGGTGTTATCGCCTGCTCGATACCGCCTTATCGCTGTCTCTCTTATCAGCCGGGTGTCACTTGAGACTAATCACGGATTACTCCGCGCGGCACGACTTTGCCCATCGGGCACGCGAAGCCGAGGATCTAAAGGACGTGCACTTATCTTTCTGCGTGCAAATCGAAAAAACTAATTCATGCCTCTGTCTCTTTTTATCCTTCATCTTCTTGAAAGCGTATCTGATCTCTCGCGAGAATCATTGCGACGGAGTGAGTAGCTTTAGCATTTTCGTTTCTCCGTGTTTGTTGTGTCGCCTTAAACGGTCCCGCGAGAGAGACTCGTAAATTTCTTGGATTTCAGTATTTCGCAAGCGAGTGTGGATTACGCGAACGTAACCTGGGTTATTTAATTGAAAGAAATATATTGTAGCGGCTTGGATCGGCCAAAGAAGATTAAGGTGACGGGGTAGATACGGCTTAAGCAAATACGCGAGTTTGCGGATTTTCCGAGCGCGTTTACTCCACCGATCTAGTTCGTGCTATGCGGTGTCTCGTGCAATTTTGTCGCGAATAGTTTTGCTCAGATTTTGCCGCGCGAAATAGTTGCACGTCGGATAGGAGACAAAGCCGGTTTTAATAACGGGATTCACGCCAGTAACACAGCGCATTTACATGTTCGTTAATCATCTCGTTTGTATCCGGATAAAGTAGTCCCTTAAAAAATATAGCCCTCTATTTCTTGCATAATTGGAAGATGATTTTGTCGCGCGCGATGGAAATTAAAGGCCCTAGGTCCCTTGCCTTTTCGAAGTCTCTAGAAAATCCTCGCTTCCGATCCAATTTTCTTTCCGTCTCCGTTCCAGTCTTATGTGCTTCGCTTGAGAAGCACGAGGGTTCGCACGAGCTTCGAAAGCATGCGCACGCGGCACTCGTGACCTGCCAATAATAATGAGAAACATCGCGTTGAACCGATACGGACCTTACCACTTTTCTTCGAACCTCCTGTTACGACAGTCGATAGTGCGTCACAGTTTATTAAGTAACGAACCAATAACGATTAATTAGCGGAATGACAACGACGCGGGTGCCAGTGTCATCGACGTCACGAATAATCTACTTTTACTAGACTTAAGGCTGACTTGACTTATTGTTGCAAAAGGTCGCCTGAAGTTTTTTAGTTCGGCTCGATAACACTTTTTGCAGGAACGAATGAGATAACGTTGGAGTTTCTTACAATTTCGCGTACGATAAGAAATAGTCGGACTACTCGTGAGGCACTGGGGATTTTACCCGTAACGATTAAGTTTAAGGAATTCGAAGAGTATCGAGGAACTACGATAATCGATTCTCGTACTTTGTTATCCGTGAGGTGAAGTTCTCGAAAGCTTCCTTTTATTCCTTCGTTCGGAAGCGATGATTTTCTTTGTCCCACGGGACAATTTTCTACACTTTTCAGACGATTCGTATTTTAATTTGCAAGAAGCCAGATCGGCAAGAAGTCAAAAGTTCTTCGGTGGGGCGAAGCACGAAAACTCAATTATCGATTAACGCGCTAGCGCTGTTCCGAGTCTGACACACGGAGGAAGCGAATCGCGAATAATTTATCCGTCGACAAGTTTGTACATTAAAAGGATATAGTGGATCATAGTTGATCGATGGACGAATTCGATTAATTGTTCGTGACGTTTGCGTCAGTGCATTGCGCGGAGCAGGGGAGAACAGGGCGAGAATCTGCATAGCATTCGAATTATTTCCTGTAATGTGAAATATGCGCATACGTATCTGCGAATCGTCGCGATCGGGCCGTCAGATATACATATATATATATATATATAAATCATGAATAACAACTGAAACGGGGAAATTTAACAGACGCTTCGTCACATTTTAATTCGACAGTATCGTTTTCGATTATCGAAAATTCCGTCAAAATACAAAGGCAGCCTTCAATCCTAACTAAATCAAATTATCTCGTCGGTTATTATTTACGAAAATTCTCCATTAATAATCCGCAACTATAAATGTCCCCGCATTGTAAGAATCATTGATATCCTTTATCGGCAGCCTCTCATCCTTCCCCCATTTTTACAAATTCACCTCGTACATTTCCATCCAGGCTTCAACATTTTTCACGAACAATACCCTCGACGATGAGTGAGTCTCGTGACACGGACATTCGATTTTACAATTTATGTCGTCTACCCTGTCCGTCTCTCGACGTTTCGATCTTTCGCACAGACGAGGGTGGAAAACGAGCCAACGCGTCCACCTCGCGTCAACGTCACAGGAATAGTCTGCCTCGTGTCCGCTACAATCCACGTACTATTGGAATCTACGTAATTCTCATCGTGTCGCAAGAAGGAGAGGGAGAGAGAGAGAAAGAAAAAGAGGAACTGGTTGCGTGCGTAACGGAGTGCCGCCGCCGTCGAGATATCGTCAGCTGCCAGCGGGCTCGACCAACTCGAGCGGAAAGTGGCGGAGGCTCGTCGCTTCCGCACGAGCGACGTGGAGCAACGAACAAGTGGCCAGGAGAAATTCCATTTCTCGTAAAGCCAGCGGTGGAGAAATTTTTTCGGTGCTAGAAAATCCTGAATTTCGGGGATAGCAAACGGGCTTTGTAATACGGTATTTCTCGCAGTAAATGGTCGTAGTTGGGTAATACATACGAGTGGCTCTGCATTTATCTAGATTCCACGGAAGTGGAACAATTGAAGATGAAGGTAAACCGACAGCTTCGCGGTCTGTTAACACTAGAAGTACCGACCGGTTAATATGCCCGGGTGCATCAGTTTTTCACAAGAATTTCTCTTTAACATTAGAACTACTAATTTTTTTTCCATATAGAAACTTCTTTTGTCGACCAGTCATTTTAACAGAGAGAGCGTTTATTTTATCACTAGAGCTACCGATTTTTCTCATACGAAAACTTCTTTTCTTGACCACTCGTTTTAACACGCTTGGTAGTTCTAGTATTAATTACACGCTGCTGCCGACTCGAGCGATAAGCGAAGAGAAGAAAATTACGATAAAGCAAAGAAATATGGGTGAACGATAAGTTTCGAAGTGCGGGAGACGCCAAATTCCAGAGGATCGAGAACGTTGATACACGTGCGGGAAAACATTATTACAAAACATCTTCGTTTGCGTTTTTGCGCGCTTCCTCAGCTTCCTCCTTCCTCGTATCTCTCTCAAGCTCGTCAAGTTTGTTGCCCCATTCCGACTCGTTCCTTCTTCGGCTCTCGATTTTCTCTCCTTCTTCCTCGCCCTACCACTCGTCCATTCACTCCCCTCCTCTTTCACGATCGGTCGCGCGCCACCGGCGAAGCTCTCGCGGGAGTCTCATTCGCGTATCAGTCGCCGTTGGGGTAGGACGTGTGTGTGCGCGCGCGCGCGAAACCAAGCGAGAGAAAATTCTCCTGCCGTTTTGGAAAAGGGTCTTTCGACACCGCCCAAGCTTCTCCTCGCTCACAAGCATTATTCTCACCGAGAGCTTTTCTCGTCGATCTTACGCCCACGCGCCGAAGCTTCTACATTCTCCGTGGGAAAGTTCACGCAGGACTGCTCTCATCCACGTGGACGCGCTCTACTCACTCTCCGATCTCGAGAACATTATTCGGTGAGCATTCATTATCATTATCGTGTGACGTTCGAATTCACGAGAAAGCGGCAGGGTCAAGGGAGAGTCCACGGGCGCGGTTCGATACCGCATGGAAAATTCATCCGCTGGGAGCCTTTCACGGTTACCTCACCGCGCGCGCGACTTACTTACCTCACCGTCTATTTACGTGTCCATTCGCGAGTTCCGGAAGAATCGATCTCTCTTTTGCGCGAGAGCCGCGCTGGTTCGATGGAGTCCTCGTGACTTTCTTCGTTCTCTCGCGAGTTACGTGGACCATGGTAATTATTGATGAGGAGCCGCGGCGCTGATAGGCTCGCGGGTCGCCCGGTGGAAATTCCAAGCACACGTGAGATAACGATATACTGGCCACCTGTTATCTCAGTGTTATTTTTTTTTTCTCTTATCGCGCTTGGAAAGCCGCGCGCTCGCCGATCGAGAGAATGGACAGGGACGAACATTTTTTCAAATGTGCGCTCTCGGATGCGCGTTGCCTCTGTTGCGTAACGCGAAAAACCACAAGCGGCGCGAGGAGCCCGTCGTTGCGCGCGCGCTTATAGAGAATGTTTGTTTTTCTGGGTCAGCCCCATCGCGACCTTGCGCGAGCGTTTCGGCTATCAGTTCAAACTGCGCGGTACCCCCTTGGCGCGACAACGAACCGTTTTTGCTTTCCGCCTTTCCCATCCATCCGCCTCGTCCAGCTCGCTCGCGCCTCTTCCAAATCGTGCGGCGAATCGTGAATGGCGTTTACACGATGTAAGTTTGCCCGGTGGGTTTCTTACGTGTGACCAGCGCTGCGACGTTCAAGGACTCGGTGAAGCGCGATGCCAACATTTTATGGGACTACGTCTACAGACTACGTAATCGTGTTTGCCTTATAGAAAGAGGTTCATTTCGATTCACTTGTTTTTTCCGTTGACAGACACACCGAGGAATAAAAACGTTCCGGGTATTTAGCTTCTATTTAGTCTTCATAAAGATCCTGCGTACAACGGCAGGTACGCAGATGCTTGGATAATCAGCGGTAGTCGTCAAAGGATGTCCAGAGATTTTTTTCAAAAAAACCTATTTCCAATCCAGTATTTGTAAACAGGGCCCCCTCCTTTCTACGCGTCACACGGTGACACACGCACAGCGTTCGTAGCTACTGTATCGACCTGTCCGCCTGGTTCTGGCAGTTCTCGCATATTTTCAAAACACCCCGACACTCGTCGCGTCCTCTTTCACTCGCTACGCTGCTTCGTTTACCGCGCTTCATCTACGCAGAAGCCTCTGTGGTTCGTCAAACGTGCGACTATTCATTCGAAAGCTCGCCTCCGTAAATCGTTGGAAAGCTGGGCGTGTTTTGTTGCCTAGGCGCGAGGATGCCGCAAACGAAATCTCGTCTATTAATAACATTAATTCGCGGACCTACCTTGTCCATTCTATTTCTATTTCTATTCGCGCTATACGCCCGCGCGTCGAGTCGCGCAACGTCATCGAATTCGATTCGACGCGCGGCGCATCTCGTTTACAAAATCGAGGTGACGGTTAACGGCGTCGCGACGCCGAGCGTCGTTCTCGGGCGGGCGTACCTTTCGCATTTGTTATGCAAATGTCTGCCGTACGCTCGCGTAAAACGCTTCGCGCTGCGATCTTTTCGTGCTGGCCCTTGCTCCGCTTTCACCCCTATTTCTCCTCTCTTTCTCTCCGCTTCGACCCTCTCCTACCGTCGTCGTTCTCTCGTCGACGTAGTTCCACGTTGTTGTTGATGCTTTATGCAAAGAGGAAGCCCTCGTAAATTCACAACCCGGGCGATTAAACCGCCGCGAATGTTGCGCCGAACAATTGAACGAAATTCCGCGCGTCTCTCTGCGGCACGCGGAAATTCCTGTCCGGCTCTGGTCTGCGCGCTCTGCGGCGGCGCGGTTCTCGTCGTAATGCGAGCCGGATGAAAAATGAAGCGGAGAGAAGAGAACGCGCAGTAATTTTGCCGTTCTTTTGACGATCGTGCCACAATTGCGCGGATAGGGATGGAATAATTGGAGCGAGAGGAAGAGCGAAATGTATACCCAGCTTGGAAACAGGATCGGGATGTAGTGCTATGAACCTTTGTCGGTCTTCGATATATTGTAAATCGGTATTGAACAGTGGCGCGTAAGCTCCTCTGAATTTTGGAGCAAAGCGTAATTTCCAGTCTGGTATAATTCCACTGCTAATGCTACGTGGCATTACTATGGAATCGGAAATGCGATGCTTGATGTTATTAATTAATACCCTGGATGGCGAAGATTATTTACGCGAGAGCGGCAAAACATCGACGATATCCTCCTCGTTCAATTGATACTACACGGTAAAACGTTTGCGTTCGATCGCAAATTCGCGGTGCATATGCTTTACGTATGCTTGGTACTCGCGACACTTGGTGTAATGCTTGAACAATAACGGAGCTGAGGGAGTGAATGCGCTTGGGACACGCGTGCAGAAGTTTTGCGACAATAGGCGCGTCGCACCCTCCGCGTTATGAGCGCTTTCCCATTCTACATGCACGCGGAATGTAGATAAAATTACATTACTCGATGAAGAACGTCCCCTCGCGTTCCTTATTCCCCGGTGGACGCATGTAAAACAGTCCGACCGACGACTCCCTATCGAATTGTGCTTCGACGCCGCGGTAGCGTGACGAAATCTCATTACGTGACTACGAGAGATTTTTCATTCGCGTGGATGGTGCCTTGAAACGTTTTTCCACTCCTTGGTCGCGTGAACAGAATTCAAGTGAATACGGAGATGGTTATTAATTAAGGGTGATCTAATGATCACCGCGTAATTTATTTCACTGTGATCTCTTTGACTTTGCCTTACTATCTACGGTAGAAATCTTTTCGATAGCTTCGAGTAAAATACTGATTCTTCTTTGGTAGTGTTCGCACGTGCGCGATCACTCTGCAAATTTGCGAATCGCGAAGACGTTTCGTAATATCCTTTGAGAATCTTCTGGGGCATCGGCAATTTCTTTTCGTTAACAGTCTAATACACGTGCGCGAGATGGTTACACGTGTCTGAGAAACTCCTGAACGGTGCTTGCTTTGGCTTGGCCGAATTTTCCAGATAAGATGCCAAACGTATGCGAGTGGATGAGAAAATTCGTGCCTTGGAAATTCGTATCTTTTTCGTTATCCAAAAATATTGTTCGGCTGAACTTCCGTATTCGACCTTTGTTCGATCTTAAGAAAATTTTACAGATAAGTAGCATTTACTAAATCTAGTCGAACGCCCATAAGTACGAATTTAAGGAAACGCCTGGTTTCCAAGATATTCAATTTTTAATTACGTTTAATTGTTTAGATTTTTACGTAAAAAAAGGCTAAAATTCAAAAATGTTTAGCCGAAATGCTTTATTTTATTAATATCTTGCACGATTATAAATACTAGTTTATCAAAATATCATTAGAATACATATTAAAAACAAGAAATATAGAAAACAATTTTGTTTTTTTGGTAATTATTCACCCGTGCCGTGCCTAACCATTGCACCTGTCTAACCTGACATTTTGTGGAATTTCAGTCTACCTCTTACGAAAAAATTTTAAAAATTGTTCATTTAATCATGTAATTTTAAAATTTGATATCTTGGAAACCTGGCGTTTCCTTAAATTCGCACCTATGACGTTCGACTGCATTTAGTAAGTGCTACGTACCAGTAAAATTTTATTAAGATTGGACGAGGGTCGAATACGGAAGGCTTACCTATTGTTCTTACGTCTAGATAATTTAAAAGAATTAATCGGTTTTATCGATCTAGTCGTTATCTCTGAATATTGAGCCAATGAATTTTAAATGCCGCTCAATCGGACTAGTGTACTTTACCTTTGAAGAATTTGCTGCCTAAAATAGACGAGGGGCCTTGCAACAATTGTTTGGAGCGTCAATGGCCCCTTTGAAATAGCGAAACGTGGATTTTCCTTCGGTATAAATATTCCGGATACTAGCTTGCCGAATATTTACGATCGATGCACCGTGGCGCAGTGTTCGATTTTAAGGCGAGGATTTTCTTGGGCAAAAAAAAGGCGACTGATAACATTTCGGCGTAATAGAGCTACGCGTTCACTTTTAGAATTATCCAGGCTGCTCTCTCGATTAGTTTTGATTTTCGTGCTTCGCTCGCTTTCGCAAATATTATTATTTGCGACGCGGTTAGGTGACGCAAGTGTTCATTTTTTTTTTAAATTTCCCGTCAAATATGCACGCTCTGCTTTTTCAAGTCAATTTTCTTTCCGTCCTTTTTTTTACATCCGAGATTATTTTCCGTTGGCAATTATGCGCCTGTGCGACGAGGGTCGCCTGGGTCACGAGAAATGCGACGTTGTTGCGCGTCGCGTGGAAATGAGTAGGGTAATCGGCACGTTTCTTATCGTGATCGATTTTCCTGTTCTCGATTACATGATTCGTTCGAGAGTTTGCGAAGTATCTAGGCGAGCGCTGAAGGCGCTTCGACTAAGCAAACAATTCGTCTCGAAGATCGGTCGATTTAACTTCACTCTTCGTCGTTCGCGTGTTTTCCTTGTAACAGGATTTTCGACATAGAATATTGTGTAGAGTGTTTGTAATGGGATTCTTCGTTCTAGAATACACGTATCTACGCAGAAGTACAATGTACCGTTACATAGCACAAAACAATCTAACCTGTCTAATTGGATTTGTATTGAAATTCGTGAATTATTATTCGAGCGAGTTTATTTTGAAGCTCGGGAAAGTGGTCGTTATTTCGTTCGGACAAGTCTAATTGGATTCGTACCATGTCTGCTGTTCAATCTATTTTTCGTGCTTCGACTTCGCTATTGTTTTCTCGCTTACTGGTATGAAACAATAAGTACGTGGCGGGTCAGGGTAGCAGTAAAGTTTAACGCAATGTGCCGTCGGTTCGCGTAATTAATTTCTTATCATCGTTGGTTTCTTTTTGTAGATGAACTATATGTTGCAACTCCCGTTGGGTGACTAACCATCTGTGTGAGATTCGTTGCATATACTTCCCCACTGCTCCGAGGTGAACATAATCTTTGACATAGTTGCAAATTATTTACCTCGCGGGCAATTGATCTTCTTTCACCACTATTTCTGCACAATTGAAATTTCGCTTCTTCACGACACTTCGCGAATTCTTAAAACAAGCATCGGCTCTCGTTTCTTCTGGATAATATTAGAATTGAAATGATGTTTGCCGCGTGGGTCACCGAGCAGTTTTCACGCTCGGAGAATTTCTAAGAGATTCGAAAAGGTGGTTCGGGGGAAAGGAAGAGGATGTAGGAAAATACATATATAAATAAATAAATACATAAAAGGCGAGAAGGGGTGGCCGCGCTACGAGGACGTCTTCGAGGTAGAAGGGAGAACTTTTCCTCGGCCATTTACTAAATTGGAAGCTTCTCCTCGGTCCACTTCTTTCTTTACGAGTAACCAGCTGAGTGCGACTCGCCTGTATATCTGATTATCGTCTCGCCCTTGCGCGGGCATATCCTTTGGCTGACTCGACAGCAGCACAGCTTCGGCTTCTCTGCCAATGGAAGTTTTCGGACGAAAGGATCGACCTCCTTCAGGAATTCGGGAATTTTATATTTTGCTTGGCGTAGTAGCCGGGAGAACGAGAGAATGAGAGGGAGAGAGAACGCGGGCGATAAATCGTTTTATTCCAAGAAGAAGGAGTAAGACGTGATATTGGTGAAATATGATCACAAGAGAAAATGGGTTATAACGTTCGCTGGAAGATATACACAGATCTTCCTAATATTTCCCACTTCTTCAAAATACACTCAAACCTGTTTGTGTGCGGGGGATAGGGAGGGACCGCATAAAAGAAATCCTCCCTTTACGGTCGTGCCTAAAAATATCCTGAAACTTTATAAGTTTTCTGTTTGCGCTACATTCGAAACACATTTTTTTATGCCGTGAATGAAGAGTTCGTACAAAAAAACACCGCGCAAAATAGGACCTCATAAAAGCAAGTTTGAGTGCATATACTCTTTTAATTTGCACCGTCTCGACGATTATCCTCCGTCTCAATAATTATGCGAGTAATCGACCCTCGGATATATCCTAACTGGACAAATTTTTCGAAACTATCTTTCTACTTTCGGGTTACAATTAATAACGTCGTTATCCTCGTTGAAGCGTCGCTTGTAAAGTTGACGTGAGAAATCAAATTCAAAGGCGACAAGCGCGGGAGAAGCTTTATATGTATATACCCAAGTTAAGGCTGCGAGGCGTTAAAGCTACGAGAAGCGGATCTTATCGTGGGATCCTCTCGGCACTCGTCCTCGACGATCGTTATCGGCGTCATTATTATGCATTAAGTGTGAAAGCGGAAGAATTATTTATCGATTGTAAAACAACGAACGCGTCGGGTTGTGGTAGTAGTGGGTTGCAGGCGGTTGTGGTAGCGGGCGATCGTCGACGCTAATGGAGATATTATCACGAAATTACAACCTCCCGTAATTGCGGGCCCTTCCCGTAGTATCCGGGAAATTAGAAATTATCTGGAAAATCGTTTTGAAATTGTTGAAAAAAAATCCTTCGTGCAACTTTCACGTTTTTCTCACGTTCTGCCGTGCTCGCAGAATTTACATGGTAAATGATTTTTGTTTTTGTTTTGAGAGAAGAGAGTCCAATCTACGATGCATTCGTGGGATTAAAATGGTATCCAATCGGAAGAGATTGTCCCTCGATTCATTTACATCGGAATTTATCAGTGGCCGATATCGATATTCATTTCATTCGCCGATTCTCTATTACATTTTGTATAAATATCCCTTGGTTCTCGCGGCTATGAATACCTTCAAATTTTCCTACGGCCCTCGTATGTCGCGCGATATTCAGCAAGGCTGCTGCACCTGTAATGCTTCATTGTCGAAACGGCAGGAACACGAGACGGTTTCTCGATTTCTACGTGACCTCGCTGCGAATACGAATAACGATACCGAGCTGCGCTGAGTTTTGCCTATTCTTTGAAATCGCGAAACAGAAAATCTTGCACGGTGCATCGAATCATTCTGGAATTTTCTTTTTTTCTTTTTTCATACTTCTGTAATACACATGCAATTTTGCAGAAATACCGATAGTATCCGCGAACGAATTCCTCGACTCTCGGACCTTTCGATTTTTTTTTATCAGTTCCGAGTTAATTGCAATTTGCTCGCGATCGAATTTGCCGTACAAATTTGGCGAGGGGCTCGGGGCAACACGAAACTCCCATTAAAGACCGTGTGCGGGGGGCTTCGGGGACGTGGTTACGTTCGAACAGGGAAAGCGGAGGAAGGAGGGAACCTAACGCGCCAGGAATGCTTTCAGGAGAAAACACTTGGCGAACTATTTCATCGCCTATAATGTGTGTAACGTGGCTCGAACGCGCGAGCGAAAATTATCGTTTTCGATTAGAGGCCGCTTAGAGGACCTTGGCTTAGGACAAAAAGGAAGATCTTGCTCCATTTTGTAGTTGGAAAGGTGCCTGGCTAATTTCCCGGGGTCCTCCCGTTCATTTTACGAGGTTCGAGGTCTCGAGAATTTTGCAAAATGTTACGAAATAAATGTTAATCATTTTTCCGCGTGGTTCACGAAATAAGGACAAAGTGGCAGGTTCTTCTGCTGTTTGGAACACTTTCGCGTCGCGCTCCGGGCATATTTTTTCGGTCCTCGCGTAACGAACCGGTCGAACGGGATAGCCACTCCTGTCTTCCTCGACTCTCGCGCCGCGTGTACGTGTTTGCGATATTTTGCAGGCATTTCACGAGTTCCCTTTATTTTCTTCTCGCCTTTACAAGTGCGCACTCGCAGTGCAACAAAATTGATTGGCCAGAAAAAATTTGCTACTCTGTTCACCGTTCCGGCGTGCACTCGAGTTTCTAGCTGAATTTGCAATTTGAATTTGCAATTCATAAATCGCATCCAATGATCGTGGCTTACGTGTCACGTATACCTCTTTCATTGTCTGCCACGAATCGATTGACTCGAACCAGATGGGGTCGCATTCGACCTGACTGCGCAAGCGTGAACGACGCGAACGCGGAAGATTCCTTGCATTATCGTTAACGACTTTGCCATTATCGTCATTGGATGTTATTATTGTCGGCGAACGTCACCGTATTCCGACGATATTAAGGGCATTTGCGTCGAGCTCGGTGTGAATTCAAATCGCCTCATAAACTTTCATGTTTCCTTGATTTCTCGTTGAACCGCTCGTAAGTCGCCCATCCATTAGTGAACATTTTCTGGAATAACAGCAATGGTCGTAAATAGCATTACGCACTTTCTTCAATCTCGAAATCCAGAGGAGAGGTGAAAATTTGCCGAATTGTTCGCGGCTTACACTCGACGATTAAACTCGTAAAATCTAAACATAGTTTCCTACCTAATCCGACCCAGGGTCGACTAACATTTCACATCCGCAATTTTCAGCACGCTCACTCGTATCGCAAAGTACTTCCGAGGTAGTTCCGGTACGTAAAGTAGAATTTTCAATTAAATTCGAGACTCGTGATCGGAATAGCGAGTGACTCGCGTTCTATTCGTAGATCGACGAGGTGGTTATAAATGGGCACGGATCTCCGAGCAAACACAAGCGTGCGCCTGCACGTGAGAGAGAGAAACGAGTCGTCGGTGTAGGTGTACTCGAGGATAATTACCCTCGTGGAGCCACGTTTTACGCTATTACTTTATTGTCCGCGGTGATTAAGCTGCGCGCTATCAAGAAGAAATAACTCTGGAAGCGCACCAACTGGAGATTCCACTTCCACGGAATATTCTTTCGCGGCGTCTCGGTCGCCCGCGGTATTTCATTTTATGCGAGATTTAAGGTACGCGGACCTTCCAAGGGTGGAGTGCAATAAAATTCGTCTTATCTTCCACCCTCCTCCGGCGTCGCGGCGCGCGCGTGGTGCGGGAAAAATACGCGAGAGGTTCGCGCGACACCGTGACCCCACGACCTTCCGGGGTGCGCGATAAACTCGCGCCGAGTTTAAAGTCTCCTTTCTTAGGCCAACTTGTGCGCGCTACTAGTCGAGAGGGTAGATGAGAAAGAAGAGGGTGGAAAGCGTGGCGCGCCAGGCCTCCCCCTTCTCGCTTACCCTCGTTCCTTCCCGACTCTCGTAAGCCTCGTCTTATAATTGAATAAGAGCATTGCGGTCTTACCTACTTTCAACGACGATTAAAATAATCCAACGGCGCGAGAGCGTCGCGACGCCGCTCGGTGTTGAATTTGCGCGAGAGAGAGCGAGCGAGAGAGAGAGAGAGAGAGAGAGAGAGAGAGAGAGAGAGAGAGAGACTGCGACGTAGGCGCCGCGTCGCTTCTTGCTCGTGTTCAAGAGCACGAGTTCCTCGTCTCGGCGTCTTGAGTCTCGTTTTACAATCGAATAAGGCCATTGGGCCACTCCGTGTACGCGTGGGGTCGCGTACTTCGTTGGAGATGAAAATAATTCTTGCGTTTGGCGCGCCCGGTGAGCTGGTACGCCACGACGACGGAGGTTCGGAAGGTTCGGTAAGTGCTCCTTGCGTTTTGTTAATTTGTAGGCGTGGCGTCGATCGCAGGTTTTCTTTATGCCCACGATATTAGGAGTTCGAAGTTTCCTTCATTCGAAGTTTCCTTCGGTTCGGATGTAATATACTGCTTTCTCTTTGTCGTGCCTCTATTTCTCCTCGTCCCGCTTCTAGTGCATTCAATTATCCAAGGATCACTTTGTTTACTCCACCGCCAACAAAATATCCGTCTAACCAAATTATCTCCTTTATTGGGTCGACCTGATAGAACCCACGCGCCGTTTTCCTTTATTATCGTGCCTCGCAGTCGAGCGGTGCTTTGCGGCTGCTCCTCGACGCGCTTCTCTCAGAATCTCGTTAGACTCTCGTGGAATGGAGTGAGAATCGGGGGAACAAAGCGAAGTGAGATAAAGCGCATGGGGCTAGGTGCATCCTCGAGCAATCATTTCCATTTTTCGGTCTGGCAGACGCCACCTTCTCGTTCGCTCACCCCACCCATCGCATCTTTCCGCTTTTACCCCCCTTTTCTTCGTCTTTTCTCTCGTTTCTCTCACTCGACGACCCGTTCGCGTTTAATGCAGTTTCGCGAAGACTTTCGCGTTTTTTTCTCTTTTTTTTTTCTACTCCGTTCTTTTTCGTGCTTCTCTTCCCTGTTCTTCACCTCGCGTCTCGCGACGAAACTGGGAACTTTTCGTATGGTATACCGGAAGATTCTTTTCTCTTTCGTGCGAGACTGTAGATACAGAGGTATAATGACACCGGAGCACTCTCGGCGGCATCGCTTAAGGTGTCTGCCTCGGTCTTGGTTGAAGAGGAATTTTTTTCACCACGATTTTGTTGGACACGGGTGTTATTTTCGAAAAAGGGGTAGAGGAAGAGACACATGTAAAATTCGCAAATTCGTTTTAATGGATTTTACAACGCGTGTAATCCGGTTACGGGATATAATACTCCCTGTGGAAATTTCCAAGCGCGTAGAACTATCTCCTAAAATCGCTTATTTCCACTTGAAGTCCACGAAGCTCTGCTTAAATCGTTCCATAATTAATTACATCCAATGCTCACGGGACGGTGAAACATTTGGTTATCACCATAAATCCACCGCTAATTACGAATTCGTTTCGAGAGTGCGAATTCGCGAGTGTGTCTCATAAATATTCAGAGGATCGATTTGTCAGTGCTGCTCTTGTCGAACGATTTGGTAACTTCTGTCTTCATCGTCCATCGCTCGTTACAATTGCATTAGAGGGTCATTAGAAAGTCTAGAATTTCGTTCGATCGCTTTCAACGAACTGCCGATGAATTTTGGCGGCACTCCCTTCGTGGCCGTAGTTTCATTGAATCTGGCATTTCTCGACCTTCCGAAATCTCGCACTTTAATTTACCACTTAAGCCATGAAAGTCTGATTTCATCAAGATTATTTACACGGTACCGCACTTTGAAACACGGAAGAATCAGCTTCCCGTCATTCACAAGATAATAGAATATTCTCTCCTGACAATTCTCACGTGCCGCGAACGTTCGAAAATTTCCTCTCGAATTTTCTCTCTTAGGACGATAAGGAGCGAAATGTTTGCCTGTCACGGAGACAAGAAGGGACAGAGAAAATCCATGGAGAAAACAAAGCTTTGAGAAGAGAGAGGTAGAATTGGAGATGGTTGAACGTGATCGCCATCCTTCTCCCCCTCCTCCTTACTTCTCTTTGCCCCTCTTAAATCTGCCTCGGCGAGAGTCCCTCGAGTGTCTCGGCTTCGAGCCTCCCTTTCGCGCGAACCTGAATATTTATGGCGCAATGTCCCATCGAAACGGCGTGAAATATATCGACGAGCGTCTTGACGCAAGAATCCTCCTCTCCCTGTTTTTACACCCTCGTATAATTTACTCCTCCTCTCGTGCACTCGTTGAATCGAATTTGCCGGTGAAATTGATCAACGATGATCAATTACTATCATTCGCAGTTTATCGCATTATTTTGAACAAAAAAAAGAATCATCTTGATTACTGCGTCGTGTAAACACGTTTGCCGCGCAGATCGCGCGTCTGAACGATTTTAATTCGACAGGAGTATCAGCGACGATATCGCAGCAATTTATATTCGTTCGATTAAATTCCCAGGTGCACGTGGCCGTTTTGTGTTTTCGACTGATAAGCGATAAAGGATCTCTTCTCCTTTACTCGTTATCGGGTCCGGCTTGCGCGTGCTTCGATTTCCCACGTGGCGGTGGAGCTATTTTTTTAATTCGGCGAGCGTTAATTATCGTTGATCGGATTAAGTGGAGTCGGATGGAAAAGCTCGAAAGTGCTGGAAACGAAAGTCCTATCCTCGGTGGTTAATTATATTTTGAAACGAAGCGTACTGGTAGGACGAAAATCCATAGATCGGTGAATTCTCGTTTACATTTGCAAGCGAGGCGAAACGTTTCAATTGAAGTGTTTTTCCGCTTTTCATTTCCGCTCTTCGTTTTATTTTCAAGGATAAACTAACGGATTTTGAAAGGCGAAGTTCCATTCTCGTGTTTAAATGTTTACGCAAGGTGCATTCAGATTGAACGTGTTCTGTTTGATTTCTCTATTGCGGCTAGGCAGTTTCGATCGGTCGAACGTGCTTGGTCTAAAATAAAAAGTAAACGTGGCATCTGCGAACAAAGGCGCGTCCGTTTGCGCGAGGGGCACGTCGAATAAATCGATTCTCGCACATGTGACTCGGCAATTCGAGATCGTAGGATTCTCGGGTGAGCTGTTTCTACAGTTGTGAAGAAATTGCGACCGGCCCGAGACATCGACAGCTTCTCGTTCGGGGAAGACATTCGTTCTCTGTGCTCCTCGCGTTCTTCGTACGAGAGAAAATAAAGTCACCGAGTATTCGCCAACGAATCCTGCTTCAAAAACGATTACGATATCCAGAAGATCGTCCGGTGTCGTTTTCCATCCATTGTCGACTTAGCCCGCTCGTATCGCTCCGATGGAACGTGTGGACATTCATTTTCACCTGCTTGTACCTCTTCACACTTTCGACTTTTCAATTTCTTACTTCGCTCAAGCTTGCTAATCAGGGTACATTAACGAGCTAACTGTCTCGCTACTTGTCCACCGATTTCGATTTCCTGCGTGCACTCGTTGGCGGAAATTGATTCTCGAAAGGGTGCACTTTCCAGAAGAGAATGAGAGAGAGAGAAATTCAATTACCGCCTCGAACCAATGCGATAATCATTTTTAGTGCCCCGAATCCAGCTTTCAGCTCCTCTTGTAATTTCTAATTTCCTTCTGGCGCGACTCCTGTTTCTCCCCAGAAATGATCTCCCTTCTAAATCGCGATTAGGCAAGCCGGAGAATTTCGAGAGTAAACTTTTGGAGGGTGTTGGGGAAACTCTGGACCGGGTGCTCGAGGCCTCTTCCCGGCCAACCTGTGCCTGCTCCACTTCACTCTCCTCATCCTCCGCCTCCTTTCGTTCCATCCCACGAAGCTGCGGCGGAATAGTCGAAGTTCGTTCGATTAATCCTCGTTCTTCCGAGCGGCAAGTTCGTCAACTGTCTGCGGGACGAGTGCTGGCCGATTTGCTGCCTCCGGCTTTCGGGACGATCGCAGCCTCCGGGAAAATGCGACCCGATGGACCAGAAGAGACGGCGAGTAGGATAGGAACGGAGATAGGAGGCGTAGGCGAGGAAAATAATGCAAAATTCTCCTCTCCTTTATCGTATCGGTATTCGATTACCCTTGCAAGTCGGTAGGACACGGGAGTCTCTTTCGTAGGAGGCGAGGTGAACGGATATCGAGGATAACGAATTCTTCGGACAGCAATATTTACAATGCAGTTTCGTTAGAATTTATTTAACAATGTGAAAAGGAATATCCATTTCGAGTATGAAAAGTTTCTTGCCGATTCTTTTCGTAATTTTTCCCTTTCTTTTGAAAGGATCCAGATCGCTTTCATCCTCGTCCCCGTCTCATTTTCTATGCCATCTACGCTTCTAAAATCGCTTCCAGAATCGTTCGACTCTTCGTGCTCGATTCACGATATACTTTCTCCTCTTCTCTCTACAAGCATCGAACGCCTCCCTTATACGAGTATTTTGTGTGTTGAAAAATTGATCGATGCGTCGAGATGCAAAGTGACTGGTGAATTAATATTTCTCCGTCCTCTCGCAGGCTCTTCTTCCTACTTCCGGTGTACTCATCGGTCCCTTCTACTCCCCCCCTCCCCTTCTGTTTCTTTTCAGTTTGCTTATCACACTCGTGGGATCGCGCGTACGTACGAGGAAGCGAGTTGAATGGCGGGAAGCTCTCGACGAGGCTCTCTCGGTGCTCCTTTTTCGTTCACCCATTTCCTCCACCTTCTCGTTATTCTTCATTGCTCATCGAGTAACGAAGTTTTTTGCCACTCCTACGCATCCCTTTCCCTGATCCACTCGGCGAAAGTATCTACGAGCGATGAATGGCGCGCGACTCGCTCCGAACGACGACGACAACTACGACGACGATACCGATTGCACACACTGCGCTTCTTTCTTCTTCGGGTTTATACTTTCTGCTGCTTCTTCCTCACTGGCTTTTCATTCTCCATTTTTTTTGTTTCTGCTCGTAATTGGCTAAGATAATCCAGGATTTGCCTGCTGGTTTCCCTCTTCTCTTCTTTTTTAATTCGAGCGCAGATACGGCAGGTATGGAATTATGTAATTATGTAATTTCAAAATGAATACGGACGCGTAAGATTGATAATTAAAGTCGCGCGAGTGATAAAAGAATCGAATTTGTGGTGGCTGGACGTAATCGAGAATGATTGGTGAGTCGCAGGCGTCCCCTGGACTCGGTTAGTGACCTCTCGGCGCTCGCGTAGGATTAGTCGAAGCGTGTGAGAATGTGCGTATGACGTGTGTGAATCCATTGGCTCGCTCGCGTCCACCACGAAGGTAAACGACGACGTGTCGTCGTACGGCCACAGTCCGAGACGGCCCTTGTTAGTGTCAATCAGGGGGAGACAACTCTTATATAGGAATTTGGACTCGGAATAGTACTCTATTTAGTCGGAACTGTTATAGATGGCAGCACGTATCTGAGCTCACGGATATAGCGATTTCCATAAGTGTGGCACAAACACAAAAGTGCTGTGTTACATAGGCTGGCATAGCATAAATGGACATTATAAGTAATTAAATAAATAGACAGTGCAAGGTGCTAGACATTAAGTTCGCATAAACATAGTGATATAGTGCATTTCTATATATATTTTTATATATATTTCTATTTTTATTTATATTTTATATTTTATATTTATATTTACACGATACACGGGCGTCGGTTTCCTGCACTTTTCCTACGCCTTGTGCGAATGCGATGTATAAAATTCTGCAGCCATTATTCGCACAATTTATAATAAAGCATATTAACACTTTATAATGTCTTATCTCTTAAACATCCATATTAAATGATATTAATATTAAAGTTTGGACAGGTTAGGAAAGCCCCTGTGGTTCTTCCCCCCTGCCCTCTGCTGTAACCCCCCTTCCCTACAAATTTTCTTTTTGTGCTGCCATCTACAACAGTTCCGACATTTATACGAACTAAACTTAGTCCGCAAATTATATATGGGAGTTTGCACTCCCTGGTGTCAATTGACCGTTCGGAAGTGGAAGTCGCGTGAGCTTCGTGCCACCGTCATTGCTCTCTTCGAAGGCGAAGCTAGCTCGAAAGATCGTCGATTAGTTGGAATTTGAGAATGGGTGGGTAAATACGATTATTTCGGATAGTAGACTAGCTCTACTGGCACTTTGCTTATTGTTAGATTTTTCTTACAGCTCGAAGAATCTCGTTACTTGCTCTCGATGGTCGTGTAGAGATTTTTATAAAAATCTGTCGTACTTCGTGATTTAAAATCGTTATTTCATCAAATGCGACGAGAGAGAGAGAAAGAGAGATAGTGCGGGACCAAGATGGTTCCGTTTCCGTGGAAATCGAATTTCCCAGGGGAAAATTAAATTGAATATCCCGCGTGGGGCTACCGCACTCGTTAAAGGCTAGCCTTCCTAATCGAGGATCAAAGGGACGGTGGAGAAGCCAGGAAACGAGAAAATAATCCGTGGTCCGTTTTATGCGCGGGGAGAGAAATCCTTCGCTCGACGGGATGTTAAATGGCGTCGGCGGCGCATCGTCAGGTCCTTCGTTTTCGTTTGGTCTCGTCTTCTTTTTCTCCGCCCTCTCCCTCTTTCCCCCTCGTCCGCTCGATTCGCCTCCTCTCGTATTTCGTACTCATGGTCTTTCGGTTTTTCGTTTGCACGGCAAGCGCAAAATCCCAACGGACACCGAGAGCTTCAAGGAAAATATTTGAAAGTCCGATGCGAGTGGTGGCCGCGGTTGCTTTGATTTCCCTGCATTTTCCTCTTGCCTGCTGCCTCCTTCTCCCCTTATTCTTCGCTCGTCCATCGGGTGCCTGGTAAATGAGGTTTCTCCGATGTAATTTCGTCTCGTACAGATACTCGGCACGGGCTCGATTTAAACGAGAAACTTCTACGACGCGACTTGGTTTACAATCGTAATTGCGCGCTTCTTCTGCGTAGAGTTTTCACGACGAGGATTCGTCGCCGCGGAAGCAGGCTCGTTCGAGTCTCAATTTGCGCCTTGACTTCTACGAAATTCGAGCAGAACTTTCGACGGCAGATTTAGAGTTCACAATGGAGTAGTAGGCAAAGTTGTCGGAATTCGTGCTTTGTTCGTGTTCGCCATGACGTCAGAAACGATTTTCTTATTTGTCCGCTAATGAGCTCCGCGATCGAGCGGTTTCTTTTTAACGAGAGAGACGCGTAGGTTGGACTTTGGCAAGCCTTTGTTAACAAATGTGGTCTACACCGTGATAAAGATAAGTGGCCGAGCGAATCGGGAGAGAGAGAGCGAGAGAGAAAGTGAGAATGAGTAGCCCGAGGATCCGAGGGCCGAATAACAATTTCTTTTTCTCCTGAGACGATCTGTGGAATTTCGGGTCAGTAAGGTCGTTGGGTTATTTGCTCGTAACGAATCCAAATAAAACTATTGTCCAAATATAAATCTGCTATTGTGGTCCGCATTGTTGGAGGCTTGATTTTTAGCGTTTCGTTGGTCACGTAACATCGCGGAATTCGTGATAACGCGATTGAAAATTCTTGGAGAAAAATTCGACGATTTCAGGATCAATAACCACGGCCATGGAAAATTGCACGTACCGCTAATTAATCAAAGAATTTGTATCCACGAACATTCTCCCAGGTTCACGAAACATTCTATTATTTTTTCTTTCAGATACAACCGAGCGGAAAAATCAACGAGGAGGCATCGAAGTTTTGCCGTGGGCGTTCTCCAAAGAAGATATAAGATAATAATAAAAAGTATTCCAACCGCGTCGAAGACAAAGCATTCTTCGAATTTCGCGAGACATTCTCAAGATATCTTGGCTCGAGAAAACAGCGGTCAACCGAATATTAAAAATATCTTTGCTTCAAGATATCAAGCGCGGTGAATAGATCGAGATAAATTAAAGATAAAATCAGAATTCAAGCACGATGACTCGAATGCTTCTTCAAGAACCAGGCTGGAAGCTAGAGCGCAAGGGCTCGGCCCTGCTTCTGCGAAGAGACAGCTCTCACCTGAAGACGGCTCGCGTCTGTTTCAAATGCGACGTGGAGGTGCGAGAATTCGAAAGGGACGAGGATTACGGAATCGAAAGCGAGCCGGAGGCTGCCGCGAGTCCCTTGGCCATGTGCGCGAGTTGCCTGGCCGCACTTTGCGTCACGGTGATCCTTCCTTGGCTGCTAATTGGCGGTTAAAGTTTCGGAGCTCGAGAAGACTCCGGTGAAGCGGACAAGGTGAAGAGGTACGAAGGAGATCAAAAGACTTTCACAAGATTTTTTGTCACGAACCATAGGTTCTAAGAAGATTCGAAGCCTATAGACTGAGAGGATTGCGATGCCGATCGGCTATTTGTATATTTTTTTGCTTCTTTCGTTCGACTGACCCTGGTGGCTCGGATGAGTGAAATCGAGGGTTCTCGATATTCACCGGGTGAAAAGAAGAAAACTGTAGGGGAGCAGGTCGTTGTGGATAGGCCAGCAGCGTGCCCAAGGGAATATTCTAGAAACTAATAATGCTCCTCGCCCCTTGACCATCTCGATCGTGCGTCAAGGACGATTGAATAATATGAATTGACTATACGAAAACAGTATTTGGAACTGACCGAAAGAAAATGGCGTGACACGGGATCCTGACTGAAGTTCCAAGAATTTCCGAAGAAAATTTTCATTCCGTTATGGCGCAGCGATCGGTAGAACTTTATCCGTGACGTTTATCGAAATATCGAAGGTGCCAGAGGCATCGAGAAAAAGAATCATTCGTGACGCTTCGCGCAACTTTACCGAGAGAAGAGCCAATTAAACGGAATTGTGGACAGCTGTTGATGGAGAGCGTGTCTTCCATCGTGTAACATTTAATTTCCCAAGGGCACTTAGGATTACGCGAAAGATGAGAAGGCCACTCGAACGAGAACTTATCGGGGAGTATCGAGTACACGGAGAAACTCGCACTCGAGTTTAGTCGAGAAGGAGAAAGATTACATTGAGGTTATCTATGCGGATATTTGCGGAGTGCTTAACGCGTGCTTTCATCGATCAATGATTAATTACGCGCGAAACATTTCTGCAATCTCTCGATTACTAACGACGCAAACCCGCTGGAAAGCTAATCACGGGGTTGTCTCCTTCGAGTTATCTCGTTCAGATTACCATCTCCATTTTTCATCGCTCGCGAGTAAACTTTCTTGGAGCGTGAGTAAACAGCGCGGAGAGTTTGCTCTTTTCTTCGGATACTAAGAAGTTCGTCGTTAGGGAAGGGCAAATCCTTTTCGAAGAATGGACCGCGAGCGAAATAAGAAGAAGAGGACCATTTGGACGAATGTAAAATTGATTTTGTGCCGTGGAGCCAAAGAAGATCCGACGAGAAGAGGAGCAAGTAGGATACTAGCAGGTGCGGGAGAGAGGTCAAAGAATATAAAAGCTGAAGCTAGGGGATAGGAGGCCGCTCTCGGGTTTTACATAAATTCTGCGAGACCAGAAGAGGCGTGTCTCTCTCTCTCTCTCTCTCTCTCTCTCTCTTTCCTTTTTTTGCGCAGACGTGGGAAATGAGAAAAACTTCAAAGGGATGCTCGTCGGCGGTTGCGCATGAAACTCTCCAGCTCGCGGATAGGAAGGGGGGGAGGAAAAAGTGGAGGTAGAGGAAGCACCGATAGTGAAATGGATGCGATCCGCCCAGCAAGCCACGTTTGTGTTTGAAGTGCTCGTGAAACGCTTTTTCTACTCGCCCGTGAGCGTGCGTGTGTTTGCGAGCCGCTTCCTCGTACGAGTAGGAGCCACGTACACTCGCGTGGCCCGTGTTTGCGCGGGAATTTTGAATCTTCTTTTACGAGAACGCGGACCGCGCAGATGGACTCTCGAAGGCGATTACCTCTTCGAGAAAATTTTCGAAGCTTTCTCAATACTTGGTGATTTATGAATAACGAGGGAAACGATGGGAGAGATCGGTGCGCGCGTGAAGAGAAACGGAGAGGGATAGAGAGAGAGAGAGAGAGAGAGAGAGAGAGAGAGAGAGAGAGAGAGAGAGAGAGAGAGAGAGAGAGAGAGAGAGAGAGAGAGAGAGAGAGAGAGAGAGAGAGAGAGAGAGAGAGAGAGGGAGGGAGAAAGAGGAAGCGATAGGTCGAAAAGTTGGAGTCGCAGTCGAACACCCAGCTCGGCTTCTCGGACAAAGTTCGAGGAGCATCCATTGCGAATGCCTCGCGTTTTGCTTCGAAGGTTTGCATACGCCCGCGGAGGACTTTTGATAAGAGCACGGGACCGCAGCTGTTTTCCTCTTGACCGATGAAAACTCGCGAGACTACTCCCCCTTCAGAATTCGAGTGAAACTTTTCGCGGTCGCGCCATTACGTACCCTCCGAGACTCGCTGCATCCTTTTGGTGAAATAAAACCAAATCGCCTTTGGCAAAAGTACTCTATTTCATCCTGCGATAACGAATTTCCTGTTGGTTCGAGTTTCGCGAAGCTAACCGACGAACATTCTCTCGAAATTTGTGTAACGTTCCAGAAGGTTTTTAACAAAATTTCAACGAGGACAGCAGACGGCTCGCTCGACTGAATAAATAAATAAATAGAGAATAAAGTGCGCGCGAGACTGCCCGAATAACTTGGAACCTGCGGCGGCCTCGTACTCATTTAGCCGCGCGTATGTTCGTGCAATCAGTGCGACCGAATTAATCGATTAAACAAATAAATCAGGCGCGTCGCCGACGAAACGCTTGTTCGTCAAGCGCGTGTGTATGTGTGTGCGCGTGCGAATTGCAAAGTTGCATCGTTGCAAATTGCAAGTTGCACGCGGTTCGTTGTAGGAGGAAGGGCGAGTGTGTCGGTGGTGGTCGATCGAGTACAAGGCCCTGCGTTCGATGCGGCCCGTTGTTCGATCGACGGAACACAGACTATTTGTTCACGTTTCTAATAAAAGAACGACATGTAGCCAGGTGGTTTTACGAGCCTGACCCTAATCCCCATTTCTTCTCCCGTTATTAACGCCGATGCGACTTTCTAATCGGCCGGAGTAGCTCGCCTTGTTTAAGAGCGCCGGTGAAAAACGGGACTGGATTGCGCTTGCATTCCACTTTTCCCCCGTTGCCATTTAATCTCCACCTGCTGGAGAGTGCTACCACCGTGGATTTTTTTATCGATACCCCTGACTCGACTTCTTATCCGATTTTAGTAATGTTCGCGGGAATACTTCTTTTATAAATTTGCAACGCGTCTCTCTGTACACGGTGATATACGATCGTGTCAACGCTCACTTTGAGAAATTAATTAATCGTACCGGGTCAAATGTCCGAACTTCAATGACGCTCTCTAATTATTATACCTTTTTAAATTTCCTCCGTGAATATTGACCGTTGACGTGTGCATGAATGTTAACGGAAATTCGTCGATGTATTTCCCCTTTGTTACCTTCAAGCGTAATATTACGCTCATATTCCAGTTGACTCGCGGTTTAATTACCTCTTGAAAGTCCTCTTTTTATATCAAGGTCGATATGTTCATAAATGCGAAGCGGCAGTCGTCTAGTTATTCTCTTTATTAAATTTAAACGCGATATTACTTCTACATTCAAACGGAAATCCTCCAAGGAATTGTTCGCGGTCGACGAATCCATTGTCGCGCCGATGCGTACCGCGGGTATTTTTCGCGTGTTGGAAAATTCTCCGCGCGCACAACTGGATAAGGAGCGTCGAAACCGGTGAAATTAATTTCTCTCGTAAGACGGGACTGGAAGGTGGAGAGAGCAGTGGAGCCCTGCATACATATGCATCACCGTGTTCCTCGTGCTCCTGATTTATGCGAGATTTTACGCGTGACCAGAGTGGATTTCGCTGACCGACCCCTTCTCGAGGTACGAGTAGAGATTTGGTCGGGGATCGATAAGGCGAAAGGCTCGGAAGGTGCTTCGGAGAGGAAAAGATTTATGATCGTGGTGTAGTGGCCGCGAGGGAATACGACCTCGATCGATGCATCATTTTTTTCCGGGACGAATTTTTATAGCGACGCGCGCCAACGTCACGAGCAATTTGCGCAAACTTCTTCCGATTTCAACTACGTCTAATTTAGGGTGTCGATTAATTTATTTTATGGAAATTGATGTTTATTTTTGACAGATGAATTTTTGAGAGGGAGGCCGATGTCACGAATAAGTCGCGTAAACTTTTTCCGATTTCAATTGCATCCAATTTAGATGGGTTGGTTAATTCATTTTGCGGAAATTGATGCTTCATTTTGATAAAAGAATTTTTGAGAGGAATGTCGATGTCACGAGCAGTTCGCGAAAACTTCTACCGATTTCAATTACGTGGAATTTAGGTGCGTTGGTTGATTCATTTTACGGAAATTAGAGAATCAACTCGTGGTGATCTATGATGTGAATATGAAAGAGAAGAGAAAAATGGATGCTGTTGAAACTATTGGTAAGATTCTTAATAGGTGATTGTTTTATAAACAGAGTAAAAATGGAGATTTTTAAGAGTAGCTTTTTAATTGGGTAATCTTCATGTTACCGAAAGTGAGCGCATGTTCTCGTTTGGAGTGCGAGGTAAGAGAGCAGGGAGCAGAAGCTGGGCCGAAGGTGTTATTCGATACGAGAGAATTGCACGGACAAAGTTACGGTCACCTTTCGTTTCTGCTTACCGGGGAATGTTATATTAGCGCGTCGCTTGCGGTGACGCGCATGTCGGGAACGATTAGAGATCACTTTTCGATATGCTCGGACATTTGAGTTTACGGGTGCATCTGTGCAGATTAAGATATCGGCGATTACACGTTTTAGAAATTCAATTAGAAAGAACGATTTGTCGCGGTCGATTTATTTTTTCATTCGTGAAATCCGTGGCGTGTGTCCCGTCCCGTTCGAGGATTCACGCGTACGAGCACATTTAGACAGTAATAATTACACGCATTTAATTTGGAATTAGAGAGAACTGTTTGTCGTGGTTGATTTATTTTTTCATTCCTGAATTCCGTGATGCGTGTTCTGTTCGAGGATTCGCATTCACGAGTGCATTTAGACGTTAGCAATTAAACGCGTTGGAAATGGAATTGGAACGAATGGCCTGCCACGGTCGATTTATTCTTCATTTCTGAGCTTTGTGGCGCGCGAGAGCGCACATTCGATGTACTTTCATTCTTCGCGAAGTCTACCACGTTTACTCATTATTCAGTGGGATCTGTATTCTACCTCTTTTGGATCCGCTCGAGGATGCGCTTTTTACGTGTGCATCTATCGTCACATAAGCCACTTTATTTTTTCATCTCTGAACGATCGTGGCGTGTGAGCACAATTCAAATTATTTTCGTTCTCCACGGAGCTCGCGATGTTTTCCATTTTGCAGAGGAGTCTATATCCGACCGTCGATGCCGTGGCGTCGCATGTTTTGTAATTTTAATCGTCCACCGAATCATTACAAATGCAAACTTCGTGCGAGCGCGCCTCTTTTGCGAACCGGCATGCAATCAATTTGTCGCGAGGCTGTTCTTAACATGGGTCACGCGCGCGGTAACGTGTTTTATAATCGACGCGCATTTTCCACAATTTAAATTGCAAGGAGTATACAGAATAGCGATGGCAGGCGAATGCCACGCGTGAGATGCGAACGTTCGAATTTGCGACGAAAAACATTGCCTCATTAATACTGTCAAATATGTCGCAGGAGGTATCACTCTAATAAATCGTTAATTAGCCTTCGTTCTTAATTAACACGTGGGCTCTCTTCTCCGCTATCGTGTTCTCGGCGAAACTTTTAATTTTCTGGAGATTTTATTTTTTTTATCTCTCTTGGTTAATCGAAGGATAAAGCACGAAGGGGCTCGCTCCCCCTGAACACTCGCAGATTTTGACCCCATTTTAATTTCGTCGAGCATGCCGCCCCGTAGAGGAAGGAGACACAAGGGGTGAGGGTAATTTTAGCAACATCTACTCCCCTTTTTTCAATTTGCACTCTGCGGAAATTCCCTCTCGCGCGAACAACGATAATGAAGGTTAATTAAGCGGACCGACACATCGGGCGTTAAATTGCCCGTAGCACTCTATCCGTAGGCTGCTCGAGAATATATGCAGTCTACGATGACTGATTGATACAAATTGGCTTCAATTTCCTTCAATTTAAAAGAGCTTCTCGCGCGGTCTGCTCGCATCGCGATGGCTGTCGCCCTCTCTCGACGCTTCGGTGATATTCGTCGATAAAGCGGAACTTCCGTTTGTACTGCGGGAGACAAGGTCTCTGGTTGCCGAGACGAAAGCTGGGTTTGAACTTACCGCGTCAGATGGCGTCCCAGACGCATTTCGGAATTATTACAAAATGTACAGAGTTTCTTTTTCGTTTTATTCTTTGGGTCAGTGGTTCTTAACTCCTTCAAAGTCACGAAATACTTTTGATCAGGAGGATAATTTGCGGAACATCAAAATTATTAAGACGATTAAGATTATATTTTTAGATAGTGGTTTAACCGCCACGGTGCTGCTATAAGACAAAAGTCGAAATTATGGCATTTTGTGTCGAATAAGGTGCGAGTAATCGGCTAATAATCTAATTAAATTACCTAATTAACTAATCTAATTAATAGTTTCAAAATTTAAATTCTCCTTTTATGTTTTTACAAAGTTCACGCCTCGAAGGAATTTGAGTGCATTACTTGAAATTAGAAAGTATATCGAAATTTATGAAAAAAATTAGGGTGTTCTCCTCACTCGGAATAGATCCAGGCTACCCGTGAAAGATGATTCCAGTTAGTCATGCTTTTCCAATTAATTAACGGAAACTTACGCGCTTCCTTTTTCAATTGGCTTTCTTTCATATCTTTCAACTCGATTCTATTCAAAATAGTGAATGCTCGTGCCGGTAGATAAGATAAAAGTGAAATATCGGTTGCGCGCCGATTCATCGTCCTTCGATCGTGGAAAACACTTGTCTGTAAATCAAAGCGGACGTTGCGATAAAGCAGGTTAGAAATGTAATGAGATTTATGGATAGCCCATCGAGGGTATGGAAAGGTAGTAAGGACAGTGGATTCTCGAGTGAATTCCTTTTTGACGGTTCTCACAATTGCAATACTCGTAGAGTTCACGCAGAGGGAACAATTCGTCCCAGGAATTTCCAAGCTTCTCGAAAGCTATTACGCTCGTAACGAAGGATCGTTACTATTGTCGTTTCAACTTAGCAAACAAGATTCTCATTGCTCGTTATGTCTTTTCCCTTATACCCGCTACGTGGTCTGCGGCGTATACGTTACTGGTGTACGACGGATCATTAATAACGGATATTTTTCTTTTCACATTATGCCGAGTAACAGGCACCTT
Source organism: Tiphia femorata (assembly GCA_944319695.1). Classification (NCBI taxonomy): domain Eukaryota; kingdom Metazoa; phylum Arthropoda; class Insecta; order Hymenoptera; family Tiphiidae; genus Tiphia; species Tiphia femorata. The sequence goes on along the minus strand of OX090895.1, from coordinate 10,351,009 downwards.
CGTAATTCATACGTTACCGAACACGAGCCATTATGAATATTGGGTTTGGAAAGACGAATAAGGACCTCCGGTAGGCCATCGCATAAACCTTAAAATATCCTAATTTCGTGACGTGTTCACTTTTATGTCCTACCTCCCTCCGTTGTGACAACGTTTCTAAATTCGGTAACATCGCGTCCCTCTAAGCCTCTCGTGTATTTCGGGTCCCGACCTTCCGAAAGGGACGCCGGCAAGGATCGTAAAATTTGTAATCTCGTTGAATTTATTGGGCATTATTTATATATCCTGATTGGCACACGGTAGCCCGCGGCCGACATCTCGGATTAATATCCGTTCCTTGTTTATCGTTTACCATCGCCGTGTGTTAAACGTGTGCCGCGCACGCGCTCACGCCACGTCTGCGTCAATCGAAATTATTTTTATGCCCTATCGTCCGCGATAAACACATCACTAAATTCGAATCTTTACGAGATCCTTGCCTCTCGTGGCTTTCGTTTCAAATTACGAAGTTCGATTGTCCGCTCGTTAATAGGTTATTAATAAAACGAGAAGTTTCACGTTTCGCAATTGTGGGAGGGCGGCAATTGTGCAAGCATGTCGCGATTGTCCTCCTATTAACGCGATTATTTTAATCCCGTTCTGTTTACTAACTCTGTTTCAGCTGCCCGATCTGAACAACCTCGATGAAAAGGTGAGTCAATTGCAGGACCGTAGGTGCGCGAGTTTCGCGTGAGCACGGCGAGCCCACCGGGCTCTAGGGGTAAGTCAACAACACTAATCAAAGTCCGAAATTTTGGCGGCAAGCTTTCCGAGGCACCCACGTAAAGTGGAACTCGCGAAGGGCGCGCAAGCAGGTGCGTCAATTTTCGACCAGATTTCTGATCCATATTTTTTTGCTCGATTCTGCAAACACGAAGGATTAAAAAGATATCGAGGTAGAAATTTAAGAGGCCTGCAGGATTTTTGCTCTACCGAGGGGTTTTTTGATAAGAACATTTCGGATATCCGAGGTGCATCGTCTTTCAATGCAATTGAAACGCGTTTGTATAGATTTCTCGCGCTCATCGAGACATTTTCGTCTCCCCTTTTTTTTTATCATCTATACGATCCTCGTTCGTCTTTCTATCACGAGCGCTGCAACGTCGAACTCCTGTATCGTCGCAGTCGAGTGCAGTTGCGGCGCTTTGAAAAGGCACGACTCTCCACGCGACCCGACATCGAGCCGACCGCGCACAGTGGGGCACAAGAGGTATTAAAACTTGGCATAAATTGTAAATATTATTTGATTTTCACAAAAGTTCGTATTTCGAGGTCGCTAATTACAATTCTGAAATAAAAATCTCAAAATTTAAAATGGCAGATGAAAATTGGTATAATGGATTTTATAGAGAAAGAGCGTTAAACAATACTTGCAATATGAGTTTTAATAGTTTGTTAACAATCATCATAATCGTCAGCGTCATCATCCTCGTCCGTTGTTCTAATCATCGTTATTATCACCATTAGGAAGATGCGGTGGAGTTGGAGATTTATACATCTCCAGTGTTTCTTTTGAAAGATCTTGCAGTTTTTTGGGGAATTTTCGTTTGCCGGTTATGAAAAGAGCGGAGTCAATTAAAAATAAGGTATAAATATTCTCGTTTATTTTTGCCCGATCAAATTTCCTAGCACAGGACTTTCGACATTTTTTTAAATCTTCGTTATGCTTGTCTTGCGCCTGTAGGTAGGTGTATTATTTCCGGACCGTGTGATCCTTTTATGACTAGTAAGCAAAAATTGCTAAAAATAGTGTAAGGTCCCTCGGACGAAGCGCTAGAATTATTAAAATTTCCAATTCCACCGCTTCTTTCTGATGTTTCACCGAAAATGAATTATGTTCCTCAATGTCACCTTTCACGATTGCTGCCAAACTGAAAAAAATATTCATGCCGAATCTCTTGATACATACTGTAAATATACACTTCCGCGAGTAAAATCCTTCAAACCGATCGGTGAAATGTTGCCTTCGTCAAAAAATACGCGAATTTAAAGCGGGGTCTGTTTTCTTTATGTTTCGAAACAAACCACTTTGAGCTCATATTGTGAGAACGGCTTGAACGAGAGGGGACTAAAACTTTTTGGACCCATCCTAATATGATCTGAAGTGCGTATCGGTCATTTGGATTCCGCGTGAAGTTTGCACTCTTCAACTTTTGCCAAGTTTTGCGGTCATCTGCTCCACTGTGCGTTGGCGGATAATTCACGAATAGACTGGGTAGGTTCGCGGCATCGTTTAAAAGATACGTGATAGGACGTCGAATATCGCTTTCCAGCGGTTCGTTCGTAACCAAACCAACATCCTCCTCTCTCTTTCCACCTTTCGGTCCACTGAACGCTCCACATTTACGACTTCTGCTTATTCAATGGTTATTTAACTCTCGTTAAGTTCTCGTTATGCAGCCAACGTTGATTGGCTCGTGATGTATTTTCGAAATCGATGTCGGCCGTCCGCTTGCGGTTTACGAAACGCTCCGAGGCTTCGCACCTGATTACCTGTTCTCGTAACTCCGCGTTTCGCGGTTTACGGCTGTTATACATATACAGGGTGTCTCAGACCATCCATACAATCTCTCGTGGGGACGTAGAGCGGCTTAATATAAACACAAAAGTCCTGGACCATTATTCAATATTCGCAATATTTATCGAGTTATTAATTGTTAAAGATCAAAGGAAAGGGCGTCCGCCAAAATAGCAGCGGGGGGAGCGCTGGTGCCTCTGCGAGCTGTAGGACGGCCCAGTTTACCTACAAACAAACGCGGGACGCGGTAAGGGGAAGGCTGAGACACCGCTGCACGGCCGGCTTCTTTTTCGTTATTCTTCCCCTTACCGCACCCCGCATTTGTTTGTGGGTAAACTGGGCCGTCCTACAGCTCGCAGAGACTCCATCGCTTCTCCCGCTGCTATTTTGGCGGACGCCCTTTCCTTTGATCTTTAACAATTAATAACTCAATAAATATAGCGATTATCGCAAAACGGTACAGGACTTTTATGTTCAGCGCAAGCAGCTCTATGTCCCCACGAGAAATTGTATGGGTGGTCTGAGACACCCTGTATACCCCTTTATTGGGAATAATGAAAATAATTTATTTTGAGGGGAAAGATCCATTTGTTCATTGCACAGGTGCGAGTAGGTTGGAAGGAAACGAAGATTAAGATTGGTGAATAATTCAACTAACGGGCAATGATAAATGATGTTAAAAGAAAATAATTAACCCTCACAATAACAAAAAGATATTTTCCTTTTTTTAAAATGGGTTTCCAAGGACGACCTGGAAGAAGTGTGTGCGTGAATACGCTGAAAGTGGATTGTAGCAAACCGCTTTCTCGTCATCCTTTTCGATTAGAAAGGAAATTGCGATAATTTCATCCTCGAATTCAGCGAGTCGAATTTTGACTTCTTCTTCGAGTAGAATCCAACATCATCGAATGCCATCTCTCATTGTCAAATACTCAATATCGTCTCTCCCGTTATCTCGAGTCCGTTCACCGCACATTTATCCTCGTCCTCTCTGGCAGTCGACGTTCTCAGTTCTCATCGTCGATTTCCTCCCCGCTTGCCGTCGGAGGCGTGCAGGTAAATTTTCACACGCGTGCAGATTACGCATGCGAGCGCTCCTTCGCGGGCGCGACAGGCCGTCGCGACGTCGCATTACGCAATGCCGGCGCATTGAATAATTTCCTTCAATTTCCACGACGACGCGCGTCGTGTCTAGTTACTGAGTTAACTCGGTCGACGAACCCTTCCTTTCCCGATTGCTTTATCGCTCGAGCGAGCGAGCGAACAACTCTTCGCGCGAGGATTCGACCGTCGCAAGGAAAGAAATAGTTTTGTAGGACGCTTCTTTCTTAGGATCGGAGGATAGCCCGTTCGTTGGTCATTCAGTGGGCGTCGGAAAAGCAACACAGTTTTTGCTTCGTCCACGCGCGAGGATAAGATCTTTGGAAGGGAGAAAATAAAAAAGAATTGTGAGAAAGGAATTTTCTCGACTCGTGGTTCTTTAGGACCAGAGGACATTCCGTTCCTTGTGCCTTCGGTGGCATTGGAAAAACAACCCAGCCTTTGGTCCATCCTCGATGACTCGATCTTTCGGCGAAAGATCATAGGAGAAAAAGTACTTTTCTTAGATTGCTTGTTTTTTACGATCAAAGGATAGTCCGCTCATTGTTCCTCGGGTGGCTTTTGGTAGAACACCGTGCAGCGGGCCAACGAGGTCGTCAATCGCTCATGGCCCGATTGAGAATATCTTGATCCCCCCCTCCTCGTCCTCGCGATTTCCAAGATGCAGTAATAAAAGACCTCCCGTCTCACCTCTCAACCCCTCTAACCCCCAGGATTTGGGTTAATGCTTTTGGCAACTCTCGTTACTCCGGGGGAGAAGGGTAAGGTGGAAGAAGATGCAACGAGCGTGGCGAGAATTTTCTGTCCTTCGGCATTCATCTTGAAAGAGACATCGCGCGGAAGAAGATCCTCACCCCCCCAAAAAAATCGATTTAATTTCAATCTCACGCTGAGTCGCGAGAAGAATTATTTTCTTGCGGTATCCGAATCCTCTGAAATGTAAGCCTCGGCGACGGGGCCCTGCTGCGCTCGCGCGAAGAGGGACGCGGTCGAGCGCACTTGACGACACGCGCGCGTCGCGCACCGGTGGCATAGGTGGCTCCTAGGGGTTAAGAAAATATCTGTGTCAGCCGTGGTGGCGATCGTTGCCGGGCGCTTGCCAGATACTCGTTGTAAACAGGATGGAATTCGCATGCATATTCAAGCGGGCGGAGCCTGCACGGGAGTATTCGAGGTCGTTGCGACTGGCTCCCCCTTTTTCGCGTCTTCGCGGCCCGAGAGAGCATCGTGCAACTTCTTCCTCGCCCTCCCTCCTTCTCTTCTCTCGCTTCGAACGCGAGTGAGCAAGAGCGTACACTTCGCCAAATTTTCGGTGAAAGTTTCGAGCACGGATTAGCGCGCGAGTTGAAGAAAGTGGAGGAAGAGGATCGAAAGAAGTGGATCGATCGCGCGAGCATCGACTCTTTTCGAGGCTAACGACATCGCCGTCAGCTATTGGGATCGATCGCGACCCGAGTGATTTCCTTTGACCCACCTTTTTGCAATCCCGAGTTTCTCCTTCGCCTCGTCGTGGAACTTTTAATTGAGAAGTTTCTCGAGAAACGAGGGGTTCATTGGAGTTTGGCTCATAGCATACGCGTGGAGAGAGAAAGAAAGAGAGAGAGAGAGAGAGAGGAAGAAAAGGGTAAAGTGCGCTTGTAGCGAGAAGTAGGGTAGAAATAAAACGGAAAGACACATTTCGGTTTACAATGACTGAAAAAGAGAAAACTTTGCGGATTTTATTACTTTTATTACGATATCTCACGTCTTACGTAACCGAGCAGGCAAGTGGAAATGGAAGTGCGGGGGTATCCGGTGCATCCGCATAGGCGCGCCGTCGAATTTTTCTTTCGTATTCGCCGCGCTTTTCCCCTCTGTCCCGTTCCGCGAGCGGAACCGTCTTCCCCGCGTCTGCTTTGAAATTCTCAGTCCGCTCTCACACGAGCATTATGTGCAAATTTGCACGTGCGCGAAGCAAACGCGGGCAACACACCTTGATTCGCGCGCATTCTTCCTCTTGCTTCTTTTTTATTCCTTCCTTCGTCCATCCTCACCTCATCGATATGAGTTTCTTCACGCGTACACGCTCACCTCGAGCATACACTTAACGCAGAATTCACCTATCGTACAGACACGAGCGCGCTCGTTCGTTCAAATGTGTATCTCAGAATTCATGCATCGCACGTACGCACCAACACGTTTCCGTTACCTCGGCTCGCACGCATCGCAAGTACGTCAAATTCGTAATAACGAGCGCGCGCGAGTTGAGCGTGTGTGAGAGTCACACGCGCGTGCACCCGCTTGCGGCCGTATATGGCCGCTCTTGGTAAACAACAGTGGTTGCCAAATCGCGGCGGCTATTAATAAATGGAAAATCATTTGCGTAATGAAAACACGTTGGTAGAGCCTGAGCGGCCCGGTGCATGCCACTCTTCTCTCGCTCGACCACCTAACGTTAAGAATCCGCGAGGAACTCGCGAGAAAATTCAGGAGGATCGAATTCATTCGCCGTGTCAACGAGCAACGATACTTTCTGTAAAAGCATTCTGGCGTCGTCGATCTTCCGGTTGTCGTAGACGAGGTGTCGATAAGGAACGAGCGGGTCTCGTGAAGTTTCTTCTTCTCTTCTTCTTCTTCGGTATTCTTTTATTTATAAAATGACACATGCCCCTCCTTTACACCTGCTCGAAGCATGTCGCGACTAACGCGCGTTCACCTGCGCGCGGTACAACTGACGCACTTCTTCATGAATCCACTTGGATGTTTCGATCGCGCGTACCTCCCTTTTCAGCGCGCGCTTGGAGAGTTACGAAATGGCGAGCATAGAGGATATTTAATGCAAATATGCTCGGGCTGGCGCGAGTACGCGACGCTTGCTCGTGGGCGAGCGCCGATATTTGGGACGCGACCGACATAACGCACGTTCCCATTGCATATCGAAAGCGTTCGAACTCGTCCTTACTTCTCGGCTTCTGTTTTCCACAGCCTCTTTATTCGTCTGGACGTTTTCCTGTCGGCTCCTCTCGTCGGCGCACGACCGCGTCCATTGATCGCCTGCGTGAAATTCGCCAGTGAATTGCTTCTTTTTCGAACGTTCTGCTTACGCGTCTCGATGGGTTCCGTTGATACGTGGCAAATAAATCGAAGGGAAATCTACAGCGCACGCGACGCGTGCGGGACGCACCGCGAGAAGTACTGTAATAAATTGTATCGTGTTCTGATATTACTGTTTGTTTTTAACGCTCTTGTTTATTTTCCACGCTCGCGGTCTCGGCTCGATTGTTTCATCGTGGGCGCTCTCGAGTTGCCGGTTATTGGATACCGTTTCTTTGGTAAAAAAAATATAGCGAGAGCAAAGAGAGAAAGAAAAAAAAGAAAAGTTGCATTTATTGCACCGTGGGTGGGATATACCCGTGGGGCATTTGGCCAAAACATACGCAATTAATGCCATAATAAGAGAACCTGAGCCGAAGTCTATACAAAATAAGCATATAGGCAATTGACAAATGAAAACGAAACAACAAATGAAACACTAACGATCTAGAGCATCAGAGAGAGAAGGAGTGAAGGAGTGAGACCAGAAGACGAGCTTCCACGAATCTCGTGGCAAGGGATTAGCGGAATCGCGACTATTCGGCGGGACGGTTTCTGGGCCGGGTGGATACCGCACGCGCGCTCCACCGCCGCCGATAAGATTACCGGAAATCCACGCTCCTTGCCCACTGGTGCAATTTGTCTGATTAACCGCAGGAAATTGGCCGCGAATGGAACGCGCGGTGGCCGCAATCAGTGGCCTCCCATTTCGTTTCAAATTGACCGCCCGGATTGGCCGAACAGTGCTAGGAACGTTCGCCTACGTGTTTTCATAAACACGAGAATAGAGGAGATTTCAGTCGAGAATTGGATTAAGGAGCGTCGGGTGCTTCTATTTTTCTTGGAAAATGATCCCATTAGGACGTTACTCGTTATCGGCCTATCGATAATTAATTCGAATGAAGCTTCTGGTCGTTTCGATTGAACAGACAGGTTACTGCGCGCTACGGCGAATTTGTAAAACCGATTGCTTTCGATAGAATCTACTTGTCAGTGGTGCTTTTTTTGTTGTTAGAAAGAATGTCGCGGTAAGTAGGTGCCGTACGAAAAAATCTCCGACATTCTATGCCGCGAACATCTGGCACGACACCCGATCTTGTCCGCGGTTCGATCGGTTATCGCGATATATCTCGTACTTGCGGCCAACTCGGTAGTCGAAGTAATGAGAAAAATGACACCGATATTGTAGGCCATACCTTCGTGTGTGTGTGTGTGTGTGTGTGTGTGTGTGTGTGTGTGTGTGCGCGCGCGCGTGGGGGGGGGGTGAGGCATTGATCGGATATTCTTTTTCCTCCGAGCCTATTCGACCGATCGCGCTCTTTCGAAATTTCCAACGTACCCAATCCTCTTGTTATTCAAATGCTCCCATCCATCGAATATTCATTATACGCGCGGATTCCACTTTCAATTTTGAGTTGTTTTTACGCTTGGTCGAATGAATCATCGGGCCTCGCTGTTATTCGTAGATTAATCGCGTTTGTTTGTTACCTTCGCGCTCACACTGATTCATACGTTCCTATAAACATTATTTAATTTCGCTTTCTTAATCGGCGTGCGCCACGTTATCCCTATTTTTTCCAAGCCCGTTTAATCGAATACAGTAAAACCTGTTTTTGTGCGGGGGATAGGGACCGCATAAAAGAAATCGCATACAAAAAAAATTTCGCGTAAATTCATAAGGTTTTCGTTTGCAACACATTTTAAAAAAACTTTTTTTATGCGGTAAATGGAAAAATCGCACATAAAAAATCGCATAAAAGAAAACCGCACAAAAAAGGACCGCATAAAAACAGGTCTTACTGTAGTCGCAATTTGATGAACGCACTCGATTCATTCTCTCATTGTCAATTTTCAAGGGCCGACGGTGGACTTTGAAAATTCCTTTCGGGCCTTTTCCAAGAACTCGGCCAAACTCGTGGTAACGACATTCGGCTGCTTTCGGATCGTCGTCACTGATCGTCCCTCGCGGATCAACAATAGACAAATGGAAGGTGTCTTCTCTCGGAGTAAACAAGCGCGTCGACCATCTTCCGGGATTTATGTGCCCCGACTCTGTTCCATTGTCATGCCCGGTCGTCTGTCAGTGCCAAGAATGCGAACTCGCGCGCACGTACATCCCGCGTGGGAGCGACACGGTGTCGTCACACCACACGTTCAAGGTCGCCGCGAAATTTCACGCAGCCCGCGAATTCTTCCGCTTCCTAGCTACTCGTTGCGGAAGTCACGCAGAAGATACGTAGAGGAGGCAGACGAAGATCACGCGCAAGGAAAAAAGAGAAGACGAACGACCGGTGACGGTGTACCTGTTCCTCCGATTTACTCGATCCGAATCGTTATTCTCATTTGCACTTTACATGCGTAGAAATTGTATGTCTCTTGAGAAAACCAAAGACGTAATTGTTCATTTTGCAAAGTTTTCATGTTGCTTTTTTTGATTATTAATTTGGATGAAGGTCCGGGAAGGCGCACACCTACGACTTACTTAAGGCTACGTATACTGATGTATTCAGATTCGCCGATTACGAATATGACCATCTAAATTGGCGCAAATTTCATTTTCAAGATAATTTTCAGATAGGAAAAATTAAGGTTTTTTCAATTTATTTCGATAGATTTATAAGGTATTGAGAAATGTTCCAAACAAAAGTGGTACATCTCGTCGAAGTACACATTTTATGTCTATGCATTTTCGCTGTAGGAGTGATAGTTTCCATGAAAAAATTGATCAGAAGGTAAAGGAAGTAATCATAAGGTCAGTGTTGCAATTAGTATTATCGAAGACCAACGACCAACGTGTTTTACGCGCAAAAATGCACGATATTACGAAGTTTAAGATTAATTATCCGCGTCGTTGGTCCCGGTCAATACTAACCGCAACTCTGTCCTTATGAGTACTTTTTTTACCTTCTGATCCATTTTTCTCGAGAACTGTCACTCCTATAGCGAAAGTGCATAGACATAAAATGTGTATTTCGCGGAGATGCACAACTTTTGTTTGAAATATTCTTCAATATTTTATATACCTACTGAAATAACTTGAAAAAACTGAATATTTTGCGTTCGACTTTGACAATGATCACGAAAATGAAATTTGTGCCAACTTTCATGGTCACGTTCGCAATTAGGGTATCAAAATACATCGATATACATAGTTTTAAGAAAATCGGAGATGCGTGCTTTTCGGAACTTGATCCTTCAATTTTTCCTCTTTTCTGGTCGTTGCGGGAGATTGGGAAAGGGGAGAGAAAAGTCGAGGGAGAAAGAAAAAGTGAGATCGATTGTCGAGCGACGAGCTAGGACGAAGCGATCGCATTGAACGCTCGTGCGAGCGGGAGTCGGTGGTGACGAGGCATGCGCGTGGAATTACGAGATTATTACGCGAAGCGTTACAAGCGGTAAACGATGTAATTCAGGGGCGCTTTCTCTCTCCCGGTCTGGCCGTGTTTACACGCGCGGTTCGCGAATTAACTGCCACCCGACAGGCGCGAGATAAGCCCTCGGCGCGTCTGGCCTCTCACGTGCGCGACGTGTGCACCTTGGGAGAGCACTAGTCGAGCGAAAGATGGCATGGAAAAAATTGTAGATCGTTCGTTTGACTCAGGTTAGAAGCACGTTACGCAAAGGTAGCGCTTTGTGCCGAAACTTTAACGATTAACAGCGGCCGAGAACTTTTTTCGCCTGATCGACATCGTGGAGTTTAATCGATGCCGGAAATGCAGAAATTTTCAATAAGAAAAGTGTGTACCTTCTGTTCATTTTTGCCAAAATGCTTAATTTCTCTATTAATGTTTCTCGTTTGAAACCATTAATATACACTTTATATTAGATACGAGTTACGTAAAATAAGAAACTGCGTGGTTTGTATATTTGAGTGGATCTCTGAAACTCCACAATGACCATTGAGGATTGAAAACAATAATTTCGCGTTAATCGATTCGCGATGATTATATCGTGTCGTTAATCCAGAACGAATCTTTGGAGAGATGTAGAAATACGAGCAGAATTCGATGAGAGTGCTCGCACGAGTGTGTCCACCCTATGGAAAACATTGGCTTAGAATCGAGTCGAATCGAAACTCATTCCCTCGACCGCCACTCGTTTATTTATACGACGACCAATCGCGCGCCTATATTAATAGTCTCTTACCGTTCATGTGCGTAAGTGCGAGCGTAATTAAACGCGCGCAACCACACTAATGATGAATCAGAAACGTAACGCGGACGAGAGATAGTCGCGGTCAGCCTCTTAACCCTCTGATAAGGAGAATACGAAGGGAGGAGCCCGACGAGCGTCAGTCGGACCAAGAATAAGTTTCACTAGTCACAGGACATTTTACGATTACGAGGAAAATTCGAATGACGGGCCTTGGAAAAAATCGGCTTAACCCTTTTCAACAATTCCAAGTGCAGTTTGTTTTGATAAAAACATTTTGCTAAGATGCTAAGAAGATTTCGCTATTCGTAATGGCATTCAAATTTTCTTCGTAAAGCGTCATTTAGCCCCCTTTAAAATTACACACGTCTTACATTTAAAAAATCAAAACCGATGTTTTCTTTCAATTAATACCGATACACCATTGCACAATCAAATTCTGTTAATCTTGAAATGTTTCTTGGAGTGCTTGTACGTGGCAGCGATTATCTTTTAAAATCATAACACACTTATTAACTGATAAAAACTTTCAGGATAAAAATCGTCTTGAAGGGATTAAGATCTTAACGGATGTCGGGCGCGCTTTGGCGAATTTTAAAACTGGAACCTGAAATATTCGATTCTTATCTATTCGATGCGTGAAAAGGAAGATTCGTTAGTCTAGTCGAATCTCCACGGGATTTCCTCGAATCGCCTGTGTTATTCTTACGAAACCGGTGGATAGTCATTGATGGCGCCTAACCTGATCTTTACCATCTTCTTCCGCATCCACTTCCATTCTCCTTTCTCCATCCTCATCCACGATCTTCTCGCGCAGGAATGGGCGTGTATACGAGCGGCATCAAAATCATGGAAATCAGCAGTCGCCAATCACTACCTTGCCACTATACTTTAACACATGTTCTCTCACACGCGCGTCTGTAGGTATGCGAGCATGTGGTTTGCTGTTCCGTTTGCGTGTAGAAAATCACGCCATGCTACGTGACGAATGGCTTCGTCGCGGAGCGTCCCGACGCTCTTTTGCGAAAATAAAATTGTACGTGTGCACGTGTGTGGTTACGCCGAAGGCACGCGGACGCGCGCGCGCCGTAGATACGACCGAAGGAACAGCGGAACTTTTAATAGCCGTGTTCGTGAGACAAGTCAAGGACAAGTTCCAGCTTCGTATGGTGGTAGGTAGGAGGAACGGAGTTATACACAAAGTTCCGTCGCGTTAGATAAAGAAATCTCGCGGATTTAGGAGCGCTCCTTAGTAGATGACTGAAAACAAATTTCTTAAGTGGATAGATACTCTTCTCCGTTCTCTACGCTAAGGTACCGTTGAAAGAGTATTTCTGAAAAGCACTGTTACAGATACATTACAGCATTGTTATGCGGTCTTTTCGCTTTCGGAGACAAATTTATTTAATCCAGCCTGAATTATTTTAGTTTATTCGAGTTATCGATTCGAACGCATTGCGCTTCGATTTCCGCAAAAAATTGCCCACGCACTTTTTCCTCTCGAAACGGAGAGAGTAATGGATGTGGTATAAAAGCAAGAAAAAATGTAGGTGGAAGTGGTTGTTCCTTCTCCTCGTTGAACTCACAGGAACCTGAGTATCAGGCTCGTGTTGCAGGGGGTTATTGAATTCTAAAATTGGTTTTTACGAGTTTACCGCAGCTGGTGGCAATGACGAGGCCCGAGATTGTGCAAGGGATGATGTCATGAGAGTGGGGCGGCATAAATTTCGGTCCTTGCCTTCCGCTCGCGCGACTCGGCGTATTTCTCTGTTTAATTTCATTTCTATTTTTTCCGTTATATTCGTTTCGCTTTTAATCGACTCGACTAACGGGAGGGCTCGAAGAAAAAAGAGGAAGTTTGGGCTGGGCAAGATGAATGCGCGCGGAATATCAGCCGAGAAGGTGCGCCCATCTGACGCAATCTCGAGCCGATATTGCATCATACGCGCGAGGACGATGAAATTTATGTCTCCTTTTTCTCACCAGACCAGAAATTTACCGGCACAACCTGCGTAAAGGACATATGGCTCCGGCACACTGGACGCGGCAACGCGGCAACGCGTCAACGCGTCAACGCGGTGGCCAATCACTGTGTTGCTTTAATACATAACTAATTAGTACTACCAGAAAAGCAAGACAGTGATTGGCCACCGCGTTGACGCGTTGACGCGTAGCCGCGTTGCCGCGTCCAGTGTGCCGGAGCCAATACGCTGACTCTTTAGCTGGCTGAAGTTTGGAATCGTTCCGTGAACGTTACGCGAGCTCTCCGTCAACGATTCTCAACCGCTTTCGAGAATCGGAACTCTAAGAGTATCGGACTGCAATACTCGATCGTCGTTCGTCACAATACGTTCTGTAAGATTCGTGTTAGCTACTTGCAGAATCATGGCATTTGTGGCATTTGATACTTGGCAGAAAAATATAGAGGAGTAGTGTTAGGAAGGATCTGAAAAAAATCCAGCAGTTTTTGGCTGCGATTAGTACGTTTCCACTGGAATATCGGGATGCGACATTTTTTCGATCCTTCATGATGTTATTCCTTAGTTTTCTGCAATATTTTAAATCGTATAAATCGATCGTGGGAAAGTTATGATTTTTTACATGCTCCTGGGAGTGGTTTTTGATCGCGCACTGTGCCTTCCGATGTGGATATAGAGATCTGGCTTTTTTCAGATTCTTCCTAACACTACTCTGTATTTTTGTGCCAACTATCAAATGCATGGGACCAATATTAGGTATATTTACAATTGTAGGATGGCTTTTGGATAATTTTGGGGTGGCATGATGTTGCAAGTGTCTAATACGAGTGGTATAGAACGTATTGTGATGAGTGGCGATTGAGCGTTGCCGTCTGATATGCTTAGAATTCTGATTCTCACTAGCGGTTGAGAACCGCTGTCGGAGCGCTCGCGGAACGTTCTAAATTTCAGCCGGCTGAATCTTTTTGAGTACCTTAAACAATGTTCCATTAAACGTACAAAAAAACCGAATGAGATTTTGCGAGTTATTTTCAAATTGCAATTTCAACTGTGGTAATAACTTTTTGTGTCCAAATAAAATCTCTGCTAGCTACACGTTGGATCGTTTACTCGCTTACAGTTTGGATTAGAAAGTTCGTAGTGACATATAAAAAAGGAATTGGAAAAGTTTCTCGACTGAATGGATAGTGGTCGCGTGATTACGCCAATGCGGCGCATCTGCATACTGGACGCGTGGTACGGACGGCGGAATTCATCGAGCGTCATCGGCGCCAGGAACGATCTTCTTTTGGATCGCAGAAGCTTTTGTGTAAACAATATCGTCGAGATTTACGCGCTGAACCGAGATTATACGAACAGGTGGATACTTTTGCGCGCTTCGGATTCGAAGACCCGAGACACAAATAGAAAATGATCTTTCCGAAGTTTCGCGTATCCTACATACTGTTTTCTTTGCCGGGTAAAAGCAATGGTCACAAGGTCGCCAAAGGTATCATTATCGGAGTGGTGGATGTCTCTTTTTATTATTCGAAGAACGCTTCGCGAATTGCAGTCGGTCCCAGACTGTTGCAAAAGATGATTTCCATTTACGAGGGCCTAGTTTTCTCTCGTTAGTCGGGCTACGACCAAGGCGCGCCCTTTTCTGTTTCACATAACTCTTTTTCTCTCTTTCTCTCTTTCTCTCTTTCTCTCTCTCTCTCTCTCCCTCTCTTTCTCTTGCTCTCCTCTTCTCCTGCCTCTCGTCCTCCCTGTTTTCGAATCGCTCGTAAGATCTTCGCCGTGAATCCGTAAATAATTCGAAGTGTACGTATGCGAGCCACGTGCCACGCTCACGTGGCGTCGGTAGACGACGCGCAGCGTCTATTAAAAAGCGGTTATGGAAGAATTTGGACGCCGCGGAGGCGTCGGCCCCGGGGCCTCACGGCGCATGCGTAATTACGAGCTTACCAAATTGTTTTCGAGTTTGGCGAATCCTTCGGATATTTGAGAGCTGAGAGTGGATGTGGGACTCGCAGGCCTTGACACTCCAAATTGATAGGCTTGGCAAAGAACAATGTTGAAATAAGAATTTCTTCCCAAGTTTACTTCCGTCGTATTTAATAATACGTTGTGGAAGGATCGTTAGAAAATATCATAAGGATGCTACACGCACGTTCATTCAACGCAGCTCAGAACGCAGCACGTGGAATACGAAATTTGAATCTCGATTACGAACATTTACGACGTATTAAAAAAAAAAAAACAACGAGAAATTTTTTTCACGTTCATTTCCGTCGTACTTAATAATACGTTGTGGAAGGATCGTTAGAAAATATCGTAACGATGCTACGCGCAATGGAACAATCTCTACCCACACGCACATCGGAAGCCGGCACGTGGAATACGAAATTCGAATCTCGACTACGAACATTTATGACATATTCATAACCTTACGTAAGAACGAAAAATCTTATTGAAGCGAGTTTTTCTCGTGGTCTACGCCAATGGCGTCGCGTCGCGTGTCACCGACGCATATACAACAACATAACGATCGGTCGATTTCGACGACGTCCGAGCACGACCACTGGACTCCTCCTATAATTTTCTCCTGGGTTATACTTTTTTTCTTGTTTGGATTGTTCATTAGGTTCGCACACGCCCACGTCGTTCGTGTCGCGCTTCCGCGTTTCCCCCTACATTTATCCTCGCGATAATTTACCGCGATCCTAGCCTTTATTGTGCCTCGCGTCTTCTAATCTTATCGGTGCTGTAGTTGATTTTAGATTTCCAATATATTTCTTTCCAAATTTGTCCGCAAATCGGAGGGTGGACGGATGCGCGCTACGCCAATGAAAGTGAAAAGTTCAATTGTATCGTCTGGTATGAATCATTCCATAGCACCTATTATCAACATTTTATCTTACTTCAGCTTTACTGGCACCACCGAGATCTTACAAAAATGTTCTCAGTATTCGAGAAATACCTATACCGATTACGCTAATTTGTGCAAAAAATCTGGTTCACGTAGAGGTACACTGAAAAAAAAAGCTGTTGATTCAATAAGAAAATGCGTTGATCCAATCATACGTGTGTGTCCCGGGCTGCCATAAACATTTGTAATTGATTCAACATTGTATGTCATTGATTCTAATAAAGTATAGTGTGAAACAATGATGAGGTCATCATTAATTCAATAATACATAATGTTGTATCAAAAGCATATTGAATTGAAACAATATTATTTCATATTATGTAATTGGGACAATCCTCGTTATATGATTAAAATAACTACATAAGCAATTGAATCAATGAAGTTTGTAATCAGTGCTGTATTATTCAAATGAATAATAAATATAATTGAAACAAATATTTATTTCATCGAAGTAATTAAATATATGATTGGTTCAATCAAATTTCTTCAATTATGCTATATTATTGAACCAAGTACTTCTGTAATTGACAAAACGGTGTACCATATTTGTTTCAATCGCATTATAATTGAATCAACGAAATTAATTCCAATCATACGGATATCATTGAATCAACACTTTTCTTTTCTCAGTGTAGATTGGATAATTTGAGAGGTTAGACTTGGACAAAGATTTACAGAAAGGACA
Organism: Tiphia femorata; assembly: GCA_944319695.1. Lineage (NCBI taxonomy): Eukaryota > Metazoa > Arthropoda > Insecta > Hymenoptera > Tiphiidae > Tiphia > Tiphia femorata. The sequence goes on along the minus strand of OX090895.1, from coordinate 10,334,552 downwards.
TCTTCAATTTCCTTACAATTCAATCCAATTTTCCATCGGCTGCTCATAGCGCGTTTATCGATTATCCGCGCATTCCTTCGTACTTAATACACGCACAACAGGTTAACAGAAAATTAACCGTGGTCTCAACCATCAATTTTCTCTCGCATCCAGTCACCCGTCTTAATCGTCCTCGAGTTTCTGCTCTACGCCGCTCGCGTCACGTCTGGCTTCGATAAAATCCGCGTGTCGATCTTCTTCCCGCTCCACCGATTTCTCCTCATAACAATCTTACATCCACGCGTGTCATCGAGACAGACGAGTAATTACGCGCTCGCGAACACACGCGCAGCCAGGATGCGCGCTGAAATCCGGAGCGAGGCGGCTTCGGCGTGAGTGGCAGAGAGGAGGAGGCGGAAAAGCTCGACGAGGGGGAAACTGGTGGATTGTGTCGAGCGCGCCTCAATTACATGCTAATTGCGCGAGCCAATTATCGTCGGCTGGTTGGTCCAATCGGTGGAGGGGCCAGAAGGTTACGATGATCGGAAGGGAATCGGAGAGACGGAGAGCGGGACGTGGAAGAGGGTGGGAATGAGAATGACCGGAGGCGCGATGCGCGCTCGTGCAGATGTTAAAGGAAAAGGAAACGAGACGGAGAGACAGAGAGCGAAGAGAGAGAGAGAGAGAGAGAGAGAGAGAGAGAGAGAGAAAGAGTTGGTAAAGAAAAAATGTCGCTTACGTTCGTTGCGCTGTTATTGCGAGGGTTCGACGATTCAGCAGAGTCTGCAACGATAAGAGAAACTGAGAGCAGGAGAGGAAAGGACGAAGAGGGAACTATGGGAGGAAGAGAAATAAGCGAGTAGTGGTGGTGGGGTTGGTCGAAGTGAAAGGAAAGAAAGACGAAAACTGTGTCTGCGGAAAGTATGCGGGAGAGAATCAAAGGAGGTATTCGTGATTGGAAAAATTCGATGAGTCGCAGAAAAGAAGGCTACGGCTAATCGTGCGATTGACCCCACGAGCTTCCAAGAATCGTCGTGGGTATCTGTGTCAGCGAGGCGATCATCCTCGTAGTTCGCGAGGGTGATGAGACTCCGTGACAAGAAGAAAGGGAAAACACTGAAGAGAGAGAGAGAGAGAGAGAGAGAGAGAGAGAGAGAGAGAGAGAATACCTAATAATTCGTATTTTTTCGCCAGCACGTGGCTTCGTCCGGTACATTTTTAATTTTGCATAGACACGAGGATCCGAGGTCGAGGTAAAGTTAAATCTGTATAAATAAAGCGGACGAGCGCGTTAATCTTAACACAGCGTTACGTAAGATTGAGAGAACAATGGCACGGGGAGAGAATAAAGATATTTTTCTCGTAGCCTCATTCGCGATAACCACTCACCCTATCGTTCTTGACGTCAGCAGGCGCACTGAAATTCCAGGACTTGGCGCTGGTCTGGAATCTTCATTATTCCCTGACAAACTTCGCGTTTAACATCGGCAAAATCAATCATTCCCTAGGCTCGTGTCTCCTGAGCCGATTCCACTGGTATCCGAGGGAGTGGAATTTAAATTTAGGCGCATGGGCCACGCGCGATAGGCAAGGGCGTCGGGCATCGATCATTTTCCACATTGGAATATCTTTAGAAGAAGGATCCGCGTTTCTCAGAAGCTTCGAGACGTTTCACGTGGCGGGAGCGTTTTCGTCGCAAACCTCGTGCAAAAATAAAAATCTCTCTTCCCTCGAGATCAACTCTTTAAACGGCACCGAGCAATTTTCCAAAACGAGACTAACTCCATTGGGGTATCTTTGGGTTGTTGGTGGTGCAATGCGAAGGCAGATAAATTTGTTTTCGTCTCGTTTTTCGCGCGCATGCGTACAGCGGGGAAACAAGTGGGAGGATATCGCGTTCCACCTCCAAAAGCGCATCGGACGTAACCGGCGTCCTTCTGCGCGATGTAACTGGTAGGCTCGTGATTAGAGTTCCATTTGTTACATCCTCGATTACAATGGCAGTCATCGTCACATGCTTCTCCCTGTGCTCTGCCCGCGGGCTGCGGTGGCGGCGGCTCCTTATCACCGGTCCCTCGCATTTTTTTCTCCTCCTTCTCCTCCACCTCCACAAGACACGCGTACAATGAACATTAAATGACGCGCGTTAAAAGTTATGGCAATGTACGTCATCCAGGCGCGGATTATAGTCCAGGAGCGATAGAGCGGGGTCAAGCGCCCTGTTATCGTGCATCGGGGTCCAGCAAACCACATAGAAATCGGACGAGTCGGTTGAAGCACGGCGCGTGTCTCTGCGTTTCTTTACCGCCGCCACAGCCACTACTTGTTCAACAAAATTACTACTACTACCACGAGTTGCGCGAGCCAAAGAGCGAGAAAGCAACGACAACGCCTCCGATTGATTTATCCGCGTTTCACTGCTCGAAGGATGAAGAAGAATTAGGGGACTCGATCTTTCTTTTTCTCTTCATATTGTCCGTCCGTGCGGATAAGGGAAGACTTCCAGATATAATTGTACGCGGTATTTAAGAGAAATGCGAGGTAGCATTCGAATGATTATTATTCGGAATTGCATTGTTAATTAACGGTGAAACGCGAGGCGATGACGACTGCGCGAGAATTTATTATCACCGATTTCGTGGAAATTTCGAAAGCTTGGTAACTGGAAATATTTCCCATAATTAAATTGGACGAGGCGCGCGCGCGCTTCGTCTCGATTTCTCCGTTACGATTCACGAAATATCGCGTGAGCGCCGCGCGTCGTCGTGTAACAAACGCGGTCCTATGGACGCAATTAAAAAAAAAGTAGGCGCTTCCTCCTCCTTGAGGAAGGGAGAACGCCGGGCGGGAACGACTCTGAAATCGGTAGGCGAGGCAGTAAAGAATATCAAGTCGACTGATTTATGTAGCCGGGTGTCCGTAAAGCGGCGTGAATTTATCGCTGGGGCCTCGATCTTTGCTTCTAAGCTTCTAACCTCGCCGATCATCGCGAGATACGAACGCGAAGGAGAGAAAGAGATGAGAGAAGGAAGAAGAGAAAGGGGCTGGTCCTTTACACAAAAGAAGGCGAGAGAACAAGGCAAAGAAAGAAAAAAATAGGATACCTTTGCTCTCACCACGCTCATTCGTCATTCCACGCGGACTTTAATTTCCTTCGGTCCGCTTTAGAATTTCGCGCGCTTTCGTTGCACGCGAATTTCCACGATTTATCGCGCAAGTCGAAGAGACGCTTCTACGAAGTAGAGACACCGGGGGATAGCCTTAAAATTGTCGAATCGGTCGGGGTCACGCACGAGTCGCACGATCGTACGGAGAATCCGTGGCATCCGCGCTCGGACGCTTAATTGCATCGAGGGGCAATTAATTAAGATCCTCGTAGGGTTACATGCGCGAGAGTCGAGTTGCACGAGGAGAGAGTAGAGTGAATCATAATAACGTGTATCTCTGACTGTTTACGAAACGGGGACGTGTCTGGTCACTGGTGGATGCCGCGGTTGCGACAGTGATATGGCCGGGTGTCAGATTAAAAAGTTCATTTGTCATGCGGTTTTAATCGAAGGGAGAATCCTCTCTTCGACACAGTAGCCTGAAGGATGCGAAAGGTTCACTTACAATTACTCCTAACTATGCGGTTTGTTTATTAATTCTTACCGCTCGACGTCACATTTCTCACCCCAAAACTCTAACGCCGAGCTAGACTCGACATTATAAAACGCGATTTCTAAAATCATTTAATATGTTTAAATCTGATTAAGAAGTGCAAAGTGCTAAGAATGAACGATTTTTCATTAGGTAACGTGATCTCGTCACCGAACACTTTTCACTACATTCCTTCTTTTACTTTTGGGTTGGCGGTACAAGGGGCTTTAACGATCATCGGTTACCATTGACGCGGTTCCTCACGAGTTGACAATTCTAATTCGTTAAAAGTCCCTTTCTCATTCTCGGTTTTCTCTTTGGAGGCTCGTCGTTTACAAGCTCCTCCACTCCCTCAATCGAAATCGTTCGTCCCCTCCCTCTCTTCTTCTTCTCTCTCGTTCTCGTAATTCTTTTTCTCCCCTCGCATTCCTCATCTTGATCATTTACTCACTCGCCCGAGAACGTCGCCCACGTTCTCCAGGGGTTGTTACGGATTATCTTCGGACACGAGTGACACACTCGGATGAGCTTTCCTCGAATGGGAGAATTCACGTGATTGCGCGTGCGCCAGATTACTGCGCTGTTTTGCTTCTTTACAATATACACCGTATATATTGGGTCTATGCATAATTCCGTAGCGAAATTCCGACAGGAATGTACACAATTTTCGCTACGGAATTATGCATAGACCCAACATATATACTGTATAATTACAGTATTTGTTTCATAAAGCGTTTCAGAAACGTTCGTTTTCGAGATCGGACGTTACGCAGGAACCTCGTCTTCTCGGCTGTGAACTTTCTCCGGCAACCCCTGCACTGTTCACGCCTCTTCGTTCTTATCCTTCTCGGAGATCTCGTCGCCCTCTCTTTCTTTCTTTCACGATTTTCCACCTCGCCGAGCGGAAACGCTTTGTCGCCGCCGCCAAGGCGGGAGCGCAGCTTCGTTATCTTAATTGCGCCCGTCCTCCTGCCTTTCCGCCTTCTTCCTCCTCTCTGTTTTTTCCCTTTTTCTCTATTTTATTCGGCTTACTCGTGCCGTTCTTTTACCCAAGGTTCGACGGTCTCTTCTCTCTCTCTCTCTCTCTCTCTCTCTCCGCGATAGCACGCGCAATTGCTTTATCAGCGAAAAAAAACAGCACGTTTCGCAGAATCGCGGACGAGTCTTGCGTAATGCGCGTGTGTTCCCGGGGGGCGGCAAGGTCGTCAAGGTAATCGAGAGTGGAAGTGAATTTAGGCCTCACTCGAATAGTTAGGTTAAGGTTCGTCGAACACCGTTCACGAATTAAGACGCTCGTCGCCCGGCGTAAATCAAATGAAATCTTTATAGATTACTTGTATAATTACTTGTACAAATCCCAGTTAACTGGAACGAAAAAGTGTCACCCACTGGTAGGAGACGTGGCGACGAACGTGCTAAGCCCATGCGCAATAAATGACGAAAGGTAAAGGACAATATCGAGAATAATGTAAATTACACGGGCGAGCCAATTTCAATTTTTATATGAAAACAAAATCTTCGATCTCTACAGCTTACCCCGTTCCCTGTTAACACTAGAAGTATCGACAAGTTAAAATGACCGGGTGCGTCAATTCTTCTCAAGAATTTCTCTTTAACATTAGAACTATCAATTTTGGTTTTCGTATGGAAACTTCTTTTGTCGACCACTCATTTTAACAGAGAGAGTGTTTATTTTATCACTGAGCTGCTATTTACTTTTGTTTTCATATGGAAACTTCTTTTGTTGACCATTCTGACCAGCTTGGTAGTTCTAGTGTTAATATTGTACATTATACGCGAAACGCGCAAAAATATGTTCTTAGTAAATTGTCGGTGGTTGTATTGCGAGCCACGTGAAAATACTGTTCCCCGGATCCCATCGACTTTTACTCGAAGCGTGACTTTTATGCGTTCCGCCTATAATTCGTCAATTACCTAAACACCCTTGCAGAAACCAAATTCTGTCGCAATTTTCATTTTTTCACGCGACAACTGGGCAGCTTTCCCTACCCAAACACCAAGAGCTACCAAAATTACCGCGCCGGCGAAATTATCCGGCACCAGGCAAAATTCCCAAAAAAGAATAAGCGGCTCCGCTCGAGCGGATCATGCTTTTGGCTGACGAAGAGCAGCCCGTTCTCGCGTGATCTTCGGGTCCTTGTAGAAACGAGCTTGTTGACAACACGGGGTGAAGGGAAAGTGACGTGCATAGAGAAAGAGAACGAGGAAGAGGAGTGTATCAGAAACACGCTCTGCGCAGAGCAGACGCGCTCGCACGTGTCGATCTATTGCGACGTCGCGCGCTCTATGCGATCCACTACTGGAGCGTCTCTTCTACTAGACGGACGCTAGGCGACCCTACGTACGTGCCTGAACTACAACTGGCTAAGCTTGAAGTGGAGCGGTAATGGTGGTGTCGCGGTGTCGGAGGAGGTGGAACCGCGCTTAGAGATGCGAGAGTAAAATCGGTGGAGAAAGAAAGATATAGTGATAGAGACAGAGAGAGAGGGCGGGGGGGAGTGGCGCGGTGGAGGAGACGATGAAAGCAAGGAAGCACATGTGCCGAAGAACGAGAGTGGAAAAACACGTGGGTAGGAGCGAGCGGAGAAGCAAGAGAGGAAGAAGGATAGAAGGCAGAATGGGAGAAAGACCATGGGAGATAGAAGGCAGAAAGGAGGAGAGAAGAGAGAAGACTTGACTTTGTAGAATATCAGCAGAGCGAGAGAAAGACGAAGCTACCGAAATTGTCGAAGAAGGAGATGAAAAGAGGGAATAAGAAGCCGCGTGACTTTGTAGAATATCGTCAGCAGACGCGACAGTCGCGCCGGGCCCGCGAACAACAAACGCCGACGTAATACTCGTATACCGTGGCAGACGTATCAAAAACAGACTGGCCACGCCATTCGGCTGACGAAATTCAAAATTTCTTTGCGACACCCGTCTCTTCTCACTACCTCTGGTAGTCTAATGAAAGTTTTGGCATGCCCGAGCTGCGGGGACACTTCGATGACCCCTCGGCACGGGTCGTTTGCCAAAATAACGAAAAATTTTGCGTAATGGGAATCGAATGGTGCAACACTTTGATACTTCTTTTTTTACGTTTCGTATTTGCTCTCTTCGGTGCACTTTTCCTTTTCTTTATCGACAGGGTGGGGTTCGCCGAAATAATGAAAGATTTTGCGCAATGGAAATCGAGTTGAGCTAGTCTTTGATAGTCTTTTTTTTTTTTTAGGTTACGTATTTTATCTCTTCCGTTCACTCCCCATTTTCTCGTTCGGCTAGTCTCGTTCGTGAAAACAATTAAAATCTTGCACAATGGAAATTGAACGACGCACCTTTTAAATAATTTCTTTTTACGTTTAATATTTGCTTTCTTCCGTCCGCTCGCTCTTTCCTTTCTTGGTCGCAATCGATGTCACATTGGCGCTGCGGATAATAATCCGCACGAGATGTCGCGTGCTAATCACGTACGGCAACCGTGTAAGTAATCAGCGAGGTAAGGCCAGCAAGAGAAGCGAGTGGCAAGAAGCAACTTGTCCGTTCGACGATGAGTCCATGCTTCACGGTAAACACTCGGTGCTGTAATCAACGCGGAATTGTAACGAGCACTCCTCCATTCTTCCCTTCATCTTGCTCTCCAATGCAAATTTCAGGGGGCCTTTGGTTTGTCCGCCTTTGTTCGTAAACAATTCTCTAAATTCGGCGTAAGCTCGGTTCGTTACGTCGGTCGACGTGTGTATGCGTGACTGGTGTTGCATAGTTTTGGAATTCGATCGAATCAAGGCGAAGCGTACACCTAAAATTACATTGGCATATTTCGTAACGACGAGAGAGCATTTCTCTTGCTGTTAGCTTTTATCGTCTATATCTGGTCCCCCGGCTCGTGCCTTGTTTGCCGTACGGGAGAATACGCGCATTCCATCGTACGATTTTCGGGCTCGCGGCCAACCGCTCATTCCACCGCTGCTTCTCTCCGCTTCCGCCACTTTGCTCCACGAGAATTCGTTTCCCGCGCTTTGGGCCGCTACCCACGTGCGCAAATAAGCCGAGTGACTCAAGAATTTTACCCGAGTACTTCGCGCACTCTCGATACTTTTATTTCGCTTCTCGCGTGCCCTCGCGAAGATCCACGCCGAAGTTGAAAATTTCTTGGACAAAGAGACACGGAAGTTTCATTCGAATCGTCGAAACGTTACGAGATACGGTGTCGAATCTTCGAGTACCGTCGATTCGATCGTTTCTTCAGTTACTCGTCTTTCTATTGAGCTGGCGTCGAGTAGATTAGACCTGGGTCCAACGACCGTCCAAGTTTTAAGCTTCTCCCAGCGTCTTCTCGTCACCATCGAATCCCACTTCCAATTCAAAGCACACCGTAGGAGTACACCGCTCAAGTACCTACCACTTAGCTGCAATAGACGTAAACGAGTTAAATCGTCATGGTGAATTAAGCGAATCTTCCCTGCTCGTTCCAGACGTCGCATCATTCACGAGAATTAGTGAAATTTGTGCCCGGGGCCTCATTGGCTGCTACGAGAACGGTTCAACGTACCCCAACGGCGAGCTCGTCGAAAATTACGAATTAAAATAATATCGCGAGCAGAATGTCGATGCGATCATGGCGAATGTGTAAATATTCGTACGCTGTGGGATGCTTACGCCCCAATGAGTAAAATTACCTTCTACGGAAATTTCATTTCAACACTTTACCAACCAGTAGCCGTTTAATCGACTCTTTGTCGCCGACCCTCCTTGACGAATAATTTACTAATCGTTTGCCATGGGAACCGATACTTCATTGTCCATTAGGGGGACAGGATTGTTAGATTGTACTGTCAGCTTCCACATTGGTATTTAATGTTGAAAACGGTACGTGGTCAACGAATGGATCAATAATTTCTGAACTTTTCTGTTCCGAGCGAACGGTGAAAAGCGCATAAGATGTCGAATGCTACCGGTCGGTAAAGTGTTAATAACAATATTGAAAAGCGTGACAACGCTCGTTTTTGCCGACATTTATTCGCATTATCACTCGCGAGAACGTTATTACAAAACAAATGAGCTCTTTCACACACTTTACTATAAACTCTATAGACAACTTTGTGTAATACTTGACTTTATGTACCATTCAAGAGTTACCTTCTCCAGGTTCGGTGAACATATTTATCTTTCTGCACAGTCCCAGCAGACTATTCTTCCGTGGGCAGTTCATAGACCGACCTAATCCACTTCGCGACGAGAATGAAAAGCAGATCGTTCGAGAATAAAGTCGATGGCTCGGAAATAGTGGCGAAATTCCGAAAATAGAATCCGTAGCGACGAAAAGGCATCTCCATCCATTTTAACGGCGATCCTTCCCTTCCCTCTCCTCCTTTACAACTCGAATATCTTAGTTGAGTTTGTCATCGGCGTGCCTCGCTCGTTCTCCTCTAGCACCGCTACCTCCCGCGTATAAATTTGCATAGCATTTCGCGGTGGCTATTTGGGACACAAACAGGAAGGAGAGTAGGAGGAGGACCAATCGTACACAAAGGAGTAACACTAAGAGGCGACGAGACGTCGAGACGCTCTCGCGAGCGAGGAACTTTTGCGTATCTTTCTCTCGCTCGATCTTTCCTACCTTCTCTCTGTCCCTCGAGTCCATCGCTCCGTCCGCTCTGAGAGAATTAATTTGCATTAAAGTTACCGACGCGCGATAGCGCAAATAAATTGGATACAATGAGTTACGAGAGTCTCCCCGAGGGGCGTGTACCGTTAAGGAGGCGAGAGCGCGAAGGGCACGGTGTTTTTCGACAATTTCTCCAAATTTCGTGAATTTCGCTAATGGATAAATTTCAGTCGATCGAGAATGCCTTGGGCCGATTCGGTGGCGCTTACGTAATCTGTTTTCGACGATGTTGCGGAAATTTTTCGAGCCAGTCCCTGCGGGGGTCGGTGCATAAATATTCGGGCAAGGATACTCTATCTAAGAAGAGAGAGGAGGCAGAGAGGACTTCGTCCTTTACGACAGGACGTTGACGCAGGCAGGAATAAAATGGGGGAGATTTTGTAACAGTTGCGCAACGTGTTTTCGATCTTGTCGCATGGAAATCGTTCTTATTAGCTGCTCGTGCGAGCGCGCGATGGAAGAATGCGAATAATTTTGCGCGGTGCGGTAAGGAAAGATTTAGCGAAGTAACCGAGAGAGCGCGGTCCGAAGAGGGAAATAACGGAGAAACAAAAATGAACGAGCTCGTCGCCTTGGATGCCCGGTGAATCAAAATGCGCTCTCGTCCAAGCTGACCGAAATTCGTGACGCACGCCACTTTCATTGTAAATGCAATTGACGCACGAATAATAAAGTTTATCTCGCGAAGCGATTAAGACAGTTCTCGGAACGATATTGGTGACAAAGAGCACCGAATACGATAATAAACACTAACGGTCCGAATCCCCTGCGTTAACTACGTTATGCATTATTATCGCGAGAAATTGACCGTCCGGAGAGCGCGGAGTTCGATTGGATGCCAAACACGTGGTGGACGGTAGCGCGACATGTGCACGCGCCTTGGATCGTCCCCGTTTAGATAAACACGTCGTCGCCTTCGTGTAAACTTCTCCTCAAGCAGCTTCTTTGCTCCAGTGGAATTGTAGTCGATTAATTACTAATCTCTAATTAATTTGATTAATCGCTCGTGTTACGAGTCGCGGGTGACGGATGACGAACTGAAAGTAAGAGAAATCGCAATTCTTTCTCTTTGGGGATATCGCGCCATTTCACCCTACATCTCGATTACACCGCGAAACGGAGCTCGAGTCGCTTTTCACCGAATCTCCGATCTCCTCCCTCGTACCGCGTCGCGCGGTAAGACTCTCGCGGTGGTGCAAAGTAAGAGAAGAATGGTGAGAGGCAAAGAGAAAGAGAGAGAGGGGGAGGGACAGAGAGAGAGAGAGAGAGAGAGAGAGAGAGAGAGACAGAGAAAGAGAGAGAATAGAAGACCCTCGTTCCCAGTCGGTCGTTACGTTTATTTATACGAACTGCCGTTACGTCGGGGATAGCCTTATCTATTTAGCTCGAAAACTGCAGGCCGATACGTCTGTTCTATCTTTTTTATCGCTGGGGCCGCTCTTCTGCGACGGAATTGTTACTCATACCGAGAGAACGAGGAGATGGGGGAGGTGTGGGATGAAGGTGAACGCGCGAGGAGAGAAGGAGAGAAGGAGGGGGACGCGGAGGAGGATGATGCGGGTGCACGCGCGAAACGGAATAGGCGAGTGAGTTTAAAGAGTGGCAAGATGTGCCGTGGAGGATGGAGAGAGAAGATGAGAGAAAAGTAGTGGTACGTGGAGAGGAGAGAGGAGGGATGCGAGAGAAACGGACAGACAGTTGGACAGCAAGAGAGGAGACCTAAAGGAGGGAGGGACAGAGAATTGGTCGAGGCACGACCATCATCGCATTGTTTTCGTTTCTCTATCGTTTTGCCGGTCACTCCACATTGTTTATCGCGTATCGCGGCAGCACTCTGTAACATTATCGCGAGCCGGTTATAATGAGTTATACTTTTATCACCGCCATTTCACTTCCCTCGACGATTACGTTACGCAGCCACCGCCCGTGGGCATCTTCTGGCGCGCGCGCGACGTGGCGATTCGAATCTAATGGCATCGTATCGAGGACACCGGGAACGATAGTGAGCCAGTCACAGCCAGTCGGAAGAGTAATTCTCCAGCGCTTGGATTTCCAATAGTACACGGTCCTCCCTCCGAATTCCGAATGCCGCCATTTTTATGGCTCTTCTCTCGAATCGCGCGATTTACTATTAAACCCAGATGGGTTAGAAGACGCTTAAATATTTGGAAACACTGCTTTCAAGATTGACAATTGCATTATCGGAATTCCGACGAGCACAGGATTTCGGTGTGCTTTGACCGTGCGAATTGTCAGTTGATGCTCAAAATTCAGGTAATTTTCGTCCACTCTCGTGAATTAGGATTTAAAATGCGCAACGTCGAACCGGGTCCTAGCGGAGGCTGTGCAAGTATCGATACCCGTTAGCGATCGAAGGATCTCGTAACACGAGTTGTTATTCCATTGCTCGATCACTTCCGCCTACCTCTTAAGACTCCTCCTCAGTCATCCTCTTAATACACTTTTGTCTTCTGGCGCGTCGCGCAACAACAGGTTGTGTACATCCTAATCGGGTATAAATCATTTATCAATGTCAGGTCCCGCGAAGCAGACGTTATTGACGGTCTCGTCCCGATGATATCTTATTAGCCGAGATAATATTATTTCGAATTGACGATATCTCATCGGGTTAATCGTCCTGTAACGAGTCGCGCGAGGTCTTAGAGGCGGCAGGCTCTAACCAGTGCTCGAAGAAAGGTCGATCAGTTATTCGATTCGTTCGATTAATCGAGGGCCGAAGAATTAAAAAAAAAAAAAAGAAATCAAAAATAATTCTTACCGCAGCGTGAGTGAATCGTCGAGAGAAGAAGCATGGCGGATTGATGTTTAATTAGAACGGTGAATTAAAATTCGTGCTTGCAAACTTAAAAATTCGCTCTTCTTTTACCGCGCCACGAGGATCTTATTAACGGTACAATTTCAGATGCGAAACAATCTTGTTCTTGCGAATCTCTTCCGCGATTGTTCGTAGCATCGAGCGTATCTCGCTTCTTATCTATTCGTTCTCTCGCCTGACTCCGACCAAGTGCTCGTAGCATTCTTACAAATAGAATGCGCATGCATATTTATCGGGGCTCGTAACACGCGAAGTGGAAAAAAAAAAGAAAATAAGCAGGCGACTATGCAGATTGCGATTCGCGGTTTACGTTGTATCCATTATAGCCCGCGGCGAGGATTAAAAAAAGAGAAACGTTCCACGAGCAAGTGCATAAATCTTGAGGAAGTTCTCTCCTGCTTTGCAAATAAATCGCTTCTTCCGAGTTCATCTTCTTCGTTCCCGTTTGCTTCGCTTCGTAGCGTAAAGCGTTAAGCGTGCCCCCATTAAATTATCATTGGGAAAAAATCGCTTGTCGAATACCCACGTTCGTAATCGCATCACGAGTAACTGTACGTTGGCAAGAAGCTCGAAAAAAATAGCTGCCGCGGCCAAGAATTATTTCATTTATATCATCGGTTAAAAGTGAAGCTTCCTCGTGAAGTTTCGCCGAAGCAACGAAGCATTCGCGGAGACTGCAAATATTTGCGTTTTCACCGATGAATATAGTAATTACGTGCGAACAAAGTGTGGAATTTTGCGCGGTTTACGTCACCTTGTATACATTTTTGTCGTTCAGGGGCGAACTATGCAAACTGAGATATTGCCGTATCGGTAGGACAAACAAAAATAGGACGGAGATAAATTTTTCGGTACCGACGAAGGTTACTTACATTTTTAGCTAATGAAAAATTAGCGTTGTCCAAGAATTATTCTACCAGTTTCCAACCAGTTTCCATCAATTTTTTTCGATGACATTTAAATAAAGAGAAAGAGAAGAAAACGGTGTCGCGATCCATTGGCAACAATTTTATCAGTCGACACACTCTCGCTGGCTAATCGAAGAATCGGACGCTAATTACTTAGCGCGGGCGGTCTTACGATTTTCATAGCAGGCCTTGAACGCGCTACTATTATTGCAAATGTGATGTCCCGATTTGTCGAGTCGTGTGCCACTAGACGGTTTGCTTGCGTGTGTAGCCACCCTATTGAACACTCAGGCACCCGCGCGCACCCACTTAGGATTGTGTGCTCGCCGGAGCGAGGTGATGTCACGCATCAAAAGTAAACGATCGAACGGACGCACATGTGTGCGCGGTGGCACGCACAAGCGCGCACTGTCTTTCACACATTTCCGATTAACGTGGCGAACGACCATACACGTTTCGTGTGTACAAAATGACCAACAATCGACTTATCGACGTGAAGCGGATAGAGACACTTCAAGGAGAGCGAATCGATTCATTTTTATTAATAGATTCGTTGTTTCCATTTTTTTCCTCCCGCCGATTTTTCTTTTCTTTTCTCTTTTTTCTTTTACATCGGCGAAGAATGCCCCTCGTAAGGTAGTCATCGGTGTGTATGTCACACTGTCTCTCGATGCTTACATAAAGCTTATATGTACACACTTATCGAATGTCTGCTTTTCGTGGGTGCGGGTTATGGGAAGTGGTAGGACTGTTGATGATTATCTATCTATTTTTGTTTCCTTTTGTTTCTGGAGACCCGTTGCTTCTCGTGACTACACCGATTTATTTCGAGAAGTCGCAGGATGGGGGGGGGGGGGGGGGAAGCCCTCCTCTTTTTCTGTCCTTTTTCCTTCTCCGTATCCCTCTCGTCTTATAAAATTAGACGCACAAAGGGCACGTGAATCCTCTTGTGATTTCGGTTTCAGGAGAGTAGCTAGCTCGCACGGACCTTATCGTCTCATTGCTCGTGGGTCTTCGGCAAAGAAATACGAAGGGAGGGAGGAAAGAAGGTGAAAACGACCATGTTGCGTTTTCGTAATGGACGTAGTGAGTCATACGGTCCGCTCGCTTTATTCCTCCCTGGCGCTCGAAATGGTAATTGTAATTGAGTTCTCGTGTTTTCGTGAGTAGTTATCGCGCGAGTGGAGGTAACTGAGGCGGGGAAAGAGAACGTGCATGCGAAAGCAGAGGTGCAACGGTAACGCGAATATTGGTTCTGTTCTTATAACCCACGCGAGTGCCGCAGTGGAGAGAAATTACATCAGTGGGTAGTGTGAGACATGTCGTGGCTCATTATACCTCGCTGAATGGTTAATCAAAAACCGATGAAGCGAAGGACATCTCCGTGATAAAACTATTTGTTATAGGGCAAGTTTCAAAGAAGAAAAGAGAAATATCAGCTCGCAAAAAGTATCAATCCGACGAGACTGACGAAATTTCCACGATAAGACTAATTGTTATAGGGCAAGCTTAAAAAAAGAAAAAATGAATATATACAGAGAACACTTTACTCGATCTCAGCTTGCTGAAGCTTTCAATCCGATGAAACTGATGAAATGCCCGTGACATGACTAATTGTTATGGGGCAAACTTCAATAAAGTGTACAGAGAAAACATTTGAAACGCAAGAAAAATATACAGTGAACACTTCATTCGATCTCACCTCCCAAAAGGACTCTGAAATGTAAATTAAAAATGCTAATAACGAAAGTAAGGCGAGAGTTTATTCGAATCTCCTACGACAAACGAATCTTATGAAGTGGAATGCTCTTCTAATTGCATCAATCGCAGCCGTAATCATATTTAAACGCGAGAACGATTCGAGGAGTGAGAAGTGAATTATCGCGATGGAAGCTACTTATATATCTCCTAGCGGTTAGTCGACGTTCACGGTAGTCTTCGCGATAATCAATAATGTCTGTTAATTATCGCGGGAGGGAGCGGGCGTAACGATGGGTCACGAGAACCACAGGCAGGGAGGAAGCCAAAAGAAACGATCCTCTTTACGAGGCATCTCGGGACTTCGAGGTCGGCGCAGGTTACGCGGACGTTGTGTTAAGTGCTTTATGTACTCGTTACCCGCAGCTACGTGTTCTGCATCGCGAAGTGGAAACTACGAACGGACCTCACGCTCGAACTGAAGACTGTGCAGTTGAATTTGCATCGGACGTTGATCCGTTCGCGGTTGGATCGAAGTAGGATTATTCGTAAAAGAGAGAAATTACTTCTCGTCGTTCGATCCACGCTACGGTAAAGCTCTCCGTAAACTGGAAAAATGAACAAACTTGTGCTGCATTTGACGTTTTTCATATTCTTCGTACGTGCAATTTCTATTGTGCATAACGAGGGTCGAGACACTACGTTCTTAATTATTCGCGCGTTAAGTAATTTCCTTTTTTTACCACCACGGCGCAATATTCTCTTCATTTAATCGTAGACGCCTAATTGGACGAGCGTTTCACGAAGAAGAGAGATTTTTAATTCGTCGTAAGCGACAACGCGATTAATTCTGAGCGGAGAACGCGAGTAAAAGTTTCACGAGCGCGGTGGTGTCGCTTAATTGGTTCTCCCGACGGAGGACTTTAACAATGAGTCGCGATGAAAATCCTGGGGAAGTGTCGGTCGGACCTGTCGCACGAAGATGAAGTCACCGTGCGCTCGAGGATATTATTAACGCTCGATGTAAACTAGCCATTAACAAGAAAAACGAGCGATCGATGCGCGTACTAAGGATCAAGGTAAATCACGATAACGTTACCGGTATTAATTTTAAATTCACTTACACTTCGCTAATATAACTTATATGTCGATATACTAGTATATAATACTCGGTCACAAGGTAGCAAGGGAATAATAATTTTTCGCTCCACACGCTAATACGCGAATCAGATTTACGATATTCAACGAGCATTAGCAAGTCTTAAGGTTCTACACGATCATAATAATAATTGCTACAAGCTTTTTTTCAACCTATATCGGCGAGCTGCCACATCGCGTTTAATCAGTTTACAACGTTACTTAGTAGATATTACTTTTCTGAAAAGCAAACTTCACGAGCCCACAGGGTCACGCGGGCTCGCCTGCAATTCTCCACGCCTCTCTAAGATCTTTCGCGCGTGCGCGCACGCTCCGGCTGCTCCTTGCAAACAGATTTAATCGGCACGTCCCGGGTCGACAAGGGCGCCCGTTACATAAACGCAATAATGTTGCTTTACTTAATTGGCAGACTGACGCGCGATGAGAGGAGATGCATACGCGCGCATATCCTTTCGAAAAATCGCGCTACTCATTTGCGCGCACCATGACCGCGAGGATTTGACGTTGCGCCGTTCTGCTCGGAGATTCTCTAAGCACTATTCAGATTTCCGAATTCACCGACTTGGATTCACAATGAATGGAAAGTCGATCGTTCTAGAAATTCTGTTCGGACGAATCTAAAAACTTGGACACAATTTTGTTCACGAGCCATGGGTTCGTCATTTACGGTGTAAGGAATCTGGCGTAAAGAAGAAATTTGGGAGGCTCGCGAAAACGATCGAATAAGAAAGCATCGGGACGAAATGAGCGAGAGAGGGTTAAAAGGGGGATGAGAAAGTTCGTGAACGCAATCTGGAGTATCGGAGCGAGAGGACCAGGAGAAGATCGAGGAACTCGAGGAAGAACGAATAGAATTGTAAATTGCGAAGAGATCGAGAGGATCGCGAAGGCGATCGAAGAATGGAGTATCGGAGGGGTAGGAGCGCGAGAAGGTGACGTCCGCAGACGGGTGAGGTTTGCGCACGGTGTCTATTTAAACCAGGCGCGGGTACGAATGCGTATCGAGGAGACGAAAGTGGGTCAACGAGTCGACGATTCGTTTATCTGCTTGTTTGCCCGCTCACGTCTAATGCGACATTAGCTCGAGACTAGCTGGGTCCGAGCGCGTCATCCCACCAATTTCTCCTCGACGATGCTACGAATCTTATCTATTCTCCTGCTTCTTCTTCTCTCAAGAAGCTTCGTCCTACCATCGAGCACCGATCATTTCGTACTTCTCTTAAGATTTATCTCCTACTCGTATTTTACCGGCGTCGAACGGGTCGTTGACCATTCTGCTCACCGTACGCACCTGCTTTTCTATTAATTTTACGTTCCATTTCCATACGCTAATTAAATGGAAAGGCGTGTAACGTCCCGATAACGAGCGCCACTTGCGCACGGCAAATGTCACGAGGCTCGTTATACATTGGCAGAATGGCGCGAGCGGTAAACGACGATTGTTATTATCGGAGAAACGATTTTGTCCGACGAAGAGGCGAATAAGCGAACGATCACGGACGATACTCTCGACTAGCGTGACCGGCCGACTAGCCGGGCCATGATAATAGGCCGCGAAGTGCTTTAAATATCCTCAGCTGGCTCGTTACGCGAACAGATAATCTCAATAATAAAACGGTGCGGCTTATCATTTATATAATAATAATAGCGTGTAGGCACGTTGCCCGTCGGGGACGGTGGAATTGTTCGCCGTGACGCTTCGACTCGCTAGATGGATCGACGCGTGACTCACCGATTCGCTCCTCGCTGTCAGCCTAAAAATACATTACGTAACCGCGGCTAATTCGTTTCACGCTCCACGCAGTGAAAACTTACCGCACGAACTTCTACCTGTTCCGTAGAATTTGCAGACTTCCTCCATTCGCGCGATAAATTCGCTCGATCCTATCTCGATCGTTGCCATTCGAGGCAACGAAACTTTGTACATCGATAATGAGTTTAAAATCCATCGCCACTCTCGCCGTCGTTGGAACTTAATGGTATGTAAATTTGTAGCTAGACGATGCGCGTGAATAAGCCGTTCGCTCTACACGTGCCAAGCGATTTTCAAGCACGTCCCGTCCAGAAGCAGAGAGAAGAGTTGCAGATGCGCGCTTAGGGGGAAATAAAAAGTTGGACGCAGCCCATTGGACTTTTTTTTTCTCACGTTAGCGTCAGAAGTAGCTCTTCGGAGTCGCTCGATCATCGATAAGGCTCACGAGCACGTGACGCGCTCTCGTCGAAGCACGCGGTCTTGTGTAAATTACACGAATGCGCCCACTGTCCGCCAGAGCTCGTACGTTACACCGGAGTTGCCACTCTAACTGTACCCCTGAATCCCCTTGGACACACTCCGCTCTCCGTAATTCAATCTGGATTAGAATTTTAAATGCCCGGTACTAGGTGGAATCCCTGTGTGGGCTAGTGCGATCGGTGCTCGCCAGTTCGGAAATTCAAAAAAAATCGTACGAGCTTCGCATTTCGGTTTAGTTTAAGTTCGTGTGAAACGTTGACATTGAGTATTTTAGGAAGTCGGTTCGGACTCTTAAGTTCGGAAGATTAAGAAACAGTAGGTTAGAGCCCACATAGCAAACGTAAATCTCTGTAACATCGCCAAGATATCTTGTCGGGAAATCAGAATATTATTGAGATATCTAAACTAGGCCGCAGATATGTATAGGATGTTTGTGGGATACTCTAATGTCCGGGCTTGCGAAACCATAGAGATATTACTAGTATATCGTTAGATATTTCTCGAATATTATGAGTGTATCTTAAACGGATATACTAGTCAAGATATCTTTATAATATTCTCTAAATATATGTCAATAAACTAGAAATATCTCTAGATTTTCGCAAGAACGGACATTAGTATATTCCGTAGATATCATCAACATATCCATATCTATTAGTAGATTCGTAAGGTGTATTAGGGTAAACCGGGGTAATTGTGACGATGTTTAATTCTATAAATTAATATAAGATATAAAATGAGCTAATATAAGAGCCTAATCGAAGATCTAAAAAGATCCTGCGATTGGTTGTTGTATTAGCCCATTTTATATCTTATATTAACATATAAAATTAAACATTGTCACAAGAACACCGTTTTACCCTAATACACCTTGTTTGCGCGCCTACTAAATATGTAGAAAAAGGATTTACCGAGGTCGGGACCTGTAGGAAATGAACTGAGAAACATGTAACTGATTTATTGAAACGTGTGTGCTGACGGGAGGTCGCAAGAAGACTGCACAAAGACTGCACGAGAATCATGGGTAATTTCTCGTAAACGGCGCAGCCGAGGCGATAGGCTGACGTCATCGGTTATGGGAAGTTCCGTGTCGCTCTCCAACTGATTCCTAACCTACACATTTGGATTTACAACAAAATACGTCACCGTAGTTGACTATTTCTCGCTACGAAATGAACGGAACGGAAGCTTAAATCCCTACAACTCTTCAGATCGACGTTACATTAATATATTGTTAAAAACAGTTTATGAAGAATCGATGTCTTTTCGATCGAGCATTCCTCACTGGGATATTCTCACGATGTCGTATGAATATTCTTTTTCAATTTCCCATACATTTCTTTATGAAGATATCCTTGTAATATTCTGCAAAAAACGTTTCAGTATATCATATTACGATATACAGATAATATTTTCAGGATATTGCAATATATTCGGGATTTGCGGGATAAATTTAGTATATCCCGCAGATCTCCTCTGCTATGTGGGAGGGATCCGTGTGCGTTGATAGCTCGAGGCTGTTATTCGAGCTGGCACCCGAAGAAAATTTATTTTCGGAACTGATAAGAAGAAGTAGGTGAGGTGGAAAGTGCGATGTTCGGATAAGCGAGGTTCCTCTTCGCGAAATTATTCC
Organism: Tiphia femorata; assembly: GCA_944319695.1. Taxonomy (NCBI): domain Eukaryota; kingdom Metazoa; phylum Arthropoda; class Insecta; order Hymenoptera; family Tiphiidae; genus Tiphia; species Tiphia femorata. The sequence goes on along the minus strand of OX090895.1, from coordinate 10,314,803 downwards.
ATTTCGATTATTTCGGAGCAAACTCGGAGGTAAGGCTCGCGAGAAGAGTACGAGTTAGAGTAGGGTAAATTAAATTTTGGAGTAGATAGCCGAACGTTACGATTCCCTGATTAACCCTTCAGCTTCACGAAATCCGGGCCGAATCGTGATGTTCACATTTGGATCCTTATTCCACGAGTACAACTCGTGATATTCGCGTTTGCTCCGAACTTGTCATCACGGGTGAATCTCGCGAAAGTGCAGCGAGGGGTTAATAGGTAAATAGAAAATGGAGTTGAAGTCAAAGAAAAGAAGTCTATAGAGTTGAATAGTAAAAAGGAGAAAGTAAAGTGTCGATGAGCCCGTATCTTTTGAAGTAAACGCATTTGTGAGCGTGTTTGCGCTTCGATCGCGAAGAAGTTTGCACGGCCGTGTGTGCTTCGGCAACAGGAACGTAGGAGAAAAAAATGCACGCGATACGCACAGGCGTGCACGTGCGCGACGGCGCACTTTTACGTCTCGACTCGATCTTCTTGCCGGATAAGATAGTCCGTTGCGCGGGCTCGCTTCGCCTCGTCCTCGCGCGTTCGGCTTACGGCGCGACGAGTCGTCGGAACTGTGGAAGTTTTTCGCGGAATGGAACGGTGCGAGTCGACCCACCGAGACAACCTGTTGCATAGAAAGGGGGAAGAAGGCTACCTCGATTGCATAAGCGCGGGAGCGGCGCACGAGCAAGGAGTGCATCCGCAGGGTCGTGTCGAGACACTTCTGTGCCCTGCTTTTTTCTCTCCTCCGACATGTCCTTTAAGTTCACTTCATCTTCTTCTCGTGATTTCTTCCTTTTTTCGGGAGTAATTGGTAGACCAGAGATGTGACAAGTAATTTGGAATTTTATTCCGAAGGGCGCAATAGTGGATACACTTTTTGAGTTACTTTCGTCTTATTCGATTGTAGATTCGTGACTTATATTTCGTCGAGAGGTGAGATTGCCGGGTAGAATGTCTTCTTAGGCTGTCTCGTCAGGTGTCAGCTTAGGGGGTTAATTCCTCTAAGACCTCACTCAATTAGACAAAGCGGATATAAGGGAATTGTGCGAATGAGTTTTAAGTTTCTCGGCTGATTAAACTTCGATTTTAATGCGAGGCACAAAGCGATCGTTAAATAGGCCTGCGTTCGAAAGTCGAGGGTTGTTGTTGCTAAGCGGCTTAGAAACGACGATGCCGCCGCCATTCGCGCCACGTGTCGTCCAATGTCTCATTGTAAAGAAGTTTCATCGATCGATACAATGAGGGATTGTTCTCCGTAAATAGTTGACGAGCCCAGACGAGAGACCAATTTCTCTCTCTCTCTCAGGACTATGTAAATCCCCGTCCGGCTTCGTCATTCTACTCCGGTGTCGTGGTACGTCGTGCCGATCGTAAAGCCAGAAAATTTTAGACACACCGGCTACTCAATGCCACATAGGGACGAGTCAACGCGGTATTTTTAAGCGCTACTGAAAGTGGCATTTCAAGTATGCCGTACCATCGGAAACACGCCAGAGTACCTAATTGATATTTGTCACTTTGCTCAACGAGGAACCGCGAAGTGGTAGTGTGGAAGATTTATCTCTAGAGTTTTTTTTGGTTTGTCGAATTCTACCGCGTTTTTAAGCGCGGGTTTGGATTTGGCATTTCAAACCTTTACACTTTAATTCCGCGACAGAACTAATTTCCAAATTCTAAGATATTACGGTGATACGTCCAACGAAAGGTAATAAATGTGTAAGAAGCAAAATAACGTGAAGTATTCGAAAACGATTACGATTTAAGAATTATTTAACTGCGATCTGAAAATACGAAGTATAGACGACTGAACGAATTTTGGAAATTCCACGTTCGGTCCTTACGGGTTCGTCCGTCTGTCAATTGGGGAAAGTCCAATAGTGAAGGAATTAGAAACAGACGATAGCTCGTTCATCGCTCGCGCGTTAAGCCAACTCTTCTCTACTTCTAAAGACCCCACAGGTGCACCTTCACATCTGTTTTCCTCAAGAAGCTTCTCGTCTTCTTCGGCTTCTTTTCCATCAACGACTGTCGCGACCACGCGTGTCCACATCCATCCGTCCGTTTGACTGTTCCACCGGCGTGCCGCTTCGCTCGCTCGTGCGCGATAAACACACTTCTCCTATTGTTAGTCACGAGAGACTCTCGTGCACGTTGGCTTAACGAGGGCGAATAACCAGAGACGTTTGACTTCCTAATTAGCATCGCGTAGTAAATCAGCCGAACGTATGTCTACCTATTGCCTGCGTCAATTTATTCACGTGATAAGCGAGTATAGGCGTGCATAATAATATAGGCGCGAGATGAAAATAGTCGTTGGCTTTATCGCAATTTTTCTGCTTCATTTTTTTTCAAATGGGTTTTACTACATTTGTTATTTTTTTTCCCAATGTTAGACAGGTACCCGACGTAGTTGTCTAGCCGCGTAGGTACAAGCCTGGAAGACTGAATATAGAAAAATAATTTTCTCTTCATAATTTGAGTAACTTTCATCGGAGTTGGTCATTCGAACGTGCCGCGAATAAAGTACGTCGCTAATGTTAACATAAGCTTCGAAAGCACGGAGTAAGGAGGGCGCGCTATCGCGCTTAATTATTCGTGCGACCGTACTTTCTCCTCGATGACTCGCGACAAATGGTCACTCGAAACAAAGAAGAGGAAAGGAAACATCGTTGAGCGTCCGCCGTACGTTCGTGCGCGTTCGTAATTTTGTTTTCTTTAATTAGAAACATTCCATCCACCACCTGCTCCCCTCCGTTTTCCACTCGAGTCTACAAAGACGCTTCTGGTATTTTTTTTCTACCCGTTTTAATTTATCACACTCTCTCCTTTCCTCTCTTCCTCCCTTCCTTCTTCTTCTTCTTCTTCTTCTTCTTCTTCTTCTTCCGTAACATGCGTCGGTCCAAAAATAAAATACGAACGCTCATTATGCCCGAGACTTTACTGGTACTCACTGCTCCCGCGAGCTCGTTCGTTGCTATCTTTACCTTTTGCGTATGAGCTAACATCTCGCGCGATATCTTTGGCTTGTTTATCCCGCATTGCGAAATCACGTTTTCGCGAACCTTTGCAGAATGTTGGGGATAGTGGTGAATTATAATTACTGCCGAGCTCTCTCTCTCTCTCTCTTTTTCTCCCTCTCCCTCTCTCTCTCTCTTTCTTCTCCTCATTGCTTTCTTCTTCTCCTATTCCAATATACCCTGGCATATTTACTTTGGAACGAGTATTTTTTTCTTGGAGTATATTTACTCGAGCGGGATATATTGAAACGGTAAGAATGAACGGCGGGTGGGCATTATCTGGAAAGGCATTAATTGGTAATCGGTAGGTATTAGTTTGTAATTAACGAGGCAAAGGATTAAGGCAAGCCCGTATCGCGATGCAATTAAGACGTCATCCGTAAGATCAGGCGACGGGCATCATTCCGTTAACAACGAATTAACGCGGCTGCCCCGTTAACGAGACTTTCTCCTAGCTCAGGTTTCTCACTTACAATGGAGCTAATTATTTATAATGCGTGCTGCGCGCCCCCGTTGCGAATCGCTCGTACGTACGTTCGAGGACGCGAATCCTCTTCTTCCCGTCCCTCTCATCCATTTACACTTCCAAGCAATTAAACAGGAACTAATTAGCGGTATCTAATTAACGGACGGAGGAGGCTTAGGGCGAAGGGCGCCCGAGAACGAAAAGGGTGAATCGTAGAAACGAAAGAAGATAGAAAAACCTAAGCTTTTTGCCACGCGAAATAAAGAAGACTTAATTGTTTCTCCTCTTTTTTTTCTTCTAGCTACGAGCACGAAGCGGCAAATGCGTCGTGGCACGTTTTTTCTTTTATATTTTCCTTTCGCCCTTCTGGTTTTCCGTCTCCCGTTCCATCCGGCAACACGTCGTTTTCCGTCCCGGTGCTCTTTGGAAAGTTGCCCCGCAATTTCTCGTAGCTCGTTTCACGGAAGAGAGACTCAAACGTACGGTGGACGGAGACGCGCGAGCACGTGCACGCGCACGCGGAATTTCGCACCTGCGACCGAACATAGTTGCTTTATTGGGGAAATTTTCAGTTTTACGATGCCTCTCGCCAGGTGTGTGCGGCCTCGTGAGAAAATTATTCGAGACGACGCTTCTACTCGGTCTTTCTTCTTTGTTCCTTATCCGTTCGTTTATCTATTCTGTTGCTATCGATTCTCGAATGGAGTTTCTTTTTAGGTTTTAACCGAACGAATGGAGAAATTAACGCGTCGATTAGAATTCGAGATAATTCGTAGCGCCGTGAGTAAACGCTCTTAGGAACAATGACGTACGTACACACCGTGAATGCATTGGAAATCATAAGGTGCTCCACGTCCAAAGGAAGTTTCCGTCTTAGGGTCTAAATCAACGAATTGAGAAATTAACGCGTCTATTAGAATTCGTGTTAATTAGTAGAGTAGTGAGTAAACGCTCTTAGGAACAACGATGGACACCCCGTAGACGCATTGAAAATCATAAGGCGCTCCACGTCCAAAGGTAGTTTCTATTGTGAAAGTTCGCCGTGGATCTGGACGGTGATTGTCGGAGTTCTGCTACTTGCGATTCGTGCGACCGTAGTTTGCCCGCGGGGTCGTCTGCTTTATATCACCCGGGACATTTGGCTGGAAAGTTTGTTTATTGCAGATGGTGGCTGTGGCTCGATGCACTGGATGTATGCGCAACGCGTCGAACAAAAGCGCGCCTTTCGATGATCGATTCCGCGTGCATGCTGGCTGCGGAATCTCACGAAGCAAAGAGAAAAGTGTGCGTGTGCGAGAGAGACAGAGAATGAGGAGAATTCGCAGATGTTTCTCGAGCGGAGTTTCTTTCGCGCTCGTAAATTTCGGGGAAGTCAAAATTAATCGAAGGTTGCTCCTGGTTTTGAATTCGTTCCAATTCTTTAATTACTACTTACCGTATAATCGATTGCAAATTTGTTTTGGTAAAGGTATTTTGCGTAACATTTTTATTACGCTCTTATCTACGTAAATGTTCTTCGTACAGTCACGTCTAAATAAAGGGGCTCGCTACTTCGTTAATTGGTTGCGCAATCAGCAATGAAAAGAGGGAACGAACTTTGGCGTCGAAAGCAGTAATATTAGCCCGGGGGTAATATTATTTGTAAAAATCATCACGCTACCGTTACTTTCCTCTTCCTGTGGCGGAGCATGCGACGGGCGTGACTGGCGTGCGAACGCGTGCAGCAAAGGAGATCAAAAAGCTCGTAACGCCTTTCTAAGGCGCGCTACAGAAAAGTCGTCGATCGGCTTTCAGTCGGGTCTGGCCGCTCCTACGAGGACATTAAATTTTCAGCCCGTCATCGTTGATTGGCGGCAAATTGGATAAATTAAGCGAGCGCGGGGAGTCGGACGGTGGACGGAAATTCCAAATTGGACGAGGCCGGTAGACTTTTTGACGAGGGTGAGCGATCGTCGAAAGAAGATAATTATCTAATCGTTTCGATCCCGTGACGATTGCTCGACAATTATTTATTTCTCGATAAGTATCATAAAGTTCTAAACGATGGTCCATTGGAATTTTGAAAGAATTTCTATCGCGTCCGCTCTTGCAAATACCATTGTTCGCCTGCTCGTGTAAAGTTTTGGAACCTCGAGAATTATTTTTGCCTCCAGTATCCCGGCCGCTGCCTACAATGTAAAGCATCCAAGCTTGCGACGAGCTTCTCCTCTCATCGGGGTGACCATTTGGCCGGGACATCTTCGTGTATCGTGCTTCCACCTCCCACCTTCTTTTGGTCCACCACCACTGCGGTTTCTTCGAATCGTCCGCGTCGTAACCGGACGATCATCTTATTCGGCCACGTTCGTCGTGCACACACTTTGCTATCATCTACCTATATCCAAGGGGTGGAGAATCTCTTTTAAAATGGAGGACCGCGTTAATAATACGATTATTCGAGGCTGCAAAAGATCGTAGTTCCTGCTTTTAACGAGGCAGGAAAAAGGCGGAGAGAATGATTTGTGGACAAAAATGGATACGAGCACTTCATAGAGATTTCAGAAATCTGCAAGCTTCCTATTCTCGTCTCAGTTTTCTTCTGGATTGTCATTTCCCTTGCGCGCACCACCACTTTGACGACTTTCTTCACGCGCCTCCACTTTATTGACTCACTTTCTTCGTGCACCACCACTTACTTTGACCACGTTCACAGGGCACCGGCCCTACCCCCGGCTTTGTTCACCTCCTCCTCCCTCGATCATCGCTACGTCCGGAGTTCCACCCGATCCACTTTCGCTGGCATGAGATTCTCGGATCCTCTCACGAGCGGATCGTTCGATAAACACTTTATTTCGGGTCGTGTCGAAACTTTGCGGTGGTGTGCCGCATGCCGTGCACTACGCTAAAAATACGCCACTCGTAGAGTTGCATCTCTTTCTCTATCTCTCTCTCTCTCTCCTCTCTCTCTTTCTCTCTTCCCTCTCTCTCTTTCTCTCTCTCTCTCTCTCTCTCTCACACACACACACACACATTCTGTCTTTCTCCCTTCTTCGATCCGACTCTCCCTCTTATTTTCTTCCACTCACCCGCTCGCTCGCTCCCTTCGCGCCGGGGCGGTGAGTGAAACCGCGAGGCGAAAATAGCACGACGAAACACCTGGCATCACCCCGCTGCTGGTGGTTCTATTCTGCCACGTTGGATCATCTGTCCCTCCCGCACAGTTGCATCTCTCCTCTGTGTTGGCGGTGGCACGTACCTAGTGGAGTTACGCACCTGTCCCTCGCGAATTCTTCGGATTTCGCCTCTTATGGGCAGGGTGGGGATTCGAGGGGGACACATTAGTCATCGTGCAGGCTCGATGATGAATCCATGCTCTATTTCGCACACGTATTTCGGTCCGCTTCTTAGGAGGCAGCGGATCGCGGGACGATCGAGTGGAGAGAGCCGACGGTGCGTGAAAAAAGTTAACCGTGGTCAGTTTTTCAGGGAGTATTTTTGGGTCGGGAGAGAGAGAGAGAGAGAGAGAGAGAGAGAGAGACTTTGGTTTCCGATGCTTCGAGCTAGCTTTCCGATTTATGCTTTTCGATTCATTTTGGCATCATCGAGGTGAAAGGGGATATCGTTTATAGCGAATCTAGGCTCTATCTTTTTAGGAGGTGTAAAATGCGATAGTCGATCGAGAGATCCGGTCACGGACAACGAATGAAAATTGATTTAATTAATTCGTAGGATCGATCTCGCGAGGTTTTGTATTAAAGTCCTTTGTGTCGCAGGTGAATTCCAATTGCCAATGACGAAGAGGTTAGCTAATGTTAGTAGACGCGTCTGGTAACCGACGATGCTCGAGACGAGCACGCTAAAAGTTCAATCTACTTGACGTCATACGGATGAACACGCACGCTGACTTCACCTTTTATTTTGCCACTGGACGCGTGCACTTCCTCTCCGATCTTCGACCTGGACCACTCGCGTCCAGGTGCTCCACGAGCTTGCGAGACTTGGACAAGAGTCGCGATGACGTAGTGGCAGAAATAAAGACACCTTTGCGGTTAGCTTAACCCGCGACCCTGAAGTCTACATTGCGGTAGACCGCACGCGGATTATCTTGAAAGGAATGGACCTTTTTGCCTCGCCAACGTCGCTCAGGACTAATTCTTCGAACTCGGTGGTAAGAAGTAGACGGAGGAAGATTAGTCTGACGTCAGTGGAATGCGCTTGGATCGAGTGGCTCGTGGTGCGCTTCTTGTACCGTTCACCCGAATCGTCACATTTGGATTTCCGAGTATTTCTACAAGTGTCTCGGGGAGTACGTCGACCTGGGTGGATCGCGAAAAAAGACAAAATTAAATTCGCCCAACGTGGGGCTCGAACCCACGACCCTGAGATTAAGAGTCTCATGCTCTACCGACTGAGCTAGCCGGGCTTACTCGAAAGGCTTGCAGCGCCTCGAAAGCTCGAGCTTTAGAATCCTTCTGAAAATTGAGAATCTATCGTTGAATTGCAACCGTCGCTACAAGGAGAACGAAAGGCTGAGCTATGCCGATATTTTCTATAAATCGTTCTACTCTTGGAAACTCGTTGATCGCGTCAATTGGACGATTTATAAAGCAGGTAAATTTTGTGCTTGACGCGCGAGCTCCTTTTCACCACCGACGAAGTCATCCCGCGTGCTTCACCGCTTCATTCCGGCTCCAGCATCTTTCCGGAAAAAAGCGTCCAATTCCAGACAGGTGTATCGAATTCGGTGTGAAAGGTGCGTTAGGCAGGTATATTTGCGATTCACTCGACTGGCCCTCTTCCAAGGGATGCTCGCCGGTGTGCGTCGAGAGATTCTTAGAAACGGAACGTTTTCCCGCACCTCTCCTGCGTGTCCCTCATTCCCTTCCATTCCTTCTCTCTTTCTCTCTCTCTCGCATTTTCTTTCTCTCTTCTCATCGAGGAGGACGAATTGGCGCGCGGGTCGACGCACGCTGGCGATCACCGGGTTTTCTGGGTTAATCACCGAGCTTCTTCTCCACTCGCGTACAAAAGCCACAGGCCTGCTTGCCTTCCTGACTTTTCGCACGTCCACCCCTCCACCGTCCTCGCAATAAATTTGGATGGTGGGAGGCCAAAGTATTCGTGCATGCCGAACGACACGCGAGTCCCGCGATGCGCCGATCGACTTTTATGCGACGCCGACCTAATTTTAACTCTCGCACCTGTCGATGCGTTCTCTAGTTGGTGCCGCTGCTATTTTTAGGAACGAAGGGTGACGATCGGTAGGCATTTTCGGAATTTCCGGAATTGCTCGGTGAAAGGCGTGGGCGAGGATCGAAACGTGCGTGTCTCTGCACTTAGGGTGGAAATTGAAACCGGTGTTTTTTCTCGTTCCCTAATTTGAAGTATACCTTATACGTCTGGGATATTTTCTGTTTTTTCTTTATCTTCGCTTCGTCTTGTTTTGCTCCTTGGTAAGTACTGCCTTTACGCGCGGAAGATTTTTTTTATCGCTGCTTAATTCGATTTTATCGTCGACGAATGTGTACAGTTCATTAGTATTTATTGCGACGAGGAATGGAGTCGAGGTGAGTTTGCGATTTTCATCGAACGCTAGCGATTGTAATGCGCGATAATGAGGGTCATTATTGTCATCGGTTGGTATCTTCGTCGTTCTTAACATTTTCACACGATCCTCGCCTTTGTGAGTCTTTCCACGGCCAGGTGTATTTTATTAATCATCGGATTTCCCTTATCAGTTGCGCGACCGGTGGATTTACATTATTTTCCTTTAATCTTATCTCCTTGCTAGCACACTCGTTTCACTCGAGTGCATTTCAAAGCGAAGTTTACGCGAATAGAGCCGATGATTCCGAGGATCGGCACGCAGGAATCTTTTGTAACCTGTTGTTTCAATCCGGTCGTTATAATTTTTCCGTATTTCTCGTCTCACTGTTCGTTGTTTATACGGAACGCGTCATTCGCAGATAATCTCCCCGTCGTTGGAATAGAATTTTTAGGATGATAATTATTAGGTAATTCGTCGAATTCGTCCACATTTTATAACCTTCGCGATTGACCTCGTTTCGGCGAATTTCTGGAGAAATCGGTGTTTTTAAAGAATAAGCGAAATCTACGATTTAACAAGGCCCTGCGTATAGTCTGAAAATTCGTATAGCAGCTGTCGTGTCGTTTAGAGCTCCCTCTTGGAATTCACTCGCATCGATGGAAATAATAGTTTAACCCTTTCGCTACGGCGGTTTAATCCGTAAAGTGTGACAAAGAATTACGTCCGAGTTCAAAGATATTATATACTGTATTATAGTTATCCAGTCGTTGTTACAATAAACACGTTGTTACCTAAAAATCGCATATCCGAACTTATCCATACACGCAAATATCTACAAATTAGGTCGCGATTTTACTGGCATGTCGGATATATCCGGCGTTCGTCTCCGGAGGGTGATCATATGAATGTCGGATATATCCGGCGTTCGGCTCCGTGAGTTTTCATGTGGATGACGGATATATCCGTCGTTCGGAAGGAAAGGGTTAAGAACGCATGCTGCAACATTGACGTAACTTTCGTGTAACGCCGATCGTTGCACGCGTCACACTAATTCCGTTTTGGCGAGGAACGAGTAGCTGGCAGGCCTCTTTCATAATCCAAAAACAGTTTCTAGCATGCGCGAACTCAACTGAGCATCGTTAAAGAACGATGACGCTAATCCAACTGTAGAGGTGGAATTCATTTCTCTAATCCGCACCTTTCCGTCACACGCTTTCAATGGAATCACGAGTCTTCGATAATTCTAATACCGAACCTACCGAAGATCTTTTCCATATGAGAATTTCATGTCAACCAAGCTGGCACCGCCACATTACGAAAATTGAAAAACAACTATATGAGAATTAAGTGCTAATTAAGTGCTAATTAAGTGCTCTATTCGCGATTTAAGTGCTCCTCTAGTTTAGCCAGAATCTGTGGCGGTGCTAGTTGGACGACAAGCTGGCACCGCCACATCAAAAAAACGATAAAACAAACAAAAATCGAAAAAAGTGAATACGTAGGAATTAAGTGCTTTTTAAGTGCTCTCAGAATATGTAGTCCCGGATTTTCTAGCTGCAACCCTTATCGGCGAAACGCACCCCTCTGGAAATACACAAGAGAGAAGTACCCTAAAAAACGCAGCTACGGTGATTCTAAAAATGGGGAAATACCTTCTGATTTAAGTGCTCTTAAGATATGTAGTCGCCGATTTTTCTGCTGCAACCCTTATTCGTGAAACACACCCCTCGTAAAGGACGCAAGAGAGAAGTACCCTAAAAAACGCGGCTACGGTGATTCTAAAAATGGGGAAATACCTTCCGATTTAAGTGCTCTTAAGATATGTAGTCGCCGATTTTTCTGCTGCAACCCTTATTCGTGAAACACACCCCTCGTAAAGGACGCAAGAGAGAAGTACCCTAAAAAACGCGGCTACGGTGATTCTAAAAATGGGGAAATACCTTCCGATTTAAGTGCTCTTAAGATATGTAGTCCCCGATTTTTCTGCTGCAACCCTTATTCGTGAAATACACCCCTCGTAAAGGACGCAAGAGAGAAGTACCCTAAAAAACGCGGCTACGGTGGTTCTAAAAATGGGGAAATACCTTCCCATTTAAGTGCTCATAAGATATGTAGTCCCCGATTTTTGTGCTGCAACCCTTATTCGTGAAACACCCTTCACCCACCAAATACGCAAGAGAGAAGTACCCAAAAAAACGCGGCTACGGTGATTCTAAAAATGGGGAAATACCTTCTGATTTAAGTGCTCTTAAGATATGTAGTCCCCGATTTTTGTGCTGCAACCCTTATTCGTGAAACACCCTTCACCCACCAAATACGCAAAAGAGAAGTACCCTAAAAAACGCGGCTACGGTGATTCTAAAAATGGGGACATACCTTCCGATTTAAGTGCTCTTAAGATATGTAGTCCCCGATTTTTCTGCTGCAACTCTTATTCGTGAAACACCCTTCACCCACCAAATACGCAAGAGAGAAGTACCCTAAAAAACGCGGCTACGGTGGTTCTAAAAATGGGGAAATACCTTCCAATTTAAGTGCTCATAAGATATGTAGTCCCCGATTTTTGTGCTGCAACCCTTATTCGTGAAACACCCTTCACCCACTAAATACGCAAGAGAGAAGTACCCAAAAAAACGCGGCTACGGTGATTCTAAAAATGGGTCAATACCTTCTGATTTAAGTGCTCTTAAGATATGTAGTCGCCGATTTTTAGACAGATACGTTTACCAAGAATTTAAGTCATTACATTCTAAAAGCAGTGGAAGCGAGAGATATTTCCATAGAATTTAGATCTACCGTACCCACATCAGTGTACTTCTCCCTTGCTTATTTTGGTAGGAGACGGGTGTTTCAAGAATAAGGGTTGCAGCAGAAAAATCGGCGACTACATATCTTAAGAGCACTTAAATCAGAAGGTATTTCCCCATTTTTAGAATCACCGTAGCCGCGTTTTTTAGGGTACTTCTCTCTTGCGTCCTTTACGAGGGGTGTGTTTCACGAATAAGAGTTGCAGCAGAAAAATCGGCGACTACATATCTTAAGAGCACTTAAATCAGAAGGTATTTCCCCATTTTTAGAATCACCGTAGCCGCGTTTTTTTGGGTACTTCTCTCTTGCTTATTTGGTGGGTGAAGGGTGTTTCACGAATAAGGGTTGCAGCACAAAAATCGGGGACTACATGTCTTAAGAGCACTTAAATCGGAAGGTATTTCCCCATTTTTAGAATCACCGTAGCCGCGTTTTTTAGGGTACTTCTCTCTTGCGTCCTTTACGAGGGGTGTGTTTCACGAATAAGGGTTGCAGCAGAAAAATCGGGGACTACATATCTTAAGAGCACTTAAATCGGAAGGTATTTCCCCATTTTTAGAATCACGGTAGCCGCGTTTTTTAGGGTACTTCTCTCTTGCGTCCTTTACGAGGGGTGTGTTTCACGAATAAGGGTTGCAGCAGAAAAATCGGGGACTACATATCTTAAGAGCACTTAAATCGGAAGGTATTTCCCCATTTTTAGAATCACCGTAGCCGCGTTTTTTAGGGTACTTCTCTCTTGCGTCCTTTACGAGGGGTGTGTTTCACGAATAAGGGTTGCAGCAGAAAAATCGGCGACTACATATCTTAAGAGCACTTAAATCAGAAGGTATTTCCCCATTTTTAGAATCACCGTAGCTGCGTTTTTTAGGGTACTTCTCTCTTGTGTATTTCCAGAGGGGTGCGTTTCGCCGATAAGGGTTGCAGCTAGAAAATCCGGGACTACATATTCTGAGAGCACTTAAAAAGCACTTAATTCCTACGTATTCACTTTTTTCGATTTTTGTTTGTTTTATCGTTTTTTTGATGTGGCGGTGCCAGCTTGTCGTCCAACTAGCACCGCCACAGATTCTGGCTAAACTAGAGGAGCACTTAAATCGCGAATAGAGCACTTAATTAGCACTTAATTAGCACTTAATTCTCATATAGTTGTTTTTCAATTTTCGTAATATGACGGTGCCAGCTTGGTTGACATGAGACTCCCTTGATAACTGGTAATTTATACCGATTTTAGTAGGTTTAGCGTTAATTATTCTAAAGCAGCTCTCACGTCATATGGACGATATTCGGAAACTTTGAGGATCGATGTTAAGACTTCCAGCCAGCCGTTGAGTAGCTGCATATTTGAGAGAAATTTTTCGAAGAAGATTAATATTTAACCGAGTGCAAGTTCCACGGCCTGAACCAGCAGAGAACTCGGCAAGTTTCCGCAAATATAGTACGAATAGATGTTACAATTTGAACGACGTTGATCTCACGACACAACGGAGTTACATCTTCTTGCGGTTTCTATTAAGTGCGAGCAAAAATAGACGCTTATTTATTTCGGACGCTGTCGCGAATAATTAACCAACCTACTGCGTCGAAACTCGTTAGAATATTCGATTGTCCACGAGTTCGATCATATTCAGCGCCTTTGCGCGAACCTCTTCTCATCTCGCTTCCCCAGAAATAACTCCCGCAATCCCGACCCTCTAATTTTAAAACGGGAACCCAAATTCTAAGATGTCAGCGGGAACGATAATCGACCTCGAGCGATTAGTCATAAGCTACTAAAATTACAATTAAAAAATGCCAACATCAGCCTCGTTCGCTCGGTTAACATCCACGTCCCGTTGGCCCTCTTTTCACATATTCTCTCTCTCTCTCTCTCCCTCTCGGTCTCTCTCACCCCTTCCCCGTTGCCATTCGAATAAAAATAGCCCCTTGGGAAAATAAAGGGGAAGTCTCGGTCCCCTCGCTTTTTCGTTCTCTTTCTCCCTTATTCTGTCCCTCCTCTTTCTCTCTCTCACTCTCTTGCGTGCGCGACCGAGCATGTGGCAAGCCAACAACAAAGGCGCTCTTTGTCATCGCGCGTAACTTCTAATATCGAGAACTTGACACATCGGGAAGGCTAAGGTGGCACGGTGCCAAGAATCTTTACGCGCGGAAACACCCGTCCTGTGCGTGCGTCGTCGACCCTGAATCGAACTCGCGTCCACAGGCGCGTCCCTTCGTGCGGCGCGTGCACGTACATACGCGTGTGCCGATGCGCGGATTCGTACGCTCGACGTTCGCGAAAAGTTTGGCAAAGGAACGAATCGGACGCTCGAGGAGTCGATCGAGGAGAGAATTTGGATATGAGTTTATTAGCCCTGCCAACGCGAGCCAGGGCCATAGGAGATGCCAGAGGGGTGGCGCGAGCCCTGGCACTCGTTCAGAAATTCGAGTCTCGCGATCGGTCTTCGATCCTCCCCTCTTCTCTTCTCTCGCTACCGCGCTTCTTGTTCTTTGATATACTTGGAATTCGATGGAGGAATTTTGCATGATTTTTTTCTACCGACAACCGTAGCTCGAATTATAAATCAATGCTAATTGAAGCTCGCATCAATTCTTCACTTATTTTAGCTTGACATTTTTTTCTTTGTATACGTATTTTAACGTACTCGTCCTGACCGTGTAATACTTTTCTCTGCCTGGTCTGCCGTCGATGTTCACTGAGATCAGTGAATCTTATCGATCGACGTAAAGGAACGAGGAACGTGGAACCTGTCAATCCATCGGCAATAATCGGACGATCGGTATCGATGGAATCGAGCAAACGCATTATTTCCGACGCACACTTTGGCCTCTTTCTCGCGCTCGATATTGGCCCGGGTCACCAGGCGTCCTGCGCTCGAGATGATGTTGCAATAATCGTTCGCTCGCCGGGCTCCGAACTAATAATTGTATATCGTGGACGTGGAGTGGCCAGCATGCGTGGACGTGGGCGCGCAGCTTCTACCAAAAAAATTTCATCGCCCAGCTTCAACCGGCACGCATGCACAACACTCGCAAGAACTGTTACTGGTCCAAAGTTTACGTAAGACGAGGTGATTTTGATTTTTATTAACCGCGTGGACGTGTAACATCGTCGCGGGCTTCCGTGGTCGTTTGAAAGTGTGCAGACTTTTTAAGAGGTTCTTACGCCTCGAGAACGCGAGCGTGCGCGTCTGTTTTCTCGGAGTCATTCGCGCGCGTTTCCTTCGGAGGAGATTTACTGGATAAATCGTTCTGCTGTGTTTGCTTTCACATATGTGTCACGTGTGTTGGAACACCTGATAAAATCATAGCGCAAATCATCGTGCCATCTGAATAATCGATATTTGATTTAACCTCTTTCTTTTTCGCGTTATAAAGAACGTGGGTGTGTCGCGGTTTAGGGTCTCACGTGGACGGAATTTGGAGTAGATTTTTCCGTGCTGCCCGGCGGAAAAGCAGCCGAGCTTCGGCCCCGCGAAAGCCCTCGTCAGATAAGCCGTGCGATATTTAATTAACAGATAATCCACGACTTGACCTCTCGCGGTGCAACACGTGTCGTTTTGTGTCAAGGTCCCGTCATCGACCGATCAATAATTGCGTCTCCTCTTTGGCAGTTTTGCAATTTCTGCGATAAATCTCGTGCTTTGTAAACAATGGCGAATGCAGTGTCCCTGGGTCGTTCGACCGATCTCGAGGAAGAGGTTATCGAGCCTCGTGGGACCTTAAATTTCTCTAGCGATTTTCCGTCTTTTATGCAGACAACCGAGTACGAAAGTCGATTATCGGGTGTGCAATCAGGGTTCGGAATGTGCCAGATTTGGAAATTATGTTTTGAATTCTTAAGATAGCAGTTCTTTTTTTTTAATCCGAAGAACTGATGTTGACTATGTTTATCTTCAGGAATGGAACTTATTTTCTAAGCGAGTAGGGCGCTTTATACGCATATTTTAAGTCTACCGTTTCTATTCTATTGTCATGTCTCATTACTCTCACTTGCTTCTACCATCGTTGACTATATAATATTGCAGATTCGTTTGGTGAAATTTGTTTTCCGTATTGACATAAAAATAAAATTAAATTAATTAATGGGCAATAAGAGACGCAGCCATATTCATTAAACAGGACCCTGGTACCAAGCGCCCGGATAGCTCAGTCGGTAGAGCATCAGACTTTTAATCTGAGGGTCCAGGGTTCGAGTCCCTGTTCGGGCGGCATTTTTTTTTGTGCGTTATCTACACCTAATTCTCGCCCACACGCGTGTTTTTCATAACGTTAATTCAAGCGAATGCAACATTTTTTTTTATAATTATTATTAATTAATTACGCGATAGA
This sequence comes from Tiphia femorata, assembly GCA_944319695.1. NCBI lineage: Eukaryota > Metazoa > Arthropoda > Insecta > Hymenoptera > Tiphiidae > Tiphia > Tiphia femorata. The sequence continues at coordinate 10,298,627 of OX090895.1, read as the reverse complement.
ATTGCCTATTTAGCTTTAAAATTATGGGCTTGAACCGTATCAATTATATTAATAACTTTGTTACTTCGTATTTCGATCTTTAATGTTACACAATGGAGATTTGGTTAACAAACGTTCACAGATCATTTATAGATTATTTTATCTTATTGGCTCGATCGAATATCTTCGAGGATTTCCCCTTTCGAATTTGCCCCGATAATACGGTATATGCTTGCATACGACCTTCCAATCCGTTAGCCAAATAATACCGATCATAGCCGAAGCGCCGTAGGCTAATATTGAAACTTTCCTGTAAGTAGAGAGAAACATCTTGCCAATAATTCATAGGCATGACGTACATTTGATTCTTAACGATAAGTTTTCTAGTAAGTATGGTTAAATTAAAATATGACAGATCTCTACTTCTGAATAGTTCGCTAATTATCATTTACCAAATAGCGACTGTTCTCAACGCGCCCTGCAGTATCTTCCCCATATCTCAACTTTTGTGTTGTCTCGCAAGGGGTTCCACGAATTACTCTTGTAACGATTATTTTTTTTATTCTTCCCGGTTGAATTATTTTTTACTTTCCTTGCTTCCTATAACCAACCGATGGTACGTGTTAACAATCGAGTAACGAATAAAATTCTCCCTGTAGACAATTTCACATCGCTTTTCGATAAAAGCTGAGTTCCCAACGATTACGCTTTTCTTTTAATTTTCTGCTTCACGCCAAATTGCAAGGAAACACAGTAAAACGAATAAAATGATTCTTCAGTTACCAAATAATATGTACGATGATGTTTTCGAAGACTATGTTAAATTCCGCGTAACTAATACGTTGTTCTTTGTCAGTAACAAATAAGAACCGACTGTTGTTGAACCTGTCAACTTACGTCATTCGGTTATCGTTGAAAAGTGTACGAAGTTAACGTAAATAAACACCAACTGCGGGACTATAATTAATTCGTCTGTAGTTCCCGTGGAACCAACGGTGCTGCGTTCGTTGCTCGTGGAAACTCTTCGATGATAAAAATACTTTTCGTGATGATAAAAAAGAATCGAGAGTAGAACAATTTCCGACGAACAAGGATCCGCGAAGCGTATCGCGAAAAGAAAAGTTTCTCGCGCAACCCGAGCTCGCGTGACTTATCGCACTCTCACGTTTTTCCACGCTACGCCTTTCTACCATTGAGCTTTTTCTGGGAGTAAAATCCACGCACATGTCTCGACCAGATCCTCCCAGCAATTTCTTCTCGCGTGCACCACTCCGTTCTACAACTCTCGCTCCACGTGGCGACGCGTGGCCTCGGCCACCGATAGAAATCGTCCGTTTATTTTTTTCTCCGCTTGCGGCTAAGAGACGAGCGCCCTTTCGGCACCCTGAGCCTCCTCGAAGATGTGCATCGTATAGGTTATTTTCACTTTAATGCTTCCGTTTGTCGTGCCGCCCGTCGACTCCAGGGATAATCTAATTTCGTGCCTCTCGAATAAACTAATCGCGGTCTATCGAAGCTTCTCGAGCTTCCAATAAATTTCCACAAGTTTCCTGGGACGCTTTATTCGTCTCGATCTTCTTCTTTTTCCCCCAGTCTCTCGTTTCCCCGTCTGATCTCTCAGGCGCTTGGCCAGCGTTTCTCGACCTCCTCCGACGGATTTATCTTACCATAAAATCTCCTCTTGCTCTCTCACGTACCCCGTGCATTCGTACGATTGCGTACTACATTCTCTTATCTTCAGTCCTCGTTCTTCGCATCTGTTACTTTACCAGAGGCGACCGTATCTCTTCAACATGCATGCTTCAGAGCGGAGAAATGAAATCTCTCGGAGAAGTTCAGTGGCGATACGGAAATCGTACAAATGGATTTACACAAGGAGCACGAGCGGCTAATTAAAAGTACACGATTAGCGTAGAAATTCGCAGCTCGCCTCTCATTCAAACGAGTTCTTGCCTCTCGGGTACGAGCGCTCGTCTCGAGATCAGCTGTGCGAGCAGAACGGAGAAAGAGATAGAGAGAGACACGCGCGATTCTTAATGCCGCAATTACGTTGAGAAGCAACGGGTGCAGCGGCTCGCAACGTGTCCCTGTCCTTGACAGAGAGCTCGAGGATTGCCCCAGGACGTCGTCCTTGGAAGCGCCGAGTATCACGATTTACACGCGCTACGATCGATTCGTCATTCGACATTGCACGCTGGATTAGTCATCGCTCGGTGATCCTCGTTTCGCTTCTTTGTTCCCGAGTGCTCTCTTTACCTCCTTCTAAGATTGCAGGTTAAAAAACAGGGTCAACGAGAAAACGCGAGATTTGTCCGATCTCTTTCCCAAAGTAATTAAACATTTAAGCGTAGGATTTATCGATGCGATTGTCGGCACATAATACGGACCAGCTTTGATCTTTCACTCGGTCAAGCTTAACTCCAGGTGGTCTTGGGCCGCTCAAGCATAATAGTTAATCTTTCCAATATCCCAGTGGCGCGAGAGCTTCTTCGATATTCCGAACATTAGCTGGAACGAGATCAAAAAAACTTCCGTCCCCGAGCTCGCTTCGTTACGCAATCACGAGATGCTATCGCTCATTGACTGTCAAATTGTGCGCAACTTGTATACCGATCTTCCGCATTGCGCAAGCGCCTTCGTCTTTCTTGTCGCCTACTTCTTTTCACAAGATTGTAAAATTTCCTGGAAGAATTCTGACTCACTTGCGGCCACCTGGCGAACTATCCGCGTTACGTTTTTACCGTTCACTCGTACCATCGACGGAACTGTCTTTATCGATACTCACCGATTCCGAAATGCCTTTTCTTATCGCGCGTTTGTCGGAACGTTCGAGTCTTATTGAAGTGTCGTCTTACGAAATGAATAGTCAAAGTGAACGTGCATCGCGAGGGAGGGATTCATATCGAAGCCGATGGATCGACTTTCGATGGAACGACACGCGGCTCGGTCGAGCGAAGGCAATTTAAATGCATCCGAGTACTTCCTAGAAGACACTCCCTGGCAACTGCATCTATTCAGCCGTTCCGGACTAGCATGCTCGCTCAGTTCTCTAAAGCTCCTCTCACACCGACGACGTAACTTAATTTGCAATAATTCGCAAGATAAAGGTCAACGGTAGAAATTAAACGATAAAGTTAACTGTATCTGGCACGGCTTATCGTCAACGCACGATGGATTATTACCTACGAAGATGATTATTCTCGCGGCACTTCGAACGCTGTAACAAAGTTACTCGAACGAAGCTAATCGTTCGACGATCGAACCCTTCGAATAACTAATTAGCAACTGTTACAAATTACCAGCGGCGATATTCCAATTTCTAATGGCGTTAAAGACAATGGGTACTAAAACTCGTCCCGTGAATTATTTCGAATTCCAGGAGCACTCGGCGGTGTCTCGTAAGCCTCTCATTTCTAATGCACAATTTGGCGGATTAGAATCTAATCTCTTAAGGAGGAGCGACGAGGGGAGGTGAGGCCATTGTGGAACGGCCAATTCGATCGAAATGTTCACCGCCGCACGCCTTTCTCGTGGGGCCGCCGTAACGAAGGCCATATTCCGATTTATGCTTTCCGCCGCCTCGTAAAACCACTTCCGGCGACACCTGCGTCCCCGGGGGCCCAATTTTATGAGCCGTGGCGCGATCCGTAGTCGCGAGTAAAACGGTAACTACGTTGCCTTTTTTTTCTTCACTCATCCCCTCCCTCCGTCCAACGAGGCTTCTGTGAGAACGGTGCCGGCATTATCATCCGACGCCCCCGTAACTCCAAATTGGCAGTCCGTCCACTTCCTTTGATTCTTCGTCTCTCGTTTCTCTCTCGTTTCTCTCTCCACACCCGCCTAAATTAATTTCGAGCTCGTAAATTTGTGTTATCGAAGCATTCAACCGAGTCGACTGTCGAATTAATATTTCCCTCTTTCTAGGGAGAAGAATATGAAGCCTTCTGATTTAGGGAATTTTGATCATCGCGCTTGAAGCTGGTGGCAGCCCTTGAACGAACGCCCCACCGGGCTCGCGGTTATTTTAAAAATAAGTCAAACAATTCTGTCCCGAGCTTTTGTCCACGATCCGAAAAGGATCCGTTAGCGATTACAATTTCGGAGCGTGCGGGCGTCGTTGAACGTAAACAGGAAGCGTGCCCCGGAACGTAGGAAGCAGGCTAGGCCGTACACGTGCACGCGTGCACGGTTGAGCACGCGCACGAGTTTCCCTCGTGCAAACAATGAGCCGCCGTTTTTCGGCCCCACCCCCATCGTACGCGCTCTTTTTTAACGCGCGTCCCGACTCGCCGAGTCTTGTCACGCGCGGCTTCTTCAGGAGGTCACAGATGCTTAATCGCCATATACCAAATACGATTATTGCGGAGTGTGGAACGAACTCTTTTCCTCTCGTGCGAAGCCTCGTCCTGGCAGTTTTGTCGATGGAATATCGCGAAATAATTTTCCATCTCATTCTTCGCGCGTACGGGACCGCGACGTCAAATTTTTCAACGAGTTTTTTTTCGGAAAATTGCAGACAACCGTTTGGATATTCGGGGCGCGATCTTCTCGTTGGTTGGGGATGATTTTTTCGGAGACGAATATTCTCTTTTTCTTTATTTCACTTTAAACGGCAATCCGATAATTTCGCACGGTCGAAATTCGATTCGCCTCGCGCGCACGCGCGCGTCCGGAAATTGTGAAATCGAATCGACTATTGCAGGAAATTTCGTTGACTGCGGGCTCGCGCGCGCACGGATGCAATTCGATGCACCTCGCAGTTGGATGCATGTAAACGCGATACCTTGCTCGTTCCTATTCGGTGACGGAGCCAAATTTAGAAACGAGGTGTGCATCCACTGGCATTGCGGCCTCCGTGGGTCTTTCGGAACGAACAGAACGCGATTGATCTTTTAGGCCTGCGGCACCCAACGCCCGATTCAATTGGCCAGCTTATTTATAGGAAGCCTATTATCTTCGATTCTCTCACTCTCGGATCTACTCTACTCGAACGTTATCAGAGAGACTTTTCTTCATCACCCGATTACCTCTTTCGTCCACAATTCCACACCCTCTCTTCGATGAAACTTTGTTTTAACGGGCTCCTCGCCGAATTCGTTTCAGTTAGTGTACATCGTTAGGCCTCGTATCAAGGAGAAACGTGTAAAAGTTATTAAACGGGGGACGACCCTATTCTTTAAGATGTAACAAACGAAAGTTTCGAAAATTTTAACCATCGTCTATAGGCATTACGAAGTGCTCTGGGACGATCATTCGCGAGTCATTGCTCTATGTTACACGAGTTTGTCTACTTGTCCACTTGCAACTTATACGTGGCTTTCAAATTTCTTTCGTTAATAACTCAATAACTAATGCCACCCCCTATTTAATATTATTTTCTCCACATTGCTCCTTACTACGTACCCTAAAACATACACGCGAATTCGAAGAAAATCGGTAACGTGTCCGTTGAAACGAAGAGTTCCTCCCTCCCGATTATTTTTCTTCTCGCCAACGAAATTCTTATGTAAAGAAAAAAAGGGTACAGCGCTTCGTGGCCTTTGGCCGAAGGTGGAACGTAAGCGCATGGAAATTCAAATTTTCCACGATTCCGAGAAGCGCGGAAAACGATAGGCCGAGCGGACTCGTTCGAGCAGACACGCTGGTGCCGCGGCGCGAGCGTCGTGACGTTTCGCAGCCTCTCGGATAAGTTCGTGAGCGGCCGAGGGTTGCCGAGCACGTCCAACTGGTGCGGCATTACGCGAGGGAACGTCGAGGTGAGCGGAACGGCAGACTGCTTGGTGCCAGAGGGAATCGTGGGTGCGTGCTACTTCTCCTCCTCTCCTTCTTCCTCTCCTTCGGTTCTCCCACTCCTCGCTTCACATCCTCCTCCTTCACCTCTACTTCTTTTGTGTTCCGCGCGCACTCGCCGAGAGCGCGAATAGCCAAAGGGCAGCCGAACTCGAGGACTTGCCTTACGTAACGAGCGGCAGCAGGCGTGCAGGCACGATTGAGTAATCCGGCGATTACTGCCTTCGTGGAACGGCCACGATAATTCGAGTATACCCGAGTATGTAATCGATGCGGGCGCTCACCGCGTCTTTTAATCGATCCTGTCTCCTGGAATCGCGCGTTGAAATCTCCCAAGGAAAGTCGAGTTCCACCGGGGGCGAGGTGTGTTTCGCACGGCTCTTCGATTTTCCGATTATCGTTAGGTATCGATGGTTTCTAGAAGAGCGCTGTGAGAAGAGGTGGGACGTCCGCAGCTGGCATTGCTCGAGGGAATACCGAGCGGTGCAGACTGCCTGGTGCCAGAGTGGCTCGACCACCGCGAGTTTCTTTCTCCGTCCTCGATCGTTCTCCTTTGGATTTTCCACTCGGTTCTTCTCTCTTCTTGCTCCCCTTCTTCTCTCTTCTCGCCGAGTCTCCTCTCCTTTCCTTTCTAGAGATTTCTATGCTTCTTGCACGGTCCCCCTCCTTCCACGCGTGCGCGCCTACGCGCGAGCCTCTCTATTTCTTCCTCACTCGCTACGGAGGTCGGGCTAAGAGGGCTGCCAAGCTACTCTCCCACCTTATGTAATCTCATCTCCGATGTAATTGCAACGTACGTCGAGAGAGCTTGCCTCCTCGCGTCAAGGGCGAGGCTCTCGATGCTCCAGGCCCCGGGAGATCGAGATTCGAGATAATTGTTCACCGTGAGGATTTCTTTTGCTCGTTGAAACGAGAGAGGAGAGGAAGAAGGGGTACCGTGAGGTCTGCATTCTGCGGAAAAGGGAAGGGTCTTGGCTTCTGCTGGAAAATTTGTAAAGCGAGTCGGGTGACGTAATTAACGGGTTAGGTCTCGCTTCGGAGAATGAACGTTGACTTTACTCTCTCACGCCACGGTTGAATCTCATTTCTCTTGATTTTGTCTCGTACTTCGATTGGGATCGTCATACTCGATTTCTTATGGCAAATTTGTAAGGTGATTCGAGCGAGAGTGATGTAATTAGGGGATTGGAAGGTGCTTCGGGGAATGCACGTTGACTTTACTCTCTCGCGCTCCGGTTGGATCTCATTTCTGTTGATTTTGCTTCGCTACTCTGTTGCATTTCGATTAGTATCGTCGTACTTGACTTCTCGCGACAAATTTCTAAAGTAACTTTGAACGAGGGTGCGCGTAATCAACGAATTGCACGTCGCGCTTCCGAAAGTCAACTTTAACTTTACTCTCTTCTATACAGACACGAATGAATTTCAGCCGCTCTTATTTCTCGATCCCTATCGGACGTCTTTAGACCCAATTACACCTTAGTCCGGTCTCTTTCAATCGCGAACGATCGTTTCGAGGAACGTTAATGCCATTTTATCGGGCAGTCCAAGATTTATTTGCACAATCGCATCGTCCCGCTAGTGCCCGTTAGCTCCTTCGCGCGGAAAACCTCGAACGATGAAATTGCCGGTTGCAAACTTGTAATTTCGAACGCAGCGGAGTACGGAGAGAGGCGATGAGGAGTAGGAGAGGGTGGTGGAACTTGAAACGTTCAGTTGCTTTACGCAAACACGTGTCCTCGCCTCGCTCGCGTACGTGTTCGAGGAAGCGAGTCGGCGTGCGAGTAAAATTGCAGGTCGCGCGTTACGACTTTACGACTGCTACTAGGGTAAGGAAAAAAGGGGCGATAATGTCGGGACGAATGCGACGATAGGCCGAGACGATGCGCGGTTGCAGCTCGTTTCGCGGTGAAGCGCGATGGGACGGTAATTAGGAAACGACTTTAATTAGACAACGGTAGCCGATTAGAGTGGCGGTAGTTCCACTGGTGGTGAAGCCTCTCGTAGGTAAGCATCGTCGGCGTGTCTTCGAGGAAACTGCCGATGGAATTGCGCGCGCGCGTGGAAATGGCAGCAGAGGAAAGTTACTCCGACCATTACCACGATGGATATCCCGTCCACGTGGCCTTCGGTTAAGCGAGAATAATTATTTGAAATTGTCCCGGTGAATGATTCTTTTTCTTTTTTTCCAGTCCTCGTTAAACGTAGCAATCGTTAAAAGGCGAATTCAATTAGAGATTCGACACGGGATTCGGCACGCGAAAAATTCAATAGCGATTTAAGTGGTAAATATCGTGTGGATCTATTTTTCGCGCTATGGTCGAGTTTAATAACAGAGCGTTTCATTTTTATTCGATACCACTGCCGGCAGATCTCGATCGAACTCCGATTAAAAGGAAAACTCCGTGGAGTAGATGACGAACGCGATAAACACGATTGGAGGAGTCAGTTGCTCTTTATCCCTTTCGTTCTTTGCTGTTCCATCGTGGCGGTATCGTTGGTCTCCGAAAGTTGCGATGCACCGAAGTTGACGGTTAGCAGCGGAGCAGACGGTGGCTTCAAGAGGCTTCGCTCTCGAAATATTCGCTCGACTGTAAATCGTCGAAATGGCAAAAGAGGATGATGATGAGGGGGTGAGGAGGAGGTACACGCGTGCGAAGACGCGCGAGGGGAACCGCGCCTGGTAACAGAAACGAGAGGTGCAGAAGACGAGGCTAATTTTGCAGACGGTGTGCCACTCGGAGTGCACCGACACCACGACCCAAATGTATGTGCACAAAACGCGTGCATATCGTGCGCGCGATGGCACACCGTGCATTATGCGCTTTCTCCAAGAATTATGTTTTCGGCGCTTCCCATAGAAATATTTTGCACCGTTTATAAAAAGTACTTTATTGTATATTGTTTTAATCGTTTACATTTTGTATTTTTTGGTCGCTTAAATTATTTACTCTTCAATTCGATTCTATAGAAATGATATTGGGCCCAAGTTCTTTGAGCGTTCAAGTTGCTTTCCTCTGAGGTTTTTAAGTTGCGACAGACATACAAAAATATGTGCATAAATGTTCTACCTGGTACAGACTGCCTGCCTAAACGTATGGATGTCGAAGGAAACGAGATTTTATCGATCGAGATACATGCGCATAAAATCGTGAGCGCTGCGTATAGTAGGTATGTGCAACAAAATATGTGCCAGGCATTTCTCAGAAAGGATGTTTTTAAATGATCTAAGGAACAGATTACACTCTCATGCTGTTCCAATACCAGTAATTGAGTAGGAGAACAATGCGTCACAAGAGTCCGCGTAAGGACGTAAATTTACACAGAAAAGATATAAATCGATTCAAATGCATGCGAATAAATATGTGCATCTTGCTGGCTACTTGGTGCATGCGACAGGATACCATCGAATCGAATGTGTGTATAGTAATGCACAATGCATAATGCAGATGTGTTCGAATAGTATTTATACGCACAGCCCGTATGTATGCGCAAATGCGAGCAGAAGGGAAAAATACCGTCTACCCATATCTACAATACCTTGCCGTGAGTGCAGTGGATGGCATAGAGTGGAATTTCATCGAATGCGGGCTATCAGATCTCCAGGTATCTTTTAAAGTAAAAAATCGGTTTACGATCGCTCCAATTTCAGGAGGTTATTCAACAATTTGCATCTTTATTTATTATTATTTTCTGTAAAATTTTCATTCGCGACATCCACGAAATATTTTTACGACGATCCGAAAAGTCGGGACGGACGCTTCCTCGATACGGCTCGCAATTTAAAATGGTACTACGTCGCGATGAACACGCTCCTATTTTCATTGTCACCTTCGCTTTTGCTCTTGGCAAATCTTTTTGCAAGAAGCAAACCTCTTCTAAATTTTTTTTCTCACTTCTTCACCACTTCCCTTACGACCGTGCTCGCTATCCCTCCCTCGTTCTTCATTCCTCCCTCACGTTCTGTGCCTCTCCCCTTCGAAGAAGATTCTTTCCGCGAGGTTATCGCGGGCTCTCTTGTCGGAGAGACCTTCTCGCGTGGCTCTCCTCTCTTCTTCGAGTTATCGACAGCAATGCGACGAGGCTGACTCTTGTTTTCGCATCGATCGTCACCGAAGGCGCGTATTTGTCGAGTGGCTTGGAATTCGCAACGATATTTTCGAGCCGGCACTTTTATTCTCTCTCGAATTTTTTCAACCTCTCCCCCGGTTTACGTACCCCAGACGCCAGAGGCCAACGTGGCGCGTAAACAAGCGCGAGTATTCTCCCTTGTCCTCTCTCTGTCTCGAGAGACAGTTTTCGAGTGGATCGATGGACATCGGTAATCTTCTCTGTCCGCGTACTCGATCTTCTCGAGCGTGTCGAGCAGAGGGGCCAGTTGGTTTCGAAAAACAAAAGATTTCCGGCCGTGCGCGTAATTGACGGTAATTTAAGCCCCGGCTCGGATCGTCGAGTGGACTCGCCGTCGATTATTTGGTTAACAATGTCGTTTTGTCGGCGGTCGCGGTTCGGTTATTTCGTCTCGCCCTTTTCAGAAAGAATCATCGCCGAACGATCTCGCTAATCTCTCGACGAGAAATTAGACGTGTCTGATTCGCGCACGATCGGCGAGTAATCCGAATTTAATTCGATTGCGATTCAAACCCGCTTCAATTCGTATATAATGGGTTTCTTAACTTAATTCCAATCTAATGCGGTGCTCTCATTCGTATTCTAATGGCGGCCTAATTCTGGCGCACTCCGATGTAAATCATATCGGTTGGCTCGAGCGCATGCGCGAATCGTGGAACAAAAGATTTCCTGTCGGCACTCTAATTAGTCGCCATTTAAATCAGCATTTAAAACGAAGTCCACCCTGTGTTTACAGCGAGCGAGAATGAACGGAGCGTCCTCGAAATTCTGCTTTATGTCGGAATAATGTGAATTTTAATGTGGAAAATAAGAATTTGTCGTGTAACGCCCGCGAATGTTGCGCTGTTCCCAGTTTTCTGGGTGTTTATAGAAGCACGTAGGTAGATAGAATAATGTTAAAATTGTTGCGAATGCGCGATGCAAATGCCGACGTAATAAATAAAGAGCTTGGGTCACGTTTGTCCGCGTCAGGTGCCGCCCACGGAGCGCGCTTGGAAAAGCAGAGAAACTAAAGTAGCTCAAATAGAACGGTGCATAGGAATTGCCCATCTTAAATTCTATTGCGAGGAATAGTCTCGTGCTGTTACAAATCGTAGTAAGAGCGTACAAGCAACAAGACCAATTGTAATTATCTTTGCAATTTTTTATTCTCCGCGTACTTAATTTTATTACGGAAACATCGACGTCGAACATCGTTGCTAAAAGCAATTAAAAGCGCTTCTTCGTTTGTACGTTGCTGGACCTCGCCCCTCCACGCCTCACACCGCGACGATAAAATGTTAATTTTAATTTTAATTTCACGCGCCTGTGTGCAACCCTGTTGGTCGAGGCCTTCGCCTCGCGAGCGCACCGGTTAAAGCAAACAGATCGGCGCCGCGCGAGCTCTCTGCCCGGTATTAATATTTATGGCGAGCGCGTTGCACCGCGAGACTTTCGCACGAGGCCAACGACGCCCTCGGGGTAGGGCCGCATGCCACGCGGTAGCGCCCGCAACGAAATTTACGCCCGATCCTTAGAATCTTAACAACCGGTGGCCACAATGATACAATAAAATTGCTCGTCGAATCTGTGAGAGAAGGAGAAGGATTTTAATTATCGACATCACGAGGAGTGGAGCACAGGACGCTTGTATAATCTAATAATCCGTACCTCGCGTTACGTTAGTCGATAATCTTATTTATGTACGGGTCTATCGATTGCGATGCGTGGGTGGGACTAACCGGTGTGGTAGATAGAAATAATCGGAACAGATGTCTTGCAATAATGAAAAGTTGTTTGGACCTGTCGCAAAGGTGGATTATCTCGCGATACGCGTGACGGATCGTTCGTTTGTTGCATAGAAAAATATTTTGTTATTCATTATTACATTGCTCGTCCCAGATCACAATTCGTGTTTTTCGTTTGGCCAAGTACGTCACGATAGTTATATCTGTTGTTGTGTCTCTCGGAAAGTTTCAAGTGTCTACCGTGGTGGTACGCTGTCTAATAAATTGTGCCGATCCAGCAGATAAGCGCGGAAGTACGTCAGTAATGACTATGATTTGGATCTCAATTGGGTCCTGGCCCGGTCAGTAATCGGCGACACGTGTGGGAGTCTGAAAATCTCGGGACAGCGAAGTGCACTCTGAATACACCAAATTTAAATCTTCTCGTTGATGGAGTCATATTTTGTTGTTAGAGCTGTTGTTACAGACCGAAGGTGGGATGCCCAAAGAGAATGATTTTTGGTTCAACTAAATAATATTTTTATGTTTTGTCTCGCGTTGCCATAAAAGTATCGTCGAGTTATACAGGGTGGTCCGTTATAAGTTTACAATAGCAAACATGCCCATAGAGCGGTTTAAAACAAACACAAAAGTCCTGGAGCATTATTCAAAATTCGCAATATTGATCGAGATATTAACTGTTAAAGATCAAAGGAAAAGGCGTTGGTCACAACAGCAGCGGGAGGAACGCTGGAACCTCTGCGAGCTGTAGGACGGCCCAGTTTGCCAACAAACAAATGCGGTGCGCGGTAAGAGGGAGGATAAGACGCCGCTGCACGGCCGGCTTCTTTTGCGTTATTCTTCCCCTTACCGCGCCCCGCATTTGTTTGCCGGTAAACTGGTAAAAGCCGTCCTACAGCTCGCAGAGGCTCTAGCGCCCCTCCCGCTACTGCTTTGACTAACGCACTTTCCTTTGATCTTTAACAATTAATATCTCGATCAATATTGCGAATTTTAAATAATGGTCCAGGACTTTTGTATTTGTTTTAAGCCGCTCTATGGGCATGTTTGCTATGGAAAACTTACAACGGACCACCCTGTATACTTACTAGATTATATTACAAAATTGGGTACGATACAATTTATTGAAATCGACCGGCATTAGTTCCACAATAATAATTCCAAATTAATACGATATTCCCGACGATCATCGGACGGATGGATTTGTTGACGTTTCGAGAATAAACGCGAAACAAAACTAGAGAAGGAGGGTGGCCATTATTTGACTCACTCTCGATCGTGTATTCTGTCGAATATATTTGTTTACAATCAGTGCCGGTGAATTCGAGCCCGCCAGAATTTCTCGGAATTGCGAGGATGAACTCATCCCATGACAAAACATTTTCGGAGCTAGGCGTAGAACAGAAGTAGTCGCCTACGTGACGAAATGAACTTCGGTCGACCAGATTCGGTCAAACGGTTCGCTTTGGTTCCACGGGACGGTCCGATACCAATGGATTTATTCACTCGGGAGTCTATTCAGGGTCTGGACAATTCGGTCCTGCTACGGCACTAGTCACGCGTAGCTTTTCAGTTTTGAGTGCAAAGAATTTACAGTGGAAGTGCCAGGCGGGAGATGCAATTGGAGTTTTCAATCAAATTCGTTCCATTCAACGGAATAGTGGAATAACTTGGATAGGGTGCTTGATTGACGTCACACGTGGTAATCAGTGGAATTTGAGGTAGTTGATTTCTAATTTGCTCGATGAATACTACGATGACCAAGCTGATCGGCGTAACCATTAGACGCAGTAGAGGATCAGTGGATAAAGGAAGAGTAAATGGAAGTTCAGTGAGTAAATATCCAAATGTAACACACTTGTCTTCTTATTTCTTTTTTCCCCGTCGCCAAGCAGATTACAGAAGTTTACTTTCTGGTATTTTTTCACGCGCGTGCCTCTAATCTACGAGCTCTTTCGATTCCTCCCACTTCCTCTCTTATCACACAAATTTTCTTATCTTAAAGATCGTCCGACACTGCTATCCATTCACGATCGATGCTTTCGCTGGCCCCTGGCAATCACATTGTCTCTTACGTCTGTGATACGTCAATGTTATGGATAGTTTTTCACCCTAATTGCGCAGTTCCATTCTCGCAGTCGAAAAATTCCGCGGGTTCCGTCGCATGCGATCGTTTCGACGATTGATTGTAGCCGCCTGCGCGCCTACGTCACGATAGCGTTTGTCGATCGTTTGATTTCGGTTGTTGTTGTTATTGGTAGCTTCGCTCTCTGCTCTCCTCAGTCTTTAATTGAGGGATTAAATCGTTACGTCGATTAGCAGCCTGATTGGACTCCACTGAGATATTTTTCATTAGCCGTTAGATACGGGCTTTTAATGGGTGCTTTCCATTTATACGACTTGTGTCGAGGCTTATCTGGATCCGAGTTAGCTCAAGTCGATAACTTCAATGTGATAAATGGAAAGCATTTTATGATGCGCAGAAGTGATGCGCGACACACACCCACATGTCATACGTTTTCGGAAAAATGGATGTATACAATGTCATAACTTATCATAAAACATCATATAAATGTACGATATATTCCAATTGTAAGAATATCATGTAGAAATATTAAATTGAGTGGTATATACATATATATTAGGTAAAGCCGAAAGTAATGTCATTTATTTTCGGTACCTAATACGAAAACGACATTTCTTTTCGCTTTACCTAATATAGTCTGTTTTGTGCTGTTATAACAGCATCACAAAGTATTAGGGCTTGTATGCTACATTTATAGTACCTCTACTTGGGAAAATGTAATAAGTAAAAAAAAGAGTGTACAAGAGTAAATAAAAATTAGGTTATATCATATAATTTAATATATATTTACATACTTAGTATCAGTTTTTTTCTAAATTAACATTTAATAGAAACATGATATTAAAAACACATTAAAAATAATCACAAAAGCATAAACATTTATGTACCTTTATTGCTATATTGTCGAATGCTATAGATTAATAAACGATATCGGTGTGAAGTTCATAGAGACTTTATATATTATTGTATTTTAGGACTATTTTTCCTTCGTCTGTATTGACAACTCCGCTCAACTCCTAGCAAAAGTGGAGTCAGTAAAAGTCGACTTGAGTTATCAACACACTGCGACACAAATTAAATGGAAAGCAGAATTGGCATTAGAAGTCGACTTCCGTCGACTTTTGTCACTAAATGGAAAGCACCCAATGTGCTCTCGTTGTTGACATGCTTGAGATATTGTCGGTGGCGAGGAGCGATCGTAAAGTATACGTTGGGCGAGTAGATGTTGAGAAAGAAATGAAATTTTTGCATTTTGAAACGAAAATTGTGTTGGCTCGATAATATCGATATTTTCCACTTTGAAAGGATTAATGCGTGTGATTCACTTCATTGGGAGAGGAACAAAATAGCCCGCTGGGGTTTAATAATCTTTTATTTTGCACGTTTCATTTTCGCTTTGACGTTTGAAATATAATCACTACCTCGGCTTTTCGCCGATTTCGGCAGCTGGTTGAAATTTCGTGGCGTTTGAAAATCACGCGTCGCGCGTATACATCGCAGAGCACAAAGGCGTCCGATATCGGGGGATGCAGAATTTTTAATCCAATTTGAAAATTCCTCGATGGTGGATGTATGGCACGGAGGAAGGGTTCGCCCATTATTGGTATTCGAAGCGTCCGAGCCTCATTTGGCTCGGTTTCATATTTTTCTCTCCTCCCTTTCAACAAATACTTTCGATAAATCCCCCCGGTAATTTGGCAAACATCGATACCTTAAACTGAATATCGCCCGTTTGAATTAATTTGCGAATCGGACGGGTATGTCGTGATTACGTACGGCTATTTTTCTGTTTTTTCTTTCTTTTTTTTTTACCGTCAAGCGTGCTTATCTAGTTCTCTTGTTTGTTTTTGAGGGGATTAAATAATTCGAAGCTCCTTTTCCTGCTAGCCTGTCACGTGGCTGAAAATAAAAGCGGACGACGAGGGTTGTGATTTCATTTCGTCGAATTACAAGCCCCTGGAAACGACATTTTTCCCTCCCAATCCCTCTCTTCCTTCATCACCACCGACGTTTCAACCCTCCCCTCACCTTTTCGAGCGGAACGCCACTCGCTGACGCACGGAGCGCGCTGGAAGGAGTTGAAAGGAATTCTAATTAGCTATTGTTAATCACCCCTCCTCGCACAACATCCGCAGTCGAACTGGATTTCAAACAGCCTCTTGACTCTTATCGCGGCAACTCTCGTGCGCGAGAGTGTGAACCATGACTAATTAAACGACAACGAAATAAAATATTCCGCTTCGAGTTGGGTATGAGCGCGCGACGGAGAGGATTGAATGGAAAAATCAAACGGAGCTTTCTGGTCGTTGACGTTTCGTTTATTTCTGCTTTCATTTCTTTTTTCGTTTATTCCAGCCTCCTTGCTCTCCGAATGCCCGCGACAAATTTATCAGCAAGTAAATCGCATCTCTCCATTGCTAGACGGTGTCGCGTGAAAAAATTCAGATTAGCATCCACGATCCTTCTACTATCAGTTGGCGGGTCTTTCGAAGTGCCTACGATAACTTTTTTTTCGTTGCAACGACGAAAACATCTCTTCGGGTAACGAGTGTAAAATTTCCAATGGATATTTGTAGGTCGATCGATAAATATTTGTTTTTGTGCTAATTATCACATGTCCCGAATTTTTCGTATTTTTTTTCGATAAGTTCGTTACCGTGAATTTTGAAAATATTACGGCCTGGGGTCTCGAGTGTCGAAAAAGCAAGATTCAAACGGATACTCCTTGATAGGCAACCGATAAACTTTTTATCTGTTGCCGCGTTCGCTGATAGTAAGTGATCAATTTTTTATGATACTACATTTTGGGATTCCGACGAGCGAGCTCAGCGTAGGGTCGTAGGAAATTATGCAAATATTGTCTTCTAATAAACAACGCTGCTTGCCGGTGTTATTCTTTCTCCACGCGACCTTGCCGTGCAAAAGGACTGTTTTTCTCGTATTTAAAAAGTTCCAAACGACTTTGGAAATTACCTTGTTTAGTTTTCAGAACCAAAAGCAGCCCGGCGAATATCGAGAGTTGGAATTCTCGTCAAGCTCGCCAATGACGTTGTCGAGCGCCAGAGAAGTTGAAATCGTCTTCTTTGAATTATCGATATTGTCGCAAAGAAGGGTGGAGCAAGGGGAGGAGATGAAATATCGTTGCGGGCGTTTGTTTGTGGTAACCAATTTACGTAATGTTTTTGCAGAACAATCGCTCGACGATTATGGCCTCCCCCTTTCGCCTCGTCGAGCGGAACGATCGACAAAAAAGAAGAAGAGAAAACCGATGTTTTGTGCATCTTATCTTAGCTTTCGGTAAACCGTTGTTCTCTAACGGTTTCACCGATTCGACAAAATCGTAGAGTATTATTTGCGATAACAGCTTCGGAACAAATTCCAAAAAAATTCTCAACCGTTCTCACCCCGACACGTCATCGCAAAAACAATGCCATTAATACTTCTATCTGAAAATCTACAATTGTTCGCGAGACGAAGTGAACTGAATTTCAACGCTTCCAAAGTACCAGGCCGGCCAAAAGCAACGAGGCACTGGGAGTAAAGTTTCAGGGCTATCGTCGGTGAAGATTAAACAGAGCCTTGATATTGTCTTATAGATTCAATAATAATAAGCGTATCCGCGTTCTCGGATACGGCCCGCGCGATGACAAATAAGATTTATCAGGAGATGAAGTGCGAAGTCTATGTTGGATTGAAAAGGCGGGATGAATCACGCGCCTTCTCTCGATTATCGATCGCTCGCTTATCGTCTTTTCATTATGTGACGCGCCGTGTGTTTGCCGACCGCGCTAGCGCGGGTCACACATGCGCGCGCGCGCGCGTCTGTCAATTCGCACCATTCGCGCCTTGTAAAAATCTGACATGATCCGAAGATCATCCTGCGCGAATATTATTCTCGCTAATCCCGCGAACGCTTTCTCTCTTCTTTCACCGTGCGTTCTCCTTCTCGTATTTTCGTCTCACGGCCCGGTGTGTTGTTTTGCGAGCGCGCAGGGTGCGATAAGCGCGTCACTCAATTGTGCAATAATTTCCTTTCCTCTCGATAAATCGAGATCGTTGGTGAAAAGAAGACAGAAATTCAAGCGAGAAGAGAGAGAAGGGGAGATTGCAGATGCGAAACGTTTTTCTTCTCAAAGTCTATCTTCTATCGAGAAAAGGAATTCCCTTTGCTCCCGCGACTGCGATTAATCAAGCAGGCGATCTCGTTGAAGGGATTTATGCGGGTTTCGCGGGTGCCATGGTTGATGGAACGATGATAAAAGGAAAAAAGGAAATCAATCGGTCGTTTATTCTCGACGTAATTAACGGTTGTCTTGTAGGACGGAGGTGCAGAGGCGAGATTAATCGATATCACGATCGACCCCATCAACAAGGACACCTCGCGATCTTCGTTCGAGGAAGAAGTCTCGCTCGGAGCCTACGGTAATGACCTCGCCCGTAGTCCACGTATAAAACGATATCAATAGATAACAATGTTAACGACACACAGGGTGTTTATTGAGAAAGTGTCTCGCAATCAGATGCGATCTCTGTTTCTTTTTCTCTCTGTCTCTCTTTCTGCTTCCATCTGCTTTTACCTTCATTCCTGTTTTTACACGTTAATCTCTTAGTCCCCTCTGTACTTGTCTCACCTTCTTTTATCTACATTTTTCAAATTCCTTTTGTACGTAAGTAACAGTGCGTTAAAGAAAGAAAAAAAATGATATCCATGAATTTCTCAAGTCAAACACAAGAGAAGCTAGTTTTCTTCGTTTGCCAATCAAGTGGTTTGACACCGAAGCTAAAAGTTATTCGAAAATTATGTTAATCGCTTTGAACGGTTTACAAGCACATCAGCGTCAATCCACAGCAGAGAGCCATCCCTAACAAAGAGCATTCTAAATGTTCTCCTACTCCTAATCTCTCCCCACGTCTCTGGTCGGTCACCTTAGCGGGCTTGCCTTCGCGCAACAGAAGCCCTTTTGTTCCTCCCGTGGCATCGTGCGAGCTTAGGCACGCTGCTGCTGGTCGATTCGATCTGTAAATATTGAATTTCCCGGACGCATTGCTGGCCGCACGATTTATCGATATAACTCCCTGTTTACGTAACCGTCGCTCGAGCGCGGTTTTAGGGCTTGGCACGAATTCAATCGATTCTTTTCACTCTCGATCCCTTCCACTCGACGTAGCACCGACGACGTTAAGATCCGCGCTCGTTTCGCATTGCATCCTGTCGTGGCAGCAGTGGTGGGAGAACGTTGCGTCCGCGGGAAAATCAAAGGACGGACCCTTCGGGGTCCCGCTGGGCTAGGTGGAAGGTCCTTCCAGAGAGGCAAGAGAATTCAGAGTACCCTTCGTCGAAGAAAGGAAGAGGTAAGGGTGAGAAAGGGACGCGAAGGGAGAAGAAAGAAACGAGGGTTGACGATTAGAACTAACCGTGTGGCGACGGGGTCAATGCACCCGAGGTTTAGCGTAGAATCACAGAGGTTCTCAGCTTCTCTCGTTACGGCACTCCCTTTATCGAAGTACGCGAGCTTGCGCAATGAATAATGATTTTGCCATAGGCATAGGTACCCTACTCCATACATCATTGTCTCGATGATCGTCGTACCGTGAATCCTGACGGACACATAGGACGTTCGATAAATTAAAGTGAAATCAATTCCTCACTTACGAAGGATTAACGAGGATAAAGAGGTAGAAGTCAGAGATCTATTTTTCTCTCTTTGTAATCGGTCATTCGTCATTGACCCCGTGAACGATTGAATCCTCGGGATCACTCTTCCCTCCTCGACGTTCTCCGACCTATCGGCAAACACGAAAACACGAAAAGCCTTCTTGTGCCGCGGGCGGAATGACAAATCGTCGTTCCGTGTTCCCCAACCGAACTCTTCCAACAATGAAATTCGAAGGTGAGCCGGACGAATGACGGATGATCGATCGAGTCTGACAGCTCGGACGATTAAATCGTTACGCCATGCGCGTGTCCTCGGAAACGTGCGCCAAAGCCCGTTAGACCTGTAAAAAAGAAAGTCGCTTTGTCTCGAAGTAGAGGAGGAGAGATGACAAATCGACGAATTGATTTCGCGTGTATTTCGTCGTGGCGAGGTGCCCCTCTCGGCTTAACGAGGAAAATAACGAAAATGAAAGAGGAACGATTCGTTTGAATTTCAACACTCGCGCGTGATTCTCTTACGCTTGGAACGCGCAGAAATCCCCGGGGGAAGAAGAAAAGCAGGAAGTAGGTTTTTGGTGAAGGCGAGCGTGAGGCATGAGTGAACGAATGCACGGGCGGGTGTAAGACGGAAGGAAGCAAGGGGACGAGTGGCGATACTAATCGTTTTCTGTCGGGTGCGTGCGTGTGTGCATGTGCGCGTGTGTGTGCGTGCAAAAGAAAGAAAGATGACGAGAAAAATAGGAGGAGAGCCAAAGAGAACCGAAGAGAATGACAATGGTTCTCTCTACTACTGTTGCAACCTAAACGGAGGGGTAAGACGACCACGTAGGACGAAGGGATGAGTCCGAGAGGGAGGGTGAAGGCCCGGAAGGACTATGGTAGTGGAGGCGAACTGGGCGAGAGAGAAGGAGATAATAATCGTCCCCTCTTTCTTCGCAGGCGAAAGTGGGTCACGGTACAAAGGGTGGATGAACTTATCGTCGCGATGGAGGAAGACGCGCGGGGTCCAATTGCTTCGGCACAATCGTCGTCGATACAAAGTCTCTGTAAGGCTTTGTTTTTCCTCCCGCGAGCTCGAGCTATCGCCCGCGACGGGTTCCCGCGCACGAGAAAGTTTTGCTCCGCGCGACCGTAGGCGAACGAGCGCGCACGCTCTCATACCACGAGGGTTGATTTTTCAGCACCGTTTCCCAGCGACTTCCACGAAAGAATCGAGAAACGGGAGAGAATCCGATGTTTTGATACTCGCCTTCTCGGTAACGATATTTCGCCGAGTCGCAATTGAGCTTAAGGCGGATCAATCCCTTTCTCCTTTCTTTGATATTTTCCATCCCCTCTCCACTTCAATTCGTTTGGATGCAAGGAGCACTTGCATTCGCCCTTTGCCACGTTATTTTTCTTCTTTTTTGTTTTTTAGATTGGATTCAGTGTAAAATTCTAGCAAAGCGACGCACAAGCATTACCGTTTGATTATCCGCTCGCGAATCACATATCTCCCGAATGGACCACCCCCTTTTCCATCTCGCTTTTATCGTCCGTGCACGTGACACCCCACCCTTGTGAGTCATCATTGAAACCGCTCGGGAAACAAAGGACGAAGCTTTCGGACGTCATTCGGTCGAGCAACCCTCCCGCACCCCTCACTACCCCCAGTTCACCGATGGAAACACTGTTTGCGGACTCTTCTAGCCGACGGGCATTTTTCGCGTTAGACGCTAGCTGGTTTAAGCAGCTAAGAATTTCACACAATTACGGGTCGATTAGGTCTATCTATAGTAGTCTTACGGTCTATTTGAGGCAGCTGACGAAACTCGCTTCCGCGTTGCATCAGGCTAACGATAACCGGCCTTGTTGTTTACCGATTGTCGATAGCGATGCTCCGCTTGTCTCTCGCGTTCCCTTCTCTCTCTCTCTCTCTCTCTCTCTCTATCTTTCTCTCTTTCTTGCTCTTTTTCACTGTTTCGATGTCCCTTTTTTTCTTTCTCGGTAACCTTGCCCTCGCCCCAGCTCCTCTCCTCTAACCTCTTGCCACTCTTTTCTTTAATTTTATTTTCGCCCTCCCCCTACTCGGACCCCTTCAACCACGCATCCACATTTGGCGGTTTTTCTTCCTTTTTTCTCGTTACCGATTTCGTTCTCGCGATCGGCACGACGGATCGTTCGTTTTATCGCGCATCGACGATAAGTCGACCGTGAGATTTTCCCCGGAGGTAAATAATGAATCGCGAGACGTGAGTGGTGATTTGTAGAGGCGATGCTTTTCTTTTTTTTCTGCCAATCGCGTCGTACGACTTTTATGATGAAAGGAGGGGATCTGCAAATTTAAATTTGCGTTGGCGCAAATCGATCGAGGGTTGAAAATTCGTGTCGATTTTAATCCGTGACGAGAGGGTACGTGGGATTATAATTTATTTATCGCCACCGATGCGGGGTTTGTTTTTTTATCGACCGTCAGACCCCGTCGGAGCGTCGATAACGCGCCACGGACTTTTGCAATTTTGATGCCGATGCAAATCGCCCTCGCCTTTGTCCTATGTAAATATCGCGCGTTCCAGCTTAATCGAATTTTCCATTTCCTTTCCACCTTTCCAAGCCCCCCTCACCTCCCCCTTTCAAGGCTCTCACGTGCCTTCGTTTCGAGTTTTCCGGAGGTCACTCGGGCTTGAGCCGCGTCCGCGACTCTTTTCCATTCGTAAATAATTCCGTGCTCCTCCTCCTTCTTGAGCGTCGTCTCTTTTCAACTCCGAGCAAGGAAAGACGAAAGGAACGGTGAAAAAAATAATTTACAACATCGTTCCATTTTACCGGGCACCCTCCCTAATCTTCGCTCGACATTCGCGCGCGACGATTTACCGTCGACGGTTTCGTTCTTGCGCTTGCACAAATCTCTCTCTCTCTCTTTCTGTGTGTTTTTTTTTTATTTCTCCTTTTACTTTTCCTCCTCCCTCCTGTCCCTTTTCGAGTCGACGCTTCGGCGTCATGGTCGTCCTCGCTTTTATTGTCGCTCGTTTAACCCGCGGACAAACTTGCCTTTTGTCTACCCTCGCAAAGGGGCGCCATATTGACCGCGCGCGTCTTCGCCCAGAAGGACGCCCATTCCGCAACTTATTTCTACCCTCGAGCATTCTTACCCTCCTGCATACCCTCCCCAGAATCGCACGCGTCCCCTGGCGCGTATCAATCGATCCCTCGGGCGGCTCGATCCATTTGGATTTTAAATTCGTAAATTCCGCTTGGTATCCCTTGACGAAAGGGAGGAGGGTAGAGCGTGGAGGGTAGTATCGGTGAACATATATTATTAATTTTACGTTCTCCACATTGTACATACCCGTCGGAGTCCCTCGGATCCTCCCCTTTCCGTTCGACAGCTCGACCGTGATTTTGAGACGCGGCAAGGAAGGAATCGCGGTGAAATTTGTCCTCGGTTCGGCCTCTTTCGCCCTCCGCGGTTCTTTATTAAGGACGAAGAGAAAAAGTGTGGGGAGTGGAAGGGAAGGGGTGGTAAACGCTCTCGTCTGTTTCCCTTTTATTTTCACCGCTGGGAAATTCTCCGACGTATAAAACGAAGGGGTACCTACTCGTCTGGGCTACGAGTCCTCCACACGAGGAGGGTAACTTTCTCAAGGTACTCTCGCGCGCTCGTACTTTCCTCGAGAAATTCTTCTTCTTCGCGATCTACAACGGTCGCGCGACTTTACGTCCCGACGTCGGTGCAAGTCGTTCGATTCCACGTCGTCAAATCCGCCCTACGATCATCCCCCCCCCCCCCAAAAAAAAAAAACCTTTCTCCGTTTGTTGACCGACAGAGGAGCCAAGCGTGTGCACATTCGATGTCCCACAAACGCATTTACGTTTATCGTCTCTTACACAAACATACGCGTGGAATTGCGCTCGGAGAATGCGTTACGCACTACCGCACGACGCTCTCATCCATCTCCGAAGCTCGCGCTACCAGACTTCCCTTCTAACGATAGTTCCACGCCAGGATTTTATCGTCTCATAAAAGTCCTTTACGCTCTCGTAGGGCGGGGCGCTTAATTTTACGAGGACGCGCCTGGTCCCGAAGGGTCGCGACTCGTCCCGCTTTACCCACGCCGGTATAAATCCTTTTTTACGTTCGCGGGCTTGATCTCTTCCGTCCCTTCGTCCTTTTCTCTTTTCCTGCCTGCTGTCTCTCGTCCCTCTTTTATCACCTCGATGGCCCGCGTCGTTCGATCAATTTTTATCCCAGTGAAATCGTCTCCCCTCCTTACTCGCTCCTCCCGTCTCTTTTCTCCATTTTTCGAAAGATCCAATCCGTCCTGCCAATTCCAGTGCCCTCTCGCGCTCGAACGACTCGCGGAGAGAAGATGGATTCACGTTTGTTATAATTTACTTGTCGGCAGATCACGAGCCTCGCGTATTCGCTCGCGCATTATGTTTGCTTTTGGCAATATATCGTTTGGGTTTTATTTACGTCTGTCCTCCCTGTTTACCTTGCCACAATTTCCCTCCTATCTCTCTATCTCCCATTCTCTCCCGGCGGGTTCCTTTAATAACGCGTCGTATCAAGTTTTATAGGCGGTTCGAGCGAAAGTTTCGTCGTGGGTAGCGGCCATTAGCGTGATTAAATGTTGTTTCTTCCGCGGCTCTATTTCCCCATCCCGGCCACCTCGTCTCTCCGTGCTCGTAAGGGAACGTGGAAGCGTTCCGCTCCTGGCGCACGCGCGCGCGCGCGCACTCGAGAAGAGAGGAGCTTCGCGAGTTGGACGAGCAAGGGGATGGAAGTAATTTGGGGAAAACGATGCTTCACTGGCAGAGCCGGTGAGATGGGACTGCACGTTCGATTGGAAGAGTTGTTTCCTGGCTCTGATCGATAAGAAGTGCGCGTAACTCTCGTAGCTCTTCCAATCTGTTTATTGCCTCGAATCAAAGTCTTTAAAGTAAGGGCTCGTGGAAGCATGGCCAGCATCTAAGCGAGATTCTTAGAGGCTTTTATCGAACGACGCGACCGTCACCATAATTTCTGTGCCTCGAGCTGTCGCGTCTAAGCCGATGCAATTTTTTTCACAGGAATAATAGAGATCTTAGGCGAGTGAGACTTTCTTGTTCGGGGCTCGTCACTGATGCGTGCGTTCAACGCGTTTACATTTCGAAGTTGTGGAGGAAGTCGGCGGATAGAGGTAATAATCTTCGCACGCCTCACCGCCGTCACTCTTGTTGTTATCAACGTAACATCGGCATTGTGCAGCACTAGATTTGTCATGGGCCTTTCCTTGTCTCTGCGAACGTCGTGCACGCGATTACGTTGAGTCCGTCTTACGACCAGCTGTCGCGTTAACCACTGTGTCTTTGCCGAAGGATATCTTTCTACGATAAAGAGGAGAAACAATGGTGATGCGTTTACACGGAGTTCTGCTTTCGGCCAGATTCGATTTCCCAAAACAACGACGCGTGCCTCGTTTCACTCGAGTCCAAGTCAACCTCTTCTTATCTTCTTTCTCTTTCTCCAATAGGTCTTCTATCTCGTTTACTCACCGGAGAGAAACGATTTGTCGTTCTATCGTCACTTACGTCCCACTTACCAGGTCTATTTCCTTGCTCTGGTATCGTCTAGCGAAGCGAGCAGATTGGGAGGAAAATCTTTGTACCGCAGCTGTCGTCGGTCGAGCTCTGGATGATTCGTCGTTTGCATATTTCTTCTTCTTCGCACTTCGAGAAGGCCGGATCGATTTGAGCAACCGCAAACAGACTGCTTATCGAGGCGCGGGCAAGCTCGACTTTGAGTTCCGGCGTTGGTGACGGAAGGAGAACAGAGGGAATCGGCTGATCACGTGGACAGGAGGGTAATCGTTACGCGACCGTTGCGCGGGTGCGAATAGTAGCCGGACGAGTTTACCGGACAATCTTATCTGCCGACCATTGTTCCGTTCGGAGAATATGCAATTAGCATTTAGTTTGTACTTTTTTGAGACACACGCGGCAATCCTGTCACATGGTTAGTACGAAGTGAAGGGATCCTTGAAAATTCTTAGATCGTGTACCGTGTATTCCTCGCGTTTTCCATTTCGCATATTTCATTTGTTGTCGTTCAATCGCTTTTTGTTACTTCTATAAATATTTCCTTGTCATTGTATAGGAATGGAAAGGAAGAAAAAAAAGAGCAAGAAAATATTTGGAGGCGCCGGGTATCGATCCCGGTACCTCTCGCATGCTAAGCGAGCGCTCTACCATCTGAGCTACGCCCCCTGCCTGGAAACGTAAAAGAAGGTTTATAAGTGGCTCCAGTTACCGATCTAACAATCTGTTACTTCTTCTCTGTTTTCTCTCATCCGAGTTAATCGAGGAAACTCATAAAGATCATTTTCGATTATCGCCTGTCCTTTGTTTCGTTGGAATTACCTGCAGGTGTCATTGTTACGCCTCGATTCTACGATTCGCGACTTCCCGGTGACACAGATAAATTTTCCGCCTGTAATCGTTTTATTATTAAAAGGCAGTTCTCGGAACTTCGTTCGATTCAGTGGCGCGATGCACGATTTGGTCGTTGAACGAGCAAATTCAAACGGACGAAAGGAAGATCTCTACCGGAATACAGACATTTCCGTTGAATAGATTTATCGGCGGATCCGCGCGAGCGTGTTCCAATTAGTCATTGCTGAATCATCGTCGCTCGAAATGTGTGTCGGTGCGTTGCACTCGGGACATTGTTGCGCGGTGGCGTACGCGCGAACGTTTGCCACTGCTTTTCAGCTGTCCGCTAAAAGAGGAAGAGAAACAACGAAAGGAGATAAGGTGGTGTTATTGTGAATACGAGAATTAAAAAATAACATACGGAGCCCTTAAGTTTACTGCAACGGTAAAATATGGATCGTTTATTTTGAAAGTACTGTAAGTCCATTTTTTTAAAAAAAATGAGATAGCACATAATCTGTGATTAATTTAGTGTACATTTTTCATTGATAACTAGTAAATTTTGTTTTAAAAATGGACTTTTACACCACTTTCAGAATAAACCGTCCGTATATTAGCGAATTAGCGTGCTCTTGGATGGGCTAATACTACTTTGTTTTTGTTTTTCGACGGTCCATTGCGTATGCGCTTCCACAATTATTAACAAAGCTTCTGACCGTAGGTGGGAGGTGTTTGCCGAATCGACACTTGTGTTTAAACATATGCTTACTCGTATGTCTACGATTGGGAGATTCATTTTTCTAAGAAGCAGCTTGGAAAACTTTCCATTAACTCGCCAATTGGCATAATACTAAGAGAAAAATTGTGGGTGGGGAAGGAAATTGAAAAGGGTAAGTCGAGCGTGCTCGAGTTTGGCCTCGTGAAATCGGATAACAGCGGAGGCGAAGTGCAAGGCCTCTCGGGTGTAACGTTATGAATCACCGTGCTCGCCGATTGGCAACGAGGAGTCTCCTTTTCCTATTGGTCGAAATGAGAGAACCGATCGAAAGTAAGGTGGTCGCCCGGCTGACGACGTATTGACACATGTGTACACGTCCTATCGTCGTGATATCGCGAAGGATGTCCCGCTTCCGTGTCACCTTTGCGAAAAAGATATCGCGCTTCCTTACCAAGACGCTTTATCGTACCAGTCTACACTCGACTACTGTGCAGAGGTGTGCTTCGCGGGTGCACACTTGCTTCGCGCAAGTTTGCGAGAAAAGGCGCAATCTTACGTGTACGCATTAGCTGTTCTTCAAAATGCCCGTGTAATAACATTAACGATAACGTGCGCGGAATTAATTGTACAATGTGTTGGCAATTAATTTTAGCCCGTTTTATTAATTCGACAAGAAGAAGGGAGAAGTCGCGCGATCTAGCATCCTTCGCCTTATCAATGCGCGCACTCGTAATTCTCCGAATCGCATTACGGCATCACGTGCGATACGTGCCGTTGCGTGGCTTGCGTTTCAAATTGTTCGCACGCGAAAGCTTCACGCCACCTCGCACACTCTTTTACCGGCGGCAATTAAATTTCCATTGCACGTCGACGGACCCCCTACAAAGGAAACAGAAGTACGAAGTAACGTTAACAAGCGCGACTCCCCCGTCGATCCTTTCCACTCTCGCTGACTCCGAAGGTTTATTAAGACTCTCGGCGAAGCTTTCGAAGCGCGCAGGGGGGTGGGTCCAATTAATCGCGAGACTCGATTAATTAGCAGGAGACGTTCGTCTCGAAAGTCTAGGCGGCAGCTCTTGATCCTCTCGTAGCCCAGTCCCCATCGATTGATCTTCCAAATTCGTCCAAACACCCTCGCCGTGAGAATCCGCTTCTTGTTATATCAGCTTTTCCTTCCTTTTTCTTAGTTCTTCTCTCGTTCGCCACGTTGCATAACACAATCAGGTCCCTCGGAGTTTCTCGTTTCACCTTGTATCTCCTTCCTCTCGGGATGTCTCCAAGAAACACGACGAGGGTCTTCTTTTGCTTGGGTTTGTCACGCGTAACGTTCACGGGGACGTTACCGTCGAAAGGATCGCACCGATGTAGGTACGTTCAGTGGAAGAATGTATCTGGGGATGATAGTTTTTACCCGTTCCAAATGACACGTAGCAAAGGAAAGAGTGAAAAGAAGGGATGGATGGTTTTGGGATTTTCCGTAATACGAAAATAAGAAATCACCGAAGTAAGGAAGAATTCAACGCGGATCACCGTCCGTGCGTTTTCGTATCTCCTTTAATTAAAATTAACTCGTGCAATTATGATTATTATTTATATACCGTAGAATTAAAATTCTAATTGTATCAAGTTGCACTTCCAATGGGACGCGGACGAGCATGCTTCAACCCACGAGTTCTCGCCACGCTTGTTTTAATTTTCCAAAAGCTACTCGCATCGTACAACTATCGCATGCAACGCATTACATCAGAGTGGCATTTACCCTGGTGGGTGATCGTGCTCTTTTGAGAGGTCGTCGACCGAGGCCCGGAAGCCTCTCACGATTCTTTCATTAACATTAGACCCTCCCCTCGTCTCTCGTTCTCTCTTTCTCTATCACCTTCACTCTCTCGTCCCCATGCCCCAGTCTTATCTGCAAAAAAATCGTCCGGTAGCGGTGCACGCGTGCATCTCTCCGTGACCACCGGCGATATTTGCGTCTCACGCAAATTGCGACACACGCGAGCGCTTACGCACACTCGCACACGTACGCGAGATTCACGGATGGCCACATATACCTAGGGTAGCAAAACCCAAGCAAAGAAACCCTCGTATCGATTCACGCGCTCACGGAACATTGTTCAACGATAATCGCGAAACACTCGTTTCACCTTAATTGCCCGGCCTTTGTTCTCGTGCCGCCGCGACGTCGTAAAAAATAAGAAGAAAAATTACGAGGGGACAAGGAGAAGGACAAATATGCGAAGATTACCTTAAAGTCTTAGACGAAACGGCGCGTCGTTAAATCGCTCCCGCGCACATCGGCGCGTAAACTTTACAGCTCGCTTTACGTAACGCGGAGCTTTGCGTGTAACGGGGATCGTTACGCCTCGCGCCGATTAGGAGAAAGAGGACGAGAAGCTTGCCCCTCTCTCGTGACCCCCTTTATCACGGACAAAAAGAGGGACACACTTTCGTTGCGTTATCGCGCCGAGTTCTCGCCGTTTATTGGCGAGCGTGAGTCATCGGAGGAGCACGAACCGATTAGAAGGTGAACTCTCGTTCTTTTCAGCCAATCTTTCTACTCGCGCGCACCTTCTTCGTCGCGCTCGACGGCGAAGAAGCCTCGAGAAATACTCCGTAAGAGAGTTGCCAGAGGCTGCCACGTTGAGAACAGTAAAATAAAAATGCCCTACTCCCCCCTTCCTGTGTATTCTCGGAAGTGAACAATGTGGGCGAGGGGATCACCCTAATGTCGGTGAAATCGTAGGAGCGTCCGACCGGCGCGCGGCGTGGAAAAGATTAAGTAGAACGTGTCGAGGGGGGAATGGTAAATTTATGACGTTTTGCTAGGCGCGCCACTGCGTGCATTCGTTTTTCATTTCGAGTCTGTGAATTTTGTCTCTGCTGGTGCGCGAGCTTGCGTGAGAAAGCTCACCGTGGAAAGGAAAAGGGAAAGCGCCCCATCGTTTCCTCGTTATAATATACCGGCTAATTTCTTCTCCTTCCTTTTCTCCGCACCCCGGTTTACGCAAATTCACTCGAGAACCGGTCGAAACTTTCGCGCCCTTTCTTTTCCACCGATTAAACCTCTGCAGTTTAATTTCCCTCTCTTCTTACTTCATCCGAATATTCCTCTCGGACAGACCGTTCGACGTGGATAAGAAACAATTGACGAGGAATTATTTACGCTTCGCGAATCGTGGGTTGCTCGGGTTTCGAGGAATCGAATCGAATTGCAGGGCGCTCGTAGGAGTTTCCCCGCTTCGTGCGAGCGTGCAGGCGGACGAACGTGCCAATCAATCAGCGTCGCGATTCTTCCATCGTTCGACGTGGTCTTTGCGCGGCGACGCGTTGCCTAAGCGCAAAAAAAGGCCAGCGCATGCCGATGATAGTAGTTAATTCGTCGATACGAGCAACCGTCAAGGTCCTTGCTCGTTTTCGACTCGTGCCTATCGTTCTGGACCTCGAGTCACAATAGTGCTCCATGTCGTTTAACTCCGCGCGGTGCTTTTCGTTTCTCTTCTTCCCTTGTCGTTTCGTTTTCTCGTTTAAATTTCTGCGGCCCTCTTGCAAAGCGAAGTGCCACAATACCTCGTATCGTTTAGCGAATGTGGAAGAGCTTCGTGGACGGTGGAATGATAATTGGAGAGCCGAAGATCGATTCGTGGGCCTATCGGTGGAGAGAAATTGCCAGTGAGGAGCTTATTTTTCCTTCAAGATTACCCGCCACCGTTGAGAATCGCGTGTACTTCTGATCACGCTCCGGCTAGGAGGTAATACGAGATTCGTGCGGGAGGGTGCGTAATTGTGGAATACAAAGTACGTGGAGGGAGGTGAAGAGGCGAGAGTAAGAGGTGGAAAAGGAAGAGAGAGAGAGAGAGAGAGGTACAGGAAGAAGAGAGACTCATCGAATGATCTTCGCCGTGCTCTGCCGAAGATAATTCGAGGTTGGGATAATTCGCACCGTTCGAGCGTAGTGCCGATCATTAGTCACCGTGAGACGGAGCAAGAGAGAGGGAGAGAAAGAGAGAGAGAGAGGGAGTGAGAGGCGGCGAGCGAAACTTCTCCTCGTGGTTTTGCAGCGGCAACCATGCCGCACCACCGGCAGCAGCAACAGCAGCTGAGCGTATTATAGTAGACATAGTAATCCCATGCTCCGTTATAACGGCACGGCTGCTTTGGCGTAAGATGCGCGGGAGAGAGTGAGAGGATATCGCGATAATGAGGAAAAGAGAAAGAGAAAGAGAGATGAGGATGAGGATGAGGATGAGGATGACGATGACGATGACGATGACGATGACGATGACGATGACGATGATGATGATGATATTTATTATCTAGGACCTAGGGCGCTTTCAAAGCATCGAAATAACGATATTAAACAATTTGCAGATTTGTAACAAAACGAAAGCAAGTAACTCATTCCGCATCGGAAGTTGCACTGCAAAGTTGTTTTGCAAACTTGAGAAACCAGAAGGAAAAGGAAAAGAGAAATCCTACAACCCAACTCGAAAACCACAGACAATACAGAAAACTTAATTTTGACAAAACATACGATCAAACGAAGAGCAGCGAAATGCAGGGATACTATGAGAGCGAATAATGTTTTTAGGCAGCCCATTGCAGACCCTGCACGCCGTAGAAAGAAAGGACGTATGGTATGCGTTATCACGGCAGATAGATCTTATCCCTAAATATGAACCTTTACTAAAAGTAGTCGGGCTTCGTAATAGTGAGGATATTAAAAATACGCACCGCCACAAAATAAGTACGTCTTTCTTACTTGAGCTTGGCCCTATTCGGAGTGATACGTTCAAATTTATTCGGATTAAAAATAAATCGAATACATTTCTCGATGACCCTTTCCTACATAGGGTTCATTTCATTAGTGGCATCTGTAAGCAGGTCAAAGCAGTAGTCAATATGCGAGAAGATCAAACTTATTATTAATTTGCGCCTACGACCAAACGGAAGAGCTTCCTACTTATTGTTAGATTTAAAAGGTAAAGCTGCTTATTATTTCATTGCCGATAGTAGGGGCATGTTCGCGCCCGCATAATGTACGATTAATATGTACCCCGAAAAGTTTTATGAAGGGTACCAAACAGATACCCACACCACCTACCATAATGGGGGCTAATGGTAAGTGAAGTAAACAACGAGAAGCCACGGATAAAACATAATAAAGAGAAAAAGAGAAGGAGTATATAAAGAGGAGAGATGAGGGTGAAGGTGGGGGTGGAAGTGACGGGGTTGAAGCGAATGGAGGAGTTAGTGTAAAGCATGGAGAAACGCGACATCGCCTTTTTTTTTACTAAAAAGAAAGAGTAAGACCGCGCAAGGGGACAAAGTGAAAAAAAGAAGTATTACCAAGCCGTGAAAGCGTGTAGAAGAGGGGCGAGCGATAAGGAACACAAAGAAGCGAAGTGGCGAAGAGGAGAATGCGAAGCGATGGCGACGAAACTTGGAAAGGAAAGAGAAGAAGAAGGAGATGAATGAGGGAATGAATGCAAGAGAAGAAGAGAGAGAAACGTACGATGAGGTGAGGAGGCGAGGACGGAAGATCACACGGGAGGAAAAGAGAAGGTGAACAGTTGGTGAAGAAGAAAGATGAACGCACGAGTGGAGGAGAGAGGGAGAGAGAGAGAGAAAGAGAAACTAAACGTAGGAGAGGAAGATCGAGGTTTGGCGAGGAGAGGAGAAGAGGATGAGAGATTTCCGAGTGACGGGGCCTATAATAGCGTATGGCAGTGCAGTAACGAGAGGCGCTTTCCCGAGCGTTGACCCTTTCGCGCTTCCAATACTAACCTCGCCCAAGTGCCCGGCTGCTCCCGGGAATACGAAATAATAGAAACTTCAGTGCTCTCGTCTGCGGCTAGCGAGAGAGCGGGACTGACTCTTCGTGGAAACCGATTGACCGGACCCCGGATCTCCTCCAACCCCGCGATTTCCCCGTGAACTTAACCGTTACACTCGTTTCTATCGCTCGTAGTGCGAGTGCACTGGCGATCCTACCGATTTTATTTCCTCCTTTTTTCTCTCCTTTCTCTCGGCTTACTTCTCTCTCTAGGCCTCACCGACCGTAATTTCGGCGAAACGAGAAACGCAGAAGCGAGAGGCCAAATAATCGAGTGTTCCAGGTAGGATGGATATTCCTTTTGGAAAGATGAAATTTAATATCGGAATTACTCAAGCGATAGCTTCGCAATTGCTGATTCATTAACGACGGTACGAGTCTGCCAGAGGTTCGTGTACCGTGTTATTTAATTCGGGTCAGTTTGATGGGTCGTACTATCGATGGGAGAAATGAGAGAAACTGGACGAGCGCTTATCGTCGCGAGGGAGTAGGAAGCGGATTTGTGCACCAGCGAAAGATGAAAATAACGTTGCGCTTTTTGGGTCGAGATAATCGCTCGCGTAACGATTCGTGATTTCGTTATCGTTGCTCCTCTTCTATCTTCTCGATTCTCTCTCTCTCTCTCTCTCTTCCTTCCCTCTCTTTCTCTCTCCCCCACCTTCCTTGTTATTTTATCGACCTGCATGCAGGTTTTATCGTCGACAGGCTGCGCTGCCTTCTCATTCGTCGAATTTATCGAACGAGACCGGCACGATAAGATCGAAGCGTTCTTGAATTCAACGTACCTGTTATTTTCGTGTTTGCGAGCCGCGAAAATGTTTGCGGCCTTTGGCAGCTGTTTTCTTCCGTGCGTCCCTCTCCTCCACCTGTTTTTTCCTCTCTCTCTCTCTCTCTCTCTCTCTCTTTTCACCGTCTTATCGAGAAATCGGACGCAAAGCTCTCGCTGTCTTCAGCAGCGATATCCTCGGAGTAAGGACGAAAATTGGAAACGGAATTCCGCGAAGAAAGATTCGAGGGAAGAAGCTGAATAGAAAAAGGCACTCCTGTCTCTCACCTTTCTTTGCTCACCTCTTACGCGAATCCTCAAATATTATTTATTTTTCGCGAGCCGAAAAAACGGGACAAGCGCGTAAATAAAATCGAAGATACAATCGTCGTGGGTAGGACGATTTATCGTACGGGCTCGTTAAAGAGCCGACAAACGTGGCTAATTTATGGGCGCTGGAAAGAAAAGGAAAAAAAAAGAGTAAACTAGGGGGCAGATCCCCTCTAGATCGCCAACCCCCTCCAGATCGCCTTTGCTCGCGCTTCGCGCTCGCCCACGAATTTCAAAACGTTTCGAAATTGTGGAAAATTCAAGTATTGAGATATTAAACTATGCTACAGAGTCCTCCGCGCTTTCGCTTTGCTCAAGCGCCATACCCTCTGAGATCGTCGGGTGCTCGCGCTTCGCGCTCGCCCGCTAAATGCAACATTTCTGCAATGCGCGCAAGTGATCGAAACCGGCCAATTAAATGCATCTGAACCAAAATTTGACATGTACATCGAGTATATACCCCTTTGCTGCAGTAAAACTTTATACGTGGTTATCTTCAACCATTCAGAAATTGTGGAATTAAAAATTTTTATTAAGCAAATTTAAGTCTTTAATCCAGTATTCCGGCCAAACGGTTGAACGGATTTGGATGAAATTTGGCATGCACGTGGAGTATATACCCATTTGGTGCCAGGAAACTTTATGTACAGCCATCTTCAACCGTTTCGAAATGGCGGCAAAATTAAATTTTATTCGAAATTTGAATTTCCCACCATCTTGTACCGGTTCAAGATGGCGGCTCACAAACCTTATCGTCAACTCACAGTAGCGTACTTGATTTTTGTGCCAAATTTCGTCCCGATCGGTTCTGCCGTTTTTCCGAAATCGAGGATATACACGGAGTGACGCACACACACACACACGCACATACGAACAGTTTTCGCGATGACGATTGCATAAATCACTCCCTTTACGGTCGTGCCTAAAAACAAGGTCGACAATTCGTGGGAGCGTCCAGCGCGCTGGGCTTCGCGCTTCATGGCCAATAACCAGCGCGCGAGCTCTCATCAGACCTCGCGTGTCGCGTTGAATATTACATTCCATGTGCGCGGACAAAACCGTAGGAGTTGTAACGACGCTGCCGAAGGTCTCGCGGAAATGAGAGGGAGCCCTTTCAAGTCGGGCCTTGGGCCTTTAATTCACACTGTCCTTGGAAGACAAAGGGACCTTAAAGGTCCGAGTGGCACTCGCGACGTCTTAGGCGGCGCCCCCTTCTAAAGGCGCGAGGGTGCCGTGGAGACGGAGTCACATTGATCTGAAAAGTCACGACTCTGTCTCTAAGGGCCTGTCGTCGCACCGGAAGGGAATGAAGAGTCGCGTGGAAACTGAGAATCTCGAGAACTCATCACGGTTCTATTTTGTCGCGGTTCTTAATAGTGGTGGAAAAATCGTGTTTGGTCGGGTTTAAATTCTCGTGATAATCGAGATATTCGATAACTGAGACGTTCGTTCGATAAGCCGATTAAGTTCGGGAAGCGAAGAGCGGAACGAATCGATAAAAGATATTCTTCGACGAAGGGCAAGTGTCAATTTATAATGTCGACGCGTAAGAAGAAATTTGTTCCATCTTGATAATTAGATCGAAGCAGAAGTTTTTATTTTACGAGATAAATATAAAATTTGAAAGGTTCGAATACGTTGATAAGAAAACTGACGATGAATTGGGAGGGCGTAGTTAATCGTATTATTTATCGGTCGCATCGCATTGTGCCGCTACTTTCGACACACCTCAAGCCCAGTTATTTTCCACTGCGAAGGAGGAGGCGCGCGGTGCTAAAATTCCTAAATCGTCCTTTGTCTTTACTCAACATCCAGCACGACAAGAAGAACGAACACTCGCAGTGGGTAATTGTCATTCGGAACGCACCGGTAAAGGAGTGCTAATCGTTACGGACTGCATTGTGCCGATAACCAGATGGGGTACGATATTTTTAGATCGGTTAGTAGCTCTGTTGCTAAGGCATCAGCTGATCAAGCCGGCCGCCTGCACCCAGCAACCTCGTACCTTCCGCTCCACCCTACTTCCTTCTCTCACCTTCTCCCCTATCTCACCTACTAATTCTACAAGAGAAGAAACCTCTCCCCCTTCCCATTCGATGTTCGAACTGCAAGAAAATCTCTCTGGAAAAAAATCCACAAAATTCTGGATACTCTTGTCCTAAAGAAAATTTCACAAAAGGCACCGGCGTCGCTTGGCGAGATACGGCACTGCCGACCAATGACAGTCGGCAAGAACCGGCGAGTTCTCCCACCATCTTCTACCTTCTCCTACCACCAACACCCGGTCAGATGATCGCAGCCACGACTTTGGAGGCATCAGTCCTAGCGTCAGTTAGCAACCGGCTCTCGTATGATACGGTTCGCACGATCTGCGCGGCAACTCCCGGCGTTTCTAATGTCCAGTGCAAATCGACTCTTGTGTCCATTCTGATTGGTGTGCTGTTGCTTTTTCTTGTGCACGAACGAAGAATCTCACGGCTAGCGAGCGTTATCACGTCCTACAATACCCCTCTTGATTTTTCTCTTGCACGTAGACGACGTTCCTGCGCGCGGATAGAGCCGTTCGACTGTGATATTGTATTATGACTGGTAACCCCATCGCGCCGGTTCTCCATTCGAGTGGCAATCAACGGACGTCTCGTGTCAGAGAAGGAAGGCCCACCGTCAAAACTCGTCGGTGATCGAATTAGATTCGCGAGTCCTCTCGCTCGTCGTTAGCTAGTCGGTGTCGATTTGGAGCATCGTCGGCCGTTACTCCGTATTAATCTCAATTTATTGCGTATATATACATATACTCGTGTGGTGTATTAGCACGACCTTTAACCGGCGTGTTCATTGAGCGGAAGCAGTCCTCGTGATTCGTCGCGAGAATTTTTCCAAAATCAAGTGGTACTTGAAAAAATCGTCCAAAATTCCTGTGGCCAACGTGCAGGAGGCCTACCCGCTGGCGGATACGATCGCGAACTGTGGTGGTGCCGCCAACATGGGTCAAATTGGAAATGACGTAAGTTTTAAGGAATAGATTCGCTTTCTCTGTGTGTGTGTGCGCGCGTCAGATTCTCAGATCCTTGTTGGAGAAGAATCGTTCTCTGAGTCGAATCACAGGTGCCCGGTGTCTTGCACTCGTAAGTTTTCCGCCCTTGGCGTGCGCGTACAGTTTCTAAGTTTGCTTCTTCGTCTCGGTAACGGTTCTCCTTTAGGTCCGTACTTCAAGATCCCAGGTCTAAGACTGGGCAGAAGCGAGCCAGCGGTTCTTTCGCGTGTCACGGTTAAGCAGAGACGATGGGTTAACGATGGTCTAATAGAAGCGGCGCGCAACCCGGCGAGTAGCACGATTTTATCAATTGCGCATGCGCGCCGGTGGACCCGGCGAAAATCGAATCGATTGCCGATTCGAACTGCGCATCGAAAGTGGTTCGACATGGAAAATTCTGGTAAAGGTCGACAACCTCGGTTCACTAAAAATGTAATTTTCTTTCTCGTGGAAATCGTTTTGCTCCTTTTTTGGAATACTTTGTCAGTCGGGATGGTATGTGCCTCGCGTGAACAAAATTGACTCGTCATTTTTTCTAATCGACTGATGCGTGACGAGGTAAATTCGTTAGTCGACGGATTGCAATTTAATCGACAACGGAAGTGGTATTTCGCGATCGCCGGAAAAGAAGAAATGACGAATTGAACGTAAGCGTAAATTCCCTCGGGACGATTCTCGGTATAGAGTCGTTACGATTGTAATTTGCTGTGTGAAGACGAGCGTTTCACGAATATGCCCCTTAGCCCGACCATACCGCCCGTTATCGTAGGTAATCTCTAAGGCGCTCCAATTCGCATCCCGCACATTTTCTCTTTGCGGAGATAAACTCTGTTGTCTCCGGTCTAGTTTGATTTTCCAGCGAGCTCAGGTGTTAGATTATCTTGGGGGAAAATTCCATGACGAATTCGCGGCGGGCTCCCTCGAGTGCCTAAAATCGATCGGCTCACGCTCCGTTTCACGAACAAAGCGCGTTGGGCGCTGACTCGAGTCACACTTTTCCGCGAGCAGTCGCAAGCGATGCGATCGAACCTTTGGACGATTCGAGCGACCGACCGGCCGGCCGGTCCAATGAAACTCACACCTTGGCCTATTTTTATCATCGCTTTTCAGTGTGCCTCGCTCCTCTCCGTCTCTTGTTCTCTCTTTTCCGCGTAACTCGTGATACTAGAGGAACACGCACGTTTCACGTTATCGCGCACGATGACCGATACGCGCGTGATTTAATACCTTTTTTCTCCCGTGGATTTACCCACGACGGCATACTAGGATCTTTTGAAAGTACGGGAGATTGTTAGTAACTGTGAATTGAATATTTTTCTTTCTTCATTTGCATACTATAGAGTATTATTTATTTTCGCCTTTGTCTCCCATTTCTTCTTGGCTCATCAGGACTGCCTGTCTTACTCTACGTTGGAAATGATTTATTATATCATTCCTGCAGACCGATCTGTTGTTAGTCTTTTTTTTCTCGTTTTACTATCGAAGCTTATTCGCTCGATCGTCGGATCGCGCGCATCGGAAGCGGTAGAGAATTGTATCTAATCCGAGACGCGCTCCGTGAAGGATAATGCGCACGAATTGCGGGTAAGGAACGCTATCAGCTAGTAGGGGGTCAAGGAAACACAACATGGAAGATTTAGCACGCGCCTCTCACGTTTGAGGAAAAGATTTACGATGCTTGCTGCGTCCGCTAATTTTGTCCGCCGCTCGTTGTCGGCGAATGGCCTTTAACGCACTGATCCAATGCGATAAGAGTTATTGGGAGCGGAGCTTTTACCATTCACGACGAACTTCAAACACTCGAATCGTTTCTTATAAAAGCCCCTTCTTGAGAACTTCTACGATCTCGACTCGCAAATCTCATTGAAGAATTACAAGTTTGAAAGAGAAATTCTAGCTATTCGTAGCTTTCACAGCAGCGGTAAAGAAAGGAGGGTTTTAAAGAAAATGAAGACGAGAATAAAACGAGTATAAACGAGTAACGAGTATAAAATCGCAGCTGCCACGTAATGCCGTAAATAAAATCAATTCCTTTACTTCCACTTTTAACTTCATCTTCTAATCGTATCAGCCACTGATCGACGAGCATATTTAAGGACACGCTCGAATCGCATTCGTATTTAGTTTCGCACTCGGAGGAAATTCTCTCGAGAAAATCTGAGCAGTTGCAAGGACGAGAACGCGCGGTCGAAGGTGTAAAGGGTCTAGGGAGGATTTCTTGCATCAGCCGGCTCCCCATTTCGCCGTCCCGAAGGTTCCTTAGATTCTACCCCGCCCCTTTTCTCGAAGGGCCTTCGTCACCGCGACAAAAGCGAGGACCCGCACGTGAATTTAGACGAGGAAGACGCGTCCCGACGAGTGGCAAGGTGAAATCGTAAAGTGGTATACATATTTAGAAATGTATCGACAACGAATTTGTCCCGATGATAACGGAACAATTAGAGAAATAGAAAAATCACGAGGTAACCAAACGTCGATTCTCTATAACACCTACACAGTTTATAAACACTAGGAATTTCTGATAACTTTGTTTATACGATATCAGTCGAAACTCACGTCTCCTAATCGCTTAGGATTAAGATTAAGATTCAATTTCGTAGCCGCGTGCCAAGATTTCAGCCTGTCAGTGATACTTTACAATTTCGCTTCGCCGTAAGAATTTTCTTCTACGAAACGAAGTTTCGCTTTCTCGTATCAACGAACAAATCCCACTGTGCTTTAAACTGCGAGCTCGCGACGGATTTGTCACGATTTTCGTGGTATTAGAAGTAATGCTCGCGAAGGAAGAATCCGCTTGTGACGACGAGGCGGAAAAAAAGAGGAAGGGCGAGTGAGCGAGACGAGAAGAGGTCGCGCACGATTTAGACCACGTTAGAGGGAACGGGAGAGTTAGAAATGGCGAAGAAGAGCCGGGGAGGGAGCGATCGCGTTTGGATCGCACGTGTTCCTCGCGCTATTTCCGTCAAGTCTCTTTGGTAATCCCGCGAGATTCCCTCGCGAGTGTGAGGATCTCGAACGCGTCCTTGAACGTTCTCTCTCTACTTTTCGGTTTATCCGACGTGAGCCGCGAATTATATTTATCGAACAGACGAAGAAGAAGCGAAAGGTAATTTTCCACGGATCCCTCGGACGGGGAGAAGAAGACAAAGATGGAGAAAAGTTTTGCACGGGCTTGAGCAGCGTGACTAAAATTACTTTCAGCAGAATCTGGTAATCGCGAGGAGTCTCGGAGGTGATGCGAGCTAATGAGGATCGCACGTGCCGATCTTGCTATTCTCGTCGCTTTCCACCCCTGCGCATTCATTTGGCAGCTTCACCGAGAATCTGTCTTGCTTCCTCACGAGATGGATCGTTCACACTTTGATTCCACCGAGCGGTTCTCCTCGTCTTTACATCATCGTGTTTACATCGTTCGTGATTCACCGTCGACCTATCCGCTTCGCTTCCACATTTCAAAGATAACATTTTCTTGGTTCCTTTTTTTGCTTCCGCAACGATTAGAAAAATTCACGCATTCGAGACTCTCGAAATGCGCCCGATGACGATTGAGCGGACGAAATATTCCACGAGTAGGTTGTTCCTCTACGTGGTTGCAATTGCGGAAGGCCTCGTCGTGATGTAACTGTGACGAAGGCTAGCATCATCGTAGTTTCTTCTCTTTCGCTCGCCTTTTCTCTATCTATCTATCTATCTCTATCTCTCTCTTTTAGGGTCTCGCAGGTCAGAAAGACTTCGCTCCGAAATACAAGGACTTGGGAGAGGAGGGTCTGCGGGAGTAGGAAGCCAAGGGTCGATTCTCAGGGGGATATCGACCCGCGGTCGAGGGGTGAATTGCATCAGACAAGCCTGCAACTTTCTCTCTCTCTCTCTCTCTCTGTCTGTCTCTGTCTCTTTCTCTTCGATATTCGTCATCCTAGCAAACTTTTCTTCGCCAATGTCGCACGCTCGTTTCGTCATCCCTAGTGGGGTGGAGTGTTTACCTCCTCGCGACTCGCGCGCGAGTTATCGCCGTGTCGCGATTACGAAGGAAAAACAATCTTCCGTCATTGGCGATCTAGCGAACGAACCATTGGATAGAGCGAAGTGGAGTCGCCTTGGCATTGACGGTAACAACGAACGGAATCCAGAGACGAATCTCGAGGGCCGATTTATTTTCATCGAATTCCTCTAACGGTAGTCGGTCCTTGAAAACCGAAGATAGTGTCGCTTGGAAATTCGTCGACGGAATCTTAAGTTCGAAGGTTACGAATGAGTCGAATGTTAATTCGCGGATAAACGATGCGCAGCTGCTCGAGACAGATCACGAATGCAAGACCAATTTTCTCTTTGCTCGGAACAAAAACATCTGGTCAAACATCTCCGGAGTTAAGCAACGCTTGCCGTTTCGATTACATCGTAAATCTGGCGAGCGGGGCGACGCTTCGATTTCCGTCGTCTAGGGGTTGAGATGGAAACCGCAATGTCGAGAAGGAAGAGTGCGGGAGGAGGTGGAGGAAACGTCGGCGGGCCTAGACGATTTTCTTGAGAATGCCGAGAGAGCCCGCGGAGAGCCACTCGGGTCCCCGAGATAATATCTGCATTGTACGAAGTTTGATTTAGGAGGGTCCGGACAATGATACGGGGCCAAAAGATGCCGTTGCGCGCGAGCGCGAGGGATTTATCGAGATATTATCGCAATATCGAAAGCCCCCGTCGATAAATCGCTTTTACATTATAACGTCATCGGGAGCGGTGCTCGCATAAGCGCGTCCCATTCTTCTCGTTTGGTCCACGCGATGCGATAATGAATTGTCGCTTCATCGTTTCTCACCAGGAAGTAGAAATTAACAATCGATTTTATGCCCTCCCTCGTCAAGGACAGTGTGCAGGTAATAACAATCAATGCATTGCGGTTCCTTTCGGAATGAAACTCGATAAAACTACCGGAGAATTTTTCTCGGCACCGTTCAAGCTCGCTTTAATTCACCAATGAGATCCGTACGACGCGTTTCGAAAATCGAATACCCGTTCTACCACAATCCTCGCCGTGTTATGCAGATTTCATTGGCGTAGTCACGTTGGCACCCGCGTGTCCTCGCGCCCGTGTGGCTTTTCACATGCGAGGAAACTCCTGGAGCCTCCCGCGCTTCCATTCACGAAAGCAGGGCTACAGCTCCTTTCGCGCGCCGCCTCGGTTTCGCTTCTTTTCGCCGAGTTGCATCGAGAGACCTACGAGAATCGGTATTTAAAAGCGAATAATAAAAGCTCACTTCTCATTATGAGAACCGGCGATATAATCCGCGAAGACAATTCTCGTTAACGATCCAATTCTCCGCGGACAATTAATCGTAATTCTCTTTCTCTCGAACGATTTACAACGACACCAAGACGATAAATGAAATTCCATCTTTCTCTCGCGGAGAAGGCAAGAAATATTGGCGAGATGTGTGCTCGTCGCGCTTGCTCGAGTGTCGGTGCGCGCGACTCCCTTTTTTGCATTCTTCTCGAGCGGGCGAGTCCGTTGCGTAATTTCGCCGGTGCATCGGTATGCGAGGATAGGTTATGCATACAGATATGGTATAATAAAAACCGAGCTTCTCCTTCTCTTCCTCTCTCGCGCGTGTTTCGTCTTCTTCCTTCTTTCTTACTTACTCCCTTCGCTTCGTTTCTCCTCTCGATTCTCTCCGCAAAAGCGGCAGTCGAGTTTCTCGCATTTGGTCGGTTTGTTTTGTCACTTGCCGGTGTTTAAAATCTGTAAATAAGGAGGGAGGGAGCGTGAGGACGGCAGAGGGGAAGAGAAGATGACTACCGTCTCGTGAGTGTGGAGGGATAGGGTGAGGTCGTTCTATTTTTACTTCAGTCCCTCGGTCGCTTTTATCTCTTCTCTCCCTCTCTCTTTCTCTCCCTCTCTCTCTTTCTCTCTTCAGATCGCGCTCTTGGCTATCCAGCCGTGTTCCTTCAGCAGCGCCGTACCTCTCCAGTCGCCTCTCTTATCTCTTCTT
Source organism: Tiphia femorata (assembly GCA_944319695.1). Taxonomy (NCBI): domain Eukaryota; kingdom Metazoa; phylum Arthropoda; class Insecta; order Hymenoptera; family Tiphiidae; genus Tiphia; species Tiphia femorata. The sequence goes on along the minus strand of OX090895.1, from coordinate 10,256,200 downwards.
CTTCTTCCGTCCTTCTCGCGCTCTTTAGATTTCCTTCTATCCAAGGATACCTCCTTCTCTCTCTCTCTCTCTTTTTCGTTGCTTCCACAACGCGCCCATATAATTCTTCCTTTCTTGCACTCTCGTGTAGTTTTTTCTCTTCGTCTTTCCTCTGCTTCCTCTTCTTTCTCCCCTCGCGGACGTGACGAGTGTGTCCCATCTGGTATCGTCCCCAGCAGCAGGCCGCGAGACCTATCGAATCCTCTTCTTTCCTCACCTCGCTCCCACCATTTTTCTCTTTCTCTCTCTCTCTCTCTCTCTCTCTCTCTCTCTCTCTGTGTCTCTCTCTCTCTCCCTTCTCCTCCTCCCTCGCGTCTTCTCCTTCTCTTTCCCCCGCTCTCCCGCCTCGCGTCTTACCCCGACGATCGTAAAATTGTTTTCCAAGAGAGAAACCGGTTCCACCGAGATCTGGGTTCTGGTTTCCGATGTTGTTTACGCGCGGTCATAGACCGCCTTCGCTTTTCGAAGGCCCCGGGAGCAGCGGGTCCAGGCCCGTAGCCAGCAGGTTCACGGGCGGACCCTCCTTTAATTCCGCGACTCTTCGCGCCTCGGCCACCCCCGAAACTCGACCGGTTAACCCGTTAACCGGGTATGACGGAATATTTCGTCATATCAGGAGGACAAGCCCAATGTTCTTCGTCATGGAGAATTTTGGAAATGTGTCGAGTGCATTACGTCTTATGTCGTATTTATCCATGAAAACCTGCGGTGACTACGTGATAACAGTTTGAATTTACACAATTCAGCTTCCAATGCGAGTGTACCGGCATTCGTGTTAAGAAATATCATCCCGCGAATTCATTATTTCAATTTGTTTAATTGATTCTTTGTACATTGGAAGTATTCGATTTGTGTATTTTCTTAATATGTCGTAAAATATTTTGTCGAAATAAATGCGATTTTCGTTTATTACTTTAGGCGTGATGATATAACTTTTCACTATGACGAATAAAGTCCCCGTTCTTAAGCGAGTCGATAAAGAGTTAATTCCTCGGTTAACAGGTTACAAAGTCGGGAGCTCATTTGGCCTCTCTCTACGAGGGTGTCGGACCATTAGTGGAAACTGTGGATTTAGAATAAACGGGGTTGGAATTTAGAACTACTTGGAGAATTTTTAAGTTCTTCCTCTTTACCGCGAAAATTGAAGGACATTTATTTCTCAAGGATTCATTTACAGTTGTTGTTTCACGAGACATCGTAGGATTAGGAGTTTCCACGTTCACGCGCGGTTTACTATTTTTCCGAACCATAGATAGGAATATTGTCATCGTGCAAAAATTTCTTGGGCAAACAGTGACACCACGCCTGCGAGGACTCACTCGGCAAGCGCTCGCGCGTCCACGTTACTCGCGTAGATCGACGCGTAACAAACGTTTCGCTCGAAATTGATTTATATTGACAATTTTCCAAACTATACCATTCTTTCTTCGGAGTTCCGGGGATATTTAAATGGACGAAGCATCTCGGCTCGTTAACTTTGACTTTCTCCCTATTTTCGATCTTCTACGCGCATCGTCGCCCACCTCAATGTCGCAGACCTACTTGCATATGCACGAAATGTTGTATCCGCTTACTTCACTCGACTAAACTTCTCCACTCCTTATTTTACCTCCTTAGGAGTCTCGACAAATTTTTCCGTCCAGACCTCCAACTTGTCTCTCTTTTTCACCTTCTCGAGCTATCTCTCACTCCGTTCCTCGTTCGCGTTAGAAAGTCTTTGTTTACGGCGCCAGCGAGCGACCGGTTTTTTTTATCGTAAAAATTGAAGAGAGAGAGAAAAAAATTGCGCCTCGCGCGGCTGCGCACGCCTGGTCGCCGCGTAATTGCCTCTCGCCTTCCCCGGATTTGTGAGTCATTGAATTTCGTGGGGGCCCTGTGCGCGCCGAGCGCGTTCCGAAGAGGTTTCTAATTGGCGCTCGAATTCCGGTGCCGTCGTTGTCAGGGCCGGAGAGAAAAAGAAGGTCGGAGGGAAGCAAGCCCCGCTGATTAAGTCGTGAACCTCCCCGCGCATTCGCATTTCAGGCGTGGGCTCCCAATTATGTCCGCGGATGTCGATTGGCTTCCGATGACGGTGTACGGTGACATCGGGAAGAAGTGGAGCGAGTGTTTTTAAAATGCACATTAAGGGAATAATTGCTCTCACAACCTTTATCAAAATGAAATTCATGCTCGCTCGTCCTCCTGCTCTCCAATGCCTGTTTTTAGTCCCAGTAGCCGGCTGTTACAATGATAACAAGCGGGCTCACGAAAGCCTTACACCTTATGTGGGTCGCACAACGTTGCTGTCAACCTCTTCGAATTTATTTCGGCCGTCATCGAGATTATTTATTTTATTTTTATAACGAAAGGTTTACGAAGTTAATGGGGTGCATGCCTTGAGGAAGAAAGGGATTTATGTGTAAATTGACAGGACCTGCACACGTGGCCAGCATACTTCCCGAAAAGATTAAAAACGTGAGGTCGATGATCGCGTTGGCCGACCGATTCGAGAGTTGATTTTCTTTTCCTTTTCCTTTTTTTCACGACACTACTTCTCTCTTTTGCACGATACCCGTGGCGTGTCCTATTCAGAGATAACCGAGCCACCAGCTTCGGAGCTGAACGGTCCGCTTCACCATTAACGGTTGCCCAAAAACTCTATTCAACCCCGAACACCCTCGACACGACAAGCGCGTCATCGGGTCGCGCTCCCCCGTGCAAATCTCCCTTTACCCTTCGACCCTCCCTTCCACGTTCGATCCACCGTTTCCCCCCCGCTCGAGCACACGTGCGCCCGGGAAGATTCCTTCGTGGTCGCAAGAACAAAGAGCGAAAGCAGAAGGGTGTTCTGCAAGAGGTGGTGAAGGTAAAGGGAGAGAAAAACCGGTAACGAGATTTCTTCCGTTTTCTCCTTGTGTTTTCACCGAGAAACGGTTTTTTCGCACTCTCTGAAATACGCGAAGAACGAAGAGTGACACGAAGAGGAAGAAGGAGAAACGAAACTCTCTAATAATCACAAAGAGCAAAGAGTGGAACGCAGAAGAAGAAGAAGAGAGAGAGGAAATACTTAGGTGCACTCTACTTCGCCAACGACGCTCTTCGCGCGTCCACATCTCACGCCCACCCTTCTTCAGTTCTTCTCTAACCCCTCGACCGTTGCGTCCCTCTCTTCCTGGTTCCAGAAGCGTCGCGACGGCCTTTGTCCTCGGGTGCCTCGGCCTCGAATCGGGCAGTGGGACAGTTGTGAGGATGACGAGAGGGACGGGACGGAGCAGGGTAGAAGACGCGTGTTCGAGAGAGAAGAGGAATGTAGAAGGAGGAGAGAAGAGGAGTTTGTGTGCGATATGTCGAGAAAGGGAGCATGAGAGAACATGAGAGAACATGACGGAACATGAGAGAGCGGGTGTGATGTCACGTGGCGGTACGGCGATCGATACGGTGACGTAGGAGTCGCCAGGAACCAATAGCAGGACAAGAAATCCAGTCGCTCTGTACGGTAGGGCGACGCGCGGCGTCGGCGTCGGCGTCGGCGTCGACGTAGTCGTGATGGAACGACCACGACGTCGATTCACTGATAAGAGAGAGCATCGAACTCGCGTCTTTCCTTTGTTCTCCGCCTCCGCTCTACTTTGTCCCTTTCAAGGTTCTCTCTTCCAGTTTCGACTTCTTCTCCGAAGGTCCTTTCTTCACCCTCTTCCGCGAGCTTCTCTTTTTTTATCCTTCAACCCCCTTTGGACAATGCGATTGCAAGGGTGTTGTGCTTTTTTCGCTGTCTCTCTACTCTTCTTGGAGTTTCTTTCCTCCTTTTCTCTCTGGACGACTTTCAGGGCGGCTTGTCCTTACCCTCATGTCGTACGGCTGTCTCTTATTTTTTCTTTCAATCCCCTTGCTTGCGCTTTCCGTCTCGTTTCTTTTGTGTCCTTCCGACGTGGGTTCTTTCTTCTTTCTCTTGGCGAACTTCCGGGGTTTCTCTTTCTTCCTTCTCTTTGATGGGATTTTATTTTCCTTCTACAACTCCCTTGGGGTGACGTGATAATGAGGACGGGGTTTATGTTTTTAGATTTGCTTCGCTTCTTCTTTGCTTTCTCCCTTTTCTCTTGATAAATTCCTCGGGTTTCTTTTTCCTTTCCGTCTCTCGGTCACCCGCAAGGCAGTCAACCCCGGGTGAATCGTTGCTCGCTTCGACAGATTGCATTGTACGCTTGTTCTTTTTCTTTCTCTTCCGTAGCTTCGTCATTTGCTCCCCTTAATTCGTTTTGGTTGTTTGTCTTCCTCGGTTATCTCTCTGGAGAATCGCTAGAAGCGTTTTCTGCCGGCTTTCTCTCTTTCCTTCGGTTCGTATCTTCGCGAATTTTCCGTTTTTTTCTTTTTCCACTCTCGATTGTTATTCGACATCAAGCCGATGTTTGCTCTCGAGGATTCCGTATTCGAGTCTCTCTTACCTTTCCTCCTTACCTTCTGCTTGCCTCTGCGACTGAAAATAAGGGGCGGTAAAGAAAAAGCTTCCGATTGCAGTGCTCCTCTCACGAAGCTCGTGCTTCACGATTCCACTTTGTTTGTTCTTCTTCTCCTTCTCGTTCTCGTAGTTTGGAGTGAAGGTCCCGATGGAGCCTCCAAAGGGAGGTCTCCCTTTCGATCAGTTCTTCGAGGTTTGCGTCAGCACCATGGAGGTGAACTTTGTTAACTCGGCAAGTAAGGGAGAACGAGTCGAGAATTTTATTTACAATCGCTTGGGGATCCTTTTCTTCGCAACGTATAAATGTATTCCAATAGCGTGCTTTATTTTTCCAGACCGTAGAAATTCTCCTCAAGCCTATCCCGAGGGAAAAATTCGAAATTCTCCAATATCGCGGAGCACTCATCTTATTGGGACAAATTTGCCCTCGCCCTTCTTTTCATCTTCCTTCGCGCATCTTCGACACGTGGCACTCTATCGCGAAGCGGTTAATTGATCGACTCGCTAGCAATTACTAGCGCTAATTGGCACACGCTGATTTTCGCTATCGCTCTAATGAGCACAGAGTCGGCGGCTCTCTACGTCGAGTTCCACAATTCCTGTGGTCACTTCCATGGTGTAAAGCTCCAGGTGATTTCTTCACAGACGCTCGTTGACCTCGTCGAATTATCTTCTCGACGAGATAATCGGCCCGATGTGACGACCTTGCGAAGAGCCTCGTCTCAAACGCCGCTGGATTTTCACCTCTACAATTCTACCGTCTCGCGTGGCGCCGTATCGAGTCTTCTGCTTTTCTCGATAAGATGCGACGGGAGGATAAAGGTCGATAAAGACCGTCGTCGGAGGTTGCTCGCTGTCGATTCTACCTGGAAAATTTCTCTCCCCTACTTGCAAGTGGAGAAGCTACGCAATTACGATCGATCTCTCAAGATTACTCGCGATATCGGCTTCTCTGGTAGCACTAACGTTTGAAGCAGAAGTCACGGAGGATAGTCTATGAGAACGAGAACTTGGTGAAACTGTCTGGTGAATTTTAAAAGTAGAAAAACTTCTTGGCGAGTCGTCGGAGGCCTGCGATATTCCGTAGATATCGACGACTTACGGAAGCAACGCGCGCCACGAGACGAATCGCAGTTCGACCCTGATGCTCTCCGCGGGTAATTTCACGCTAATGTCCGCGAGATACTGCCGTTCACTGTGCTCTTCGCGCGAGCAGATTAAGCACGCCGCATTAAGCGTGGGCGTTCGGAAGGAATCGATTCGTTCTGAAGGAACGCTCGCTCGCTTATCAGGACCGCCTATCGCGTCCTCGGCCCCTATTAACCACTAGGAATTAATCCTGACGTCTGTCGGTCCGTTGCCAAGGGGCTGCTGTCGTATGTAAATTATCGGAGCTGTTCTCGCCAGAGGGAGAGAGAAATGGTGGAATTAAAGGAGCTAGAAATCTTTGTGGTAACCTACGAAGGAATCCTACCCCTTTTCGTCGTATTCGCCAATCGACGTAATCTATTTTATCTTTTTTTTTTTTTTCTCAAAAAAGGTCAACGATAATTTTACCTTTCTTATCTATTTTCTTGCTTTATCCGTCATAGACACCTTCATAGTTTCTCTCTACGAAAACAGTCGTGAAACTGTGCGGTTTAATATGTCAGCTGTGACACTTTTCATAACAGCCTTACATTGGGACTCATGTTCGTCTGTAGTTAATTTTTCGGATTGTTCAAAAAATTGTTCAAATTTCTCGTGAATGGTCGTTAATCGCTTCTGCGTGGCTATCAGTACCTCGATCCTACGAGACACGCGCGCGTCACCTTCGATGGCATCAAATTTTTCTTAGAGCAACGAGTGCCACGTTCTCGCCTCGTGATCGGCCCAGCTTACTCTCCGCGGTCTCTCACGGGGACCCCGACACGTTAGATGAAGAAGAAGGTAGCCAAGGCACATCGGCACGTGATTTACGCTGCCTTGCTTCTCGCCGATCCCGCGATTTATGTATTTTTTTATTAATTACCGAGCGCGTTACGAAATTTATTTACGATCGCTTCGTGCGCCACCGCACCGCGAATGGAGAGCGTTAGACTTTCTCGGCAAATAAGAGTTTATCGTCGAGGAAGAGTATCGCGCAGGGGCGGCCACCTCCTCGCCTTCTTTCACCCCTCGTTCTTCGCAAGACCATTCGTAAGAAAACGTTCGACCTAATTATGAGTGGACAATTTTACGTGTATTGAATATTGTTTGCTTTGATCAAGGGGTATGACCATGGTAACCAGCCGCAAAAATAAGCATTTGTTCAGCGTAAACTGCCGAAGAACTAAAGAAGCTACAAACTTGTTATTTAGCATTTTGTTTTAGTACATTACGAAGTTTCGAAAAATGCATTAAAACGGAGCAGTAATAATGAAATTATTATTCGTTAAACATAACGTTTCGTACTGCACTGTCTACTCGTGTCGACGATTCCGTCAGATTTCTACGTAGATTTTGCTAATAAAGTTGTTATACTTTATTACCTATATAATTAAATCATTATCTGTTTGTTTTTTTGCATTTTTCGAATTCACCTTCAAAAAACGTCTGTTCTTTTGGCTGGTTACCCCGATCATGCCCTCGAACGCCTAATAAGATTTAACAAGTGATTTGTTTACTGGCCTTTAGCCTATCCAGTACGATTCGGCATTAAATCTGATCTTGTTTTTTTCATCTTTTATTTTTTAGGCACGACCGTAAAGGGAGTGACTTATTCTTCTGCTTATAGGTAATTGAAATCGTTAGCCATTTTAGCATCGCATGTTACTCTCGCACTTGTCGTCATTATTATTCGCGCGAGATGTGCCGAGGAAGATTAGTTTCGAGGGGCCGATCTATTTATAAGATTGATTTTGTCGAGCGATCGCAAACATGTGGCGCATTAATTTCTTCGATACGCCGCGAGTCTGTTGGCTGTTTGAGTGCGCGTGGATAACAGGTCTTACACCCATTTCGCCATACGCTCGTCGTGCGCACTCACACTTTCACGCTCGAACGTTCATCCGTATGAAAACAAATTTCATTTTTATCGGACCTCTCGAGTTGCCGATAAATTGCACAGGCCTTCGATTTTGCAAATCGTTAAAGTTGTTGAGTACAAATCTATAAATTTGCAGAACCGCTTTTCAGTCATGTCGAATCTGCTTTCGAGTTTTCCGCATTAGCGCTCATCCCAGAGTGTATATATAGGTACGCACGAACCAACACTCGCGCGAGTGCGCAGCCACACGTGCGCGCAGGTACACCCAAGGCAGATAAGGCCACCTCCGCTCAAGCCCCACTCGGAGTAGGATAAGGGAGGGAAAGAGAGTAGAGAGGCGGAGAAATCTGTTGTTTTAGGCCAGACAAACAAGTGCTATAACCCGGCGCAAGCCTCTGTCTCAAGTTCGCCTCTCGCTCGTTATCCAGTTCCTCCGTTCGCTCGATCGTTCGTTTATCCTGTTAACCGTGTAATAAGTATGAAGGAGTGACTGGCGTGCTCGTTAAACTCGGAGAATGTGCCAGCTAATGTACAATTTAATTCAACTATGGTGAAATTGTAGTTGGTTTTTCGCGAGAAATCATCGCTGACAATCTCAGATAGGGAGAAAAGAGAAGCATAACCATTTGTTTTATTAACAAATTAATAAATACGGACTTTAATTTCTCATATTAAACGAATCTCAACCGTCTGAAATCAACGAATTCGTTCTACATACTTTCGCTAAAGTGCGAGCTTACGTGCAAGAAAGCATAATGATTTGTTTTTTTCTGCTCGACGAGTTCCCTCGTCGAAGACACTTAACAGATTATTCGTTCGAGTTTAAATAATTCGCTCGGGGGGAAGCCACTGGTGCTGAGCTGCTCGCTATCAACGTGTTTGGTATTCGAGTGAGACAGTAGAGCTCCCACGCTTCTCGTAATCCTTTCGATTTGCGTGCGCACAATTATAACTGTTGGGGTTGAAGGGAAGAGTACTCGCGCGGCCCGTGCCTCGGAACGGAGCGTATTACGATGCGAAGCGGTAATGATGTAATTATCAGAGCGCAGAGTGCATTGGAATAGTGGATTTCGCTGGTTCTCGGGTGAGCAGCTTACGCAACCACGTGTTACATGTAACTAGGAGATCGTTGAAATTGTTTGTAATAGGCCGCTGGGTCTTTGCTCTGTCTCACCCCGCATTCTCCGGTACCTTTATGAGAGACAACCAATATGCTTCGAAGCGATTGTGTTGGAGAGTTGGTATTCATTACTGGTACTAGGAGAAATTAGAAATCGTATAATCACCTTTGGAGTATTGTTCGAGTATTTATTTCCTTCGAATAGAGTTCCCAGATACCTCTTCCTTATTATGAATTTTCTTCTCCTTATATCTGCAATCGGGCGCGATCAGTGAACCGAAAAAAGGAAGAGCGTTTCCTCGTTGCTCACGCGCGTCGAATGGAATTTGGCAAAAGTATTCGCGCGCTACCTTTCGGTGGCCTCTAATTATATATTCGCCGTCCCCGCTGATAAAGTTATCACTTGTTCCGCAAATAGGGCGACCAAACAAAGGGAGAGAAAAGTCCTGTCCGAATAAACGGCACGTTCGATAAGGGGAGCATACCAGTTAGTACGCGAGTGATTACTCGGTGGGCTTATCTCTGGTATTTTCGGTCGATCGTTTCTTTGCGACAGTGATGGATTTCGATGACGGTCCTACAAATAAGACAGCATTATTCATACTCGGTGGTGAAATTAAAGACGACAGGATCGCCGCGTGTTTAGTTCGGTAAACTCGTAATCGTCGAACTTACGTACTCAATTTTTAGAAGAGACTGCAATTCTCCGCTCGATTGAAATACTTTAAGAAACATGTCTGGACGCATTGGAAAGCGGGCATACGAGACGCAATGCGAATTACCATCGTAATTAATCCGCTGTCAATTTCTTCTACAGTAGCCTATGCTAATTACTTAAGCATCTCGTCGGGCGGTGTCGCGATCGATTCGTGGTAACATCGTCGTGAATCGATACTTAATAACCGCATTGATTATTAGTTGCATCGAAATCAAGAAGAACTCGAGGGTACCGTTGACCCAAAGTTCATCGTGTAGTTTCATGTGAGAAAAAAAAAGTAGAATCGAAAATGCTCTTGGTCCTTCGACTTAGGAGCGCTTTCGGAAATAATCGATATCGTCGGTACAAAAGCGGCGCCGTAAAAGTTCTCCACGCGTGTTTTCCTCGGCCCGTCATTAAAAACAATTCTCTCCGATCTCATCGCCGATCCCTCTCGCTCATGGGATCAAGTGGCTCGAAGAGGTCACTCCGTAATTCTCGATCTATCGATCGAGACTCGTGTGCCATTGGCTCCTACTACACAACCGTTCTCCGCTCTTACACGCGGAAGCGTACACGCTCACGATCGTACGGAGTCTAAGCCTAGGAGCGGCATTGGGCACGAATTGTGTAATCTCTTCGGTTACAAGCTTCAGGTGCTCGAGCACGGAGATTCGATAGGCGCGAAGTGAGCGAAAGAAAGGAAACGGGGAGTAGATTGCGAGGAAAAGAGATGAGGAGAAGAGGGTGTAAACGGGAGAGAGAAGAAAGGATGAGAAAGAGAAATAGGGGTAGAGATGAAGAAACGAGAAGAGAAGCTCGCGAAGGAAAACTGTGACGAGAAAAGGTAGAAGGTGAATGAAAAGAAGGCGAGGACGAGGTGTGAATCACATGAAGAAGAAGGGGAGAAGGTGAGAAGGAGGATTGAGCGGTGGTGAGGAAAAGTGAATAGAAGCTTGCGATGGAAAAATGAGTAAGGGTAGAGGATGAAGCAGCGTGAGGAAAAGTTTGAAAAGAGCAGACGAAGCGCAGAGAAAAGAAGGTGGCAAGAAGAACAGAAGAGAAGGAGAAAAGAGAGGTGTGGAATAGTTGTAAACAGGAGAGTTTGACATTTCGCGGCTGGTGTAACAAGCCGGGCACACCCAGGCGCATGATAAATGGCGAGTCTCGCCTCCTCGTTTTTTACACGCGGCTCTCACGCGTGTGTGACTACCCACGGGAGAGAAACAATGGCGATGCGCTTATAACGTGTGCTCGCGCGCCAGTGCGCATTCGCGAGCGCGTGCATTCTATTGCGAGGCTTTTGGAGAGTGCGTTGGAACGTAGAGCTATTAGAGGTACCATAAGCATAAAATTGCGAGAACGAAAAGACGTTTCTAAATGCACGCGCGTGTGACAAGAAGAAAGGGGAAGAAACATTAGCTCATGGATATCACGAGCTCCGTGCACCGGCCGCTTAATTATCGCGCCTAATTAAACCGTATCGGGTTTAAACGATTGTAATTAATTGTGAGGGGCGTGGCCGGTGTAATGCGAGAGTTCTAGGGCTTTTGTTCTGTCGTTTAAACCTCCTGCGTCTCCATTCGTGCCCTCCGCTGAACGCGCATGCGCGTACTTTGTGCGCTTCGTTCTGTCGATGTGCGTCTATGGTAGAACAGGTTGAGGGTTTATAGTGATACCAAGACTAGGACGATTACGTCGACTGATGCTAACGAAGATTACGCGATTATCGAAAGATTAAATAGACGACTCACGACGCCACGAATCACAGAATGCGTAATGACGATTACTAGGGTTCAAGAGGATTTCGACACTTTATTTCCTTTCGGCTTAATTCGTTTATCCGAATAAATCGCAATTCGAGCTTAGATTTCCCGGAACCCGGAAATATACCTTTTAACGAAATAATTGAATATCAATTTTTTTCTTTTTTACTAAACCAAGCCGATGTAGGGGCAGCGGTCGTCGAAACATTCAAGTTCAAATGAAAATTGCCCCGTTTTCAATTTTCTCTGGAGGCACGAGTATTTCGTTACGAGCATTTAACGCCACTTAACGTCGCGAGGCGGTCGCCGCGGCAGCAACGTGTCCATCGAGCATGCAAAATTATTACTATCCTTTCGCAAGGACTATTCCCTATCGCGAGATTTACGCGTAGGAGTGATATACGCGAGAGTAAACTGCACGCGAGTCTCTCTTCTTTCTTCCTTCCTCGTCTCACCTCTTTCATCGCGCACGATCGTTCCGATTAAACACTTCTTCGCTGCGGTGGCAAGCCTTTCCACCTCCGCTCTCGCGGAGTCTCCTTGAAATTTTATTTCCGTCAGCGCGCGGACCCCCATCGACGGTAATCCGATCGCAATGAATTCCAGACAAACAGGGCAATTAAAAAGGCGCTCGTTGCTCGTACGCATTTAGCGAAACGGAGGAGCCGCGCGCGAGCAATTAGCACGCCCGAGGTGAAGACCAACGGGCCGATTAAGTGCGTGCGAAGGGCGCAGTTCCGCGCGCGCCTTCTTTTTCACTTGTTCGGATCCTCGTACTTTCGCGCGTGTAACGATGCTGGGACGTTCCCGAATGGGCGGAAGGACCTTCGAAAGAAAATGAAAAGTAATTGGCAGTCGATGCCAAGTCTAATTGACGTTAAATTAGAATTAATCGCTTGGCTCCCGCGAGCCTCCCGAAACCACTGAGCTATTAATTGGTTCAAGCCCATTACGAGGGTCTGTCGATTTTTCTTAATTTTAATGTTTGCTTCGAAGAGTGAGCGAGAGAGAGCGAGAGAGAGAGAGAGAGAAGTTTATTAACCCTGAGCAAGCGCTCCTAGGGTCCCAACAAATAACATACAAAGAATAAAATAAAAAGAAAACAAAACATCTCCCTCAAAAGATACACGCGCAAAAAAAAAAAAAATGTTTTCAGAGAGAGAGAGGGAGGGTGAGATGTTTTCTTGAATGTTATTCTTTGAAAGAAAGAAAAGTAAGTTTCGTGAGAAGCGCGTATCAGCCCGTTCGTCATTCCGTACTTTATTTTCCTGTGCGCTCAAGCAGATCTTACGCAGTGATCGCGCAACGTTGCGTCGGTCGTTGCTCCTTTTCACGCTTCAGTAATGGTCGTCGCGAGTCCGAGTGCGAGAAATTGTGCGTTCGTCGGGCGTGAAAGTGGGCGGGGTACACAGAGGGTGAGACTATTTTCTTTTTCTTTTTTTACAGGGAATAGTTTCGTAAAATCTGTAAGCAACTTCCGGAGATCGAAGAATCTGACGCATCGTTTCCCCTCGATGCTCTACATTCTTCGCATTTTATTATAATTGCTTTTTCATTTTTTAGTTTGTTTTTCTTTCTGACAGACGTGGAAAACCGAACTCTTCTTAAGATTGTCCCGAAGGTGTTATCTAGCCACTCGAGTTAGAATAATAATAGCGCTGCCGATCGGTCGATAAGATACCGATTAATAATGCTAGAAAGCGCTATCATCTTTGTTGCAGATAAAAATACACATGTGACGGATAAGTGGAGGAGTTAAATCGAGGGAGAGAGCGAAGATAATGCGGAGGTAAAGCTGGACGATACGCTCGCTCTTTTCCGTGCAGTCGCTCGTACTACGATAAACAATCGGTTACGCTAATTGTCGTTATCACTCGGTCTAATCCTGTATCGCGTGGACGGTACGGTCACGTTTTATCGTTTTCACAAATGTGGAGGGAAGGAAACACGGCGAATTTTTCTGGTACAATGAACCTACGATTGAATTACATCTACCAACGATCGGTAGTATTCTTGTTTTTCATCGAGGCAACGTCCGATATTCGTTCTTCTCGCTTTTAAGTAGCTATCGAGAAGATGCGTTATTTGGCCGAATCCGAACGTCCCGGGCAAACAGAAAAGGGGAAGAACGAAATCGCGAACTTTCACGAGGGGTCGTCGGCCGAGATGGTGTTGTTTGTCATATTCTTCTGCTTGTCGCTCGACACCCTCTCGAACTAGAGACGCATGTCGACAGGCACGTCCCTTGCCAACGTGGGACCATGTAAGACAAGATAAAGTTTGATCGAGGGTGGCTTCTCATTATTAATAATAGATAACCTCGCGTCGTTCCTTTCTATTGGCTTGGCGTCGATAAAAATCGCTTTCTACGCACTGGAATTAATCGTCGAATAAATTCGTCCTGATACATCCGTGGCAGGTAAATAAATAATTTACGAGTCCTTTATCTTCTTTTTATGTTTTCGGCTCCTCATCCGAAAATTCTCTCATTCGCTGACACGTCTACGCGCGCGCGCGTGAAAAGAAGAGATCGAAGGAAAGTAGAGGGCCGAAATCTCCTCGGTACTATTTTCCGCCCTCTTCTCCAACTCTTCTCTCATTTTCTTCCATTCTCTTCGCTTTCTCCTAGAGTTACAAGAACGCCCGACGTCTCTTGCCCTGGCGACACCTCCGGACAAGACTCGCTTTACATATCGTTCCAGGGAGATAAAATATTTCTGTCCGATAAGATACATTGAGTAAACACAGTGGTGTGTATCGGTGATACATGTAATTCGGTGACACGGCGATAAGAGACGTCAGCAGGCGCGCGTGAACGTGCGCGTTCACTAGTGTTTGCACGCGCGCACGCAAAGTGATCGCGCAAAGTGCATTGCTACCGCTCGTGTCGCGGTTGCAGCCAGGAGAGAATGCACGTCGTCGAGAAGATTCGTTATCAGCTAATCAGAGATAGGCTGATTATTTGATTTGACAATTTAAAAAATCTAGAGACTCTTTCGCGGGATGATGCGAACGAAGACGAGCGACGATAACTCTCGATACGCTTCGCTTTATCATTTCTCGAATGAAGAATCAGGATGACGAAGCGCACGAGGAGATAATATCGAGACGATTACAAAGTATCGAGAAAAAGGAGAGGCTGGCTGGTGCAATCGACAGGTTTGGCCGAATGATTGCATTCGTGCTTTTCCGAATGTCTTTCGAACGATCTTGAAGCGTTCGTCGATTTACGAGCACGGCAAACGAGGGTGAAGCTTTTCCGCGATATCATTCCATTCGAATGGCGCGACGCGAGATACTCGAGAAATGAAAACAACGATCGACTTGTGCTTCACGCTGGCTGGTGAGCGATACGTAGTTTCCTTCGTTCAACCGCGGCCCTATTTGCACGTTTACGCTCAATTGCGATGCACTCGGCTATTACGAGAATCAACCGTAATTAACATTAACCGACGAGGAATTTCCAACGGCAGATGGATTGTCCCTCGCCATTAGTCAGAGAATTTTCACTATATTCTAAAATTTCACGAGCTCGCATTTTCAGTAGTTCTCTTCGACGATCGTTTCCTTTCATCGTTTCGTTTGTCGCGGTTTATTATTATTCTTCATTAGGTGGAAATTATTCGATTAATTTATTTTTCCGTTTTAAGTCTTGGATACGAGCGAGTGATTGGGACGTAGGGGAGGAGCGTGATTAGGAATCGTGATGCCTACCATTCCAGGGACGTGCGTGGTGAACACCACGCCGTTATTTCCTATAACGGATTCTGAGTATGCCGAACGGCCGACAATTGGCCGGTGGAGCGAAGAGGAACGGCGACGGCCGCGGCGTATAAATTACGGATGTAATGGGCCCTTTGTTCTTTCCGGATCTGGAGCGACACGTGTACTGTTAATAAACCAAACGATATAGGCCATCGCGCGGGAACAGAGTTCGTGGAATATGTGGAAGAAACGCGGACAATTGAATACACAATTCACACATTGACAGGGGGAAGAGGGACGTGAGGAAACTTCACAAAATTAAGCTCGTCCGTTTTGACATAGTACTTCATTGTCTTTTCACATTTCATCTGTTATACGCCTTCCGTAAACGCGATCATTGTAAAAATTTAATCCTGTCAAGTTGTATACAAAGTTCGTCGTTCGAAAATTTCTTGACAGTTCGATCGATCTTCCAGAACTTTTTATTCACACACTCTCCTAATAAGAATCGGCACGGGTCGAACGTGTTTAGGCGCTTATTCGACATTCACGAAGAACGCAATTGGCTCGAAGGCCAAGACGTAGTTGGAACTGCGCGAACGCCTGGAAAGGCATGACCGTAGAAACGACGCGTCTAGGAAAAATATTTTTCTAAGTCGTGCACGCGCCTCGGACGATTAGAGTGGGAGGAGGCAAGAGGTGAACGCGTTCGTTGGGCCTCTTGTCGTGAGTCACAATAATGAAGCGCAGACGGTAACACGCGTTCGTGACGCGGCTCAATCGCCGACAGAATGCGCGACAAGATTACTTGTTCTTCGTCAGCTCGCGCGCCAAACATCGATCCCCCTTCCTGTCCGCCGATAAGAGGAGGACGTGCGGAGTTTCGCGGAGACAAACCGTGGCGGCTCCCCACGAAATTGGAAAGTTAACGAACGACCGCATCCTCTCTTTTTTTTATTCACCCCGCCCTCTCTTTTCTCTCCACCAGAGAACCCCAAAGTCCAATTTAATTATCGATGAGCCGTGAGTCCGGCAAGAATTAAATTTTACGCTGACCAGAGACTCTTTTGCTTCGATCCTACGTCAATTTGTTCGTGGCTACTGTCCGCGCTTCGTAACAGATGTGAAATTTCGCAAGCTGATTCGCCTTCGGTCGTAAGGTAGAATTAATATTTATCTATTTATTTATAAGATTCGCGCGCGACGAGTATACGTCGCTAGAGAACGAGGAATGCCGGAACCCCTGGGAATCTTCCAAGGTAAACAATTTCAAATGCGAAGGAAGCGAGCGCGCTTCGTCGTGCCACCAACGTGTGACGCATACGTTCGTATTATTTCACCGGGGCAATTTGATTTCTTGTAAAATCCTAAGCAAAGTCGCGATTGCGAGTTACGACGAGACTGGCTCATAAAATGCTTTCTTTTTAATCGTGCTCCCACCACTGCAGCCATTAAAGCTTAAGACATGGTGTAAGCCGGCGGACCGTCCATTTTCTCGTTCCGTTTCTTTTTCTCCTCTTCTCGAAGGATCGTCCTGCCCCAGGCCACCCCGTCGTTTTGGTCGTCGTGCCCGGGCGCGTCGTTTTGGTCGGTCGTGCTCGTTCGCAGGTGAGTCATTGCGCAAACTATCGAAGACCGAAAGCACGAAATAGTAGAAGCAGAAGGGGTTCGCAAAATAAAATAAAGCAAGAAGAAAAAAAACAATAACGGGTAATAGGCGAACAGGACTGTGCTCGAAGCACACTTTTCTCTTGAATTACAAAATGTCGCGTAAACTCGACGACGACCAACGAAGGATAAGATAAACTAAAGAAACGAGACACAGGCACGCTACGCATTGACCGTAATAATTACCGTGGAACGTGGTAATTAAAGAATTACTGGTTTTCGTCGTAACCTTAGGTATCGCTTCCTCTTGTAATCCTTCTGTCCCGATAAGAATCTCGAGCTCCGTTCTAGCACCGTTCCTTGAAAGTAAAATGGATCGTCCCTCGAAGTTTAGAAGGTTGGCCCAGAAATTATTAACTCCTCGAGATAGGAAGCCACTTAGGATTACATTCACGAGGGACATGCAGTGTGCAGCGGCGTTGACGTTGGGAGGAGCAGTCTGGCCGTTCGATTTGGCAGAGAAACGAAGGCCGAGAAGATCTCGTGATTTGCGAGGAAACGTTCCGATCTGGAGGTTCGAGGAAAACGAGGAAGGGAACGTTGACGAGAAGAAAAGGGAGAACGAGGAGGCTAACGGGTCGACCCGAGCCGACACTTAACGGATCCGACGAATGGACTAAGGTACCTCGGAAGGTACTCTTGAAGGCTTATCAAAATTTTAGAAAGCCAAGCGTCGAGAGAGATACCACCACAGGGCGTCTCGATGTCTCGTTTCGATGGCGCCGCTTCGGGTACCGATGAAATACTCCAAACTACTTTAACCTTCCGTCTTTTCTTCCACGCGTGAACTAGCGAAGGAAATTTGTCCGAGAGGAAAGGGCCTACGGGGCGCATAAATCCTCCTTTCGTCCACTGATCCGAGGGAAATATTTACAATGAGAAAAATCGACGAGTTCTACTCGCGGATCCATCTTACTCTGTTTATACGTGGCCTAGGGACATTTATACTTCTCAGCCCAGAAGTTTTTACTTCTCGGAGCTGAAGAGGAAACGTGTCGAAGGTTTTGAAAGACAGAGAGAGGGAGAGAGAGAGAGAGAAGGAGAAGAAGAGAACGAAATGGAGACAGAGAGAGTAGGGGAATCTCTCGCCAGAGTGTCTCGGCGAGTCGTCGCGAACGTGGGCGACTCGCCAGAATGTTTCGTTGGCCAAAGCGCGGGGCAAAGGGAAAAAATGCATTCCGCGAAGGCACACGTTGAGAGAGAAATAGAAAGAAAGAGAGAGGAGAAAATGAGAGGAAGTTGGTGCCCGCACGTTCGCGCGCGCATTTCCATCCCTCTCGCGAGTCGAGCGTATTTTCTCGCTATCCTTCACCTTTCGATCGTTCCGCAGCTTCCAGTCGCGATCCTTACCGGTAAACTTCAACTCGGTATCTGCCGTTTCTTTTCTACATTGGCAGTATCGCAACGATTGCCGCGAGAGAACGCAGAAGCGTCAAACCCATCGACGAGAAGTAGATAATCGCAGCATATTTCTCTCGCGCGCTCCATTACGTCGAATGCACCGCGGTGACATTGATATTTGCCGGCGATCAGGTGCGTTACGATTCGCTGACTACCGCCACGTTAATGACAAGAATAACAGTAATAATAATAATAATGATAATCGACTGACTCGTTTCGAGCGTTGAGCCAACCACCGACCAGGCCTGCTTTTTTCTCTGCGACTATAACTGCGCCATATAATTGCGGTCAACGCACTTTCCTGGCTTATCCCAGTTTGTGTACGTTCGAGCACTTATCGCACAGTAATCGCGGCGAATAGGCGCGCGCGCGCGAGTGAGCGAGGAGTAATTTATTACTTACAGATCGCTCTCGGTACTGTTGATTTCGTTGTCACGAATCGAACGTTACAACGCATTCTGGCCAATTCCGGCAGATACATCCACCTGTTGCGCGCTCTTCGTCTCGACGTTGGTGGTTACGCAACCACGAATTAGCATAATTGGTAGCGCGCGTTGTAAAGGGATTAAAATAGAAACGTCAATTATTCGTGGCCCTCCATTGACGAGGTCACCGAATTTTCCAAACACGTCGATTCTCTGATAAAACGTCACGTTTCCGAGGGGGTTGTTGTTGGCTTAACCTTGGCGCAAAGTTCTTGGACGAATCTCGAGATAATTTTATCGCTCGCTACTTCAAACGGAAGGAATTAATTTGCGATTCGTGTTGACATCCGTGGCGTGGTCCGTCGAGAGTGGTTGTTCTTACGACGAACCTTGGAGGCGCCTCTCGCGCGGTCATCGGCATCCAGTCCGCGACGCGCCGCTTCCTTCGGACGCCGGCGCCGCGGCGCGACACCCACGCCGAATTTTGACCTCGAGCCGGCGCCTCGTTCCGGCCACGGTAGTTGAGCAAGAGAGAGAGAGAGAGAGAGAGAGAGAGAGAGAGAGAGAGGGACGAGGAGAGAGAAAGTCAGCGAATGGAACCGGCTAACGACGTGCCTTTGGTAATCTGGGAGATTTAGTGGAAAGAGTGAATTTGAGAACTCGCTGAATCTGATAATTAAGAATATTACGGAGCTTGGGAATTGCTGAGTAAATTAGCTCACGTTAAATAGAGTTATATTTGGAGCTCCCGTTTTACACGGACACAGGTGCGATTTTTCCGTTCTAACCTTTCAGCGACGATGTTTATTATTATCGTCTCTCAAAAGGTACGAATTACGGGTGATTTGACGTTGTTAGCTCGACCCGTGTCTCGCACGGTGCGAGATTCCGTTAGAGAGCATGTTTTCTTTGAAACGTCGAATTGGCAAGTCATCTCACGGGCAACGGTGCAATTAAATAATCCGGCAGAGAGAAAATGACGTCAACTCTGACGAGGATGACATCAACTGTTGGCCAGAGCGTAAACAGGGGCATATCAGTGCACACGCGGCACTTGCGAAAAATTGTGTCATCGCAAATTTTGCACGTCAAGGCGCGCGTGTTCTCATGCCAAGTGGAAGGCAATTATCTCTTGATCCTTAGCGTCATTTGGTACTCGCGATAGTTTCAGTTTTGGGCCGAGTAAGAAAATCGAGGAAGCTGGGCGTCGCGACGCCGTCGACGGGACTAATTTATTATTCGCTTTATCCGTTATTTCCGTACGCTCTTTCGTCCTTCGCGACGAACTTGAAACGCGAAATTTCTTTCCCTGCTTTCGTGTCACGAAGATGCCATTAGAGGCTTGGTTAGTTTCGACGCAAGCCAACCTCGAGCACTTGTTAACCCATTGCCGTGCACTTTTAGTTTTAAAATCGTGCCGAGAAAGGCAATTTAACCGTAATTTGTTTATCATTACTTTTTTTTCTGTACTCGGAGCAAATCACGGCTATGGCTGTTATTAATGTAGGACGGCTATAGCCGTAATTCGCCTACGTATCGCCAAATAATGAGACCTTTACACCCGTTCTTTGCGGCAATGGGTTAAATATATCCGTTAGCCGAAAAAGGAGCAGATGTTTTGCGAAATCTTTTGCGTCAGTTCTCAGTGGGAGAAGTACCACGAAATTTTCTTGACTCGCGAGCACTATCGACCGTAGATACGTCAAGTGATTGTGTAGCCGGTACCGGGGACGGTGACTGGGAACAAATTAATTTAATTGTTAATCAATAATTACACAGCCATCGCTCACATTCTTGGGTTAAAAGGCGTCTATTTATCTAACGATACTTTCGCGCTCGTGCTTGATTCACTCAAGGTTACTCCAAGCTAGATACCCCACTGTGCTACTGTGTAACGCGCGTGTGGATAGTTGCGTGGGGGCGTGCGTAAACACGTTTATTACGCGAGACTCCATGGAGTGGGCTGCGCGCGCGCGCCCGCAGGATGGACGAGGAGTGCACGAGGTCGGGACGGATTTCACGATTTTTGGCGGAGATGGCGGCCGGCATGCGATGGAATATGGCGGATATTGCGGCAGGTTGTGCACGACCTTGAGAGGTCATGAAAGAAGATGCACTCGAATCTCGAAACTCTCAGAAGAGTATTACCCGTTGATTTTAATCCGAGGCGAATTTACCTGATCCGATCTTTTGTCGCTGCAGCCTTTTTCATTATTTTTCATTCTTCTTTTTCATTGAGATACAGCGAAAAGAATCCAATTTATGCAAAGCAACCATTTTACGTTCTTAGAGCAGGTAGCGCATCTCGTTGATTGGATACACCCGATGAATTCCTTCCATTGGTCCTGTACTACGAATATTTATAATTTATAATTGCCACCACTTCCATCGTCGTCTTTTCGCTTTTGCTGCTCCTCCGATTCTTCGAAAATTGACTTACAAGGAAACGGCACGAGGTGTCCCCCTCGGATTTCAATGCCGTTGAAATATGTTGTAATCTAGATCAAAATAAGGGACACGTTTTTTTTTATACGTGCCCAATCGCACTTTTAGGGGGTGAAACACCCCTTTGAAAAAAATCGGTTTTCTTCTTTCGGACCAAATACTGTGAAATCTATACGAGATAGAAAAAAATGTTTTAGACGAAAGTTGAACAGTTTCAAAAGTGCTCAATAATAGTTTGATCGGTTGTTTAAAAAATATTAAAATTTTCGATATACCCCTCCCCCCCTCATAATTATTTTGCAATTGCAGAATTTTGTTTTGACCAAGCGAAAGGATATTTTATTCTGAATTCAACCATATATAATAATGTTACTTTCCGAGATACGGACTTTTCGAAAATTAGACACAAATGCCCGCGTATACCGGTAACGCGCTATGCGCAGCGCTTATCTCACTCGAGATGCATATATGAGTCTTCAATCGTGAAAGCCGAGAATGTGCCATCGGTACTTTCGTCTTTTCTTCTTTCGATTTTATCGTGATCTAATAACAGATTAATAACAAGCTTGGCTTGTGTCACAGTTGTTGCGTGCGATATTTCGAGTGTTGGAAAGCATCTAGATTTTTGCAATGCAAGTCGGTGATATTTATTAATGTTTAGTTTCCATTTGACTTATTGTCTCTATGCCAATATTCCACTAATACTGAAAATCTGCGGAATATACTAGCACGCTTTCATTATCGTATTATTAATTCGCGTTTTGTATTGAGTACGTAGTGCTGGTATGTATGTAAAAACACTGTTCCCAATTAGGATTAGGGTTAGGATTAGGTTAGGTTAGGTTAGGTTAGGATTAGGTTAGGATTAGGGTTAGGATTAGGTTAGGATTAGGGTTAGGATTAGGTTATGATTAGGGTGAGGATTAGGTTAGGATTAGGGTTAGGGTTAGGTTAGGTTAGGATAGGGTTAGGGTTATGATTAGGGTACTAACCTAACCCTAATCCTAACCCTAATCCTAACCACCTAACCCTAATCCTAACCTAACCTAACCTACCTAACCCTAACCTAACCCTAATCCTAACCACCTTTGCGCGATACAATATTATGTCTTAATTAATATTAATATTTTTCTTTCAAAAACAAATTCTTTTCTTTGTCACTTGGCTAATAGAGCAGGCATTATATAAACACATTTAAAAGAAATACAGAAACGCGAATTAATAATACGATAATGAAAGCGTGCTAGTATATTCCGCAGATTTTCAATATTAGGGGCATATTGACATAGAGTCAATAAGTCAAATGAAAACTAAACATTAATAAATATCACCGACTTGCATTGCAAAAATCTAGATGCTTTCCAACACGCAAAATATCGCACGCAACCACTGTGACACAACCCAAGCTTGTTATTCATCTATTATTAGATCACGACAAAATCGAAAGTAAACTAGATGGAAGAAGAAAAGACGAAAATACCGATGGCACATTCTCGGCTTTCACGATTGAAGACTCATATATGCATCTCGAGTGAGATAAGCACTGCGCATAGCGCGTTACCGGTATACGCGGGCATTTGTGTCTAATTTTCGAAAAGTCCGTATCTCGTAAAGTAACATTATTATATATGGTTGAATTCGGAATAAAATATCCTTTCGCTTGGTCAAAACGAAATTCTGAAATTGCAAAATAATTATGAGGGGGGGAGGGGTATATCGAAAATTTTAATATTTTTTAAACAACCGAAACAACTATTATTAAGCACTTTTGAAACTGTTCAACTATCGTCTAAAACATTTTTTTCTATCTCGTACATATTTCACAGTATTTAGTCCGAAAGAAGAAAACCGATTTTTTTCAAAGGGGTGTTTCACCCCCTAAAAGTGCGATTGGGCACGTATAAAAAAAAACGTGTCCCTTATTTTGATCTAGATTACAACACATTTCAGCGGCATTCAAATCCGAGGGGGACACCTCGTGCCGTTTCCTTGTTAGAACGTCTCTTGAAAGTCGCAGCTACTTCTCGCGGTTCTTCCCTCCTCCCGGTACGACACGTGCAAGCCTGTTGATTCGCGCTTTTATTTCGCATTCTAAAATAGATGCGCGATTGCGTCACTGGCGAGTGCTCGCGGCGAGTTAATCTGTTAATCGACGAGTGCCCCCCTCGTTGCTCCTCGAAGCTTGCGCGCGCTCTTAGAAACAGCCATTGAAAAGATATGAAGTACGAAATAAAGAATATTGAATTAAATCGAGCGAGGCAGAGCCTGCTGTGCGCGTGCGCGCCAAGGTCGACGGTAGAGCGAATTGAATTTTATTTTCACGAATTTTAATACGTCCCCGAGGATTTCAATAATTACAGTGGGCGTTTCGCTGCACGTTCTTCGTTGAATATCATTAGGAAGAAAAAACATTTTTTTCATCTCTAGGACACCGCTTCGATCGCGGAGATTCTCGTCGCTGGTACAGAGATCGGTTGCATTTGCATTGATTTTCCGGTAAGCTTGGCATGATGTTTGCTTAGGTCAGGGAACCTGCTCGTACCCGAGGACACCAGCTAAATGCACAGCTGTGCCATGCACTTAATCGACATCACCGATGTAGAATAAATGAACTATATTTCGCGCGTGCTCGGATTCGGTCGGAGACGAAAGCCAACGTCGCGGAAGTTCGCAGAATTAATAACATTCGATGTGAGTTATTCATAACAGGTTACGAACGAGGGTGGTATATTAAGCAGCCGTGTGAACATCGAAGTCGTTCTTCGATGCATCTTCGTAGTTTATTTGCGAATACGACGCTCTTGTGACGGAGTTCGAAAGGGGACGTTGCAAATTTCTCCACGAGGTAAAACTCGAAGGGGCCGATGTTTACGCAGTCGTGGAGGGTAACGTCAATAACAACGATTGAAAAACAAGAATATCGTAACCAGTGCCGGAATTCTGTAACTCCGTAACGACAAATATCGCTATCGTTATCCACCGATATCGATGATTATCGCAAAAGGTTATTCGCTAACTAGTAGTCTACGACAACTCTCGATAATCTAAATCGTTGCATTCCGAAAAGCGTCGAAGCCAGCAAATTTTGGACAATTCTGTACTGAGGGAACGATGTTTAGTTACATGATACAATTATACCTTAACCCTTTTTTTTTAGCGATAATCATCGTAACATAGTTAATAACAATAGTGATATTTGTCGTTACGGAGGTACAGAATCCCGGCACAGTTTCGTGGAATTGTTTTTCCCCCTGACATCGTCTTCCCTTATTTTAATATTTGTCCGTGGATAAGGACTCTTAATATCCCGATTCATTGAACAGTCAATTTTGCTGTTCCTTTATAAAGAAAAGGAAATCGTGTGTATTGCCTTCGAACCCACGAGAGAATATGAAAATTCGCTGAAACGTCATTACTTGTACATCTGTTGCTGCATACAAAAAAGAAACCAGAACTAATAGAAATAAGCGTACGTTATCCTTCGCGTTAATTCGAATCAAATGAAATACCCCTCGAAATCGTAATACCCAACGAGCACAATCGGACGTTACATTGTCGAATTTTACGACGAAAGTGTCGCAAAGTTCGTCGAAAGCCTCGTTGATAATACGGAAGGGGTTAACCCGTTACGTAGTCGAGGATCGCGTTTTGCGATAACAATCGCAGAGTCCCGAGTTTTTCAACAACATCTACCCGGGCTGCAATGGAACGTAACGCGTGTGCGCGGATTGGTCGAGAGGAGATAGAAAGAGGAGGAGGAGAAACGTCGAGATGCGTAGACGATGCGGACGTCGCGACGCCTCACGCAGGATGACGCAATTCCCGCACCTGATTGCGGAGGATTGCTTTCGGATGACCCGGAAACCTCGTTTCTCCTTTCGCGGCAGATGACGCGACACGGGTGAAGGAGGAACCGAGGGGGAGGCTTATGCAATTTGAAAAGATTAGCTGTCTTTGGGGGCCGCACCTCCACGGAGTCGTGGACGCGATCGGAAGAGGAACTTATTTCAATGAAGATTTGCATCGTCGATGTTGGCGCGAATCAAGGAGGAAATTCAATTATGAAACGCGAAGAATAAAAGGGTTCGTGGGCGAGAACGTTTTGGAAAGCACGTGGATAACGTAGGTGTAGAGGAAATAATGCACCTTTGAAAATATGTTCTCTATCTCTCTATATTTTCATCTCACCCCCTAGCACCATTCGGTTTTCCAATATTTCACTCGAGTGCTTCGAAACGCCGATCCCGAAAGGGTTAACGACTTCGAGACGAAAACACGTTCTCGGGGAAGGAGGAGGGTGCGAAGGGTGGCGAAGAAAAAGAGTGAACGGGACTGAAAGGCAGAAAGACAAGGGGGAGAGAGCGAGAGAGAGAGAGAGAGAGAGAGAGAGACGCACAAATAGAAAACGGAAGAAAGAGAAGGAAGGAAGCCAACTAAAGGATACAAAAGGTGTGTGTAGCAGCTAGTGTGCACGTTTCTCTCTCTCTTTCTCTCTTTTACCAAGAGAGGGGATAACGGGAGGTAGAGGACAAACAGAAAATACGAGAAGGAGAGGAAGGAGAACAGGTTTCCGTACAGGCATGGCAGAACGAGCAGGCGGGTGGACCGACGTACTGAAAGGTTTTCAAAACTTTTCAAGGGTTTCGCTTGCTCGTACTCGCCGATGACGAGTGACAAGGTTTTATCTCGACGGGCTCCTCCTTGTGATTATCGAATTAATTCTATCGCAGTACTTTTCCGTGTAGGAGTCCGTCCATCCGTCCGTCCGTCTGTGAAAGGCCTGATAATTTCGTTGCGCGCGCATCGTTGCATCGGTCAATCATGTTGTCCGATCGAACGGTCAAAAAGGCAGGGCGCGATGCTCGTCCAATGCACTCCGTATCTTTTTTCTTCATTAACGGGGGGTGGTGGAACAATTCCGCATTGCGAGCGGAAGAAGGTGAAGTAGCGGGATGTTGGTAACGTGACGAAAGAGATTTATTAATTCACGCATCCTTCCCTATTTGGGGACGAGTAACTTTTATTTCTTCTTTCGTAGATTGTCTTTCACATTACTCTCTAGCCACTCGACCGGTTTTCTTTCGATTTTCTTAGACAGTTCGTGGACTGCCGATTACAAGGGTTTCAGCAAGGAGAACGGCTTACGAGATTTTAATATCGCGAAGGTACTCGGCGAATTTTCAAAGAATCGTCGAGAGAGGAGTTTAATCATAAATCTTAGAAATCGACCGTTAGACCGTGAAATTAATTCTCGTTGGATCGTGCGAATTACTTTGCGCTCTGTTCTTCAGGGCGATATCTTTGAAATCAGTTTTGCTTACACTTGCTTCTTCTCTTTTCTGATTACAGACGCATATATTGTTGATGGATGCTTTCCTCCAGAACAACAGGCTCGATCATGTATCCAGGGTGATGTCCTCGCATCCCTCGTATCTGGAACACTTTTTGCGCACTCAAAACTTCATCCTCAGGGGTGACGGACCACTTCCCTACGATTACAGGCATCTCATCGCCATTATGGTGAGTCCATCGTGATAGTCATCGGGACGAGCAAATAAAGTATATTTCGAAGTACGAAATTCCTCGTGTCTGTCGTTGAATGTTGCGCAAACCCAAAGGCTCGTCGAGCGTGAGAGCACGGTTGCTCATCGATCACGTGCATTTACCTCGTGTCGGGCGAAAAGTATTTATCTTACGAATTAAGTCGGCCTACCGAACGCGGATTCTGATTATCTAGCGCGGTCGCGTCGCTCCGATCGATCCCACCGGAAAGCATTCATTATCCTTCGATTCCTTTCGTTTTCTGGACTAAAGAGAGAGAGGGAGAAAGGAACTCTGCTTACCGCACGATTGCATCGACTTTCCTCAAATTATCGAAAATTACGTCAAGTTCTCGCCACATCGTGTAATCCTCTGATTTATTTCTTGTATGCGCCCTCCACTCCTCTACCCGTCCGCGAGAAGCTGATAGCGAAAGCGTAAATCGTGAAGCGGATACGAGTAGTGGACGATTTTCGAATAAATTCAAATTAATTCGTGGAATGTCGGAGAGTAGGCCGAGTTCAGCGGGCTCGTCTTCCTCCTTCTCGAAATTCTCGTGGGACGCGACGAGCACGCCGGCAGACAACGCTGGCGGAGGGTCGAGCCGAGGTCAAGCCTTATCGGTGGGGTTCGCCGTCGGAGTGCAGCGGTTTCGTAATCTTTCGCCGATGTGGACGCAAACGGAGAAAAGAAAGAGCGAGAGGAGAAGGAGAGCTTAACCGGTATCACCTAAAGTGGGTACGCCTCTCCACTCGGTAGTCTAATCGTATTCGGGAAACTTGCGGCCGCCTTCTATTTGCGATAATCGTGTGTAGCGGAACGATGATTTTCTATTCGCAATAGGCTTCACAAAGAGATCCCTCGTCGATTTTCGATTCTGTTTTCTATTCCGAGAAGCATTCCAGGCTGAGAGCTAGGCTTTCTCTCTATGCCAGAGATTCTATTGATTTTCTAGGGCAAGATGGAGCCGCGTGTTTTATTTTTATTTGAAGATATCTACCGTAAAATCTACTAGACGTTTAACGACACAGACGTTTCTCTTCGCAAGCGTGAAAAATTCATCACACCTTTCGTGTAACTCCCTCGTGAACGGAAGTCGAAATTCGTGTGGTTCTACGCGCGAATCCCCGCGATGCGTTTGCGTCAACGTTACGCGCGCCGGTTTGCTTGTCGTCGAAGAAAACTCTTTAAAATCGAACAAACAGCGCAATCGCGCGGTATTCTACGTCGAGCTTCGAAACTTCTGACGTTCCGACACTCTAGAGATCTGTCGATCGTTTGCATCAGCGCGCGTCGACCTTCGAGCGCCAGCTGCATAGGTTGAAAAAAGAAAAGAAATGTAGAGTGAACGAAGAGCAGGGATGAGGGCGAAGACTGTAGATCGACTCTAATTGCAAGAGTTGCGCGGCCGCGCGCGGTAAGGTGGCAGTAGACGCGGTGCGATAATTGCGATAAGATATCTGAAAAACAGCTTTCCTACCGGTAAACATTCTACTCGGCGCGGTAAGACACCTGTGCGCCGAGAGGGAGGTCCTCCGTGTCGCTCGACCTCCGCGGATAAACGTGCAATTATGCCGTCGTCGCGCGGTGAATGCGCAGGAGGGAGCGGAGGGCGTCGCGACGCACGAATATATGCATTAGTCGAAAGAGACACCGACGACGCTTGTTGTCCGTTGCGAGGCGCTACTCGATAAGATACCTTGTTGACGATGAAATCGATTCTTTTTCCTCGCTAGCTATTACCCTCGTCACTCGCGTAATTTTTCGTTTAACGAAAAAGGCGGAGTGGAAGAAATAGGAAGAAAGGAGCGCGAGTTAGGAGGACGTAATAAACGCGGGGCGTTTGTCCCGTGGCAATTAGTTCGATTCGCTTTTGCGCGAAACGAATGCGCAGGTGGCGAACAATTTCCAGTCGCGTTAGATCTCCGACGCTTCACAGTGTATACCCACTCCGTTACGATACTGGCGCTGGCAGGAGATAGAAGTACGCGCGTTAGCTCATTTGGCATTTTTCGCCTCGTTATCGCGAGGGTTCGCGGAAGAGATGATATTAATTATTACGCGCGCGGCGCAATTATCGTTACACTTTTATTATCGGCAATTTCTGGTCACGTTCTTCTGTTGGCCGGTGACGCGAGGCCTCACTCACCTCTTCCCTCCGCCCCCTATTTACACATGTGCAAACAGATGCGGAGAGATACGTAAATTATTATCTACGCGAGGCCCTCTCGCTGTTACGCCGTTCGATAGGAATGACGATTGACGAGAGAACTTTCGGGAACGGCGTTATCGTCGGAACAGTAGGCCCTGATTGGGTGCTGGGATTCTAGCGAGGATCGTTAATTTTAGAATCTTTTGCGCGTTCCTCGATTATTCCAACTCGGGTGGCGAGCGAGAAGGAAGAGTTAGCTTCTCGAATCGACGATTAATGTCGCAAGGATAGACGTGCGAAGTGAAAAAGAGTCCATGTCGATTTGGAGCGTGGCGAAAATTTACGTGACCGATCTTTCTCGATTTCTTTTTGCGATCACCGTTGATCCTACATTCCTCGTTAATTTCTTTTCACGAAATTTCCAAAGAAAACGCCCAATTCTACCAAACTCCTAGGACCAGAAATTGAAATTCCTTCGTCGACCAGAAATTCCTTCGTGTTATCTTGCACGTTCACCAGCGGCAAATTTCTTTATCAGGTGAAATCAATTCCGCCACTGAAAAAAATACGCGATAACGATCGGAAATCATGTGACAAGCCGGAGGAGGATTCGCTCGTGGCGAAAGCTCGATTCGATTCAGTTTGACTTCTTCGTCGATTTATCTCTCACTGGAAAGGGTCTGACGCGCTCGTCACCGCGAGAGACAGACAGTCTCCCGGTGTCGATCACTTTTCTCGATTCTTTCTTCCTTCCACGCACTAGGACGAGAAACGTGTTTTTTCCTCCTTTGCCGCACGACGCCCCCGCCAACCAGGTTCGTACATTCCCAGGCCTCTCCCTTATCACTTATCGCGACTCTCGAGTCGATCGATTCTGCCGCTTCGCATCGTAAACACGTGCCTTGTTTACGCGCCCCGCCGACAACGTGTGCTTCCGTTTCTCTTTCTCTCCACGTCACTTTCTCGCTTCTCTTTCTCTCTTTCTACTCTCCTCTCTCTATCTATCACCTCATTCCTCGTGCACGTATCGTTGCCCATTCATTATCCACTTTCTACCTACGCCCGTTCGTCGGTTTTTCTCGTCGCTCATCCCCTCCCCTCTCTTTTCATTTTCCATTCCAAGCAGGATTGTGAATTTTCTTCTCTCCACGCCCTGGAATCGTCGCATCGAAGCAAACCACGTGCTCCTACGTACGTGGAATTTATCATACACATTTTCACCTACCCTCCATATTTACCTGTTCACTTGCTCGTTCGTTTACTTATCGGTCGCTTGATTTGTCCCTGTCTATTTTACCCATCCATTCCCTCGGCCGCTCGTTTACCTATCTATCACCCGCTCACCGATCTGTCTTTCAGCTCAAACCATAACTGTTGAAATTTCTTTCTTCCTTTTCCATACAGTTTTCTCTCTCGCCCACGCAAACACGCCGAATAGTTAGAAGCTAACGGAGCTACTGCTTTCGTTTGCTTTTTGTATCAGTCGTCCATCCCTTACGCGTGCGTTGTTTTCGAGTTTTTTCTGTCCATTTCTTTCCCGACCGTTCGACGAAGGAATACGGTGGCTGCCAGAATACCGACGGAACACGGAATCATTCTAGCGTACGATGACGCCCGATACGATCGCCTTCGAAGCTCGTTCAATTTCGCGCCCCAATACACACCGCGTCGCCGACAATTTGTCTCGACGTCTCTTCTCGCGATCCCACCACCGTTTCTCCTGGCCCCGTGAACTCTTCACCCCTTCCTCGGGCGCTTCACGCCACCCACCTAGGTCGTCGATCCTTCGCTTCTTTTTCTTCTTCTTCTCCTCTGGCCAAGAAGATATACGTGGATTGGGGTCGCGGGGTGAGAGAACATCCTTGGAGGGTGGTAATCATTTTTGTTTTCTTCTTCGTCGTCATCGAGTTACTGGAAAAAAAAAACACGCGCGACGGATTTTCAGGAGATTTTTTAGTTCGCGCCGAGATTCTAATTACTCGCAGAAAGTGTGCCTTGGCGTGGAAAGTTTGCCTTGGTGTAGATAGGATTGGATCGAGACGCTTTTCCTGCCTCGATTTCTTTTTCTCGCACTCGCTCTTTCTGTCTCTCCGCGCGTTCCAATTAATTATTTTCGTCGCGGCTATCTTATCCGGAGGAAATAATTAGAAGGAGAGCGCATTCCATGGATGTATGCGCGTTTTATTACACACGGCGAAAACACGGCGCAGGACGGATATTCGTGCGATATTTCGAGGATTTCGAACGTGCAACGGGCCGTGGGGTTTTAATTAAAAGTTTTTCGTGATATTCGATGGCCCCAGCCGTGCTTGAGCTCTTACTATTATTACTGGTAATTTCGACGAACGCGCCAATTATGTCACGCGGCACGGCAGTTGTGATCTTTAAAAAAGAAATTTATTTTCAATCAACCACCGACCGGTCGGCGGAAGCTCTCGGTAAAAATGTGACGAATTTTTTATTTCAGGCTGCGGGCAGGCACCAGTGCAGCTACCTAATCAACCTGCAGAAGGGAGAATTTCTTCTTCAGGGCGGTGACTCCTCGTGGCTCCAAGGCCTGAGATCGATTCCAGGGAAGCTACAAGATCTCTATGAGATCAATAAGATCTTAGCCCATAGACCGTGGCTCCTTAACAAGACGCACATAGAGGTGAGTAAACCTATGCCGTCATCCTTTTGTAATAATTGTTCCGCATGAATATTCCAAGCGTAGTGGAACTCGTTCGAGCGCGTTCCAACGATTTTGTTTCTCGCTCGGTGAGATCGCACGGACCAAAGCGCGCGAGGGGTCTCTCCCTCGTTATTTATCATTTCGCAGCAACAGGACGATCGACGTAAGTGGATCGGTCATAGCGGATCGTCGTAATAATTTCGACCTGTTTACTCGCTTCCACGAGCACACACTCAGACGGATATCAAATGTACGCGACGCGATACGAAACGGAAAATAGAATCCGCCTACCAGATTCTCGCTTAGTCGGCACGCGCGCGCGCGCGTTCTACTCTAACGTGATTCTCGAAACGCACACGCGCGTTCTCCCGTCTCGCGTTTCTTTCGCCGATGGGGAATTGTATTTTTACAATGACGAATATCCGCGCGAATCATCTTAAAAAGTTTCGCATTTAAGGGCGGATGTGCGCTCGAACGAACGCGACGACTGATCTGAATGTTTGCGTGAGAGAGATTTCAAGGGGTCCGATTTATTTGCAGAAATTAACCAAAGGCGCGGACAATTGGTCCCTCGCCGAGGTCGTCCACGCGATCGTTCTCCTGGCCCATTTTCACTCCCTGTCGTCCTTCGTCTTCTCGTGCGGCATTAACGAGGAGCTGGACAACGTCACGGGCCACCATTACAAGGAGAACGTACAGGACAACAGCAATAAAGTGCCGCCTGCCAAAGACAAGCTCTCGAGTAGCCCGAAAAAGATACCAAATGGCGACGGTAAGACTGGTACGTATTGAGATGTTAAAACGTTTCTTCAGTTTTTATTATCCTTTCTCAAATTATCTTTTCAAGGATGCGTGCGCGTTTCTCGTTCAACCTTAGTACACTCGTTGTCGCGATACATGCTCACCTCGTAATACATAAAAGATACGCACTCTCGATCGATTTTCCATTGGATACCTCGATTAGCGCGTAATGAGCTTTCGAAGTTTCCAATAGCAATAACGTCCAAATCATTTTTAGAAACAATTCCGTCGCCACCCTCGTCGCCGAGCATAGTCGGCGAGCAGGAGGTCGGCGTGGAGACCCTCATGGAGCGCATGAAGCGCCTGTCGGAGAAGTCCGAATCCTATCAGATCACTCAGGAGGAGCTGTCCAAGAGATTCGAGACGGTGGAGACGCAGTCGGCGGAGCTCGCCGCGGCGCCTCAGAGGAGTAGCTCAGTCCTCGATTCCGACATCGGCCTCTTCATCGAGGATCCCACCTTTATTTATCAAGACTTCGCTAAGGTAAGAGATCACGTCTCGTTACTTCGTCACGCTCATTAGTCGTGAAGCCATTCCATCGATATCTTTGCTTTATTTCAATCTCGTTATCTCGGGACCTTGTATTTTCGTTTTATCAGAAATGCGGTAATGGAGGGCCACTTAGGACATCTCGACGATTTACGAAGACCCGCCTCACGAAGTTCTTCTCATTTTTTGTTCGTTTGTACTCGATTCGTTACTATCCGTGTCCCAGTTAAAAGGATTAATGCACATTTCACTGGTATGGCGATAAAAATGCAGACTGTTAAAATAACATTCACGTGTATTTATATGCTTCATGGATCGCGCTCGTGAGTAAGACAGTGAGCGCGTTGTTTCCGCCTTAAGTTGCTTGCGCAAGTTGCGATGAAGTTTTGATGAGGAGAATACAAAAGTACGCGTTCACGGGTTAAATAACGAACATTAAATTAATTCAGGGTAAAGCATTCGAACGTTCACTTCCTCGATTAGTTTACTCAAATAATTGCTACGAAGAATGAAAGAGAATCCGAATTACGGGTACGAAAAGTCATGTGTTGATAATTCGAAGGTGAGCGAGTGCATCGAGTAACGCGAACATACAGTAATTACTTTCACCGATAATTATTCCCTCGTTTACTGTCACTTTCGAGTCATTTCTGTCAGCTTTCAAAATCTTATCCTAAAGCGCCCGTTCGTTCGTCTATTCGGATAATCGTCAAAATGGAGAAGTGTCTGTGCGCGTCGCGCTACGTACCATTATATTTGCCTTTCGCTTCTATTGTGTCGTCACCGGTAAAACGAGGTATCAATGTGGACACGTGAGATATTTAATCCGATCGCTGAGTTGTTTTGATCCCGTTCGTCGAGGAGTCTTACCGCCCGATACTGCGCCTGGAGGCGCGATGATAAACACTCGAGCAGAGTCTTTCTCGGCGGGCGCGCGCGCGTTTCCCCAGATCGGCCTAGACCCATGTATGTTTCTCTTTCGCTCCGCTCGGAATCGAAAGGACATACCGAAGGCAGTCATTCACCGGCGACGATAAATATTTAACGGGCTTCGCCTATCGCGGTCATCGTTTTGGAAAAACAGACGTCCATAAATATGCATGGGGAGCGCGGGACGCATGCGCTTCGCGGAAGAGCGACGATGAGTCGGGCGAATGGCAGCAAGAGCCGGGCAAATTGGAAACGCGAGCTCGTCTTAATTTAAGGGGTCAGGAGAATTATTTAAAAGGAAGGTAGAGACGGCGCGGAAGAGCGGAAAGATTTTTCTCTTATTCCGGACAATCGGCCCTTTCGTCGAAATCGTAGAAGCGAGATTATTTTGCTCTTCGACGGTTCATTTGTATTTTTTCTTTTTATTTTTTCTTCTCTTCATTCCCCCTTATCGCCGTCGTTCCTTAACCCTTTCGCTACGGGCGACTCCTCCGCCACGGCGCTCCCGCTGTACGCCCGTAGTATCTGAGTGGCATCTTATGCAGGGCGACTATAGTCGCCCGTAGTACGTCGGTGGCATTCTATGCAGGGCGACTATAGTCGCCCGTAGTAGCGAAAGGGTTAAGGAAACGAGCCAGGTGACACTATCATTTTCACGCAGTTGTTGACTACCGTTCGTTCACAGCTAAATATATTCCCCTACGTTCATTTTTTTGTTCTCTCCTTTACAGCGAGGCCAGCTCAACGACATACCCACCTTCCGCGTCCAGGATTATTCCTGGGACGATCACGGCTACTCACTCGTCAATCGACTGTACAACGACGTCGGTAATCTCCTCGACGACAAGTTTAAGACGGCGTACAACCTTACGTATTACACGATGGGCACGCACAACCGGGTCGACACGTCGCGTTTCAGGCGGGCCATTTGGAATTACATTCAGTGCATGTTTGGCATCAGGCACGACGATTACGATTACAACGAGGTGAATCAGTTGCTCGAGCGTAGTTTGAAGACGTTCATCAAGAGCGCGGTCTGCTATCCAGAGCGCGTAACCAAGAGAGATTACGATCGCGTGATGCGAGAGTTCAAGCATAGCGAGAAGGTAAGGCTGATATTCTTATTTACTTTGTTGTCTGCCGAATTGAAAATGCTCACCTTCTTCTCGAGTCAAAAACTTAAGGGTAATTAATGTGCCTCTTACCGAAGAATATTTTATATTTCACATTAACGTTCGAAGCTCTACTCGCGTGAAAGATCCATTGGGTCAAAAGACCAGAACCTTCGAGATTACTTTATTAAACACATAACAGTAGAACTACCAAACTTGTCAAAATGAGTGGCCAACAAAAGAGGCTTTCGTATGAAAAAAATTGGTAGTTCTAGAGTTAAAGAGAAATTCTTGTGACAAAATTTAATTAAACACATAACAGTAGAACTACCAATCTTGTCAAAATGAGTGGCCAACAAAAGAGGCTTTCGTATGAAAAAAATTGGTAGTTCTAGAGTTAAAGAGAAATTCTTGTGACAAAATTGATACAACCTGTCATTTTGACCTGTCGATACTTCTAGTGTTAACGATATGTTCTTCCACAGGTACACGTGAACCTGATGATCCTGGAGGCACGCATGCAAGCGGAGCTCTTGTACGCCCTCCGCGCCGTGATGCGCTATATGACCTAAACGGCTTACGTGGCGGTCCCTTCGTCTGCCTCTGCGCCTGTATGTCGGTCAGTTTGTCGATTTATTTTCTCGTACGCTCCTCGCGAACACACACACACACACACACACACACATACACACCCCTGTGGATCCGCGTGCGAGGGCTCTCTGCGGCAGCGCCACGGCACCGATAAAGAAGAGGAGCAAAGAGAGAAGGAAGAGCGAAGCACACGCGCGCGTTTTTCATTTCACTCACACTGTGAACGCGCGTCTACATACACACAGGCGCACACGGGACACGTAGGTAGAGACGCATAAAATACACATTATACACGTACTCGGCAAGAGTTCAGCAACGGCAACAGCAATGCCATGCATCGTCTCTTGGCTCATTCGAGTGCCGTTGCTTTCTGGCACGAATTCTCCTCCGATATTCTCCATTGACTCGTATGGGGTGCGTCAACGAGAGGAGAGAATCCTACGCCAGTGGAACGAGTGAAGCGACGACGAGGAGAGAAGAGAAGAGGAGGACGGACGATTGAGAAGAGTGGCTCGAGCTTTGCCAGAGCTTTTCGTGCTTTTTCGTGGGAACCGTGCCAATTTGACGCACGTTGTACTTCCGCTCGTACACTTCCGCGCGTGCCCGCGCGCGCCTGTCTCCTTCGAGGGAAATTTGTCCGTGCGCGGTGTACCTTGGGACTGTTGGGTGCGAACGGAATAGCAGCGCGTCGTTGCGAAAAGAGAGATTTATTCCATTTGTGGGAGTGGCGCGCGTGGTGTGCGAGAAAGATCGCGAGAATAATTGTGAGGATGGAGATTGACGTTTGATGAGAATAAGTGAGAAGTAGAGGGAGAGGGAGAAAAGAGAAGAATAGACGGGAGGATAAGAGGTAAGAGGAGAGAGGACGCGTGGAATAGATGGAAGAGTAGAACGAGGATAAGAGGAAGGAGAGGTTTTAATTGTTTGTTTTGTAAATAGACACTTGTATTTTTCTACGTTCGACTATCGTAGCAGACTGTTATTTGCGCGTGTTTTCCGTTAATCGTTTCAGATCTGTTGAAGTTTTTCGCCCCCCCCCCCCCATGCCCCTGTCCCTGCCACCACCCCAAAAACCCACCCCGATTTTAGCGTGTTAAAATGAGGTTTTTCCCTGAATTATGAAGAGCGCCTAAAAGATGTATTTGCGACGTGTACGTCCGTTTTTTATGCGTGACATTTATTTGCCGTGGAACGCGCTACCACGACCGTCCCCGCGTCCGAGCGTGACGAGAAGAATTCGAGATCGTCCCTCGTTTTTCGTTCGCTCCGGAGCCTCGCGGAAAAACTCGAGGCACGGCCTCTTTAAGAGGAAAGGAGACTAACGAGAAGCGTGGAAGGCGCGAGAGTGGCGCGAGCGGTCACCGCGAATTTCCTGGCGGTTCCTCGAGCTCGAAACTGTCGGACAAATGTTCTTTCTTTCCTTATTCTGCGAGCGTCGGTTGAGATTAAGCGTGACGACTAAATTATACGAAATTGACGAGCGACGTCTCTGCGCGACGACGAGAACCTCTTTTTTTCGGCAAACTTCTATCGCGCGGTAGGAGAAGAGTGCTGTAGACTGCGCCTGTCACGGCTTGCTCCCTACCTTCCGTGGAGGCGGGGAGAAAAATTTAGATGTGCAAGAGAGAGAGCAGGGAAGACGGAGAGAGAGAGAGGGAGAGATGGAAAGATGAATTGAGAGATGAGAGAGAGAGAGAGAGAGCAGCGCGCGGAGAAGCTCGCGAACGAGTCGCAAAATTTGTCCGTACCCGCGCGCTCGCCAGAGAGAGAGACTAAAGCTGTGTACATATAAATATAACAATTTATTATCCTCGTTAATTTCAATATGACTCGTATTGTGTAACGGCGACGAGAAGCCGTAGAGAGCGAACGATGTAAAGGAAAGATGAAAAGAAAAAAAGTGTACCTTTCTTTGGTCGTACCCGCGTGTCGAGCAAATCTTAGATTGTAGGACGGATTCTTTAATTACGTTGGCATAAGGAGCCCACGTGTGACGTGGTCTCCCGCAATTAGGATTACAGGGGATTGCGGAAACGACATGCCTATCGGCTGTGTTTAATTCAAGAGGGTTTCGATGCCGCACGATTGTCGTCCTCGTTGTCGACCGGTGCGCCGGCATACTCTCGCCGCGTCGCGCTTACGCCGTAAGGCTCAAAAACGAATGACGATCGAGTCGCTTCGTCGGGACTCGCGCGAATTCTCTCTTAGACGCTATTTATTTATACGATGTGTGCTAACGTTACTCTCTTAGCGTTCGCCTTAGTATTCGGAATTTGTCGTGCGCAAGACGATCGCCCGATCGGTAAAAGGAGAGCGACCGATATTAATGTGTGTGCGTAAATGTGTAAATGTTAACAAAAATTCCACGTAGACTATCGGCAATCGAATCGCGAACTCTCTCTCTTTCGAAGGAGGGGGTGCGCAGTGCCTCCCCCCCTCCTTCCCAGTGAATTATATTCGATGATCCTTCGCTTACAACCCGCGATCGGTCGACAACGAGCGAGTTTTTCGGCGCCGCAGGTTTACGGAGAGGCTGTTTAAACAAATCAAATCCATATAAGTCGTTAAGGTACACACGGAGGACGTGGCACAAACTATACACGCGAATTATACGTGTTCTGTGATCAGCATATTATATATAAATATATATATATGAATATAAATATAAAGATAAATATAAATATAAATATAAATATGAAGTATAATGGGCGTGGTTGAGGAGAAGGAGGTACACGCGTACGATGTGAGAGAGGCTGAGGACGTGAGTGAGCCCGTACCGGGATACGCGTGTATATATATATACATGGAGATATGTGTATATACGCATAGAGTAGCGGAGAAGGATGGAAAGAGTGGAGGAGAGTGGAGAGCGCATGCGTGACGGCGTCGCGCCGCAGAGGCGGGAAATTCGAAGAGAAGAGGAAGCAAGAACGGTGCACGAGACGCGATTCGAACGGGGTAGGAGAGTGTCGGCGATAATTTACGTTGCGTTTGTAATTACAGCGTCTCCTTAATTACGTAACAGTGTATATTGCGCGCTCCGAATCACCGTGTATATCCGTGTATACGATTCGGGGCTTTGTAAAAGCGTGCCAAGGGCGACGCGTGCGAGAATCGTTGACGCGCACGTAGCGAGAAGAGAAAGAGGGCTGATCGGCAGGATAAGAAGTTGAGAGGAAAGAGGAACGAAGCATCGAAGTTACTTGGCTTGCTCGCAATTGTTTCGCTCGCTTCGAATAACGTGAAC
Organism: Tiphia femorata; assembly: GCA_944319695.1. Classification (NCBI taxonomy): domain Eukaryota; kingdom Metazoa; phylum Arthropoda; class Insecta; order Hymenoptera; family Tiphiidae; genus Tiphia; species Tiphia femorata. The sequence goes on along the minus strand of OX090895.1, from coordinate 10,217,958 downwards.
GAGAGAAGCGTGTGATTTGTCGGTCCGCCGGAAGGAGCAGCTTCGTATCGGCTCCAACGATGTACAAATTTATGCGAGAATTGGCGATTTCGATGCCTTCGGAATTCTTCCTCCAATGTAATCGTATCCGAAAACAATTGGTACCGAGTGAGCGGCCCTCGATCCTTCGCGATCCCGATTGCGTTTCGTTTACACCGCGGCTGTGAAATTAATTTAATTAGCGCTTCGATTGCTGCCTCACTTCGCAATGTCAACGTGGTCCCCATTCGTTCGGCCGACGTTTCCCTCCAATTGATCGACCGAGACCCTCGAGAGCGCGAAGGATCGCTTGTGAGAAAAAACTAAAAAAAAAAAGAAAAATGAAAATAAAAAGGAACCGATATCTCGGATGAGTGTTCTCGCGGGATCGCGAAAGCGTCGTCCTAGGTGTCGCGAGACGTGGAATCAACGTGCGAAGGCGAAGAGAGTGAAAGAGAGGGGGGGGGCGGGGGGAGAGCGTGAAAAGGTACGAGAAGGAGAGGAGGGTGAAGGCGACGCGCGAAAGGCTGACAAAGAAGGCCTTCTTCGACCAACCAGAGCGACGCGTACTTTCCTTTGTAAGGCGTACGTCTCTCACATATCACTTGGAAGAGAATTTTATGAATGGTGCCAGTCCCGCGTTCGCGCGCCGAAAACGAGATTTGCGAGGAGAATGCGTCGCTGAAAACTGTTTTCCGTGGAAATAGGGCGCGCGGTTTAAGTACGGCGAGGGCCGTACGAGGGAGGAGGGAAAGGGGCGAGAACGAAGCGGTGGCGGCAGCGACAAATCGCGGAACGACTTTACGTTTATACATAATATATATTATATATACACTCACACACGTACACACAATGAAGCCACAGACAACCCATCCCCTCTTAAGTGTCGAATGCCATTCCCTAATTTCTCATTTCTTTCTCGCGGGTGTTCGTCGTTACTCTTGCGTTCACTTTTCTCGCTTTTACTCCCTTCATCTCCGGCCCTCCGCCCTCTTTTTAAGAGCAAACGACGCGAACGGTGAAACGCGCCTGTCGACAGTATTTTTTGTATTTTTTAATTAATTCGTGGGGGGTGGGAGGCGTCGTTACCAGCGGCAGGGGGGTGAGCTGGAGAAAATAGGGATGAAAGCGTTCGGCGCTCGAGCCTCTCGCGATTTTCGTTTAATTCCTTCTCATTGTCCTTCCTTCTTGCTATTTTATGTCTCCCTCCCTCTCTTTCTTTCGCTCGTTGCCATCTCTCATTCCTGCCCTTCGCCACAATCTCACATTGAATTTCTCCTTCTCTTCTAATTTGCTTTCTCCTCGTTTCTATGTCACCCATGTCGGCCGTCCGACGAAATTTATCGCGCGAGGATCCTTCTCCCTTCTCTCGAACGAAGACTCGCGCTAGTGCGTTTCCACGGTATATCCAAGACCAAAGAGAACTCGACGCCCTAGTTCGTCCTTAGTCCCACGCATGACTCGCGGAGGCGGGAAATGCGCGGCGGGAAAATTCGAATGTTACGCGAGGCACGCGCGTCGTGCAATTTTGTAAATTAAACTTTGAATCGCGTCGCTTCGACTCGGCGAAGCGCTTCTTTTGCTTTATCTTCTGCTTTTTGTTCACTCCGCGGATTTACTCTCGTCGACGTTAAACTCGCGATTCGTCGTCACTTCTCCACCTTTCTTCTTTCCCTCCGCGCTCTTTTTAAGCTCGTCATCGTGCGCTTTTAATTTCCGAATGGAAATGGTACACGGGCACAAGGCACGCCTTCGCCACCATTTTATCCGTAGAAAAACCGTCCCTTTTAACCACCTTTATCCATTTGTTCTTTTTCGTTTGCGCTCGTCCCTTGTCGCGAAAATTTGGGGCGCACGCGTACATCCTGAACACACCCAGACACACGTATACAGACAGAAGCAAGCAGGGCAGATACACAATGATACCCACGCAGGAGATTGTACGTGACGAGATTGCGAGGCGAACTGAAATTCCGATTGGTTTTCGCAAGCAAGGTTCGAGTGCGACGAATATTCACCTGGGCGACGAATATGACTTGTCGTGTCCGCGAGCGCCGTGTCAAGCGGACTGATCTCAATAATTAAGTAAAATCGGAAGTACGAAATGAGAGGGGGAGATGATAAAAAGGAGATGGCTTGGAGCGAAGGAAGGAAGGGAGGAAGGAAATCAATCGATACGATTTCAGAAATTGTGAGAATCGAGAGAATGGGGCGAGAAGAGGAGAGTGCGATGGGAAGGAAGGAAAGTAAAGAAAATCGAAACGTCGGAATCTCTTCGTGGCGCGACTACCGCGAAGTTTCTGTCCAACTTTCTTTTCTTCCTTCTCTCTCTCCTCGTCTCTCGGTTGATTATTTTTAAGGAGCGAAGGTTACGCGCGAGAGACGAACGGACGAAGGAAGGCCCGAGGAGAGCGATGAGAATCAGCGAAGAAAAAAGTAAAAAATTTAGTCGTCGTCCGTTTCGACCGTTAATCGACGAATCGTCCAATTCGATCGATCTTCTTGTCCGACTTCTCCTCGGGCACTCCTCTCGCCGGGATTTTCGAGTCAATCGAAGTAATCGAGTTTTGGTAGGCGATGGAGGTGGACGCGAAGATACCTTGGAGTTTTCCTTTGCTTTTAATCTCGTCCTTTCCTTTGTCTCGTACTCTTTCATTTGCGCTCTATTCTCCTTATATCTAATTATCAGTCCTTTCACTTCTCGCTTGGACTCCTCTAAATTTCTTCTGTGTCGCCTCTGTTTCAACTTGAATTTTTTTTTCCAAATTCTTCTCCCGTTTCTCACACTTTTCTCTCTCCCTTGCATTTCGTCCATCCTTCTTTATTCTCTTTCTCTCGCGTTACTGACGCCATTTCTGCAAATTTCACAAGTTTCTCCTTCCTCTCGTCTCGTCCCTCTCATCTCCTCCCCCTCGCAATTCACTTTTTTGGTCTTCGGGTCCACCTTCTCGAGTACACAAAGAGCATCCCAACGAAGCAACGTCGCGAGAAAGAGTGGTGCGTGAAACGGTGGGAGAAGGTGGACGACGAGTGAAAACCGTAAAATTATACATGTCGGCGCAGTTGAGAGTGGCACGACCGTGTGATAATTAAAAGTGATTTTGACCAGGCCCTTCCAAGAGAATTGGATAGGAATCGCGATACGGGCAGTATCGCTGCAACGCGTTTGAGGGCGAAAGGAGAAAAGGGAGCGAGGAGATCGGCGCCGCGGTCGCCAAAAGCGAGAAAACGAAAAAGAAAGGGAAAAGTAAAGAGAAAAGAGAAAAGTAAAGCTCGAATCGTTCGTGATCGACGATCCGCTGGTAGCGACCGTGCCTAGGGGGTTTTCCCGCGGTGGCTCGTCCGCTTAAATTAACCAGAGAATTTCTATATATATATGTGTATATATATATACGTACATTTATATATGTATATATGTATACATATATGTAAAAAATGAAAAATGGAGTAGATAAAAAGAAGACAGCGCGTCGACGGGCCCATATCGGTTTCGTTCGAGCTTCGCGATGTTTAACGCAGCTTACGCCGATCGTGGACCAATGCGAGTTTCGTCTCATTTTCGTTTCCTTTTTCTTATTACTATCATCATTATCATCATTATTATTATTAATAATAATATTATTATTATCATTATCGTCCGTTTCCGCTTATTTATATTTTTATCGGACGACGATCGTTTCGCGGGAAACCCTTCGTTCGGTCGTTCGTTGAATGTGTCGAAGGAGCGAGAGCTAGGTGAGTTTACGATAGATTGAGCGATCGAGCCGAATCAAATGAAGTAATAGTGGGGAGACGTTGAGCGCGACGATTCGAGCAGCCCGCGACCGCCTGCGAGTACGGAGGGTCATATATGATGTGATTTCTTTTATATCGTAACGAATAATGAACACTCTAAGAAATGTTATAGTTTCATATAAGTGAAATGTTATTTGTCATTTATTTTATCCCTTAATAAATGATGTTATATAAAAAAAATGTATGCCCTACTCGTACGAAGTTTCTTTGCGTTTATCCACGCTTCTGCTCAACTTTCCTTTCAGAACGATTCCTCGAATGAGTACTGTTTGACGAGAAGTTCTAAACGAACAATTTGATGTATTGCGATCGACCTGCTTCGAGTTAGTAATTAATTTCGCATATGGGTTGCAAGGTACATCCATCGATTAATATTTATAGTTTGAGAGTAGAGGGTCAAATATAGCAAGAGTCAGTTGTGCGAGGTGACTAAAGGTTCGCGCTTTCTTTTTTTAACTAAATATCGGTGAGAATATTGTCAACCATTACATAGTGCACGTACATGTTCGCCACTACTCAATCCTGAGATTTGTTTTCAATGTGCACGATTATAAGATATGTCATAATTCAGTAGGCCGTAATTTACAATCCTACAGCATTGACGATCGGTAGAAAAATGGCGATGTGGATTATCTCAGCGATAAGAGCGTTGTGAAGAAGGACAAGCTGATTTGCAGAATCTTAAATAAAGACCAATTATTTTCAACATTGATTAAACAGAAAATTGGAAGATTATAAATTGATCGTGTAAATAGGTATCTCTTACCACTCCATAGCTCTCGAAGGAATTTGGTACTATTTTTCCGATAAACAATACCGACGGCGTTATCGCCTTTTGCATTATCAATAGAATTAACTTTTGAGTGGACGGGGGCTCGGTATACCACCAGGTGTTGTATCTAGTGGTGTTAATTTAATAATATTAAATTCTGAGTAAAATTTCAATAATGTCCACTCAATTTTCATATAGTCCTTACACTTTGTACAGGATCTCGGTGCTGTCGTTGATCAATTTTTGCGCAGGATACGTGTCGAAGAGTATGTAAAATATTTGACCTGCTGCTAATACAATCGACGTCATCATATCCCTAAAATTTCCCACGGATGTCGCAACCTGCAAGTAGAATTTTTGTTGTCCAATTCAGTTATCGTGTTACTGAAGCTAGAAGTATAGAGCTTACTTACGAAAAGTAACGATGTACTCATCGATAACGCGCACAGCGTCAGACAAATGAAATCTGAGTGACCCCATTTATTGTTAATGGTCGCGGTGAACCTTATTTATTAAAGAAATATGTATAATCGCATCTAAGGTGCTGAAAGCTGATCGACTATTAACATTGTTACATGCCCGTGTAAAATAATTTGTGCGACAAAATTGGAACATTGTGGGCTATTATTGCAAAAGAATGTTTCAATTATACATACGCCAAAGCGTTGCTGTGCTTCTTCACCGCATAAACAATCCTCGCTTTAACTTCTCGGCTCCTCTCGACTCTGTGGGCCCACTTGCTTCTCCAGATTGCATTTTCCATCTGATACCTAATCACGGCAAACGAGACATTATTTGCAAAGAATCATGTCACTGTAAAGTCTAGAAATTTATTATTGGCCCATATTTGAATTTACCCCGCTACTCTGAACATTCCGCAGGCGTGTTGCACGTAAGTGACGTACGTGGAGTCCGAGGCCAAAACTATCGTCACTGCGGTATGAACGGATAAACAAAGATGTAGAAGTACGAGGTAATAATGTTTATTCTGGTCGATGAAGTGTTCGATGGGAAATGGAAGAGAGCGGGTGCGAGTTTCGTTGAGCGGAAATAGAAAATCGAGCACGAGAGGAGTCTGAGTAGCGAGGATCAAAAAGATCTCGCAGCTGTAGGCAAACACTGAAAAATGTTGTCCCCAATAGCAGTAAAGTATACTTCTCAGAAATGGTAGTTATAATCGAAAGCGATTGAAAGTATAAAATAAGCGATACTCACTGGCACAATAGAACATATAAACTCTCCCTTCTTCCGCTGTTTTATCTTTTATCGCGAGTTCCTTAGACTGTCTCGTAATCGCCCAATCGTCTATGATATTTTCGTAAAGGTCTCTTCTCTTCGATAAAAAATTGAAACTAACGTTAATGCAGTGCCGTTGTAAATGGGATAGTGATAGAAATGAAATAGTCTATCTCAAAATTATTATTCACTCACATTGTTATCGTTAGCACAAAGATCCGTGTATCTAATTGCAGTTATTGTAATTAACAAAGAAAATGGAATGCACGATGCTATAAGTTGTAGGGTACACTCGAGGCTCATAAGTGTTCGTACCTATCGGAAAATTACTATGGTCATTTATTAAAAAAAAAAAAAAAAAAAAAAAAAACACAAAATGAAGAAGAAAGGCATATAAGAAACACATTGCAAGGAAAAAGTCCATAATCGTAAACAGCTACCTGTACCGCAGCACAGGAGAATAAAATCGCGAAGATCACCAGCCTTCTCACGAACTTGTCTCTCCAGTTTTGGTAATGCCACAGGCCAGTGTGGCACAAAAGACGTTTGTTGAGTTTATAGTAAGTCAACTCCGAGGGTTCCATTCTCTTCTGGACAAAGTCGAAACTAGACTGCACCAACGATACTTTTCGCATATTGCAGGTAAGAGCGATGGTCAATGTCACGGAGAATTTCCGATAATCTTTTCGTTATTACGCTTCTTTCCAGCCAATGTCAGGGACAATGATTGCCATTTATGAGGTGCACTTCCTAATTCGCGCGAGTTTTTCGCACGAGCGTGAGAACGACGGGACAGGCAGGCGATCGATTTGCGCGAGGAATAGTGAAGGGAAATACGCAATTGTCGGACAATAGTGATAATGAGTATTATTTTTCTTTCTCGTAAAGTGTATATAAAGTAACACCGTAATTTACTTACAGACTTTTCGAATATTAACAATGCATCTTCTTCTATCTAGGTAGCTACATTTGCAGTAAAACGTTGGTTGTTTCGCTCGAAGTGTTTCTTGTGTCAGCGTGCTTCATCATTGTTGGCCTTCCTTTTGGATTGCAGCTTATAGATCGGTACAGTTTGTTCACGCTGCGTTTACGTTATGTTTCTGATGGATTTTATGCTTGTAAAATTAAGGCGGTTGATAAATTTTCTTTCATTCCACGTGCAGGAGTTCAGAAAATTCATCACCCGTGGAGAAATTCTCGACTATGGAAGGCAAGTGTGATCATCTGAAATCAGCTTTCGTTATCAAATGAAAAATCGTAAAGAGAACGTAATGCAAGACCTTTCTTTATTTATTTATTTTTTTTTTAATGCGTCATCAACGACCCAAATTTGTTCATAAAACTAGCCAACTACAACCGTCAACTCGCCAATGACAAAGTTGCATCTCTTTCATAGTTTCTATTTTAATCTTTGCCGAGCTGTTTTTCCTCAACTTTTCATTCAGGCCTTTCGATGTTTTGACTGAAGATATACTATCGTACAATATTTCATTACACGGACAATCCCTAAATAATTGACGTGTATGGAGTAGTTCACTAAAGACTGATATATTCTCACACAAGATTTTTGTGGGCGAAATATATTCTACAGTCTTCAAATAGCTATAAAACATATGTTTTTAGCGTATTTAATAAATATGTAGCGTGCATCACCGATGGTACACGCGGCATGGAACGTGTTAAGTCCGACTTTATCCATAGTCTTTACTACCTCTAATTCCAAGGATAAAAATTCTTAAACGCCCAGGACAACGTAATGCATATTTAGATAGACTCTCGGTGGCACGCATATGACTTTGTGACGTCACGAAAGTCCCAGCGGTACGTGACGCACCCCAACCAGCTGACAATGTGCAGCCAATTGTGGGGAGGCGTGGCCTCGTACGGAACGCGTGACGTGCGCGCACCACTCACAAGTTGAGACAGGTCAGTTTCACCACGAGCGCCCGGCTGGTCGTTGACCTTGCGACGCTCCTGCGTCACGCAGGAAGTTGTCGGGCGGAAAGTACAAAGTTTCAAGCTGCGTGTCTGAATCATTATTGAGCAGTGCTGCCGCAAGCGGTTTACAAAACGTACTGAATCGTTGTTTGAAAGTCTACCGAAGCAACGTAAATTGTACTGAATGGCGGGAGTTTGAAACAGGAGCCTTACAATTTTTTATTGTTGGAAAACGAATAATACAAGTATATGTAAATTTTAATAAATATAAAAAAAGATAAAAAGCACACTTCAGCACATAATAAATATAAAGCACAAGCAAATGTGGGTTTTTCTTAACCCTTTCCTTACGGCAGTCCGTTCCGCACATTGTGCACATTGCGCATCTCTAGTCTTAAATGTTCACACTTACGTCTTTCAATGGCACCTTAGAATTCTCTTGTATGTATACATTTTTAAGAATTATATAACAACTGTTTCGTTATATTATACGAAAAACATGAAAATAGACACGGTTGAATAGATGACTATACTCAGCACCCGTATACACAGCAAGTCCCAGCAAGTACACTATTGTAAGAAAATATAAGGAACCGAGGACAAATAAGAATTCACGCCTAACAGATTAAAGATTAAGTATAATAACTTTATTCCATGAAAGATAATCGATGCGGCGAAACGTGTTCGATCGTGACCATTTACGGACTGCCTGTCAATCCCTCGGCAAGCAAAGAGGCTACGACGTATTGCGACCTCGTCACGCTCCCGCTAGCGCCCTCGTCCTTTTTGGGCCTGAAGTATCCAAATCTCTAGGGCGTCTCTCCGTTTGCAAAAGCTTGGGTTGGAAGGGGCAAGGGAAGGGGAGTCGATAACGAGTGGCCTGGCGTGAATCGGTCTTACACTCTATAGTCGGCACCCGTAACGAAAGGGTTAAGCGGTTAGGGAAAAGGCGAATTTTAGGGTCATATGTAGGGATTGTTTTCGTGGCAACAAACAAGAAACAATCTGGTTGTTTCATTCCCAACAAACGCAGCGAACATACGGAAAATTTTGCATGGTTACATTTAGATTTCTAAGGTGCTTGGTGTCATTTGCACAACTGTCCACGTGTAGTGGTTGGTTTTGTTAAAAGTTCGCTGGGCATTGGATTTAACAAAGGAGCACTAGCGCATCAATAGTCGAACGAAGGTACTAAATCTATAACACAATTGCCCTAGTAATCGCAGCGTCGCAATAGAAGTTTCTAGAGACTTGAAACAAACTATATCCTACTCCGCAAACTTTTCGCCACATTGTGAAATTTAAGTCATCTAAGGGGAACGCAGCGCAGTCTATTATTGATATTTATATTTTGAGTTACAGTTATGTTGAAAATACGTTTTATTTTAATTTTCCAACTATCACAAAACTATTTTTCAGCTTGTCGGATAATGTTTTATCTTTACGCAGACTGCGGGAAGTATTCAGTCGGAGTATTTCAAGGAGCACAGTGCCGTGAAGTAGGATATGCTCGTTTGCAGTACCTTAAAAGGTACGTCGATCATTTGTATACGCTGATGATTTTTTCATTTACTTACCACGCTGTAATTTTCCATGGAACTGGTGAATAGTTTTCCGACAAAAATGTTACAGGGAGTAATGCATCTTTGTATTATCACAAGGATTAATCTCTGAGTACTGGGTGGCGCCATGTACCATTTTGCATTGTAGCTGCAAGGTATATAAGCCACTCGCTTTACGGTCCTGTCTAATTGTACAGGGTGTTTGATATAAGATGTCGGAGCCGAAAGTTGGAGATAGATTGGGTAAAATCGAGAAGAAAAGTCATATACCATAATGTAAAATTCGCAATAGTTATCGTGATATTAATAAAAACGCGTGTGCCAATGAGCGGTAAGACGGCCGCAGTAGCCAGATAGTAACTTGGCTGAGGCGGAGTCAGTGAACGGCGATAGGCAAGAGGCGCGCGGCGAGTGGGGACTTGTCCACTGCGCTTGCCCTTCGCCGCGCGTCTCTTGCCCACCGCCGTTCACTGACTCCGCTCATTGGTACACGCGTTTTTATTAATATCACGATAACTATTGTGTATTTTACATTATGGTATATGACTTATCTTCTCGGTTTTACCCAATCGGCTCCGACATCTTATGTCAAACACCCTGTATATGAGTTTTCGAATTTCATAATTGGAGTTTCGAGGCTAATGCGATACTCACACTTGATAGAGAACTGCGGAACTGTCGTCAATTAATTTCTGTCCCGGATACACGTCGAAGAGAAAATAAACAATCTGCCCCATGGCACACACCATTGCCGTCACCATTTCTTCCCACTTGCCTATTGAATTTGCAGCCTGTCGCAAAAAGTGAGAATATTTACTCGAAGAATAATATTTGACAGACCATAAACTATAAATTCTTACACTGAATAAAGATATGCTAACGGAGGTCATAGTCAATATTACGACTACTATGTGAGATTGTCTGTAGCAGGTGTTGATCGTGGCGGTAAATCTTCATCGAAAGTAAAAACACCAATGATTACAATCTTATTTACAGCCGACTCCTTTTAACACTATGCCGTCCGGTGACACCACGTTGGTGTCCCGCGAAAATTATCGGGAAAATGCCGGCGACACCACGTTTGTGTAGCAGCGCCAAACAATAGAACCCTTGGTTATACGCATACGGACGGCATATTATTAACAAAAATTTACTTTATAGCTTTCTTGTGCATTTTCACCCCGTGGATAATTGGATCGGTCTTCTCGTTAGAGTTATTTGGCGAACGATATGTCCAACTTTGTGGGCAGTCCAAAGCGTGTTGCAGCTGATATCTGAAATTCTCTAATTAACTAGTAATTTATACTCGGTAATAGATATTATTGGAATTACCCAGCAACCCTGAACAGTCCACAGGCATGGTGCACGTATGTGATGTACATGGTGTCGGAGGCCAACACTACGGTGATTCCCGTGTAGGTGCTTGCATAAATTTGCAGTAGCAAAGGATAAAATTCTTTTTCCGGATCGCCAAAGTGTGCGACTGGAAACGGAAGTTTATGCGGACGCGACTGGTTAAGTGGAATAACGAAGTCGAGAATGATCGACATTTGCGAAGTACAAATGTAGATCGCCGCGGCCGCATAGGCGTATACTGAAATTTCGAAATCATTTATTGAGCTAGTAATTTCGCAATGATTTCCCACGATTGCGTTACGTATCATTCTTTTATCGCGCAAAAGTTTACTGACACAAAGAAGCTGGAGTTCTTCGAAGTAGCAACTTTTTTAACGTAATCGTTGAACACTCACTTGTGCAGCACAACACGTAAGTTCTACCCTCTTCCGCGGTCTCTCGCTTTATCACGAGCTCTGCCTCCGTACTTTTGGCTATCCAATCGTGCATCACGCCTTCCAATAATACCTTGTTCTTTGAGAAGCGAGGAGAAAGAAAATTTGTAGCACTTAAATCATCGGTCGATCGTATCCATGAAACTATTTTTCCTTTACTCACAATTAAACTGACCTTGCCCGGATAAACCAAAAAGTCAATGTATTTAAATAATATGCAGAGTGCCATCAGCGTCACCGGCGCGGTTTCTGCAACGAGGTCTATAGTGCATTCTAATAAAATGTGCGTTCTCACCTAAACCAGGACGTAAGATTCGTGTAGTAGTATAGTCTTAGTTTGTAAAATTAGGTTAATAGTTAGTCTTCATACCTGCACGCCGATGCAAGATATTAGAATGGTGAGGATAACGAATGACTTTAAGGATCTCTCTCTCGATTTTTGATAGGGCCATTGGCCAATTATAGACAGCAAGCTCTTGTTCAGAGTGAAGTATCGGGTGTCGGAGATATTCATGGTTACCTGGAACTCTGAATTTCAACTGAGCGAGCTTGAAGAAGGAGGGACGATTTCTCGACTCCATGAATTCATAGTAAATGTATATTCAATAGCTTTCTTTACAGTCGCGCGCAAGTATATAAAATATGCATATTGCGCGGAAGGGTGCAAGATAAGGTAGGCGCATGAGAAAGTAAAAGAAAATAATATCATAGCATCATATCGATCGAAACATTTTATACCCCCGATTACTTGCGAGAAGAGCAAACGAGTGAATTTATTTTAATCTTTTCTCATCATTTACGAATCGTAAACGCATATTATTTTGTTTCTTCGGTAGCCAGTCAAGTTTAGTGGCATAATTTCTCCACTTAAGGCGTCCGTGAGCTCAGAATACTCATCTGGTAAGTCGAGGAGTTGAGACAATTTAATAATCAATGACTACAGTTTACGGAATATATTGTGAAACGATGGAAAATGTGAATTTCGTCTAAAAGATATTTGTAATATGGTATAGGCGCCCGTAGGGGCGCAACCCGCCTTAGGATGTACAGAATAGGAGAAGAAACGAATGAGTGGGGTAAAAAAGGAGAACGAGCGAAGGAAAGTCATTTGGAGACTAGCCATTGACGAAGCATGGTTCACAATTGTATTTAAGCTCCGAAATACCAATGGCCATGCCAATGAATTACGGGAAATACGAAAAGCTCCAAGTACTATAAGGCACGCGAAGGCGGGTTGCAGGCTTCCTGCTCAACGATCATCACCATTCGACAACGAACGAGCAATAAGTCGCCGTATTAGGGAAGTTGAAAATTATATATTATTTATTCCTATAAACCTAATCGGCGAATATTCAAAGAACGGTTTAGCGTCGGTCGTTACATATTGATAACAGTCCGATTCCTGTCTAACGTTGTAAACGGCATTTCAACTATATTTATCTGATATCTAATCATCGACTCGATTTACACTCTACGTGAACACGCAGCTCGAACTTCGAACTGCCTATGGATACTATCGAATTCCTCGATAATGCGTAGATCATCTGATGGAGCATAGGGCGGTGAAGTAGGAGATACATGTTTGGATAATCTTCATTCGACAAAAGTAGCATTCAATTAATTCATTAAGGTGTTCTATTAGTGCCTCTTACGCGAAATTTATTTTTATTCACTTATGTTTCTTACCGTGGTGTAATTTTCGAGGGAAGTAACAAACACCTTGCCGACAACAAATGTGGAAGGCGTCATGCTATTTTGCAGTACCAATAGAATTAATTTCTGTTCCTTCGAAGGAGCTTTGTACCACTGTGAGAAATATCTGGAGCATATTTTAATTTAGGAATATCGCTCGATTGACACAAAGTTATACATATATTACTTGCGTAATCTTAGCTCACACTCTACGCATGATCGCGGAACTGTCGTCAATTAATTTTTGGCCGGGATAGATATCAGCAAAAATGTACAACATTTGAGTTAGAGCGGATCCCACGAACTTTGCTATGTCCTTCCATTTAGTTACGAGGCGTGCAGCCTGCACATTTATTTAGAGGATTAGCTACATTAGATGTCCTTTATAACTGAAACTTTTGCAATAAGTGGAAAATGGAATTTTGAGATAAATCTAGACTCACGCAGAGCAACGAGATACTTGTGGAAACCATGCACAATAGTAGACATGTCAATTGAATATGGGAGTACCACTGGTTCAGTTTAGTAACGAATCTGTAACATTGCGAGATCGTAAATTAATTTTTATTAATCGCCCTGTCCTCCATGTACGGCATATTGTATTGTAATTGATTATGCAGATTAAAAAAGGATTCACTAACATTAACGCTTTCATGTGACTTTTCACACCGTGGACCACTCTCGTACAGATATCGTTTTTCACATTTACGTCAAATGCGTGCTCCAGTTGATAACTACAATTGTCGTGGAAACGGATGAGTATTCGTAAATATAAATCGAAATGAGAAACACGAGTCTCACCCGGCTAACCTAAACAATCCGCAAGCATGTTGAGCAAGTAATATGAAGAGGGTGTCAGCAGAAAGCATTACAGTCATGGAGATGCCGACTATTACGAAAATGAGCATTAAAACGGGATAAAAAAACTTATCTTTCTCAGCGAGTACGCCTACTGTCAAGGGTTGCTGTCGTGGACGGGACTCGTTCAGTGGTATAAAATAATCGAGAATGCCCGGTACGAGAGCCGTGCTCACAAAGAAAAAGGAACCAACGTAAACTAATGCTGAAACAAGTATCTTGGTCACAAAATCCTATTAATAACTTCAGACCAGAGTTCATCCTTAGATTTGCCTTCCATATAGAATCAATCGTTATACGGTACACATTCCGTTGGAATTTATTTAACTGTTTTATCTAAAATTTTTATTCATCTACGACTGAAGAGGCATAACTGTATTTATTGGGACAGTTACTTGTACAGTACAAGACGTACACTCTACCGTCCTCGGCAGATTTTTGTATAATCACCAGTTCATTTGGCGTTCTCGGCGCTTGCCAATCTTTTCTCATGTCTTCGAAGAGTTCCCTACTCTAGATAGTAAAGTAATAAAAGACGTTTGTCTCGCTTCGAGATTAATGTTGATAACATATTTAAATAAGAATCTTTCTGGTTACATTATTGTTCAGCGTTTTTACCTTTTCGAAGTTATACGTGAAACCTATGTACTTCGTCAGGACGATGGACAATAAAAACGTGTCTGGGATGCTTGCGATCAGAATGTCAATGTCATACTTCATGAGGTACGTGCTGCTCTAGATAAAATTATGAAAAGTAAATAATTATAATTACCATATTTATTGCCATGCCACGATTTACGATTGACCGGTAAAATTTGCCAATTGTATCGGGCTTGGAATTATTCTATTTACAAATTATAACAAAATTATTTCAGATATATAAATTATTTACAAATTTTTGTTTGGCATCAAACGGTAATGCAGCATTTAATAAAAGACAAGCTTTCACCTGTATACACGTATAGAATCCAAGCAGGGTCGTTATGACACATCTCCTCCAAAATTTCCCTTTCGCGTGCTGATAATGCCATTGACCAACAAACGACAAGAGGCGTTTGTTCATGTTGAAGTATCGCGTCTCTAAAATGTCCATCGCACTCGTCGGTTCGCGAAGAACAAGCGTGCCTCTAACAAATCCACTCTTTTTTACCCTCGAAGTGTACAATATTATCGTCCATATGTATATCGAACTAACCTCATTCATGCACTTAAGTCTTCATTGCAACGCGGATAGCGTGCAAATTGACCGTGTAGAGTATAATTTTAAGCATCAACTTATCGCGTTCCTAATTTTAGAGTGATCGACATTGAAATTCTTTTCTTCCCTAATTATCCCAATTATCTTACTGTGGTGTATGAAGCAATTTCCTTTATTTGCAATTTTTCAGTGGGTCGGAGGGCGCATGAATTATAAAGTGCTTCATGCTGGAAATTGGCCCTTACTGTCTCCACTTCCGGTGTGGCGCTCAGTCTGCCGCTAGTCTTCGTCGAGTAAGCATCGCACGATAGGTAAGACAATGTGTCGAGCGTTATATTGATCTTAACTTTGGTGGCGAACGCGTAAAATTTAGGTTTGGATGGTACGATATGATCGGAATGCACGAGATATTGGAAGGATATCCATATATTTCGTAAAATTAATTTCTATAAATTGATTAATTGATTTTCGATAATTGACGCTATTATTTATTATTATTATTTTTCGTTGGATTCTTCATTGCAGCGAACAAAGGGCAGTAAAGAATGATATGGTCATTTGGATTACCTTAAAGCAGATATTCTCCTTGTTAACTGTTTCAGATTGGAATCAAATACTCTGGATTCGATTGCCTTACCGAGCTGTAAGTTTCCATCGAAGCCACGAATATTTTTCCGATGACGATTTGCGACGACGTCAAGGTCTTTTGCATTATCGTAGGTATTAATTTTCGTGCACTCAACGAGGCCATGTACCATTTGGAGTTGTAACTGAAAGTTTCACGTGTGAATGGATTTGTAAGATGCCAGGTCGAAATTAAGAAAAAAATAACACCCCGTTAGTTTAAAAACGATGATATAAAATACCAACTATATTGTATGATACGATGCGGTGCGCATGTCGATGGAACGATCGATGACATAAATATTATACAACATAAATAAAAATGAAACAAGCCATAAAGAGAAATGCTAAAACATACGGACGTGCACCAAGAAGGAATGAGGGTGAGTATATATTGGGTAAGTCTTGTAAAATTGAAGGCTCTGTATTTTTTTCTGTTTAACATTACTGCTGATGTAATTATCGCACTTGTATGCCTGTAGTTACACGTCCATGGTTAGTGTACAAATTTTACGTTCCGTTATGCTTAGAGAATGTTATTCCGCGTGGGTCGGCGAGAAACAATTTTCAATTTTCATTCTATGATCGATAGAAAGCAACACCGATTGCATTTCTATCGATGGCTTACACGTGCTGGATAATAGCGATGCTATCGTTGGTGGCTTTTTGCACCGGATATATGGCGATTAACATGTAAAGCATCTGCGCAATCGCACACAGCACGTACAGCATCCTTTTTGTCCACATACCCTTGCACAGCACAGCCTGCAACGAGGTAATGATTCATTTCAACAGTTGTCACGAATGAATAAGATCTGTAACGGTATTGTCCACATTAGATTGTCGATGCTTACGCAGAACAATGTAATACTGATGGAAATTGCTGCCAGTGTCAGCGACAGAAACTGGAGCACGGTATAACAATTGAGAACTTTTGTTCTAAATCTTATGAGAGAGAAACGTTTGATATAAATTAATGCTGTAGATAGGATTGTAATGCTTTATATGTTATTAGTATGTTGGGATTTCTATTTTTATATGCATATAGAACGAATCACGAATTTAGGGCGAATTGTACCTTGGCCCAGTTAAACGTTTAATTAATTTTACCACAAAGATAATAAATATAAAATTCGAACCAACTGTAAAGCATCCCTGTGACTCTCTATTCCGTGACAAATTCTTCTATGGTCGCTCATGCACGAGGAGATCCAGTGCTCTTTGCGATCAAAGGCCCTTTCAAATTGAAAACTAGGAAATATGTGAAATTTGTGCTTATTCTAAACATATATTTTCTAAGAAAAGTAAGTTCTATTTTACCCCGCGACTCTGAATTTTCCACAGATGTGTTGAACGTGCATCATGTAGACACCGTCGGTGCTTAAAGTCACCGTCAACCCCATCCACATGGCTACATACACGTGCATTAGGATCGGATAAAAATATTGTTCCTCATCGAGGAAGTGCACCAGGACAAAAGGGAAATCGTGACTGCGAGACTCGTTCAAAGGTACGAGAATGTCAAGGAAAAGCGGCGACAAGCTTATCAGGATGTAACAAAAGAGACACGAGTAGAAAACAGCTGAAAATTGAATAGTAAAACTATATACCATAGACATAATATACCTAGACTGCGCGTTCTCCCAAATTTCAGGAGTGGGGGTAGAACTCACGTACAAAAGGATGCACTCTGTTTTGATGTCTGTGCGTTCTCTCTCGCTCTCGCGCGAAGGGGAAACGTTTAGATTGGCAATTGTTTTCCCGTATCCCCCTTCGCGCGAGAGCGAGAGAGAACGCACAGACATCAAAACAGAGTGCATCCTTTTCTACGTGAGCTCTACCCCCACTCCGTCAACGCGCAGTCTAGGTATATTATGTCTATGCTATATACACATATAATGATCAATTGATCGAATTATAATTTGCTACACCATAAAGTTGTGCACTCTCCATATCATCTCTATAAGTTAACTTCATCGACCTGCGACCTTTCACTATTTCAGTAATTTCCTAATTATAATTATCCTTTTTCTATTGGGCCACTTACTTACGAAACACAACAAGTAGAATCTACCTTCTTCAGTAGAATCACGAATAATCGTCAATTCCTCTATGGTCTTTATGGTAGCCCAATCATGTTTGATGTAATCGAAAATCTCTCTGTTCTGCAGGCAGTTAAAGTTGTACTTTTTTCCCGAATTTTTTAAATGAAGATACTTATATACTTAAGCATACTTTTCCCTCAGAGATATTGAAAGAAATACACTTCGCCAAGACTATGAGGACCAATGCCGTAAATGGCGCTACTTGGGCAACCAGATCTACGCTAAAATCTAAGTTGATGTAAGTATTTATCTGGAAGCAATTTTACTTATTAAGCGAGTCCGAACGATTATTATTATTTCTGTTGTTTAATACAATTTTTACAAGAAATATATATTTCGCATTCCCATAAAACTGTTTATTTATTGACTACCTGAACTGAAATACATAGCACGATATTAATGTACACGCATCCTCTTCGAAACCATTTGTTAGTGTTATTCTGATAAGGCCAGAAGCCCATGAGCAATAAAAGATTTTTACAGAGCTTGTAATGTCGCTCGTCGAAAATGTCCATTTCTCATTGACTGCTAAACCGTGTACGAGTACTACTCTACTGAACATTTTCATCGTGCTGATTTCTTCCCTCCCTCGTTTCGCAATAGACTGCGACACATTAAAATTCATCGACGCGATGCTCCTCACGCAAGGGGAATTATCGTGAATAATTGAAAGTCCCTGTAAGGTCTTCTTTCTCGCTGACTCTCGCGGAATATTTCTAATACACGGGAGGTTAAATAACTATGAAATGCACAACAAGAAGGTGCCCGCTGCCTTATATGGGGTGTTTTTAATGCTGCGGAAATTCAATATTCAGAGAAGCACGATATATGAAATACACAAGAAGAAAAACTGCTATGCAGAAAATTGAGAATGTAATGAGAATTAATATGCAATGAAGGGTGATTCGAGAGAATTGATCACGAGGAGCCAATATGTAGAGAAATATATTTCTTTCGATTACCTTCGCTATTTCACAGCGATGGGAAAAGAAATTTTCTTCATTTAAAATTTTATGTCAGAGCACGTAAGGCTGCATGAATTATAGAGCGGTTATCACTGGAAAGTAATGTAATTATCTTCACTTTCGTTACGGTCCTCAGTCGGGCCCGATCCTCCGTCGCATAAGCATCGAAGTAGAGTAAAAATAATGTAGGTGAACAGTAATATCGATTTTCCACTGCGGTGCGAGTTTTTAAGCTATGTCCGATAATTGTTTATTCATTGCTAGGCTATGCAAAAAATACTTTTTCTTAATACAAGGACATTTTTGCGAAGAGACATAATGCATCAATACATTATGTAAAAAATCTCCGTATGATAGAAAATATATGGTAAGTTGTTTTGCAGCATTATATAACAGCGGCTTTATTTATTTGATTGATATCCTACTGAATTTACATTAAAAGTTTCCACGCAGCACAAACTTCCAATACCCTAGGCAGTTCTCTACGATGGATACTATCGAAATTCGCTGATAACATCATCTGACGGAGCAGAGCGTAGTGAAGTAAGAGACGCATGCCTGGATGATCTTAAAAGGAGACAAGGAGCGTTTGAATAAATCATTAAGGCATTATTTTCCATAAAATTTAAATTGATTCGCACCGTGGTGTAATTCTCGAGGGAAGAAGTAAATATTTTACCGACAACAAATGTGGAAGCCGCCATGCTCCTTTGCATTGTCAATAAAATCAACTTTTGTTCTCTCGATGGAATTTTGTACCACTGGGAGATATATCTGGAAATAATTTAAATTTATTCATTTCGCCCGATTGACACAAAGTGCATATTATTTGTGTAATTTTTACTTACGCTTTATGCATGATCGCAGTACTTTCGTCGATTAATTTTTGACCGGGGTAAACATCAGCCAAAATGTATAACATTTGAGTTAGAGCGGATCCCACGAACTTTGCTATGTCCTTCCACTTTGTTACGAATCGAGCAGCCTGTAAATATATTTAGAGGAGTAGTCACATTAAATGTCTTCTATAACTGAATATTTTGCAATAAATGGAAAATGGAATTTTGTGATAAATCGAGACTCACGCAGAGTAACGAGATACTCGTGGAAGCCATGCAAAACAGTAGACATACCAATTGAATATGGGAGTACCAATTGTTTATTCTTGTTACAAATCTGCAACATTGTGGAATCGTAACTTTCTTCGTACCTTTCTCTTTTAATTCACGCCTTAATATCATTGCTTATTAAACAAATTTAAGAGAACTCTACTAACGCTAATGCTTTAACGTGAGTTCTCGCGGCGTGGATTAGCCTTGCATAAATATCCTTATCTGTGTTTATGTCAAATGCATGCTCCAGTTGATAACTAACAATGAGCAGAAACCGGCGTTAACTCATTTAACGCAAATAATAATGATTCATGAGTATAAATGGCATAGAGGAAATTATGAGTCTCACCCAGCTAATCTGAACAGCCCGCAAGCGTGCTGAACGAATGCCACGAAGAGAGTGTCAGCGGATAGCATTATTGTCATTCCTACGCCAACCAATACATAAATTTGCAATAAAATTGGATAGAAGAGGGCCTCTTTGTCAGCGAGCAAGCCCACTGTCAAGGGTTGCTGGCGTGGACGGGATACGTTCAGTGGCATAATATAATCGAGAATGCCCGGTACGAGGGCCGTGCTGACAAAGAACAAGGAAGCGACGTAAACTAATGCTAAAAAAGGGTCACAATATTCTGTCAATAACTCTCCCTTAGAATTAAGTTTGCTTTTTCAAATATGCCTTTAATGTAGCAATAATTGCTGAACAGATGTAAATTTCGTTAAGATTGAATTAATTGTTTTCTTTGCATATTTATTAGCTTCTTGACGATATGTAATAAGTTTATTTATCGTGACAGTTACTTGTGCAGTGCAAGACGTACACTCTGCCCTCCTCGGCAGATCTTTGTATAATCACGATCTCGTTTGGAGTTTTCGGCGCTTCCCAATCCTTCCGCATGTCCTCAAACAGATCTCTTCCCTGGAGAGTCAAAGTAGACGAAAGATATTCAGGCCTATTCTATATCTCCACGCGTCGAGGGTACACTCCACTATGTGGCCATAAAAAAAGGTATTCGTATATACTAATTGTGAAAGAACTCTTAAATGCTATCAAAGCTAGTTCTTTCTTTTTATTTTATTCATTGTACTTTATAATTCAAGTTTTTACATTATGAAATGTTCACGTTGAACCACCCTGCTGGGCCTTTGAAAAATCACGGAACACGGCTTCCTTGCACAGGCCCTGCATCCTCGTGGAAGCATCGGAGACAATTAATGGAAGCAGTTCGTTAATCTGTACGAATATCATTATCGCTGGTCGTAGAATCACATTTTGAGCAATAATAGTTTTTTTTTACAACAAACTATAAATAAGAAAAGTATAAGTGAAAAAATCGAAAAGCCTTTTTTTAAAGCCCATTTCGTTAATTTATTGAAAAATTTATTGATTCCAGTACCAGTGATAATGATATTCATGTAGATTAAGGAATAGCTTCCATTATTTGTCTCCGATGCTTCTGGGAAAATGCAGGTCCTACGCAAGGAAGCTGTGTTTCTCGTGACAAGCGTTTTTCACGGGCGCGGGAAGGTGGTTCATGAAAAAATTCACACTTATACTATAAATAAAGTACAATAAACAGGATAAAAATGAACTGGCTGTGATATTATCAATAGTTCTTTCAAAATAATTATACACGAATGCCTCTTTTTTATGGCCATCAAGTAGACTGTACCCATAAAGTAACATACACCTTTACGTATAATGTCAGCTTAGGTATAATGCCAGCTCGTCCAACTTCACTGCACTGGCTAGAACGTATAACGCGTATGGCAGACGAGCAGGCTTTATACCTAACGTTCATGTATGGTCAATGTCCCCAGTTTCTACTCAAGTCCTGATTTCTACTCACTATGAACTATTCTTCTTAACATTAATATTTGGTTGATAAAATAAGTTACAGAAAGATTAATTATTAATTATATCGATACTCCGGCATAAGTTGCACTGGCTCGTTGCTCGTTAGGCAACAGCTCCTTGTTAAAAATAAATTTCATAATCCGAGCAGTCGTTGTAGTCTTAAATGAGTTGAAATGGGGACATCGATCTTATTGATATCGATAAACCGAATTGAATCTGTTACACTTGTATGCGCAAAAATAGGAAACGTTGTGAGTAGATATACGGACACTGCGATTTTTGCCGAGTAGGAATACGTTCATTTTTTGCATTACATTTAATTAACAATTATTTATAACAAATGTCTTTAAAATGATATTTTTTTAATTTTATATGTAGTACGACTCCTGACGTGATAAGCGATCAATTTGTTCGCTAATCGTTACTTAAAATAATAATTTAAACTACTGTTTTTAGTATCGCTTGTCTTAAATGAGTAGAAATAGGGACATTGACCTTAGCGTGCGAGGATACAGGCTAAGCTTGATTTTCTCGCTTTGAAATGAACGTCGATTGTTCTTTTTTTTCGTTGCTATCGGCAACCGTAACTAAAATGTAACTGTTTGGATATTTTATCGTAAGTACTCTTACCTTCTCGAAATTGTACGTGAAACCGACGTATTTTGTCACAATGATGAATAATAAAAAAGTGTCTGGGATGCTTTCTATCAGAATGTTCAGGTCATATTTTAGCAAGTACGTGGTGCTCTAGAGAAAATTTTGAAAAGCGAATAATTATGGCAGGCAAGGTAGGCAAGAGAAAGCGGAAATTGTATAATGTTTGTGATTACCTGCTTCAAATTATACTAATAAACATGAAACGACAATTAAAAATGGTCAAACTATTTCAAATGCAGCTAGCGAATATATCATTAAAGGATTTTATGTTTTTACCTGGATACACGTGCAGACTCCAAGTATTACTGTTATCGCGCACCTCCTCCAAAATTTCTCATTCGCGTGCTGATAATACCATTGACCAACAAACGACAACAGACGTTTGTTTACGTTCAAGTATTGCGTCTCTAAAATGTTCATTGTACTTGTTGGATTACAAAGGACGATTGTATCTAAAAAAATATCGTGGCCCTTTTCTTCACTGCTCAACTGAACATCGAGTTTTACCTCCCATGCATTGCACTAATCGCACTTCTTTATTCCTTTTTTCAGATATCATCGTGCAAATTGAGAATGTACGGTGCAGTTTGTAATAATGGAGCTGTTGCGTTCCCTGTATAAATTAATCACGAGGACCCTATGTACAGAAAAATATACCTTTTTCCGTTGCCCTCGTTATTTTCCAGCAACGAGAAGGAAATTTTATTTATTCAAAGCTTTATAACAAGGCAAGTAAGGGTGCATGAATTATAGAGTGGTTATTACTGGGAAGTAGTATTGTAATTATCCCACCTTCCGCTCTGACTCTCAGTCGAGCTTGACTCTTCGTCGCCTAAGCATCGGATAGCAGTAAAAGTAACGTAGGAGAATAAAGTATCGATTTCTCACTTTGATACGAGCTTACAAACTATGCTTGACAATGTCTTACTCAATAGTAAGCTGCACCGAGAAATTTTTAGTTAATACAAACACGGTTTTTTGAAGAATCAATACATTATGTGAAACCAACCGAACAATAGAACATATACAGTAGATTTCGGAACGAAAAAAATCGTGTGATCGCAGTTGTAATAATCTAAATATATCGGCTTCGTTTATTTTACTAGCAATAAACTTAATTTACATTATACGTTTCCGCTTCCAGTGCATCGGGAGGTTTTCTACGATCGATACTATTGAATTCGTTGACATTATCGATCACCTAACGGAGCAGAGCGCAGTGAAGAAGGAGACGCATGTTTGTATGATCTTCGAAGAAAGCAATCAGTATTAATGTATTTTTCTGCTGTTTGCTGTTTACATAAAAGATATATTATTTCTCACCCCCGTGTAATTTTCGAGGGAGGCGGGCAGCGTCTTGCCGAGAATAAACGTGGAAGCCGTTGTACTCTTTCGCATTACCACGAGAAGCAATTTTTGTTCCCTCCGTGGGGCGTTGTACCATTGAGAAGAATATCTGAAAGATGTTGAAATTAAAGGACACGGTTGATCGACTCGATATGAGAAAACTTCGCACGAGTAGATGTATAATATAATGCGTGCTCACTGCTCACGTACGTTTTATGCAGAACCGCGGTACTGTCGTCGATTAATTTTTGACCCGGGTAAACGTCAGCGAAAATATAAATCATTTGAATTACGACGGATCCCATGAATTTGATCATGTCTTTCCATCTGTTTATATAGCGGGCGGCCTACAGATTGATTGCTACATTTTTCGATATAACGAAGACCCTAATAAATGAATACTCACGCAAAGTAAAGAGATACTCATGGAAGCCATACTAAGTAGAAGCGATGCCAACTGAGTGTGGCTGAACCACTTGTTCAATCGTGTTACGAACCTGAGGATTGTTAATTGGGCAAATTCGTATGCTAATCGGATTATATCGTTTATAAACGTAAAATGAAATGCACTAACGTTATCGCCTTAGCGTGAGTTTTTATTCCGTCTATTATTCTCGCGTGGGCGTTAGTTTTCACGTTTATGTCGAATGAGTGCTCCAGCTGGTACCTAAATAATTAACAGATATGTTAACACGAAGTGTCACTTACTCGATGTCCACGGGCGATCAATGGTAATTATAAGTCAAATGGCTACACTGGAAATTTGTAGTCTCACCCGGCCAATCTGAACATTCCACAAGCATGCTGACTGAACGCAATGTAGAGGGTGTCCGCAGAAAGTGTCACCGTCATTCCCACGGCAACGAGTATGTAAATTTGCAATAAAATCGGATAGAAAAGTGTCTCTTTACCAACAAGAAAGCCCACTGGCACGGGTTGCTGGCGTGGACGAGAGACGTTTAGCGGTATAAAGTAATCGAGAGCGACCGGTACGAGTGCTGTGCTGACAAATAAAAAGGAACCGACGTAAACTAACACTGAAACAATTATGCGAACCAGAATAACATTAATCAGTCCCACGGATAATTAATTTCTAGATTGGTTTTTGACATACGGGCGATCAAGTCCACGGTATAAGCATTTAGAATTACGTATGATCAAATAAATTCATTTATAGGGACAGCTACTTGTGCAATATAAGACGTAAACTCTGCCTTCCTCCGCTGACTTTTCTATAATCGCGAATTCGCATGGTGTTCTCAAGGTTTGCCAATCTTCCTTCATATCCTCGAACAGTTCCTTTCCCTGAAAAGAGACAAAGTGATTGAACGAACTTTTGCACGTGTGATCGAAGCTAAAAGACCTTACGACAACGTAAGGAAGCGTCATTCGATATTAAGGTGCACTTACCTCCCTGAAATTATACGTAAGACCTATGTATTTCGTAACCATGATTAGGAATAACAACGTGTCTGGGATGCTTTCGACTAGAATATCGACGTCGTATTTCAATAGAAAGAGCGTGCTAGTCTAAAAGTTTGCCGAATATTTTTTTCCATTATAAGAAAATATGTTTAAGATTAATACGACGAATCATAAGTGTGTTCCCACTGCGTTATCCGATTCATGTGTTGTAATTCGCAAGAGAAGTTTTAATTATCCGTAATTGTCTGACCTGTATAAATGTGCAGAATGCGAACATTATTGTTATTAGCGATCTCCTCCAGAATTTCTCTTTCGTATGCTGCTCGTACCACTGGCCGACGAATGTTAGTAGTCGCTTGTTAATCCTTAAGTATCGTGTCTCTAAAATCTCCATCGCGCACGCCGATTCGCGAAGAACTTCACTCTTTTTCGCCCCCAAATTGTACGGTATCATCATCCATATATCGGACTAATCTCATTCATACATTTAGCCCCTCTTTACAACGCGAACGATGTGCAAATTAACTGCGCACAGTACAATTTTAAAGATCCACTTATCGCGTTCCTAATTCGAGAGTGACGACATTGACATTCTTTCTTTCCCTAATTATCCCAATTATCTTACTGCGGTGTATAAAGCAACAATTTTGCAGTGAGCCGGAGGGCGCGTGAATTACAAAGCGCTTTACACTGAAAATTGCTCCTTACTCTCGTCACTTCCGGTGCGGAGCTCAGTCTGCTGCTAGTCTTCCTCGAGTAAGCATCGCACGATAGGTAAGACAATGTGGCGAGCGTTATATTGATCTTAAGTTTGGTGACGAACGCGTAAAACTTAGGTCTGGATTGTACGATATGATCGGAATGCATGAGATATTGGAAGGATATCCATATATTTCGTAAAATTAATTTCTATAAATTGATTAATTGATTTTCGATAATTGACGCTATTATTTGTCTATTTTTCGTTGGATTCTTCATTGCAGTGAACAAAGCGCAGTAAAGAATGATAGGGTCGTTTGAATTACCTTGAAGCATATATTCTTCTTGTTAACTGTTTCAGATTGGAATCAAATACTCTGGATTCGATTGCCTCACCGAGCTGTAAGTTTCCATAGAAGCCACGAATATTTTTCCGATGACGATTTGTGACGACGTCAAGGCCTTTTGCATTATCACAGGTATTAATTTTCGTGTACTCAAGGATGCCGTGTACCATTTGGAGTTGTAACTGAAAGTTTCACGTGTGAGTGGATTTGTAAGATGCGAGGTCGGGATTAAGAGAAAAATAATACCGCGTTAGTTTGAAAACGTTGATCTTAATATACAATTACCAACAGCATTTTATGATACGTTGCGATGCGTAAATTAAATATGAATAAAAGTGAAACAGGCCACAAGAGAGAAGTCTTAATGCAAAGGGGTTTGCAACAAGAAAGATTCAAGATGAGTATACTGGGTAAGTAAAATTGAACACTCCGCATTTTCTTTCTCTTCAACGTTATTGCTGCTCTAAATAGCACAATTGTATGCCCATAGTTAGGCATGCACGGTTAGCGTATAAGTTTTACGTTTCGTTATCCTAGGGGAATGTTATTCTGTGTGGCTCGGCGGGGAACAATTTTCCATTCTCGGTTACGCTCTATAGAATTCATTGATCGCATCTCTATCGATGGCTTACACGTGTTGAATAATGGCGAAACTAACGTCGGTGGCTTTTTGTGCGGGATATATGGCGATTAACATGTAAAGCATCTGCCCAATCGCACACAGCAGGTACAGCAACATTTTTGTCCATATACCTACCTACGCAGAGCACAGCCTGCAACGAGGTAATGATTAATTTCAAGAGTTTTCACGTATGAAAAAATCCATATTACATTATCCATGCTTACGCAGAATAATGAGATACTGATGGAAATTACTGCCAGTGACACCGACAGAAATTGGGGTGCGCTGTAATAGTCGGAAACTTTTGTGCTAAATCTTACGAGAGAAATGTTTGATATAAATTAATGCTGTGGACAGTATTGCAACGTTTCATATATGATTTGATATGATTCAGGTTTATATTCTCAATATGTATATAGAACGAATCACGAATTTAAGGTGACTTATACCGCGGCCCAGTTACACGATTTTACCACAAAGATAATTTACATAAAATTCGAACTAACACTAAAGCATCTCTATGTCTCTCTATTCCGTGACAAATTCTTCTACGGTCGCTCGCGTACGAGGAAACCCGGTGCTCCTCACGATCAAAGGCCCTTTCAAATCTGAAACTAGGTAATATATAAAGTTTGCGTTTGTTATAAATATATTTTAATATATGTGCATATACATATTCCAAAAAAGAGAAAGACTAGTAATTTGTACTTTTTTACCCCGCGATTCTGAATTTTCCACAAGCGTGGTAAGCGTGTATCATGTAGACGCCGTCGGTGCTCAAGGTCACCGCCAACCCCGTACCCAGGATTATATATACATGGATTAGGATTGGGAAAAAGTATTCCTCCTTGTAGAAGAGAGGCACCAAGGTGAAGGGAAAATCGTGAATACGAGACTCGTTCAAAGGTAAGAAAATGTCAAGGAAAAATGGCAATAGACTCATTAGGATGTAACAAAAGAAACACATGTAGAAAAGACCTGAAAATTGTATGATAAAAGCACATATGTAATGATCAATTGATCGAGTCATAATTTGTTACACCACGAAGTTGTGCACTCTCCATATCATCTCTATAAGTTAATTTTATTGATCTGCGACCTTTCACTATAGGTGTTTTTCTAATTATATATCGTTTTCTATTGGGCCACTTACTTACGAAACACAACAAGTAGAGTCTACCTTCTTCAGCTGAATCACGAAGAATTGCCAATTCCTCGACGGTCTGTATGGTAGCCCAATCGCGTTTGATGTAATCGAAAATCTCTCTACTCTGCAGACAGTTAAAGTTGTACTTTTTTCCCGAATTGTTCAAATGAAGATACTTATATGTATACACAAACATACTTTTCCCTCGGAGATATTGAAAGAAATACATTTCACCATGACAATGACGCCCAATACCGTAAATGCCACGAGTTGTGCAACCAGATCCACGTCAAAATCTAAACTGACGTAAGTATTTACCTGGAAGTAATTTTATTTGGTAAGTGAGTTCGAGCAATTATTACAATCACCGTTGCTGCGTGCAATTTTTACAGGCAATATACATTTAGGTTTTGTAAAATGCCCACGCAATTATTTATCTGTTGGCTACCTGAAGTAAAATACTCATTGCGACCATAATGTAGACTGACACTCTTCGAAACCATTTGTTCGTGGTACCCTGATAAGGCCAGAGGCCAGAGGCCTATGAAAAACAAAAGATTCTTACAGAGCTTGTAATGTCGCTCGTCGAAAATGTCCATTCCTCCTTGACTGCTAAACCGTGAATGAGTACTTCGCAAAAACTATCCTATTGAACATTTCCGCCATATTGTCTCCTTCCCTCTCTCGCTACGCCGTAAACTGCGACGAACTAAAATACATCGACGCGATGCTCCTCACGCAAGAGGAATTATCGTGAATAATTAAAAGTTCCTGTGAGGTCTTCTTTCTCGATGACTCTCGCGGAATGCTTCTGATACACGGGAGGTTAAATAACTATGAAATGCACGACAAGAAGAAATAGTTTTTAGAAACTGTGATGAGAATTAAAACACAATGAAGGGTGATGCAAAAAGACCCTGCGGTCAGCATGCCAATTGCAATTATCTTATAGCCTCTTTTTATTACCGATGCAGGTTACTTCCTATACTAGCCGAGTGAGTTGCAGTTCCCATGTAAGCCACAACTGTTCATCATCGCACAAGGGCTTAAATTGACCATACTTGTCTCCTTTCTTTAACACTAGATTGCTTAAGAAGTAATTTTTACTGTTTTTTAATTTCGTTTATAACACATGCATATATCAAAAACAAAGGGCGGGGGAGAGGGGGGTAAATACAACCATTAATAAGCGCATAAATGCATTTATTAATAGTTGTATTTAGGGTTAGGGTTAGCGTAAGATTATGGTTATAAACGAAATTAAAACGTAGTATGTATGCGTTATAAATAAAATTAAAAACCAGTCAAAATCACTTCTTAGACAATTCAGTGTTAAAGGAACTTTTCACATTTTTCCACCAATTTTGGCATTTCAGCGTGTGTAAAAGATTGAGAGATCTCACTTTCCGTGTGCTAATTATACATTTTTGTTGTTGAGTATTTTATGGGTAACAAGATCTCCCTCTGCTATAAAAATTGCGGTTCGACGAAAGAAGTATGTATCAAATTTTTAATTCAACGTCATAAATTTGTATCGCTTTATGTAGTTTCATAAGCTATGTTATACAGCCTATATGTATTTAACGAAAACTTCCTCACACTGAGTATTGTTTATTCGCATTAAATTTAGACATTGCCAAAGGAAAGTCTTAAAGGCTGAAGAAAATTTACGTTGCTCATGATCCAGAGCTCGAGTCGCCTTTTCCACGTTCATCTGAAATGGCAAGTGCACTTTGTTGTATAGCTAGACTCGATTGTGGCGTATGTTACTGTAATACACAATATTAATATTCTCTAATTATTTTATTATAGCCACCTGTGAGAGTCCTTGTTGAAAAAATGTCATCGCAAGATGGAGTAGGAATTGGAAAAGTAAAACAATTTAACCCTTTATTTTAACCCTTTCCGGACGGGACGGATCGAAGCTAAGCATTCTGTACGGTCGACCCTCTGTCGCGATAGTCGTTTCAAATTGGCAGTGCACATTTCTGCTTACACGCTATTATCGTTCATAGCACTTCAGCTTATATCTTTCGGTTCTGCCAATTGTATTCGCTGCACGCATGTACAATGAAGTGCAAAGTCGGTGTCCCTCTGAGCAATTACGTTGCTCAGTGAGCCAGCCTTCCGCCGCTCTGAGCAGGGAGCTATTTCGTAATAAAATACATCGAAATGACAATTTCTAGTCAGAAGATTCCAAAGATCTCGCATGTTATAACGTCAAAATCAGTAAAAATACTCCCTGCTCCGAGAAGCGTAAGGCTGGTTCACCGAGTGACGTATTGCTCAAAGGAACACCGACTTTGCGCTTCATTATACGAGTCTTTCGGCTCTATTATTCGCTTCAGCTGAACGCATATACGAGTTCGTCGGCCACAGGGATGTTTTACGCGGGACACATACATATATGCGACTTTCGGCTCTAGCAGTTGTTTGGCCGAACACATGTACGAGTTCGTCGACCAGATTAATAGTTTACGAAGAACGCATATATGCGACGTTCGTCCGCAATAGATTAATACTTACCACGTAATACTTTTCTTTACAATTTTACGTGTATCCTCAACACAACTCATTTTAAATTCATAATGCCTATGTTTCGGCCAAATTTTAATGCTTTTTTTAGAATATCGCTTAACCCGTTACTGCGAACCGCGCTAATAGACGTTCAACAAGAGCCGCTGGCTTCGGCTGAATAGCGTCTTTAAGCGGCCAATACGAGATCGTCCAGTGACACATCAGCTAAAGCACTGCACAATTAGTTCGTTCTATTTCTGAACGCTCCGCAGTCAAGGGTCAAAATTACCACCTATTACGACTTTGTAGGATATTTTTTAAAAAATGGATTTGAAAATCGGTAAGTGCATGTCATTTAGGCAGATTACTTTAACACTTATCCAACCGAATGAGAAGATCTCCCCGTGTTGAAGTATGTTGCTTCATGACCGAACGGGAAGATCTCTCATTTTAATCTTAGCAACGCGTTATCCTTTTTCTGTTATTGTCAGTTCTTTTCAACCTGGAATTGTTTACAACTAATTCTGGACTTTTTCTACTTTCATAAAGTACAGTATACAATAAAATCCATTGATTTAGTGGTGTTAATATAGCAGTATCAGTTAAAAAAAAATTCGCGGTGGACAGCGTACAATTTGGCTTGTCCAGCGCGGTGAGTAACGTATAGTTCCCTGTGGCCCTCACGGTTGGCTAAGTGTTAATTGAGAAATAAACTGTCTTTTTGGTGTGCATAATTTTTAAGACAAGTTCTATCGCTTCGCTTACTACGGTTTGCAAACAATTGCAAGTGCTATTGCAATGTTCGATTTTTTCGACATTGACTTTTCATTGACCCCTGGGAGCCTGGGACTCAAATGTATATTGTATAATCATATTCAGTAGTCGTGAGGCGAATGTGTCAGAGGATATTATTATTTCTTCTCGGGCTTGAAGAACCATGATTATGTCTGCACAATTCGCTACTTGTTTCTTTCCGGTGTAAAGGCTATAAAATGTCCTGCGAGAAAGAAAGCATCATATGAAAACGGCGTATAAATTTCCAATGAACATAATCGTACATTCACGCTCGATGGTCTCCTTAAAATGTTCTCGTAGTTTTTCATCCGCTAAATGCAGATTAATGTTTAACGAGATCGATTAGTGGGGGACTGAACTGCGTGGTGGAACGATTTGAAGCTCCCAGTCGGGTCATAACCATTCCGGAGTATGGAACTCCACGAGACTCGATATTACAGATTAAATTGGAGACTCTTGTCTATGATCGGTCAGTGGCCATATCAGGAGTGGATGGACAAGACTCTGCGAAGATTCGTCGTACTGGTTATCATGTGTTCTTGTGTGGTTATTCTGGTACGCGAAAAACGACGTTATACCGGCAAGAGAAAAATGAATCGTTCACAAGATCTTATTTTTATGCAAACATTTTTTATCAAATTTTTTATGCAAATTTTACTCATGCTCGAGACAATTTTTTAGGTACAGCACACCTTGGTATCTTTCCACTATCAGCACTCAGAAATTAATTCCCCTGATAATGTGTCGCTGCATGACATCTTGCGGGATCTTTTGCAAAATATACACTGCTTCCATGGGAACTTACGCTAAGGTGAGCGATGTCTGCGAAATCGGGCGATAGGAAAAGCACGGTGATGACGAACGACTCAGGAAAATTTCTCTGATTTAAGACGATGCAAGTCTGCGTCTCGTACTTTGCCGCACTGTATTCGTGGGGGGCGATGAGGGGAATGTGGCGTAATGACAACGTAGAAAGTGACTAAAAAATAAGCACAGTAAACTGAGGCAGATTGGCTTGAAAAATTAAGGAGTGTAAGGAATAAAAAAACTCAGGCTTATAGTTTAACTACTACAAGAGACACTTACCTCTCCTATGTAACGATGCTTGGACGAGGAAGGACGATAAATCGGAATATCCAGGAAAATGGTATTTATGGTAAAAGAACGGAGACGGCCACAGAAAATTTTCTTATTTGGTCGACTCAATTTCTCCGTCCACGATAGTTATGAACTTCGTCCCGACTAACGTTAACCTTAACCGTGCCCAACACGAAAATCAGGGGTCTGCTCGGGTAGAGCTCGAACCCTAAACCAAAGCTTGCCTCGCCCGAAGTGCAAAAATTGCATAAGTCACAGTTGTAACGAATATATTTAAAAGTATTGTAAAAAAATCAGTCGATGGCAACAATTGCAGGTGCGATTGCTTCACAACGATCTCTATTTATTTAATAAATCCCATACATGTCAGTTACTCGGGTTGGATTACAAACTCCTTAGACGTCGTACAAACTCCTTTAAATCTAAGACACTTACTTACTCACACGTTTAAATAAAATACTCGCATCGTCGTCTACTTCGTTCATTTACGCCGCGATATTTACAGGAGGGTCTTAATTAGTTTCGTTTAAATTACATGCATCTCGTGCCTCTCGTGGCACGTAGTCACGTGGTAAATAAGAATGGTTCTGTGCAAAATCCAACGTCGTGACTTCGTCGTTGGTCTCGAGTGAGCTT
Source organism: Tiphia femorata (assembly GCA_944319695.1). Lineage (NCBI taxonomy): Eukaryota > Metazoa > Arthropoda > Insecta > Hymenoptera > Tiphiidae > Tiphia > Tiphia femorata. The sequence continues at coordinate 10,185,145 of OX090895.1, read as the reverse complement.
TCGATACGAAGGACTGGCAGTTTTCCTCGGACGCAGCGTGCAAATCGTAAAAAATTCATTTCGCGTCTCTCCTCCTTTCCCATTGTCTTGTCCTTAGCGCCTTGTTTCTACGAGAGTGCGGCGTGCACGATAATTACTGTAATTAATGTTTTGTTGTGGAGCTTTAGCATTTAATTAACCTTCGTGTAGGTGGTATATAAAAATGTAACATTCAATGTTTCTTTCGTTTGAACGAACTAAATATCTAATATTTTTAAACATCGATCTTTAAAAATTTCCTCTAATCCTGATCTTCTGTACTGAGAACTCTTAACAATAGCAATTCGCAAATAGGCAACGCCCGCGCGAGACGGTATGCCTTTATGTGCACAAACGTGTTTCAGGGATTCCCTTAAGAACGCTACGTGCTTTATTTATAAAAACTACGATATCGATGCGAACACAAATTCGTGCAATACTCTCAGTGTCTCTTGAGATGTTAAGTTGATTGGCAAACGCAGACTCGACGATTCTGCAAATTGGCACATTATAAAATCAACTCTCGACGAAGTGAAGCAAAATTACGTGTGCGAAAACGAATTTTGGGTGCGATGCTTCTCTTCGTCAGTCGCTGAAGATCGCCTCTTGCTTCTAATCGAATTAACGAATCATTTTTCATTTCGTTCAGCCCTGTTAACCTTTTCTCGTGACTACAGTTTAGACCAGCTTTCGTTACTTTGTAACTCCATGTTGTAACTTTTCTTTCGTCCTCTCATGCTCTATTCCAACTTCCCAGCGGGATTTCCTGTTCACAGATTTTACCGGATACGGTACGTGACACGAACTAGAATCTTTCAATTTGCGTCGTATTCGTGAGGAGATGCGTGATGATGCATGTGAATGTGCGGTGGAAGTTCGACCGTGGCGGGAACACCCAAGCTGCTTCTCTACGGAAGAAAAATATTCACGTCAAATTCTATCCATGTAGAATAAATTGCGTCTTTAAATTCGTTGAATGTGGAACACGGTGTGCAATAAAAAAAAGTAATGGAAAAAAGTCTTCCGCGTTAAGAAAACCCGCGCTTTTCACGTTTTCACCGATTAATTCGGAATAATTCCGCGGCAACGACAGATAATGCATCTCACCTGGGACCTCATCCCGTTTATGGGAGTGGCAGTGGGATTATCCGAAGCATAACCAATGACGTGACGAGAGCATTTCTCGCACGCTCTCCTTCTACGGGAGGACGCGTGGCATCTCAACGCCCTACAGAATTCTCTCGTCATTTCCGAGCAGAGCGACTCCTGCTGATGATTGTGTTGTTGTTGGGAAAGTTGCTGCTGCTGTTGCTGTTGCTGCTGCTGCACCGTTTGCGAGATGCCTTGTAGAGACCCGGAGGATGTGGGCGTGGGTATGGCAGGCCTCTGTGAATCGACAAAGCCAAATAGGAAAATTAATTATGGCGGCGGTTGGCCTCGCGTGATATTTGTTGGATTATATCCAGTATGTCTGCGGTACGCTTCTGGACAAGAGAGGTGCCACGGACGATGGAAGTTTGAATGCGTGGATGGTCACGAATTAAAGCGGTCAGGTTGGGGTGAGCTAGTGCAACAGGAATTAATTAAAGGCCTCGTGCTATTAAAGTGACATAAGTGGGAGAGAAGGGTAGCAACAGTAACGTATGCATGTCGATGTTTGAAGTACAAATGCGGTCAAAGGATTGGTGCATATGTTCAGCGGAGATTACACGATTAAACCGAATGTTAACAGTTGCATGCACCCTATGCCAAGCAACAATGGTACATTATGTAAGTATTTGATGTTGCTAGTTTGAAGGGTGTATCGGAGAATGTTAATTTTCTCATACCTACGTATGTTGTTACTCGGATAATTGCGAGGTAAGTTCCATAGTGCTTTGCTACAATTGCGAATGATTAATTTTAGGTCTGGAAATGATAGTATCATCCCATGTTAATTTTCTGTCAGCCGTCGTAATTACGTGGGGTGGATAGACGAGGGTTAATTAAACTTTTCGCGATAACGAATATTCTGGAGGCGTCAAACGGCCGATGTCGTGGATAAGATAAAATCGAATAATGCGCGCTGTCGATCCAATATCGCCAGTTAGAAAGTTTTAAGAGGCCATTAACGTGGGAGAATTTTCCTAAGGTGATTATGGACTGACCTTTATTTACATCTGTGCTTCCAGTTCCGGGAGACGTCCGATAAACTTCAGTGGACGATTAGCTCGTGCTGAAGTGTTTCGATGGCGAATGTTGGCGTGAAATAAGAAATAAACGGAAATTTCATGCAATTTAAATGTGCTAATTCTCGTGCATATGCGTGCTTTTTTGCCTCTCAAGTTGAGTTAGCTGGTTCTGAAAAAGATGCGATTCTCCTTTTGTCACTCTTGTAGCCATTCTGTTAAATTGGGATTTTTGCCTGCTAATAAAAAATAATCGAACGCAAAGGCCTTATCAATATTGATAAGCAGATTCTATGAACGTCTAAAAATATTTTCGAACGACAAGTAAACTGAAACTAAATTTTGGAGCATCGTGCGACTCATGCGGAGATACGAATTTTGATTATTATGTGTGATAAAAATATGCAATCTTACCCGCTCGGCCGGCGAGTTTCTCCTCGAGTTGTAACAAAATTCGAAAATTGCTATTAACACAGCGAAGGCCAATCCGCACAGAAGGACGACGAAAACACCACCTGAAACAACTGGTTGGAATAATTGCACGTAATGGATAAGTCGTTTCTGCGCTGAATGCACTTATTATGTCGCACCTATATTGTCCACTCCCAAAGCATTGGCTTTATTCTCCTTTCCTTTTTCCGTCCTCATGCAGGTGTCGCCAGGACTCTTCCACCACTTGTCGTACAACATTTGAATTTCACCCTTCTCTTGCAGCTCCAAAATCGCCAAAGATATCTTGTCCCGCCATGGAGAACCTGTGGGACCATTCGAAATAGTTACTACGTGCCTCCGGAAAGTTTAGAGTTTCATTTGTTTTTTTTTTTGTTATTGTATTTTGCAGAATTATTATAAATTTAGATCAAGTTGTCACGTGCATTTTATGAAACTACGAACGCTGTATATTTTTCTAAAGCTGTCATTTAGATAAATTCTAATTTGAAGGTGGACAAATATTGAAATTGTTAGATGCATATATAGAAGAGAAGAGAATGAACAGAACATTTACCCATCGGTGTCGCGATCCCGTAGCCTTTGCTGTCTAGAAGACCACCGATCTGTGTCAGGTTGCAGTCCCTTTGTACAATATAATCCAACATGGTGGACTCCATTAGAAAGGCGTAATCTCCTTGTAAAACTCGCTGAATGCCCTCTTCGTAAGTCGGCACGAATACCGAGGGTTTCTTGTTCTCCATGAATCGCCACATCTTTTTGTACGTCTCAATCATCGAGTCCTTAAAGAATAAAATCGTGCGAAATTAATAAAGCCACAATTTAGTGCTATAATTGGTTAATTAAATCGTGGGAGAAGAAGTACTCCGCAATCAAAGCTCAATCAATCACACGAATAAAATGTCTCGACAAAAATGAATGGAAATAATTTTATTTTAATAAATTGCAGAACATTCGAAAATTTCTGGAAAGGGTGAATCTTTTGGCCGAATTTTTCGCTTACCCTGAAAAATGTCATCGTGCTGCCGCTTTCGAGGGTGCCGTAAGTGATGTCCGTCTGGCTTGCAAGATCCTCGGCATTTTCGATAGGTGTGATCATTCGTTCCACCGTGAGAAATGCCGCAAGATTCGCAGTGTACGATGAGATGATGATCAACGTGAAGAACCACCAGATGCCGCCGACGATACGCGTGCTAGTCGCCTGACGAATAATACAAGGGTAAATATTTGTGTCTTGGCTTACGTTTAATTCAACAAAACCACTTGTCGACTTCAAGCGGAACGTCTCGATTCGTTCTACGATTTAATTGGAACGAAAATCTTATCTGGCCAGTATTTCTTTTCATTGGAATTTTCCGCTTGGAAATAGAAGTCTTAGCTGCTTGCGCAGTCGAGGGGAAGTATAAGAAGGAGGTAGAGGATGGTGGATTTGCTTTAAGACGTAGTTCGCGCGGCTCCCAAGAATTAACGAACGTCTCATTCGCGTCGATGGAAAAAAAGGAGAATATTTCGAAGAACGTTTTGCGCAGTACAAAAGGTCGTTCAATAAATTCGCAACATGCGAGTATTCTCACGATCTCATTGATATTGCATTGACCGATTAATTGGTCGCGTATTAATTAAAGAAAATTAATACGGATGATCGATTAGGTGAATTCAACGATTTTTCATGGCTCAAAAAAATCCTTAAAGAGCATTTCACTTCATTTTCAAGTAAAGTTCAAAAAACAGGATGCGAATGAATGCTGATCGCTGATTGGCGTATATTTACCTTTGGGTTGAGATCGCTGCCCTGCTGCATGAGGGTGCCGATGGTGAACCAGAAGCTGTTCGACAGGGAGAACTGATTCTCGACGATTTCCGGTCCGGCGTGACAGGGATGCGGATTGTTCCATTCGTAGGGGCTGAAACGTGCCACCACGAACATCGTCACCGACACCAACACGTAAGCCGCGAGCACGTAGAGCCAGATCTCGATGGCCAGTGGATTCATGAAGGAGAAAAGCCGGGCCGGATGGCTGGTCGGCACCTGTGGAGTGAATTTATACCATTGCCAGTCGATTCGCAAATACTTTCGTGAAATATGCGCTTATCGTATTACTATCGTACGCGGAAAAGTGCGATCGTATGACGCGATTCCGTCGCACTTACGGAAATTGATTTTCACGTATCAATTTCCGGGCTACGTTCGATCGTAATAACCCCATTGTCCATACAAAACCACAGCATTCGTCGGACCGCATCTTTCTCCCCTACACGTTCGGGATTGTATTACAATTATTATTATATCGTAGAATTATTGTATTTTAATAAGAGAGACGTGTAAATTGCGCATCGTTGCGCAAACGAATACAAGCGTAATTATATGCGCAACTTCCAACCGGATCCAGGAAGCAATAAATCGACGCCTCGAGTGGAATTGCGTTTCGCGTATCAATATTCGTGCGACGATCATAATGCGCCGAGGTGATATTTTCCGCGCCTTCTGAAAGCGATAAAGTGTACATTATTGTTCTGTAAAGATTACCCGAGTAATGCGATACTGGAAAAATTTGAATTACGCGAATTACCTAAATTTTACAGAAGATCGTTGCTGCGATCGAAAAGTATGCGAATAATTAAAAAGATCGTGTTCCATCGTAAGTTCACCTACAGACCTAAAAAGATAAATTTCTCTATTCAGTCTATCGGCAGCCGAACGGACGGTCTCGCCTGGAAGTTTTCCAGCTGGAAATTAACTGATTCCGAATTAAACACGCTCGCCTGCTAACGGGCACGACGTCTACCGGAGGGATCGGAGAACATATCGAAATCCTCGCTCGTCCGCTCGCTCGCTTGTAAAGTGAGAATCGTTAATCGGCGAGGAGGATTTCGATCGGCGCGTGGGATTCGAGCGGACGCGACGAGCAAAACGAAATTGGCGAGCCGATGGCGTGAAGGGTGTGCCAGGCGTGCATCGAAATACGCGAGCTCTACAGTTTAATCGACGAAGGACACGATTCGGCAATTATGAAATATCTCAGCGTACAATCGAATAAAAATACACGCAGACTAATCTAGTACAATATGTGCTATTAAGATATAATTACTCTGCAGGTGCAAAGTTCCGTCGTAGATAGGTGAACGCACGAAGGGGAAAAAGCAGGCGTGAAGAGATTTTCTCGCTGGAGGAGTGAATTTTTAAATTTTCCTTTTCCTTTTCGAATTCGTCGTGCTGCATCTTTTCCGAGCGCGCGTTCCGTCGATGGCACGCAATACACTTAAGTGGAAGGCACTCCGCGCGCGACGAACAGCGATATCGATGTACGCGGCATGATTAAAGGACGCTTTGACCGATATCCACCTCCCCGACCCGCTGCTCCTCTCTCACCGTGTATTGATTGCAATTAAGCGGTCACTTTACATTAATTGCTGGCCCTCGACCTCCTTGCGGTGGGACGCTGATCGAGGCGGTAATCAAGAAAAAGCTTCTCCTGAGAATTCACCCTCCTTTCCACGGGATAAAGTTCTCGCCGCGAGGGAGAGATACCGCGGTCGAGGTAAGACCCGTGTTTTTTCAATTATTCGTAATCATTCTCCCACGACTTCGTTCATTTATATTCATCATCCTGCGTTTTGAGATAATCGTCGTTCCGGGGCCAGCAATGATTTAATTCTCACATGAATTATTGGAGAAGGTAATTTGAATTCACATAGCCGGTTAAAAACGAAGATTATAAAGTAATACGTGTCGGTGACTTCTATTTAATGCAACCTGCATTATAAAATGCTCCGCCGCCAAAGCCGCGAGGGGCGAATTTGAATTTATAACGAGCGGCGAATCAGGGATATTTATGATTCCATTGTTATTTTAAATAGTTATTCCGACGCTTCGATAAATTCTCAATTTTAATCGATAACGAAGTTCGCAGCAGCGAGTAAGGATTGCGAACAATCAAGAGCAATAGTGCAATTTGTGATTTTCGATCTTTTGTAAATATCTCTGCTCTTTTTATGGAGTTCGATTGGCGATTCTTCGTGAACGAGGATTATTGTTTACGCCAACGAGGGAAGGATTCTTCGGTCGACTGTGTCGGGCACAGTTCGTTCCTCGCATTGATCACCCGCCCGGGAGAAATCTTCGGAGATTCTGCGAAATGTCGGACACTGGGGAAGGCTGCTTTTCCATCGTCCCCGACTTTCTCTCGTCGAGGCTACATCGAGGGGACAGTGAGGAATAAAGTAAGAGAAACGAAACGATCGTCGCTCCCGACCGTCTCGTAAATTTTCTGTTCTACGTAACGCACGATTGCCCTTCCACTTCGTTCGTTCGTCGCGGGTTAAAGAAGACGCACTCGTGTTCACGGGATCCAGCCAAAGGGCATGTAAACGTCTTTTATTTTTTTAGTTAAACCAATTTTTTATTGGGTCGTTCGGAAAGTTCGTGCCGATTTTAAAGGTTATTGAAACGCAGCACATTTAAATTTTGGTATACATTTATTAAATTATATAGGTGCCATTCTGTTTCACAACCTTTGCCTGAAACATGGAGAAAGATTGTGGCACAGATTGGCACCTATGTAATTTAATAAATGTATACCAAAATTTAAATGTGCTGCGTTTCAATAACCTTTAAAATCGGCACGAACTTTCCGAACGACCCGCAATATAATGCTTGCCGAGCGGATGACATTTGCCAGATTTCATACGTCATTCCAGATTTCTGTACAGGGTGTTGCGAAAACATACAAGGCAGTCGGTTCGGTTGCCTATTCATCGATCTGCAGGCGCCCGCTCTGCTGACCGACAAGAGAGCGTGGAGGGGGACGGACGGACGGTCTACTGGCGTTACGTGGTACTAGAAAAAACCGATTAATAGGCTATCGGTCGGTAAAGTGCAAATAAAATAATTGAAGTGCAGTTAATATAAGGATGATGCATGAATCGAGAGCGTCAATCCACCAGCCCTGTTCAGTACCACCTAGCGCCAACAGATAGGCAGCCTGCCACCCTCCACGCTGTCTTGCCGATCAGCTGAGCGAGCGCCTGCAGATCGAAGGATAGGCAACCCATCCTAGTGCCTTGTATGTTTCCGCAAGACCCTGTACACTTATTAATACTTTACCGACCGATAACCGATTAATCGACTCTTTTTCAACGATGCTCATTGACAAGTAATATTCGATGCGTACTTTATTAACACTTTGACTCCCACGCAGATTTTCCACGTGGCATCACACTTTGCATTTTTTGGTGGTTTTCTTTCTTAACACTTTATCGACCGATAGCTTATTAATCGGCTTTTTGTCCCCGACGCTCATTGACCGATAGTTTACTAATCGTTTGCGGTCGGTGAGAAGCGCATATAATGTTGAATCGCTACCGATTGGAAAAGTGTTAAGCGATATAAAGCAAGAGGAAGGAATCACACGACCTATTGGCTCTTCCGCAAGATGTATTTTCTGGTCGCGAAGAAAATGATCGCTGAGAAAAATCGACGTAATCGGCTTGATAGATGCAAGCAAGAGTAACGACGATCCACTAATTGAATGGTCTATAGGCCATCGCCTACGAGCGACTTCAATTAATTTACTCGGCGAGACTTCGCGCAAGACGGCAGACCGCAGCCGCTGATTTACGCGCGAGTCAGCGGCGCGACGCGTCGTGCGGTTCCGCGATGTTAAGCGATACCATTTCCAACTTCCTCGAATACCTACGCCAGAATTACTTCCCCAAAATTATTCGGTTAAAATTAATCCCGTTTGTCTATTTACTTGGCATCCAAGCGGATTCGACTATCCGTGTAATCTGCCGACATTGCACTTTACACTTTTGTCGGGTTACCGAGGTGCTCGATTTGAGCGAGTATTCAATTGAATTTCTCGTCGACGTGTCATTGTCTTAAGAAATTGTCAATTAACGTATCTGATTCGCAATTAAGTTAGAGCTCCATGGAGCGTTCATAGAGAACAAAATTTTACTGTACGTTAGAATCACAATATCTCCGCTTCCAACGCAAAGAATGCAATTAAGGGTAAAATTTTAGGACGGGGTCTTTTCATTTTCTTGGCGAATATGGCGCACGTGGTATATCTCCCGCCAAATTCGCGCGGTTCGTTCCGCGCAACGGCACCGAGGTAAAATTGCGGGATTCTTTAAATATACATACAGTATTTTAATTAACTTTGAAATAGTCCTGTTTCCCACGACGTGATGGTCTCCCGTCCCGTGGCAGGCCGCCATAATGCCAGCGCGGGCTTCTTTCCTTTCCTTTATGCGTTTTCGGCCACGCGGCTCGCTTTAATATCATGTAAATATTCCGCTTTACCGGTGTACGGGCGTTAACATTATGTAAATATCTCGTTTCCGTTATCTGGCCGCCGCTATTCCTTTCCTTTTTACCCTCCCTTCTCTCATTTCTTCCCGGCCTCCACCGATACTCTCTTAGTCTTCGCTTTCCATTGTACTTCCACTAGCCTTCATTTTCCATTTAATAAAGCTACGCCTGCGCCTCGCTTATTTCACAGCTCTGTAAAGTCACATCGCGGCGCCGCTCGTTTCGCGTGTTACGCCGCTCGTCGTAAGAAACGGGTCATCCTGCCGCGGGAGATTAAGCGTGCGAAATTCATCTAGTAAAAGTCGAATAAACGCGAACCACCTCGGAAATGTTTTCCTCGTGCCTACGATGGAGCACTACAAAAGAAAAATAGCGGTGGAGGTGCTGGCGATAATATTCGCGTAAACGTAAAGTGAAACATCGTAGCTAAAACTGTAACGTGCGTGGTAGTGGTGATAAACTATCGATAGTACTTTCAAAAGAAATAGGTAAAATAAGTAAATAGGTATAATAGTAAAGAAATAGGTTAAATAGTACATTTTTTTTGTAGTGACGAAAGGTTTTCATTTTCAAAAATTTAATGTTTGTTGTTGTTGGGTAAGTATATTATTGCATGTTTTCCAACACTAATTGCATTACCGCATATAGTGTATATGTAGTAATACAAGCCATCAATACTTGAAATCTTGAATTAGTGTTTTTGTCTATATAACCTAAATATTTAAAAATTTGAACAGAAGATTCACTTTGATAGACAAGGGACAAATTATTATTCTCTCTAAAACCAAAAAAGGATTTCGAAAGTTTAAAAAACTTTGTATTTGTAACCAAATTTAAGGTTACTCGATATATTCACTATTAATAAATGTTTATCTTTTTGAATAATTCATATTTAAATAATGCGATCTTTAAACTGAATTTACACTAAAAATCCGAATAATTATTATTTTATTTAGAAAACTCACTATAATCGAAACTATCGAAAACTATCGATAATAATCGATAGTCTAGGGTTCAACTATCGATAATTATTGATGGCTGCGACTATCGATAGTGCTCCACCTTTCGCGCGTGGGTGGGTTAAATCGAACGCAGCGGGAGAACGTACGAGGAGATAAAAAGAGAAGCGATGTGTAGAAAATAACGGAGGAACGGGACGGCCGATTAATAGGCGCAAAGTAATTAAGCCATTAATAGGAATAAATTAGGGCGGAACCCTGACAAAATTTTTGGGTGCCTGCACGCATCAGGGGCACGGGTTACGTTAGAGACACAGAGGGGTGAAGGGTGGTGGTTCGATTAAGCGTGGCGAGCCGCACGCACGGCAAAGCTAATTGCAGGCTCTGTAATGAGATAAACTCGGCTCATTCGCAGGTTTAAACGTGCGGTTTTAATCACTTCCTCGTATCGCCGCCACTTTTCCGCTTACCTTGAAGAGGATGGAGATGCCCAGGTTCATGAAGGGTTTCGTGAAGTCGATTACGCTCTCCCGGGCGTAATTTATTGTCATCGAGCCCACCGCCAGATCTGCTTTCTGAAAGCACAATGGGAGCGATAGGGTGCGTCAACTTCTTGGTAAAATACACTGTTGATTAATGATGCGATTTCCAATGATAAATTCACCGTGCACGTATAAGTGGGTTAAGGCTGCTCTCTCTCGACGGTGATCTCTCAATATTGGTCATAATATTTAATACAAAAGAATTTCAGATTTAATAAAGAGAATTAGCAAATATTGCTACTAGTAACGAGGATAATTATATGCCAAAGGTGATTACTTTACACGAATAGCACAATGCAGAGAATGGAAAGTATTCTAAAAGAATTACGTGGATTCTATTGATAAGTGGATACCGTGCAGGAACAATCGATAATCACGACTAGCTAGGAACAACGTTCGTTTACGCAAATCCCGTTCGGCCCTGTGTTTGAGCACTCCCTCTCTTTCTTTCTCCGTTTCTCTCTTTCTCTTCTTCTCTTCATTCCACAAATGTACCTGCGCAAAAAAGTCCTGCGAAACTTCAGACAGGGATTTTATACGATGACGTTGGAAATGGAGCTGGGTAGGGTGGAAAATATTTTCGAGGCCCGCGTATCCGCGAAACGGTGAGATAGAGGGTGAACCGGAGGATGGGTGGACCAAGAGGGGAAAGGGGAAGAAGAAAAAAGAGAGAGGATGAAGAGAGGAAGGGTGAGGATGCACACGCACTCTGGGCTTCCGATATCTAACTGCATTTTCAGCGTCTGGGAAAAGCACTTGCCGCTTGCGCCTCGTTGCAGCCTAGGTAGATTTATTTCCGGCTAGCAGTGCTTTTCGGAGCTTTATGTGTAGCCGAGGCGCACCTGGCCACGCGAGCCAAGCTGATAAGGGAGATAGAAAAAGTCCGCTCAACCTTTCGCTCGCTATCTCTTTCGTTGGCGGGACCCGCGACTTTCCTTTGTCAACAGCAATATGAGAACGCGTCTCATGAGAACGACTTGAAGTACCTGCGTAGGGTTGTAAATGCCACTTGTGGATGCTGCGCTTATTAATTAATATACTAAAACGATACATTCGATTTCTTTGGAGCGGGTACACGTGTCTTTGACTAATCTCTTCGATTGATCAAAGACAGCATTTCAGCCAGCATTGGTTACTCATGCAATTCCGTCGATATTGTTTACAACGATTAATTATAATATCAATGGAGCGTTGGACTTCTCGAAGAGATGAAAGAGCTCCTGAGTATAGATTTTCTTAAAAATCCATAACAAACTTCGTTATTCTCTACGAACACTGAAGCTGTTTCATCTTCGAATAACAAACGCTCTCTCACGGTAACGGAAACAAATTTGAATTTACCTTTCGACAGTATATTTTCGAATCTGGCAATCGCGAGCCTCGTTTCGAATGTCTCGTCTCCGCGCGTAATAAAACGTGTCGTTTTTAGGCGCGTATAGTACGATCGCGCTGGACAGAAACGTTGGATATTTCATTTCGGGACTGGACGCTCCGTTGATCGCACTGTCCTGCCACGCGCGGCAAGCAGTGCATCGCGGTTATTATATAACATTTTCCACCGAACCTCCCGAAAAACCAAAAACTCAAAAAACCGACAAACCGCCTGCTGTGGGGTCTCGCTGTGAAACAATGCGACTCTCTCCCCTCCTCCACACCTCCCATTTCAGTGCGCTCGTGCGCACGCACGCTTACTAATCTCGACTTGATTTACGACCCGTGCAATGCCCGCCGGACGGAGAACGGCCGTTTCCACTTCGCGGTGATAATTTGTTGCCGATGTTTTTTCCACCCTCCACGGGGAACTCTCGACATTTCGCAACGACTGGGTGGCGTGGAGTCGCGAAATTTTTACGAATCGTTGGGAAGGGCGTAAAATATATGAGAAAAAGTTGAGAATTTTCGCGAGGCAAGCTACGAGGATGCGAAGGATCTTATGTGAATAAAGAAAATAGAGGGTAGCTTGTACGGATTAGTGGGACTCAAAGTGGTATTGCGGTTTCTCTCCATGGTCGTGCGTTACTGAGAAGAATAAAGGGTCGCGGGAAGTGAAAATAAAATTTTCACCGCGTACGGGTAACATGAAAATTCTTTAATTTATCGGCAACAATCTCCTGCGATAACGGCCACCGCCGTAAGCCGTGAGACGTTCCCCGCCCATGGTTGGGTCGCTTTTAAAATATTTCATCGCTAAGCTCTTAAATTACGACGTCTTCGGCGGCGCTGGACGCGTTTACCTCTCTGCCGTTTCCTTTTTTGCCATCCGGCGCCACAGCAATTATTAATGATCATCTGGTAAAATTAATACCGCGAGCGTGGTGACGCGTTGCATCGCGCGGTTGCTCACCACTCGCGGAAAAGGTCTCTAGGAAAAATCCAGACAAGTACGAGCGACGATTTGTCTTAATTTTCAAGCACGCGCGCGCGCGCGCGCGAAAAAAGCAGAAAGAGCGAGTACTCGGGTTGACCCGCGTGTGGCTCCGACGAGACGAACCTCACTGAGGAATTTGCGGTAGGATCCAGGGTGCGGTACAAAGTAAACAACGAAAGGGTATAATAAAGGGGAATTGATGAGGGCTCTGCTACTTCTCATTAAGCTAATTCGTGACAAAGTTCCACGGACGACTCATTAATAAACCGTACGTGCAGAACTTACTTACGGATCAATTAAATAATATTCATAATTAATCCTTCCCACGAAATTCCAAATCTCGTTGACTTTTCTAACGATTCGATTGAATCGGGATCTACCGTGGCGACTTGAAATTTTGGAAAATCAACTGGAAGATAATTAACGCATCTTCCTCGAACCTTCTCCTTTTAAGACCCCGTCTTCCTCGTTCCCTTAAACGTCACCAAAAAGTTTACAAAGCGTTACACGACTACGACAATTCCCTCGCCTTCTTCACCTCATTACTCGGCGAATTGACAAAATCCCCATAAAAGGAGGCGGGTAGAGCGTGACGGAGGGTGAAATTTCGCGTCAGCGCGCGCGCCGAGCGCAGTTGACGCAGCAGGAGTAGGTGAGTGGAAATCCCAGGGGATTAACCGAGAAATTAGAAGTTATTTCTCTAATCGTCGGCCCCGTGGGTACAGGCGCCGAGACGCCTTGCGGCATTCGAAGCCACCTTCGAAGCTGAAGCTGTGCGTTGAAGGCCCGAGCCTCTCGCTACCGGCATGTTGCACGGCGTGTATTACGGGCTATTTACTCGCGCTTTCTCCCTATCGAAGCGTTTCGCGATCTGCATTGCAACAGCAGTCGGATACCGTGTTCCGTCCTTCCCAAGACCCCGTCACTCGTCTTTGCCTCTTACACTCCGTCTCGTTTCACACTCTCTGACCGCATTCTCTCCTTGTTTTCGCTCACACGATCGATTTGAAATTCGAACGAGCCACGGGTCAGTCTCGGAACGCGCGAAATTCTCACGAATACCACCGCGAAGAAAGGAGAGATAGAGAGAGAGAGAGAGAGAGAGAGAGAGAGAGAGAGAGAGAGAGAGAAGAAAGGAATTTGACGAATGCCGACTGATCGAGGATTCTCAGGCGCCAGGAATAACATTGTGGCTTGTGCATTAACCTTTAGAGGGCCGGCATTTGGTGAGCTTTAATCCCTGTAGAAAATTCAAAAATATTGTGTCTATATCTTGTATGTAACCTATACAAAGTACCGATTACCCATAGCGTCTATATATAGACTTTCCGGCCCCCTAAAGGTTAAGCCGCGTCTACACTGGGCGAACGAACAGCGAACGAACACCGAACGCGAACGTTCGTTATTCCAATTCGGAATGTGTAGACGGCAAGCCGAATGGGAAGCAAACGTTCGGTTCGCGTTCGCTCGGTGAGCGGTACATCAAAAATAAGTCACTCCCTTTACGGTCGTGCCTAAAAATTCGTGCGCGGTTCGCGCGCAATGTGGACGTGTCCGAGCACGTTTTGTTGCGTCGCTTGTTCGCTACTCGTTCCACTCGTTTTCTAGGCTCGGTAGAACGCGCATCGCATCTCGCAGCGAACTATCAGCGAACTATCAGCGAGAGCGAGTCATACGTTATTACTTTTAAAAACAGGCGAATGACTCGCGAACATTGACCGTTCGCGTTCGGTCTTCGTTCGCTGTTCGTTCGCCCAGTGTACACGCGGCTTTAGAGAAAGTTCTCAGTTCTCTTTTTTTTGCGCGTCTCTTGGTGCATTGGCTGTCTTTCTAATTCGGCATTAAATTCGTCGGTAATATTTTCGTCGTTCGAAAGGAACAGCAAAAAATTCCACACCGAGCCAAACTGGTCACTTTCAATTTATTACGAGATACGAAGAGTCGAGAATTTGCCTCGATAATCAGGGATACGAGCGAACAAACGGAGGTTTCGAAAGCACGAATCTCTAACGATAAATTGGCTTCTTATTTTAGAACACTAAGATTCGAAACGCGCGAACTTGCATCATGCTGTTCACGAGTGTGTACTCGCTCGCGTTAGATTACGCTTAACTCACCGCCAGCATCAAAGCGACGCGAGCGCCGCGCGATCACAATCGAGCTCTCGATTTCGCGGTGTGATCGTGTTTTCAGCGGGATTCAATACATATTTATTTCAGCGTGGAACGCGAGAGCTCGAGCCCGCTTCGGATTACGGCGCCTTTCGAAATACCGCAGCCCGATTCAAATTTGTGACCGCGGTTTATTACACCTCTATCGTACTCCGGAATGGCAAGTGGGTATTTGCATAATTTCACCGCTCGCGAGGCTTCTCTCCGCGCGTTTGACGGACGATTAATCGCAAGAACGATTGTAACCCTCCGCGAACCGTCATTGCGGTTTACGCATGGCGACACGCTCGATGGCGCTCTTTCCGCTTGCAAGTTTCCCCTTAGACTTTAGGAGCGTAGTTAGGCGGGTTTCGATTAAAGGAGAAAGGAGCAACTTGATGGAGAAGTTGATAAGACGAGAGGTGAGACGGGCGCGGAGAAGGTGTACTACGTCTACTCGTTCGGCGGTTAACAGCGCCGTAACGTTGTAATACGCAGCGGATAATGCGCGTAGTGCGCGACAGTAGAACTAGGACAATTATCCGAGAGGTGTAAGTTTCTCAGTTGTAGCGAGGATAGCCGAGCGGGTCCCGTTCCGTTATTGCATTTGTTCTCATCGCGAGACAGTGAAGTTTAGATTAGGTAATAGCGTGTACTCGTACGATTAGGCAATAGGGTGATGGTGAAGGGCCAAATGGTACGAAGTTATTAGTCGCTTAATATCGGAGTGGCTCGCGATTACCGCGTTCTCCGAATGTTCGTCTCTCATAGTGTCGTCTTCGCTCTCGCCGACGTGCCTCTCGAACTCTCGCCGCAGTACCGTCGAGTTAACGTTACCAGCAAGTATTTAATACCGCGCGTCGGCATTCCACGCGCGATCCATGTACCTCGTTTTACGCCACACATCCAACGAGCACCCTGTGCAAACTTCGGAACATCTGAATCCCCGGGTACTCCGTCATTCCTTTCGCTCACAATTCATCCCATGCTACTGCGCGCATTCTCTCTCTCTCTCTCTCTCTCTCTCTCTCTCTCTTACAAGCACGCGCAGAGGTACACAAATACATGTACGTGTACAGTACCTACATCGAAGAATTCATATCCTCGGTCGCAAATATCAGAGACCACCGTGGTATATTTGCTGTAACGAAATCCGTCTGGGCCATTACCTTCAAAAACCATAAGGAATACCCCGATGCGGAATCGAGCGAGTGCCTGGCCGCACGGTGATTACGCGTTTGCCAACGGAACACCGTGTATGCGGTAGGTCCAAATATTGAAAGGGGTCAAGCGCGCGTATTCGACAGAGGCATCGAGTCCGCGATACCATTGATTATGCCATGATTACAAGGGTACGGCCCCTAGGCGAGTCTTGTATTTCGTCCTACCGTTTCCATTAGCCCTACCTACGTGAGCGCGTGTACATTCGCCTGGGACGAGGGAAGATAGGAGGAGTGGAGAAGGACGATCGACCGAGTGGAAATGCGCGAAGGGACGAGACGCGCCACTCGGGGAGCGCGTGCGCTTCTCGCAAAGGGTAAACTTCCTGGTTCGTTGGTTCCCAACCTTGACTGTAAGATCGACAATTTCGAATTCTCCCTCGCGAAATTCGAGAGACTTCGATCGCTGCGAGCTACACCCGAAAACAGACGTCAAGCGAAAGAAAGAGCATTAAGAGAATTATTTCGATATCTCACAGATGCATCAGGCCAAATCGCCAACCTCCTTCTTGCATCTTTATTCTCTTCGAATCGTCGACCATAAGAGAAGTTCTTAAAAACAAACCCACCTACTTCTCCTTCACCCGAACGCTCCGAGCGCTTTGTGGTTCTTCTCTTCGCCTGCGAATTGGAGGGAAGCAGCTCCGGCGAAGGAAGACGGTAGGTTGGGTACCAACTGCGGAGACACTCACCTTGTCCATCAGCTGGCGCACTATGCCGTTCCACTCGCCGGTCTCGTAATCGTAAACGCCGTACTTGCCGTCGGGCACCAGCTCGATCCTGTAGGCGAAGCCCACCATGTGAGCTATCTCCTTGAGCAGGTCGATGCAGAAGCCCTCGTAACGCGCGTTCCCACTGAAATTCCCTCTGCTCCTCAGCATTACGTACGGCTGTTCCTACGGGGGCGATAAAAAGGAGTCCGCTACTATGGTGGTGCTTCCTGATCTTTCTCGGACCACCCTGCTCTTCCACCCTCCCTTTTCCATCCCTCGACACGCGGCCCGCGCGTCCTTCACCCCAACGCTTCTCTCTGGCCACCGAGTCACGTCTTCTTCGTTCACCTACCCACCCCTTCTTTCCATCCCTCTTCCACTCGGTCTTCTTCCTTTCCACGTGACCACGCGAGTCCCCAACTCACTTTCGTCCATCCTCCGTACTTTTCGTTTCGCGTGTTTCACTTCGGTTCGTGCTTTAGTCCACGCTGCGAGCAGTTTTATTTTTATATTTTCGAAGGTGCGTGTTTCGTTTTGTTTTTTCGCGAAAAGTTTTTGCGAGCCCTTCGGCGAGCTCGCGAGAGTTTACCGAGGAATCACTTTACTTTTATTCCACTTTCGATGGATTCGATCTTTCGATGCTTTCCATTGATGGGAGCTTTTCTTTCGTTTTCTTTTGGTTTTTCGTGGAGAAGGAAAAGTCCGGGTTTCTTTAAATCGCGAGAGCTCTTCAACGCCGCGCGGCTTCGTTAACTTCGGCGTGGGGCTAAAGAGAGGGTAAAGATGTCTTGGCTGAGGCGTAAAGATGAAAGGGTTCGAGCTACTTTTAAGCGACGATTGATTTGCATCTAAGCCACCATCGAGCTGAATTAATCGGCGAGGATGGATAGCTAAGCAGCTTCGCAAAATATAATATCGTGCACAAATAGCGTTGACAGGATTAATGATCGAAACTCGGATTGTTCCTACCCCATTGTTTATCCTACCCCCATTTTTTTCGATAATTCGCTTACTCAATACCGAGTGCTGAGCACAAGAAGGCCTAGTGGCTTTAGCGGGCGTCCTACCAGTTCGATACGCGCTTAACAAACGACGCATCGTCTCATCCTCGTGTATCCGACATGGAAATTGGCGAATTCGAAATGAACACGCACGTGCGCGCCTCTATTCGTGCCACTTCGACGCTGATTACCGCCCTAAATGGATTACTCTTCGACGGACTATTACGGTCAGAACACTCCCATAGGACTCGCTCAGCAGGTGCAAGAATATTGCGGTTCGTGGCGAACGGAACGAAGAGAAGGATGAGGAAGCCCACGCGAGAGGACGTTCTCAGCTGTGCGGAATTCTCAGGAGGATCCTCCTGCGAAACATTCGAATTGACACAAGTGGGCGCGTAAAGACGCGCGCAATCGAATTGCTCTCGTGGAGATAATTAATGGTAAATTTTAAACCATTGGGGGAGCACGGGCGACGAAGCGAGACTCGTGTCGTGGTGAGAATTAGGGATGAATTAACGGAGTGCGAGGAGGGTGGAAGGGAAGAGAGAACAGGAGCGTATCGACAGGAGCAATTAATTAACTTCGACGATCGTCGTCGACGTTCACCCTCCTTCTCCTCCCACTTTCCCCTCGCTTCCGGTACCAGAGAAGGCTCAGGTGCGAGCGGACGCGCGCGGTACAACCTGCGAAATTATCGACGTGTAACGAAGAGAACGTGTCTGAATGCTCGCGCGCCTCGAAACGACCAAGTGGAGAGGAGAAGCTGAGGGTGGAAGAGGAGAGGGTTGCTGAGAGAATTCGACGTACCCGACGAATTAATTGTTGCGGTACTCCGAGGACAGATGTCGCGTAAATACATTAGGTTGGGGTGAGGTGGGAGAGAGGAAAAGGGAGGTGAAGGAACGTGAGGGGCAGTGGACGAAAGTTCATTGGGAAGCGTGCGCGCGGTTAATTAACCACGACGATTGGAACAGCACGGCGTAGCTCGTTGCCGAATCCCTTTGGCCTGAATTTTGGATCTGGCTGAGTTCGTTACCCTTTCGCGTACGTTCAATGCATTAGGATTGACGGGAAAGCTCGCGTTGGGATGTGAATTCGATTTTTCGATGTTCCGCGTGCGCCAGGCCGATTTTCGTCGGAAGTAAACAAACCGTTTCGTCGCTTACAAACTTTATGAAAATATCCGACGTAATCTGGTTTATGCTTTTCACGCGTAGGACGATTTACCGCTGGGAAGTCCATTGCGCAGGTAGGTATTAAAAGTCGGATTTGCAGAGGATGAGACCTGCTTTGGCGTTAACTAATTTACAGGGAACTATCTAATGCGTCGTTCGCTATCTTTTTCCTGCAAAATGTCGTGGAGTATGGCCGAGTGTGATGTCACCTTCGAAGTCAACGCGATTCGTCATTGATTCGTGTTACCCTCCTTATATTACCGCGGCTGGACGTTCGGCAATCTAGCGACCCATTACGCGATTTATGGCACCATAAACTACCGTTCTTCTTTGTCAGGTCTACTACGTTCGAATCTCTCGCCGTTAAATTCGTGTCGCCGTACGCTATAAATCATCGCCCCCGGTTTACGATGCGCGATCATTGTTTCATTGATGAAGGTTTACGCGCGTCGCTGTTAACTCCAAACTAATACTCCACGGGTGCATGGTCGCTCGTAAAATTCTCATTAGCCCCAGCATGCTTTCTCGAAAGAAATCTTTCGTTGCAATATCTCGATTATACTTATGAATTTGAAAAAGAAAGGCGATATTAACAACTTTCGACGCGTCTACCCGATAGTGAAAGGAAACAATTTCAATCGTTTCGCGACAAGCTAAAGGTTCCGTGGACATTTATTTTCCTCTCGTAGCATTCCTCTTTCGAAGCGCGAGAAATGAAAATCTTCGCGGAGGCGGCCGTCCGATAATTAATTTATTGCAGCCCCTCGAGAATTTACGGTGTTATCGCGATGCGTCCTCTTTCGCGCTTTATCAACTGCACGCGTCTAATTTACCTTTTCGCGAAAGCACTGGGGCTCCGCTGGTGGACGCCACGCTCCTGTCCGAGGGGACCGAGTGATCGATCACGATGAGTTACAAGGGGACAGTTCGGGCAAACAACGCGGCAAAGTGTACGGAGAGCTTGGCTGGCCTTGACAGTGGAGGTGAGAACGGAAAGGAGGCAGAGATTGTCGACAACGGCCACCTCACTGGGGAATCGCGAGGGGCAGACTGTTTTTTTTTTACTCTGCGGAAGGCGTTCGGGCACTCGGGGGTGTCGTCGAGAAGAAACATTTTCCCGTAGAAGGGAAATTTCGATTTCACCCAATCGAGAAAAAAACACCTACGATTTACCAAGAGATACGTCTTCAACGTGCTTCTTGTACAGCTACTGAGAAATGTAAAACTAATGGAAGAAGCAAAATCTAAGAGAAGTGTAGCGAGGGAAGTAAATGGCATAAGAGAAATGGAAAAATAGTAAAAGCTCTACCCATAATATACGTGCGTAGGATTAAGAGATAAAATGTATTCGGGCAAGTGTGAATAGTTGTGATCTGTTGAATGTCGTGTGATATTTTATATCTGGAAGTGTGTCTGGAAGGAGATCGTGCGTCGATTAAAATGTCACTATAATCGATCAATAATCACGAGAAGATAGAATTGGGTGTCTACTACCACTAAAGTGTTTGAGATTTTCAATAAGAGCTGCATAGTGCCAAAGTGACGTAGGACGAAAGCAAACCGTGATAATGATGAACTGATAAAGAAAGGAAAGGCGTACGTGTCCCATGAGCTCTCGGACGATGCCGTTCCACTCGCCGGTCTCGGGATCCTTCGCTCCGTACTTCCTGTCCCGCACCAGTTCCAAGCGGTACGAGAAGCCGACGTGCCTGGACACCGCCTCGAGCAGATCCACGCAAAAACCGTAAAATCGCGAATTCCCCGTGTAGTTCTTTTCGTGGTGCATCATGACGTAAGGCGTTTCCTGTTGGCCCCCCATTGGCCGGCAGTTTCATGCAAGAAGAACGTGTAGAACGTGTTCAAAGCACGTCTTGACGAATGGCGCGTGTCACTGAACTAATTGTAAGTATCTTTTCTTTTCCGTCTTTGTGGACTTTAGTGACTGTACGAAGTTCCTGTTGCAGGGTTCTCAGGTGGCATGTAATAGATACGAGAGCGCGCGATACAACAGGCAAAAAGAAAAGGCAAAACTCTCAAATGATATTGTTGAAAGGAAAATTTTCAATAAGCTTCAAGCGAGTGCGGACGAATGTGGGAAGCTAGAAGGGTAGAAAGTATTTCCTTCGTTTACTCTTTGTTTTTAAGCAATTTCACGCGGTTCCCCTGTTTAACGAGTTATCAATTACTGGTACGTCGTAATTACGTGCCGTCAGAATTGATTCAGGTATTAATTCAAGATCATTATTTTGTCGACTGAAAAGTTTACCGGAAGATTTTGTCATTTTACGAGACACATTCTGTTACTCTCGCATATTCGATACGCTTTATTAGTGCCTCGCGAAATACGTCACAGCGGTTTTACTTTACGAGTTAATTAATTACCGCGCATCCATCGATGCATCTGTTAAAGATGAATTGTAAATATGCGAAAACTGTTTCACGGAATTTGATTGCTTCGATTGTGTCCCTGATGCATTTTAACGTAAGCTGGTAATATGCAGATTTGGTCGACCAAGAAAATATCAAAATATCCCCAGACGGTGTGTACCAGACCACGCCAACCTACGGCCCGCGTGATATTTCTTTCGCTGCTTTTCTTTTCTTGCCAGCGACCCCCACCACGCGCATTGGACCGTTGGTCGCGAAATTGACAACGACGGGGAGGAGGTTGGCGAGGGCTGGTATATACGAACAGAAAGTTCATTACCAAGCAAGAACTCACCAATATAGTGATAACTATTAGAGTGACGTTGGCGGAACCGGGCTCGAAAAAGGCTGCAGCGTCGGTCACATTCACTCCGATTCCTGGACGCCATTCGCCCACCTAAAGTAAATGGAAAAATAATTCGTAAATAAATTCGCTTCGGGCCGATGACAAATTACGAGAAGCGACTTCTTCGTTTAGGCTCATCTCAGCATCGATTTCTCAGCGAGGAAACGAAAAAGAGGCAGGGCTTGGAAGTGTCGCGAGTCGAGTAATTCCCGATAGACCGAACGAGCATCGCCGACTCAATTTCTCTCCTCGCCGGGATAAGTTTATAAACGGACCTTGACGAGCGAATGCTGCTTCAGCTTTAGTAGGTCCAATTTAAACTGAATCCTCCGTCCTTCCTTAAACTCTATTGGGCCGGAGATCCCTTTCATTTCCACCTGAAATAAAGATACGTTCGTTTCATTAGAGAGAGGCGGGAAGGAGACAATGAGGATTTTCAACTTTTTTCTTTTCCTTTTTTCATTCCGCGGATTATTGCGCTTCGTTACTATTCTTCACGTTGCAATGACACTTTACGATGCTCGCGGAAGAGAGAGAGAGAGAGAGAGAGAGAGAGAGAGAGAGAGAGAGAAAGAGATTCACAATTTTATGTTTGCGCCTGTTTTATGTACTTGTTTAGTTAAACAGTGTAATAGTAATAAATAGTTAATGGCGCATCGTCGAATAATCGAACAAAAATTTGGTTGAAAAGTAAACGAATCTCATCGCGAGGATTAATTTAGAATCGGCTCAAGTTAATTTTAACGAAGTCGACATATTTCCTTCTAACGGCCATCAAAGTTATTTGAAATTCTGGTCATCGATAAACGACAAGTCCGTCCCCGAGTTCCTTCGATCTCTCGCATCGTCGAAGCTTCGATATCTCTTCTCGATGCGGCGAATCTCCCTTAATCTCTGCGATACAAAGGAAGATATGGAGCCGAGCGAACGGTAAGGCTGCTTTTCATGTAATATTCAGCAAGAATCTCTCCCAGAGCTCCCTTCGAAAACAGTGGAAGCGGAACGCATTGTTCGCAGTTTACTCCTCGGGGACTTCCGTCGGTGATCGCGCCACGAGAGCAAGCGAGAAGGAGAGAAGAGTATGAAGGCAGCTTTCCGGAGGAGCTTTAAAAATTTTCTCACTTAAAAAGTCGTTATCGCTCGAGCGGTTCGAGCGCTCGAAAGTCGTTAAAGCCATGGATCCAAAGGGAGGTGGTACGCGGGCCGCCTCAAAAATTCGCGATTCCTCACCTCTTAAATTCTTCACACTCGCTCCAACGTCGTGAATATTTTGTGCGATTCGGATGTTATTAAGAGGTGTCGTGTGATACTTCGGTGGGGTACGTTCGAATATGAAGAGAAGAAGAAGAACGAAGTGAATGGTAAGATAGAACTGGTAGAGAAAGAGAGAGACAAAAAGAGGGAGAGAGAGAAGCGAGAGATGAAGGATAAAAGAGAGACGAGAGGAAATAGAGCAAAGAAAGTAGAGAAAATTGCGAATGCGAAAGTTCAAATTGAGACGAGATGGAATATTCGATACTAGAGAAGAAGTTGTAGATTGTGGAGAGGGAGAAGGAAGATAGTGAAAGTACAGAAGAGAGGAAGCGAGAGGCAGAAGGGTATAAATATGCGTATCTCGCTTTTCACGAAGCGTGAAACGCATAAATTTAAGAATTAAGTCGAACGAGAGCCTCCCATCGGCGCCGACGCGTCCGAACGGAGAGACTTTTTAATCTTCTCACCTTTTCCTCACGCCTTCTCCTTCTCCTTTGGACCGTGGCACCTCCTACTTATGCAAATGCTCTATTACGCTACAAACGATCGTTAAAAAAAAAATTTTCCTTCACGCCTGTGAGTCGCGTCGACTTTCGTTTCCTCGTAGGTTTGTGTTTCGCGAAACGGGGCGAGCTACTTTACAACTAGTTGCGATCCCCGAGTTATGCAATTTTTTTTATCGCATCGCATAAAACCTTGCGCCTGCGACCTTCCTCGTTGCAAAATGTGTGGAGAAAATAAGAAACGTTCTGTAGTTGCATTTAAGTTGAGAATGTTGCATTTTTCAGTCACGCTACATGAGATTTGTGCACATTTATCATCGTTCCTCATTCTGGTATCGATTGATCGCTTTTCTCTTGAGCCAAAGATGAAGGAGAGTCAATGGGGTAAATTAGAAGTAAATTACCCTGAAATGGAAAAATTTACCTCCAGTGTACCCACCCTATTATCATTTCCCTGGATTCTTTCCATTAGAATTTATCCCTTTAATTACCGATTCCTCCTCGCTCGATGGGCAGGCCCGAGAAGATCAGGCGAAAGTGAGTAGGGAGTAAATTAAGGGCTGTAGTTCCTCGTGTAATTTACAAAGGAGGAAAAAAGATCGTCGATTGCCAGCGAATTGAATATTCGCTGTGACTGAAATCGGCAAAGGATGGTACGAAAAATGCGAGCGAGCGATAAAAATTATTTTCCAATCGAAAGGCACGCGTCAAAATGAACGCCCGCGAGCGATTTCGCGCTCACTGCGTATAATAAAACGAGCATAGCATATTATAGCGTGGAAGAAAAAAGCAATACAGAACGGAAGGTGAGGGCCAAGGGAAGGAAGGAACGTTACGAGTTTATTTTAACATCCGACCATAAAAGCCCGTTCCTGCTGAGGACCGCAGGATCGCAGCTTGACCGTAGCAAGGAAACAATGCGATCCAAGGGGTTTCATTGCTTCGAGCTCGTTGATTCTTAAGTACGGGTACCTTCGTGGACTCCTCGATGGGAAAATAAAAAATTCAACCATCGGGGAATGGACAAGGCGTTTCACGATTCTCGGCGGTGTGATGGATAGTGTAGTGTTGCATGCGAAAACTTTACGCGAAAATTATAAATTCACGGAAGCGCGAGAAGTTGCGACATAGTAAATCAATTCAGTTTCAGCGCGCATGAGAGCGTTATTACACGTGGAATAAAGAAAAAAGATTTTCCACCTCGTAATTACAATGAAATTTGGCTCATGTTATATTCAATAAGCGACGGGGAAACGACGAACAACGCGTTCCGCTCTCCATCTCCTTCTACTTCAAGTTTCCTCGTTATCCGTATCTTCGGAACGAGCGTTCCACCGATAAAATTATTCTCCTTGCAATCGATTGGCGCACCTCGCGCCTCTGCCTCGATCTCGTGAAATTGACGGGCGTCGATCAAGGCCCGCGCCATTCGAAGCCACGAATGGGAAACGATAAACCACAGGATCCTATTTGTTGGGATTATCCTCGTGGCGGGTGGAACCGCGCCGACGAGCAACGTGTCGCGTACGCGCGACCACCTTTAAGAAAGGAAGGGGCATTCGCTTAAATACGAGTCATAAAAATAAAGTTCCACCACTGCGCTCTCACCTCTGGCGAGTAATCGATACATCTCCTCTGAGTACTCTCATTTCGCGCGTACCACGAGATTTTCTCCACCCATATTCGGTACGATGGTTTCACATGGGGAGGGGGTCACGTGGTTTACGATTAGAGGAGAAACTAGAGGGCAGGGCCCCCTGCGCTTTCGCTTCGCTCAAGCGCCAATCCCCTCCAGATCACCGGGTGCAGAAAAGCTTCGCTTTCTGCAATACGCACGACCGCGTAACTCGCGCTTTGCGCTCGTCCACGAAGTGCAGTATTTCTGTGATAGGCGCAAGTGAAGCTCAGGATTCGTGCCCGCGCGAGGGGTTCCAAGATAAACTTAATATTAAAATGTATTTATAATACATAGTTAGTATTTAGAAACTTGAATTTCCCACAATTTCGAAACGGTTGAAGATAGGTATACATAAAGTTTCGTAGCACCAAATGGGTATATACTCGAAGTACATGCCAAAGTTTTTCCGAATCTGTAAAGCTGTTTTGTTGGAATAGTAGACTAATCGATCTCACTCTTTACGATCGGGTTTAAAAATTTGAATTTGGCGCCGTTTTGTAACAGTTCAAGATGGCGATACACAAAGTTTCGTGGCACCAAATGGCTATACGTATACTCGGTGTACATGCCAAATTTTGTTCAGATCCGTTCAGTCGTTTTGTCGGACTACTGGACTAATGGATTAATGAATTTGTCACTATTTCCATTAGTCCAGTATGTCAAATTTTATCGGGATCCAACAAGTAATTCCAAACACATGAATTTTTTTCGATATTTGAATTTGCCGCCATTTTGTACCGGTTCAAGATGGCGTCTCACAAATGTTAATGTCAACTCGCAGTGGTACAATTGATTTTTGTGCAAAAATTGATCCTGATCGGTTCAACCATTTTTCCGAAGTCGAGGACATACACACACACACACACCGAACGGTTTTCGCGATGGCGATTGCATAAGTCACTCCCTTTACAGTCGTGCCTAAAAAGGGGAGCGGAGAGATAGAGAGAGAAAAAGAGCGAACAACGACGCTGGGAGGGATAGGCGTATTAAAAGTTTTATCCTTCGCGCCGACGTAGCGATCAATGGAAAGGAGATCGTAAATCGAGGATATTTTGTAATGGGCACATTTTGAGCAACGGCACTATAAAAGTGATTGAAGTAGTACTTGATTGCGTAGGAATAGATTACTTTTCGGTTTCCCTTTCGCAGCACTTATCGCATCTGCAATAAGATGCCGATTATAAAAACTCAAGTGAATTTTATCTGTATCGATTGGAGTTCTCCTCAACATTGAGAATCGAACGATATCATCGTAATTTGGGAAATCCTATCGACAGAAAGGATAAAGACTAGAGTCCTTGAAATCTCGAGGTCGCGGTATGAACTCCGAAGGCACTTGGCTCTCGACAATTGCCCTCGGCTCGTTATCATTTTCATCCCTTTCATCGTGACACGATCGTGGCGTCTCGACGCTCCAATTGTTCCGCTCGACGGACTACATCGCCGACTCACCGCAAGCTCGCAGCCAATTAGACGTGCGACGGAAATCGCAGGATGACAAAAGCCGAGGATCAAAGTGCACGCGCGACACGACAGTCGAAAGTATTATTTTCCTTCTCGGCTCTCCCAGAAATTCTTCCGCTCATTTTTCTTATCCTTATATTTTCTCCGCAATCTCTTCGCTTCTGGTCGCCCTGCGTTTCCTTTCAAGACAAATCTTCGCGATAAAGAAATTTCAAGTTTCCATCTCGATTCATCCTTTTTCCCGTCATCGTCGTCCTCTTTCGTTTTTTCTCTCGCAAATGCACTCGCTCGCCTCGTCCACTTTTCTTCTCCACCTTTTATTTTCCACTTCTTCCAGCCCTTCCTTCGCGTCGATCCTCCGACCTTTTAACTCTCCCCCCTTCTCTCACGTACGCAGTTCCTCAAGCTTTCTTTCCCTTCTTCTCCATTCCTCCATTCTCCGTTGATCCTTTTTCTTCTTCTCCCCTCAACCACCACGTGTCTCCGAAGAAATCCTCACAATGGTGGATGCCAGCTCTTCTTTCCTTCCTTCCTTTTTCTTCCTTCTCTTTCTCGTTTTTCGTTCTGGCGGAACAGACGCGCGGGCGAACAGACGCAGCGGGACGTCTCGACTTCCTCCTGCTCGTTCCTTCGGCCACTCTCGTCATTACTTCGTGTTCTTCCTCTTTTCGTTTCTTTCACGCCTTTCCTTTCGTGCTCTCTTCTCACCAAATACGTACTTCTCCTCGTCACATTCACGCGCGTCACCCTCTCCTACACTTTCCTCGTCCGTTCTTCCCACTCCTCAGCGTCATTTTTGCGAGCGCACCCTGCGCACTTCTCGCGCGTATATCCTTCGCACGCGAGCGGAATGCCGGAGGCCGACTTAAAAGCGTCGCTTCCCCCACTACTTCTCGACGGATTTCACGTGAAGCCCGCTTTACGTACGTGACCGAACTCTTTTCTTGCCTACGACTTCGTTGCGCTGAACGAAAAAGGGTAAGGAACGGAAAGCCTCGGTGGGTCTATGTCTATGCGAAAAGCCTCCGCCTCTCCTTCGGCCCTTCTCTCTCTCCATTTTCGTTAAAAGTCATTTCTACCTTCCGGTCGTGTGGCTCGAATTTTCCAACGCAAAATGAAAAACCTCGTCTTTCGGAGGACATTCTTCGTGGTCTCGTTTTTTGGAGATGGTGCGATTGTCGTGCGATTGTGGGCCACTGAAAGTTTCATTGCTCATACGTGGTGGCCGCACCCGTGCGTTGAAACGACGTGCGTTGTGACCGACGTCAGCTCATTCGTACGGACGCGTGCGCCCGCACAAAGTAAATTAATAAATGTATCGATGAAAAATCAACGGACGTCGTACCGTCCGTGAAAAACGGCGCCCGTTTCTCGGGTGACGGCTTCTGCTATACAGATAATGTATTTCTTCCGTTTCAACGCTCGTATGCGCGCGAAGCCTTAAGTAGAAGCGGTGGAAGCGAAGCGTGCACTAATACGTGCGCACTTCCGCGAGGCCGAAGCGGGGCGGAAAATGTTAAAATTTACTTTCGACGATTCTTCGTTTCGAACTGTTCGGCAAGTTTCGCGCGGACTCAAACCAGACCTTTTCTAGGCGAAGCATGGAAATGAAACGACAGTCCTCGAACTCTCCTCGGTGGAGGATCAGACGAGAGTCCCCTCGATGCCTTCCTCCTTCTTTCCCACGAAGTTTTCTCCATCCTGGCCGCGAAACTCCGGAGATACCAAAGGCGCAATCATCCAGCCACTGCTCGCGAACTCCCTTTCGCTTAATGCCCCTCTCTTTCCCCGAGTCTCCTTTTATACTTCGTACT
Source organism: Tiphia femorata (assembly GCA_944319695.1). Taxonomy (NCBI): domain Eukaryota; kingdom Metazoa; phylum Arthropoda; class Insecta; order Hymenoptera; family Tiphiidae; genus Tiphia; species Tiphia femorata. The sequence continues at coordinate 10,156,579 of OX090895.1, read as the reverse complement.
TATCGCCACTGAAAATTCACCGAACAAATGGCCGAAACGCATAAAGGAGGTTTCGTGGATTGAAAAAGGAAAACAAAAGTTCCAAGACACCGACTTCTATTTCATATGACGCGCGGCCTGTTTCGCATGATTTCCCAGTCGAATTGGCGGACGCAGCGTGCGCGAACAAGACAAACAAAAAAATAATAGCCGTGGGCGGTATAAAACTGCGAGATTAAAAAAAAAAACATCGTGTCGTCAAGCGGGACTAACGTGAAATCTGCTCGCAAAATTGTCCGATGAGTTTCTCATCGTTAATTGCGCGTCGCTCACTCGCTGCTCCGCTTTCGATCCAAGCGGGTCAGTGTGCGAGCTCGTACTCTCATTCGCTCACACGCGCGCGCAGTATACAAAAGTTCGCGGTTCCCTTTGTTGTTTCAATTTCGAGCTATCGATCGAGGCCTCTCGATTTTGAGCTTCGCTCGTGATGCTCATAATGGTTCGTGTGTCCAAAAAATCCGCGTGGGTTGTGGGAGGAATGAAGAGAGAAAAAAGAGCGAGAGAGAGAGAGAGAGAGAGAGGAGGAGGAGGAGGGCTGACGAGAATGAATTCCGAGCATATCGGAGAAAACCAGTTTCGAGGTTGCTCGATGTAAAGATTTTTCCAAGCACCGTGACTCCGAGCGTTTACTCTGATATAACCTCGTGTCTTTCACTAATGGGCGTAACCCAATTAGCCGCGTAATAACGTATTCCACGAATGTTGACTTTACCTCTGCGCGAAACCCTTCTACAAGTGGATCCGCTTCGGGAGTGGCTACGACGCACGAAGCGTTACATCTCTTTTCCGTTACCCGTCTCTGTTTACCGCGCTCTTAACGAGCGCGCTTTTCTCCTTATTGTCGACGTAAAGGATGCAACAAATCATCCAATTAAAATTTTACTTATAGGCCAAAGAAAATTTTATTTATTGTAAAGAGCACGAGGAAAGGGAGAACTTCTAGATCGGATAAAGGAAGAGAGCCATCGTTGAACCGTATTACGCTATTTAATATGGACGGGACCTATCGACCTCGTTCAAGTCATCCGTTAAATCGCGTTGATCGACTCGCCCGCCAATCGCGCCAATTTGTGCACACGCACATCGCACACAACCCATGCACGTCCTACGCATATGTGCAGGCAACCAGCCTCTGCCTTGACGAAAAGCCTGCATTATACATTCTACCTTCGTCTCCGAGGTGTCAATTCAATCGCGACACGATATTCGATTCCACCTGTCACGAAACCATCGGTGGATACATTTCGATGTAGATACCTTAGAATGAAGAGGTCGTTTAAGAGAGACATTCGTGTTACGCGTGTTAAGTTATCATTTTTTCATCCGTTATATTAAACTTCACTCCCACCCGGCATATTGCTTTCGTACAGTGGCTCACGCAGGAAGGCCATGTCTAAACAGCTCATTGCCAAGGCGAAAAACAACGCATCTTTGTTCACTTGAATGAAAATGTCGATGCTATTTTTTCAGAACGCATCACCTACCTAACCAATCGTTCTGTAATCCACAGTACAGTAACGTAAGGTGCGCTTCAGCGCTTTAAATAAGCAAGAACCGCTCGAGCTAGCTCACCGCTTCGAACATTACGCAGAGTCAGCATTCTGACTGTTAAGGCTCTACGTAACACGTGAAAGAAGCTACATGGTGTCGTGGAACGAATACGACTGATTGTGAGCGGTGGAGAAAGAGGAAAGGAAGAGAGTAGGGAAAAAGGTGGAGGAAAAGCGGAAATCATGTATGCGACTAAGCGCGGAGAGGTGGACGAGCGTGCGAGTGTAGAGAGAACGATAAAGGAAGGGTGGACGGGACAAAGCGAAATTGAGAGAGAGGGAGAGAGAGAAATAGAGAGAGTGAGAGAGAGAGAGAGAGAAAATTGAGAGAGGCTTGGAAATTGGACCAAGGGATAACAAACTACAGCCGTAAATTAATGGACCGTTCCTGGCCCAGTTAGAGGAGAGAGAACTTAGTCCGAGCCGTGTGCCGGCCCACGAACGACTTACCGCCCTTCCAGACGTGACTGCTCGTTAACTTGCCGCGGGGTAAACGGGACCGAAGCCCGCGGGGTTCCGGCTAAAAGTAGACAGAGGGTGGAAGGAAGAGGAGCAAACGGGACGCGAGTGGATTAAAACGAGCCGTCACGCCGGGAAGACCACCGCGCCACTCTCCGCGGACTCTTTTCTCACGGATTTACCTAAATAATCGCCTTAACGTTGCTTCGCGTAATTACCGGTGGTTAGTTCGTGCTTGGGAAAGCTCGTGGATTTCCGTTGTGTCTACGAGCTCTTCCTCAAATTCAAATGCCCCCGCGCGCGCGCGCGAATGCTCGATTCGAACGTGGTCAGCGATCATGACGAAGCCGCGACTTATCCGCTTGCGAATAATTAGTGAAAATCTTCCACCACCACCGTGGCGCATTATCTTTTATCGTGTTTTGCACGAACGACCAGAATTTCGCTTAGGATGGACCGCACGTACGAGCCCCTCGGAGGCGATAAAAAGGTGTTTCTATGCTCGCACGACCCACCGCAAGCAAGAATGATGCGCTCCAGTGGTGGGACGGTGTTCATTAAGTCGGCGATTAAGCGGTAATTGATGATGTTCTCCGCGACAGACTAAGTTGTGGTACGAAGGATGCTTCGCGATAGCGAAGCACGAACCAGAGAAAGGACGAAGGATGCAAATTTGTTGTCACTTCCTCTTGGCGCCCCGATTTCAGATGCTTCCAGAGAAATTGTCGAATCATCGTGGTAAAAGATTTTCGATGACTATTAAACATTGAATTGTAGAAATGAAATTTTGTGAAATTTCAAATAAAAGTGAATTGAAATGCAATTGTTAGTGACGAGATTATTTCTTGTTCGAATACCGTTTGTCGCTTCGATCGCTTCACCGAATCGGATTCTTCAAGCAGTTGTTCTTTAAGCACTGTGCTTGCGGGCTTACGAACCTACGCAACGTCCTGTATCGAGCTGTAATCCCGAGTGATATCAATTCGCGTCCTTTGATCTCGAAACGGAGATTGAGGGGTCGATCGAATTTCCTTTGAAGGGCACGTGTGCTGACATGCTTTCCCGTGGCAATTACTTCTCGTACTGTTCAATTAGCCCCCCCCCCCCCCCCCAACCGCTCTCTCTCTGTCTGCATATACGTATATCTGTTTTCGTCGTTCGTCATCCTCTTTACTCCTTCCCCTACGGTCCACATCTACGACGCACGACTTTTCATCCCTCACTTTCTCACTCTCCTCTACGATTTCTCTTCCTACGAGTACCGTAATATCGTGGATCTAGGATTCAGTAGTACGTCGAAATGCCCATTAGGGACCAGTAACTAACTTAGTTATACGTCGGTAATGGCGTCCTCTCGTCCCATCCTTTCCTCCTATACTCGCTTCAGGAGGTAAAGGATCCTTGCCTGTCACGAAGGGACGCTTTTGTGTGTGGAGAGAAGGACAAGAAGGTACTGAGAGAGAGAAAGAGAGAGGGGGCAGAGAGAGAGAGAGAGAGAGAGAGAGAAGAAAGTGAGAGACGAAATTCAACGACTGGGTACAATCGAGCCGAAGGATCACTCGCGTAACTCCGACACCCTTCAGTCGTAAAGTTTCCGAGGTTCACAAGAAGCCTCCGCCATGTTACTAATTAATAAGTCGAGAAGGACGAGATCACGGATATATCTTTCCATTTACCTTCCGTTCCTCGTGAGAGAATTGTCACGAAGCAGAATATACGGTGGCCATCGTGAAAGTAGAAAATGGAAAATTAATTACGTAAGCAAGAAGATACGATCGAGGGACTAATACGAATAGCCGAAAAAATTAATTAAGGGAGAGAGGGAGAAGGAGGTTAATTCAAAGGGCTAAATTCTCGATGGTCCGATCGAGAGGGCACCTAATAAGAACGCCCGAATCTTGAGGGTCCTCGCATTTTGCCACAGCGGAGGTCTGGCCCGTGCGCCACGGCGCCGGTCCGGCAACTTCCTCGACGTAATTAATTAATTAATCGCGTTAAGAGTCCGACTGCGGTAGTTGTACACGATTCTAGGGAGACTACTCGGGAAACTTGCGCTTCCCAGTTTCTCCAAGCCCCACTGTCTCCACTCTCGCCCTCAACTCCGTTCCTCTTCCTCGTCCTCGAACGAGAGGGAAGAAGAAGTGGCCTCGTAATTACAACATCTTGCTAATTTCATCGAGATCGCTCGTAATCCAATCGGCGGACTTCTGAAACACGGGAGGACGTCCCCTCGCCTCACGTTATCGCATCGCACAATTTCATCCGTGAAATCTAGCGCTACAAGTGACCAATATCGCGATTCTCGATTTACAATGACCTACGGAGAACCGACTTCGTTAATTATATTTTGCAGGCTTCGCGTATCTAATGGGTAAATAAATCAGTCCAAGCGCTCTTGTTTGTACTCTACTTCTTTTTTCTTCCATCGACGCTTCTACTCGAGCTCGTGAATATTTCGGCAATTCCGTCGCGGAGGAACGAAGCAATACGTTGGGCGCGCGTCGATAGAAACGTCGAAAACTACGTCGTTGGTGTCAACGCGGAGGGCAATATTTTCTCGCGCGAGTCGCTTTCCCTTATTTATAGGCGCGATAAATTTACATACTCGTTTGGTTATTTATGATTTTTATATATGACGGGCCGCATGTCGGTACGAATGCGAGCGTCACCGGCGGCGCGGCGAAGCGGAAACTACGATGATCGTGACGTAGCTTTCTCGCAGTTTATTTCTGCCCCGTGAAGGAGAACTATCGAGAGGGAGAAAAAGATGGAAGAGGGAACCGAGGAGAGGCGAGAAATATTTATCGACCGACTTGTCCGAGGGAATGCCTGCCCGCGTCGTTTTTCACGTGGCTCGTCGATTAGCATTGAATTTACAAGGGATGCACCGCCGCGATCTGTTTTCTCCGTGTTCTATGGATGCTTTCAGACGCTCGTGCGTACACATCGGAGAAGATAATCCGAACGAGGGAACGGCAGAAAGCAAATTCATTCTTTATCAATGAGCGACGAATCCACAGATAAAATAACAGATTGCAGAAGGACGGATATTTTGAAATTGTTGCGGGCAGCGTGATATCTTGGTGCATCAACTGAAAATTGTAGGATGATCGACTATCGCGGGTCTCCAGTTGCACACGTTGTTATTATTTATGCTTGTTGTTATTTATGATCTTCCCGGAGGACCCGCCGCGTCGGCGTGCTAATGACAGCTCGGTTGGCATTTAAGTGCCGCCTCGAAGCTCGTGAGGTTTACGAGAGAGGGAGAAGGAGCTGATAAAGGCGTGGGCAGATGAATAGCTTCGTTACGAGCCACCGGAATTTTGCCCCATCGCGTGATCGCGACCGGCTTATAATCTCGAAAAATCCAACTCTTAAGAATACTCCGCTATGGTTTACAAGAGTACGGAGATCCAAAAATACGAGAACGTGGCATTTATGGAGAAGTGCAAACGAATCGAAAGAAGAAGCTCATTCTTCTCTCCGTGCTATGGAGAAGGTTTTGGATTTTAAATTCACAAAGACGGAATATTCTTGTTGCTTCGCGCGGATTGCAGAGAATACAAGTACAAACGGAGGAAAACGCATGGCGCGCGATCGAGATGTATCTACCGAAATCTCCACAGATTTACCACCGACTCTCGTCCTTACGCGGGAGCACATTAGAGACACCCAACGCGTACCATGGGGCGGCGGTATTCAATTTCCCTACGCGCAACGATACACGCACGTGCGCACACGGGCACGCACGTGATCCGTCCCAGACGCCAATTTCGCACGCACGATGTGCAATCGTTGCGCCTCGCGCGTGCATATCGTCCTGGCTCGTCTCGCACCCGTCGGCCCACCAGCTCGCTCCAAATACGCTCGCCTTCCACCGCAACGAATTTCTCTACTTACGCTTACAACGGGCACGAACGTAAATTCCAACCTGTCGAGCAGTAAATAACAATCATCCTGCGCCAGGGGTAAATTCTCATTCTTTCGCGGAGCATCGTCGAATTACGCGTCACGCGTGAGACGCTCATAAATTCGAATCTTCCCCCGAAGCGGCGCGATTAGCGAGCGCGTATATTCGAGCGATGCGTCGAGAATTTTTCGTGGGCACTTTTCACGGAATGCGTGAGAATTTCTCCAGGGAGGGAGAAAAAGAAAGACGCGAGAGGCAATTGCAGGTGCCAGAAGCGGATTTCAATTGCAACCGGCACGTTTTCGAGGCTGCCTATCCACGCGAGGAAGCATATTTTGAGGGAACAATTTTAACGACGCCTCCCGCTCTCACTCGCGCGCGCATTATCGACCCTCTTACTGTCGTGCACGTAAACCGAGGACGCAAAGGTACGGTGTCGGGCGTGAAAGCGTTCGCTGGAAAACCTAAATATCACTCAAAGGATCCAGAGTGCACTGGCTTCCACCTGCCTCGGAGTCTTCATATCCAGGCTCTGTATGGAAAACGCGCAAATTCGTCGGGGCCCCCGAAACGCCTCGGCGGTGTCGCATAATTTCACGAATCCATCCACCCTCTCGTCGCAACGGCAACGCGCCATTTTACGCGTGCCAGTTCCGCGCTCGCTAGTCCAGGCTCTCTATCCAACGTTGCGAAATGCATTTTGAGTAAGCGAGGCGCGCCTCGTCGCGTAAAGCAGCTTTCCGCCGCTACCCAACGACGCCGGTAATCGTTTCGAGGCGTTGACAAACGTCGTCGACTGCGAAAGAGCGCTGCGGTGGCCTGAGTGAAGAGCAGAGGATGAGAGAATGATAGAAAGAGAGAGGAGAGACAGAGAGAGAGAGAGAGAGAGAGAAACAGACAGAAAGGGAGACTGAAAGAGAGATTTATGAAGAGAAGGACTCCTATGAATCTTGTTACGTTCTCGCACCGGTGTCTGTAAACCAAATTTGCCTCGACAAGTTGCCACTGTCGGGCGCTCACGTGGGCTTTAATCCTCATGGATGTTACATCGAAAAAAAAGGAGACGGCAGAAAGGGATGTAAAGATAATACAGGTGGGGTCCCAATGGTAAATTTCGTACAATGAGAAGAATTATGATCGTTCGAGGACCAGTGACCAAATGCATTTAAAAAATATGTGAACGCAGATAATCGAATGTACTTCTCTTTGATCACGTTCTCACAGCTTAAAGTCTTTTTGTTGATGTTCGTGAATTTTATTGTCGGCCCTTTTCACTCTCCCACGCAAGAGACTGACAATGAGTCGAACGGAAGGCAAATTTCAACCAAACTCGAGATCATAGTTTCTTCACGTTTCAAACGAGTCACTCCATTCGTTATCCTTTCTTCGACCGCGGAAGCTTTCAGGTTTAGGATTTCAAAGAGAGAGAGAGAGAGAGAGAGAGAGAGAGGGGGGGGGGTAGAGTAGTTAGGGATTCGAAAAATATCCGAACAAGTTTCATAATGCATATCATGAGCGTATACTATGGTAATCTGTAAGCATGAGTTTTCGCGTTTATCTGTATATTCCAGGCAACTTGTGAATATTCCAGAAAAATGTGTAGACTTAATTTTATGTCGCGCGCGTGTCCTCCCGTTTTCACTAAAATTGCCTAAAAACCTTCCTCGCATTTCTTCCGTTTCATTTACCCCTTTCTGTTGGGCTTTCCTCTCATTCCGATGAATTCGTCACGCGCCCCACAAAAATCGGACTGGCATCGTGCCCTGTGATTAACGGAGCGTGGCACGAGAGAAGACGCAGCCAAAAGTAGGGAAAAGGGGCGAGAAGTTTGGAGAACGGCGAAAGAGATGGAAAAAAGCTCGCACGTTCGCACGGCCTCGCGCTCGTTCTTTACAGGGCCAACTGCATACTCGCCGCTTTAGGTTGGACAGAAGTGGATTCTCGTTTCGCTCAACTCGCCGGAGAAGCCCGAATGCAATTTGGGTAAGCGACCATCCAAAACATTGGCCAAGCCTCGTGACGCCCAGGAACAAAGAGAGGGTGAGAGAAAGAGAGAGAGAGAAAACGTGTGCGTGCGGGTGTGTGTCAGCAAAAAAGAGCAAGTGTGAAAGAGAGAGTAAGCGAGACGCACGTAGTCCGGTCACACCGCAGCATACATAATAAAAGGGCAGGTGGGCAGCGCAATTTTGACGCTTGTACGGCTGATTGCACGCGCGAGCAGGGTCGCAAAGTCACGCGCGTGCAACAAAGCGTGGCGCCAAGTACACGCGTCACTTCCCCGCGACGCGGTTCCGCGGTACGCTGCACGATGTGGTTTGTGCACGCAGTTGTGAGTTTAAAGTAAAAAGCACTTCGACCGTCAAAGCACAAAAAAAAATAAATCATTGTGGAGAAGAGTGCCGACGCCACAAGGACTATTCAGGCTATTATAATTTAATTCGAAAGACAGCACACGGGAGAGGACACAATATTTAATTACTTCTAAGTATAATTAAAACTGGCGCTTCGTTGCAAAGGAGAGCCTTCAGAAAGGGTACCTTTTCAGACGAATCTTCTGAATTAAAAATTTAAAAATTTTTCCGAAATCGAACATTTAACACTATTCGACAAACATCGTGCATTTTTTAATCGGTGCACGTACAGTAAATGTTCCTCGGGCGATACTTCACAATTTGCGGCTGTACCTCCCCTTTGTATCACTGTTCGTTCGAACGTTTATTTCAGCAAATGAGCCGTGTTTGCCTTTTTTCCGCGAAACTCGTTAAGGTACGACTTTGTTCGCATTTCACAGAATCAGGATCGAGAAGCGGAAGAGGGCTTTGAAAATTGTATTGGGTACATCGCGCAGTCGAAGAGTTCTATCGAAAGGACCTGCTAAATGGTTGAATAGGAAGCGAGTGGCGAAGCCTGCGTGTAGAGCGTCAGTCGGGGGAAAAGCGTGGGCAAAGAAGAGCGCGAAGGAGGTGCGCGTATGTTTCGCGACGTTTCCAACGCGACGTTCGCTTTGATCCACAGGTTGCCGACGTGCGATTGCACTGGGCTGAAAATGAAGAGAGACAGAGAGAGAGAGAGAGAGAGAGAGAAAGAGAGAGAGAGAGGAGAAAGAAGTGAAGGGAAACAACGGCAACCCACAAAGGAAGGCACAAAAGAGGTTAACGTAAAGTAAAATATCGTGCCAAGGGTTGATACGCCGTTTCCGCTCAGTTTGCTTTCCGCTTCAACAGTATTTCTCCAGCAATCCTTTTAATTTCGTTAACTCCATAATGCGCGGACCTTCCCGTATAAAAGAGAAAGATATGGAAAAATCTCCTCGTTAGTTCCTGAAAAGCAGATAATCAGCCAAATCCTACGTGGGAACTCTGACCGGTTTTTTAGAAATTTAAATCTTCCTCTACCTTTAAAGACAATCTGACTATGCTGCAATCTTCATTTCCAGCAACGTGGATAGAAGAATACGCGAGAGCTGAGAGTGCGGAGAAAAGTGTGAGACTGGTATGATATTGTAATGGATCGAGGGAGCAACGAGACGAGGATACCTAGACCTTAAGAGAGCAGGAGAAAGAAAGATAATGAGGTGTAAGAGAGACCGAAAGAGAAAGAGAGAGAGAGAGAGAGAGGGGGGGGGGGAGAGAGAAAGAGCGCATTAATGCGGTCCGTGACAAAAGGCTAGGCGAAGTGCACGGGTTTTAATCTCGTCCGGGATGCGTCCAGAATGTAGAGGCACACTTCCGGTAGTTTGTAACGGGATTTTCGCGTGCCAACGCGGAGGCCGAGTGCATTTGAGCTCGACGACGAACTTCCCTTAATGAAGGGTGCGCTCGACGGCTACTAATGGAATCAGCAAGACTGGATCCGACGAAAAGTAAGGCTCGCAAAGTAATCGAGGGTCACTAACCAAAGTCCAAAAGGCGTGGAATCTTAAAAGACGTCTCTCTACTTTCCTAGGCGTGGTTCGATTTCTCACCGACGAGAATTGTCGACGAAGCGTGCACCAAATACGCACGCAAGAAATTACAAAATTTATACTCGCCTCTGAATAAATTTTATTGACTGCCACGAACGCGATACTTCTCTCCTGTGCGTTCGTATTTTTACTTTTATTCGAGTTCGTAAAGGGATAAATAAATAACGGAATAAACAGTGGACCTGACAGTACTCTTCTACGTGGAACGACGAGCACTAAATTTTCTTCGTAACGGGAGCGATTTCACGGCGACGCGCGTTCTCCCGACGAATTCTACCCACAGTGGAAATTCTGGACATTTAAATTTTCCGAGACCGATCGTCCATCATCTGGTCGCACTGCGCCGAGCACTGGTACTACTACGGGGCGAACGATTCGTTCAGATATTTGTTCTGATTTATCGACCGACAGTTACGGCCCCGTTTACATCGTAAAGATGCGGAAACGCGTGCATACATTCCAGTAGGATATTCGGAGCAACGGCACCCGGGAGATCGAGAATATTTTACGAAGGGATCAAAACGGGAGGAAGTTTCCTTCTGCGGAGTGGACAATCGTTGAAAATTCTCGAGTGCAGCTTTCACAAAGTTTTTGAAAGCAAAGCTTTCGAAGTGTCTGAAAGACTAGCGAAATACTCGAGAAAATACACATCGTTAATTAACTCCGTACGGCCTTGGCTACTATTCTACTAATACGATCTACTCAAGGACGCGCATTTTCTCTTTGCCCTACTCATCCTCGCTTGCTCCACCGCTCACCCCGATCCACGGCATCCCCACTTAATTACACGAGAGATATCTACGGCGCTTGGACATATTTGCGAATCACAGGAGCGTGGATAATTGTGCACGCCGTCACGGCAGCCAGGACAAACAACGGGGCTGTGGGGTGGATTGGAGAGGTGTGGATGGCGCAGGGCGCCAAAATCCACGACACGAAGGAAAGACTCGCCCGAGAGGCTTGGTGGGTAGGCAAGTGAGCTAGCACGTTACGTCGGAATGGCTAATCCCACAATAAACGCGTTTGGAGTGTCGCCAAGTAGTTTTACGGCTTTAGCCGCCATTCGTGACGCTTTTAAAGGGGGAGATCAACATTATGAGCGACCAAAAGAACCCCTGCTTATGCCCGCTTCTGCTCTGAATATTGTTACGAGGGATCCTCCGTCCGCTCGTTCTCGTTTAATAGAGGACCATGGTTCTCGACAGCTTATACAGTCGTATGGAGATACCATTGACGGAGAGACCATTAGCGAGTGAAACCTTTGGTTGATTAATGACATCGATAATTAGTGACACGACGAAGAGAAGCCTGTTGCCACGATCTCGCCAAAGAAGTTATTATTGTGCTTTTGAACCTGCAGATGGGGTACCCTATCCTCGATTTCTTGTGATGGAGTACAGGGTGTTGGGAAATGATACAGGGCAGTAGAACGGGTTGCCTATCCATCGATCTGCAGGGGCTCGGTCTGTTGATCGGTAAGAGAGCGTGAAGGAGAACGGGATGCCGGTTTACTAGCGCTAGGTGGCACTGAACGGGGGTAGGGGGTTGATGCTCTCGACTCGTGCCTCGTCCTTATATCATAGACTTATACTCATAGACCGCGCATTCTGTGAGAAGCGTTGAAGACAACATGATACGAGAGAGCAATACTGGGAGTGAACCTGTCTCTGTCTAACTGGAGCGTTGGTGGGGGGAATAAGGAAAACAGGAGAAGAGCATACGTTTACGCGTATAAACGTTTAAACGTATATGAACGTATACTCGCGTTTAAACGTTGCTCTTCTCCTTTTTTCCTTATTCCCCCCACCAACGCTCCAGTTAGACAGAGACAGGTTCACTCCCAGTATTGCTCTCCCGTATCATGTTGTCTTCAACGCTTCTCACAGAATGCGCGGTCTATGAGTATAAGTCTATGCCTTATATTAACTTCAATTCAATTATTTTAAATCCGCTTTACCGACCGGTAGCCTATTAATGGGTTTTTTCCAATGCCATCTAGCACCAGTAGACCGGCAGCCCGTCCGCCTCTACGCTCTCTTACCGATCAACAGACCGAACCCCTGCAGATCGATGGATAGGCAACCCGTTTTACTGCCCTGTATCATTTCCCAACACCCTGTACACTGCTTGTGTCAATGGTGATGAAATACAGCCAATCACTCATGGAAATGAGTGGGTAAAGGTAATACCTTGCGTTGGATAAGGTATCATGTTGCCAATTAGAGGGATCGAATGAGAGGAAATGTTGGAGTATGTCAGGAACGTACATTTTACTGTTGTCGCGGAGGAACATTTATTTGTTCAATTCAAATCAACCTGTTTTAATAGCGGTAAGCACGGTTACCGTTGCGGTATCGAAACGTTGGTGCGAGGGATTTGTTGCGTCCATTTGCCAGCTTTGGCTAGACGGAGGTGCATAACGAGTGCGCTGTTCGACGAGAAGGACAAAGATGAGGGGTGGAGGATGGTGACCATGAAACGGGATGGCATTGGTCAGCTTGTGAATTAGTATCTCTTCGATTCTCATCGATGAAGGACAATGCTCCAAGCATCTTGTTTTTGCGTGAAATTTTCTCCTTTCGATTTAAAATTCTCATACGGGAATTGATCAATTGTCGTACATACTACCAAAGGAAAGCGAAAAAAGAATGAATAACGCGGTGACTACACATCGACTGCCTACAAAGGCGCGCTTTTCTATCGTCGCGGAACGTTCGAGTTGGAAACTGCAATCGGGTGTACGACTTATAATTAATACACTCATTTACGATATTTTCCCATGGTCTGAAGAACGCAGATAAGAGAGAAGTTATGTCATGATGGTGAAAGAAATCGGTTAAAAGTAGATTGTCTTTTACAGGAACGAGAGGAAAAAGTCTAAGCTGACGAAGGGGCTTTTGAAAAGGTACGTATCGCTCGCAACGATATCCAAGCGAATCTGTGCAGTTTAATATACGTAACAATGAACCAGTCGATGTGTGAGAGGTGCGGGTTAACACGCGTGCAGGTATCGCGCGAATGGCATTCGTGGCAGTCACGATTTCACGAGAGTTCATGATGGTGCCCCCATCTCGGCGGCGTCCGTCATTTCACGATGCACGTCACCTGTTCTCTCCACGTCCTATCAACGGCCACTAAATCCAAACGGTCGATTGGCTCGCACAAACGTGTCCCGCGTTTCAAAATCCAGGGTTGGGATATACAGACGTGCCGATGATGGGGCTCGGGGGAAAGCCACAGGAGACAGTCGAGATAATCGTAACAGTTGTGATTAGGGATACGATGGAAATTCGATCGATCGTTCCATTTGCGAAACGGTAATTGTAATGTGCAATATTTGTTCTCCGAATCGATTTTACAGCGGTATCACGGGACCATTGTCTCGTTACTTAATAGACTAAACAGAATAATAAATTACCAAGAGACAAAGAGCAAGAAAAATGTCCGCTACCTTCACTTCCGTCGTTGCTCCAGTATCTTTCACATACCACTCGCATCGTTATCGCGCAAAATTATTCCTATGTACGAAATAGCATCGAGCCACCTTACCGCGCATCAAGTGCACACACCCGTGTTCTCTGGCGGAACAATGGGATGCGAAAACGTGTGACATTTCTCTCGCAGGTGGAACACCTCGGGAACATCCACCCTCCGTCACCCCGCACCCTGTAGTATCCCACCTCCCTTTCATCCCTTGCAAACCGATTAGATTCTATTCCGTTGGACGAGGAACACTCGCGCGGTCCACTCTCGTGGTCGCATGTGAATCACCGTCCTACATCACGACAATACCAATTTAAGTTGGCCTGGTGCGTGGTTCGCACCACGTGACTCGGTATACCCGCCGTCGCAATCTAACTTCCGGCGTCCAGGCGCGACGCTTCGGGTACCGTCATAACGCCAATAGCGGAATTCCGCGGAAGGGTGGAGGGTGAGTGGCGAGCAGGTAGAGGAGACAACGAGGGTGCAAATATCTCGAGTCGATTAGAGGGCCGTCGATATTGGAGTCCTGCGATGCGTTCTTGTCCTCTTTTTCCTATTCCACGTCCTCCTTCTCCAACCTTCTCGTACATGGTTTCCATTCTCCACTCCTTTGCTCTTCCCTCTGCCTTTGCGCCCGTACACGTGTGCGCGCGCGCTCCTATTAAATTAATGTTTGCCCATAAGTGCCTCGCCCTCTTCGCCGTTGGTAAGGTCGCGCGGGGCGCTTGGAAACGAGAGAACACTCTCACCTAGAGAGGGGACCATCGTCGCACCGAACGATCCCAAAGGAATTAGGCACGGTTCTCTGGATTGGAAATTACCATCCGGCTCGCGCGCAGGGACGTAACGTCAGCCCGGGCTAATGTAATCGATTATTAAATCGAGAAACCGAAATTACCTGCTCCGAGAATGCCCAGCTGGTTGTTCTTGGGCTAGGTCCGAAGTAGGAAGTTTCGAAGGTGTCCGTGGAGGATTAAGATGGATACTGCGAAACGCGAGATGGTCTTTATTACCGAGCGAAAAGAATGAAGAGAATCCATCGTGAGACGCGGGAATAAGAGGAAGAGGGCAAGATTTCGTAGATGGAAAATTAGAGGAAGGGAAAAATTGGAAGTTAGGTTGAAGACAGAGGAGAAAACGGAGGACGAGGAAGGAAAAGGTGGACAATTTTCTGGAGACTTCACTTGCCTGCTTTCTTGAGAAAGCCTTCGAAGCTCGTCCATTACGGACAATTGCCAAGTTGAGATTGGACGAGCGAAATGACATGGTAATTGGAGATGCTAATCTCTCGTAAATTGCGAGGTATTCTATTTCCCACCGGGATCGATTTTCCACTCCGTAAGGTTTGTCGCGAAAATTTGATCGACGCAAATCACAAATAAAACTACTGGAAAAATGGAATTTACGCGATTACGTTTCGAAATTGCGTCAAATGGCTCACCGACGGACTTTTACTTTGATGGCAACCTGTTTTCTCGGTTTGTTAACTTTTCATCGAGATACGACAATAAGAGGAATGTAACATTTAATTAATGTGACCGTTGCCGTTGCGTACTCAGGTGCAGATACGCGCGCCGATGACGATCGTTAAACATGGAGTTCAATTATCGGGTAGCTTTAATTTCTCTCATATTTCACGGACTCTTCCTTTCCACCCGAGAGATCATTTACCCTCGTAAAATCATTCATATTCCGCTTGACGAGAGCTGCTTACGACACTCGTAAAATCACCACGGTCTACCACATACGAAAATGCGCTTTGCTTTGCTGTAATCGCGCCGGAAAATTTTGCGATCGTTAGGACGCGTTTGGAATCCGCGAAGCCTCGTTTCTCATCAAAGACCGCGATGGGCTGCGCGTTTCGGGCCTGGATGGGAACATTCGCGCGCTCGCAAGCCCGAACGCCGCTTACACTCGCTCGAATGTATCCGCGATATACAGGAAATATGCATATGTATGAACGCATTAGCGGACCGCGTCGCGGCATTACCATAATTATGATTTTCCTCTCGAGCACGGACGCTGACGACGCCAACACCGTCGACGACCACGACGACGACTGTCGGGACTCGAGTAATTTATATTATTTCCGTAATCCCTTCGCGCGACGCCGTCTACCCCCGCCATCCCTTTTCCTTTCGTCCTCCGCTCATTCCTTCGCAGCTTCACCCTCTTCCCTTCTTCCTTCACCCTTCTTGCGCTTCCTTTTGTTTCCAGCCTAGTCTTCTCGCGCGTACGTGGCCACGCACACAACGAATCCATCCGCGCGTACTCTCCCCATCATTCCTTCTTTCTCGCGTGCCCACCACTTGCTCGCTGTCTTCGCACCACCGTCACGTATACACAATCGTCCACCGGCGGCATCCCTGTCCCACGTATCACCGCCCTTCCACTCTCTTCTCATTCCTACCAGAAGCGGCGCTGCAATACAACAACTTTTTGTTTCCTAACAAGCAGCGCGAAAGTCACGTACCGAGGCCGTCGGGCTTTCGCGTAAGGACAATTTGAGAAAATTGAGCAGTCACCATAGCGATTCTCACGTTCCTTCCATACGTTTCGGGATGTTTAAGTCGGAATTGGCGACGCGCGCGAAAAATAGTAGGTAGAGCAGAGCAGGGGAGCAGAGAAGCGGAGAGGTCTGCGAATTTGTTTTTTTTTTTAAATTTCGCGGTACGTAAAATCAAGCGATCGATTTACCGTTTAACCTCCATCTCCGAGTTTATGATTAAAAGCTAAAGATTTAAATTGGGTTTGGTTGAATCGCGATTGCACGTGGGATGAACGGAGAGTATCGCGTTTAAGGCACCTCTTTCGTGAAAATCACTGGATCGAGTCGTCGTACCGTCAACCTGGGAGGACGTGAAAAAGGTTATCGTGCGGCGGTGCGAAAAGGGAAAGGACAGGGTCACGAAAGGATTTGCGGGTCTGGCGGTGACGGGTTCGAAGCCGTTCATCATGATATTAAACAATTTATCCGTGGGTACGGCTGCGCGGGCCACGTCGCTACCTGACGCTAAAGCGTTGATTGAAATTTATAGAAATACGCTCACACGTTTCTACACTTCTAAGGTGCGCTTGACCGGAAGACGGTAGCACCGAAAATCCCCCGGGTGTTTCCTGGAATTTCGTTTACTGAGATTTCGTGGAAAAAGAAGCGTCGTTTTCCATTTCTTCGGACCGAATACCAAAATAGCGTATGCTTTGTAAAATATAATCAGTCGAAATACGAAGTATTCCCTTGTTTTTAAATCTAACGCGTCGATCGCGCGGTTCGTGGAAATTAAGTTTGAAAATTCTACGCTTTGATAAAATTCAATGACGTTGAAGCACTTGGCGGACTAATGCAGCAGTATCGACAAAGTCTACATCGTCGATCAAACGAAGCTTTAGCCGAGACTCGAGGCAAGCGAAGTCGAACGATTCTGACGTCGAGCTCTCGACGCGCCCGAAGGGGCGCGTTAAATGCACTCCATCTTGGTTAAATCCTCAAGGATTTAGCGTTCTCCGTGGAGAGCGCGTCCTTGTAAGGAGCTACCAGACGCGAGCAACTTACCGATGCAAATTCACTTCCTAAAAACTGTCTTAACGTCGGATACGCGAATCTCGACATCGAGGGCGTTCCAAGACTTCGAGAAGTGCTGTAAAAAAGTCACGTTGTTCCCCAAACTACCCGAACGGGATTTCCACACAATTACAAAATTTCCGAAAAACATTTCATTCTACAATTTGTTTGCTTTAGCCTTTTGTTAACCTTTCCGAACTTCACGTCTCTTGCAATGATTCGATCTTAGTCATTACTCGTAATGAGAAATCAACGTTCGAAAAATACGTATTTCCTGAAAATGCCATTTTGTTCGGATGCACTCATATTTGCACCTGCCTTCTTTTTTCACCCTCGTCATTTTTCTCCTCCCACTTCTCTTTCTCTCTCTCTCTCTCTCTCTCTCTCTCTCTCTCTACTCTCCTTCACGCGCTAAATATTTGGCAGCAACTACAACTGAAACGAGTGCCCCTCGCGGCTATCTCGGATATCGTTCGCTTTGGCGGCCGGCCAAATCTTTCCGCTGGTAATTTACGGTAAGCCGCCGAGTCGTACGTTTCTTCCTTCTCGCTGCAGTCCCTGATTCGAGGGCGACAGGCACGGGGGATGGGGTGGCGTAGGTGAAGTGCGCGAGGAGAAGGAGGACGAGAAACGAGGAAGGTGGAGAACGATGTAGGGGTAGATGAGGAAGCGGGCAGCTTTCGGGGACAATTTTTAGCACCGTGGCCGCCTATCCTCATAAAATGTCGCGAACTCTGCCGAGCAAGCAGGTATCGAGCGCGCGAGGGAAACCAGTCGAGATAATGTACATCGATGGCCTCGTGAAGTGAAAGGGTGAGAAGAAACGTGGGTTGGGGTGGGTTGCAGAGGGATCGAAGGGTTCGAATGAGGTGGAGAAGAAGGAATGGGCAGGCCAGTGAAGGACCTCGTGCTCGCTCGGGACACCGGAAAAATTTATTCGCACGGCGAATGCTCCACGGTGGTAGAGTGGAGCGCGAATTTATGGACCGTATTCATCGACGCTCCCACTCTTCTTCTGGGACGCATGATAATAATAATGAATCCTCCGCTTAAGGCGCACGGATATGCCCGGTAATAAATCGGCGGAAGAAATTTTCGCGGGCGTGTACCTCGAGAGGAATATTCGAGAATGGCGTGAATCCGGGAGGATTATCTGACCGCGCGCGATTCGAGTTCCTGCGCTTATCGGACCCGAAAGAGAATCATAGTAGCTCGAACAGCGCGCACCGTGAATATTTCAGTTCTCTCGATATACGTCGATTCGAGCTAATCGTTAATGGAGATTGATTTGATACTTCGAATCTGCTAATCGCGATACCGCGATACCCGAATTATCGTAATGATTCGTGTGCACGCGTCACAACACTCACCGAGTTGATGTAATTTATCAAGGAGAGGCCGCCGTCCCAGGGATGCTCGAGCTCGCAGGAAATATTGGCAGGTCTTAAAGCATGGGATTGTTCCAGGGTCCTCAGGCCTACTGCAAACACCTGCACGCTGTCGTATATTAAGGCTGGCTCAGCCTGAAAAGCAGGAATAAAAGGTTGCCCCGTGAGAAGTGCGCTCAATTGCGGCAGTGTTATTCCAAGCACGATAGAATATTAAACGCAATTTTAGTACTCACTCGATTATCTTAATTATCTTGGGAATGGAGAGAAGGAAGTGTATCGAACAAATTTCGTGAAATAAGAACAACGACTGTTCTTGTTTTATCGATCCTTCTATGGGATTTGCGACGTATACAGTCGGCAATCCTCGAAAGAGAGAGGTAGAGGAAGAAATGATAATAAAGAAAGGAAGATAAAAAAAATCATCTCGCGATTCTCCTGCACCACTAGCGTCGCAATGTTTCTTCTTCGTGTGGCTCGTTGTTCGCTTTTAGTCTCTCGATGCGTGCGACGAGTAAAAATAAGAAAGACACACAGATAAATGAACGTAAAAGAAGAGCAAGGAAGAACCGAAATGAAAAGAATGAGGATACCGAGGGGATCTCGTACAGACGCAGTTGACAACGTCGGACGACAAGAAAGCCCGCGACTGTCCACTGGAAATATTTTGGCCCATGGCGAGCCGGACAATCGCATTTCCTTTCTATTTCCTGTCTTGTCTCTCCTTTTTCTATCGCTCCTCCACTCTTCTCCTTCGACTTGTTCGACCATTGTGGAATTCTCACGGTCTATTGCCGATAGATTGAATAATTGTAGGAGGACCTTTGTGTTTCCACCGATTAATTGTTTCGGATATTACTTAGGATGATTTTGCGCAAACGTAACACGATCGCGTAGAATTGTTGAATAATGTTGAAGGGGATGAAGGAAGTATTAGAATGTTTCAAAGCAGGTTGCTAAATTTCGTCTATCTTTGCTTCTTAATCCGGATCATCGTTGTTCTATTAAAATTTCTCTGGACTTTAGTACAGAACAATCGATCGTGGGCGCGTGCGTATGTGTAAATGTTGATATAATGAGCAAGGGAGAAGTGGTAGGCACGTAAAGAGAGGGTCAACGATGTTTCAGCGTGTTAGTCTAAGTTAAGTCCGCTTAACGGTTAATTGTGCCGTGCGTCTCCCTCAAATTGCGGTTGGCGGGAAATTCAATATTCCGTGGGCAGGCACGTAAAGCGTGGTGGACCGAGGCGCGAATTAATTTCGTTCGCGCACCGCTTTGGCAGTCGTAGAAAAGCTTGCAAGCATAATGCCAACGGGCACTGTGGTTACCCTACGCATCGTTGACGAACGTGCTTTCCTTATTTTTGTCATTGTAAAAGCTTTAGAAGGTGAAGAGATTTACGCAAATGCGGCAGAAACCTTAACGAGGTTGACTCGTTTCCTTGAGGCACGCGAGAAAGGTGCTTTTAAGACGGCCGCGGTTAATTGAAAATAATTGCAAACGGCCCAGAAGCGCACGCTCGAACATTTTTAAATGGCGACGCTTTACGTAGTCGAGAGAACCACTGAACAAGCATTAAAAAGAGATAGTTCGATCGGAATTGCTAGGAGTGTCTTTTCACGTTTTATTTTCACTCTTTGGTCCTTTTATACACCGTCAACCTCATTTCAAACTGATCATTTCGATCCTCTCATATCCCTTGTCCTTCATTTCCGCTGACACACTTTCTCTTCGCGATTGTTTTCATCTCTCGCGCTCCTTTTTTCTTGCCTCCTTCACGAACACGAGGTTCCGTACCTGCGCGCACTATTGCGCCTTCGTACTGCACATGGGTCATCACAAAGTAGAATTTAATATCGAGATGGAATCCCAGAATTGACTGAAGTTTCGATCATGGAAAATTTGTTCGGAACTTTGCACGTTTTTCCACGCTTCATCCGACCAAGCAGAAAGTGCCGGGATCAGGAGATTTAATGAGGGAACTCGAATCGTTTATAAATACGATTTCGTGGAACGTGGGTAACACATTGTCGATAAACATTGTCACGATATCGTAAATCAAAATGGCGCTTGTGTTTGTATTTAACTTTATGAATCGAGGTCATCGGCTGTAGCACTTCACACTTGGATAATTTGTTCTCGATTTTCCCTGAAAAAGCGTGAGAACGAGGGAGAGAGGGGGGAGGGAGAGAGAGAGATAGATAGATAGATAGATAGATAGATATATATTTGTCCATGTCCCGAGACCAATGGTCCCATGCGGGCATCAAAACAAAAACAGAGAGAGAGAGAGAGAGAAAGAGAGAGAGAGAGAGAGTGACTGAGAGAGAGAAAGAGAAAGAGAGAGAGAGATGCGATAACGTCTAGAAGTGATCGTTTAACGAGAAAACTAGAGAATCCCAATTATCGCTAATTAATTAACGCAGTAGAATAAAAGGTGGTCTTTCGAACTTGGAAAGAAGGTAGGAAGGTGATGTTGAAAATCAAAGTTTCCGGTGGATTACTCGAATGGGCAGAACTTGCGAGGTACCAGACTGCTCTGGTAACAAACGCAACGAAACAGGAAGATTTAATGAGAAAACTCGAGACTTCTTGAATCAGGGGGGAAAACGTTCGCCCGCGCAACGGCGTCTAAATTCAACTCAACGACACTCATTACAATCTTATACTTCTACGTAGGTCTTCCCGCTTGATATCTTGAGTTTCCGCGAGACGCAAGAGAATTCGATGAAAGTAAAAAGCTCATGAATGAATTTTCATCTGCATATCCAGGTAACGCAACAAGAAAAGCTAGTCAAAATATTGCTTCTCTCTAACAAAAACATTCTTACTTTGCATTGTAACACGTACTTTCCTATCTTATATCTGTTTTCCACATTGTACACATTTCTTTCTTCAATAATCCCCTTATTTTCCCTGTAAACATAATAAGCAACCAAGGAACACAGAATTGCGAGAATCCAAAGAAGCACGTATTTCTTCGAGTTTCTCCCCCGGTCTCTCACAAGTGTCTTCAAGCCAGAAGAACCTGGACGTAATAGAAAAAGAAGGCCGTAGTATGAAGGAGACCATTATGATGAACGAGGAATGCAATAAGTATCGATCAAGTGGGAACCGCTGACGAAATGAAATCCGCGACGAGGCTGAGGGATAACTTCGTTACGTAGTCTTAAATCTATTCTATCTCCTACCACGCACAATCCCTCCTACCATCATCAACCCCACGTAGCCTTGTCTCAGGAGCACGCTTCCACGAATTTCGTTTGGCAGGAAATTCAATATTCCGCGGAGCGAGGGATTGCGGAAGGGTTCGACGCAGATCGCGAATTAATTTCGCTCGCACGCTACTTCGGCCCCCCGTGATGGGGTGGAATCGACGAGAGGGTGGCTTGCGAGCGCGAGACGTCGGTGCTTTCGCGACATGCTCCACCAACAGGGAGTTCCCTTTCAGAGAGACTGAGAGGCAGCACCAACTCTCCACTAGTTTCAACCCTCTTGGCCTCACTATTCGATTCATCCCTGGCTTTCCACCTGCTCCATTCCTGCCGAGCAACCGACCCCTACCGCCTCCCTGGGGGCTGCGTATTTGTCGTGGACAAACACGCGAAAAGATGCAGGCTCCTGTCAAACTCTTCTCTTGCTCTCATCCGTTCGCATTCGCGCAGTTGTTTGTTTCTACCTCTTGTTGACGTTTTAACACGTTAATCGCCACGCCACCTTGAATTTTGGCGACTGTCGAGTTAACTATATGTATAAAGCGTTGATTATACTTCTAAATACCCATTTTGATCATTTATAATCAGGCACGAAAACGTGGGCGACGATGCGATCAACGGGTTAAGAGTGTCTTCTTCGAATGTCTTCAAAAGCAGGCTAAGTGATTATTTGTTCTTGCGAAGAGGTAGTTGTTGGTAGTCGTAGCTTGGTTAGAGCACTCTTTTATTTTCATTGTTTTAGGGTTGTTAGTGTAAATAGTATTAGTGATGAATTGTTGGATTGAAAAATGCCATCGTGTTTATTTCGTTCATTGGCTCTTATGGCTTGGTGGAACATGATTAAGTAATACTTTACAAAAGCCTCCTACAGAATTGAGCTTCCTGCTTCATTCGATTCTCCAAGCTCGCCGAGGGTGAAATTCTCCATCCCTATCTGTCACTGCTCTTTACTCCTTTCTCCTCTCTCCCTCTCTTTTTCTTTTTGTCATCCCTCTGGCTTGGGCTCGCCACGCTTCCGCCAACGTTCTCATCCACGAACAAGCTAGCCGAGCTTTGATGTTTGCTCGGGGCGAATGTGAAATGCGCACGCGTCCTCGTCACCTCCAATTCCGAGGGTAACGTAATTCGTTTGCTACAGTCGTTCCTACAAACACCGAGGAGAGATGTGTAAAGAGGGTCAGCGCGTATGCATCTAGGGACGTCAAAAAACGTTTAGTAAATTTTGGGTGGTTAACGCCACTTTGGCATAACTACATAGCCAATCAACATAGTCAACAATGAAATTCCGTAAGTACCGTTGATCGAACAGGACACTCCAGTTATCCCCGGTTCCTACATGCATAAACGCTCGGCCTCTTTAACAGCATCTCTTCGGCGTTCCTACAATTATGTTCGCGCTCGGTCCAACTGCAAAAAGTAAAATTCTGCCTATAAAATATATGAGTATCCGGTGGGTCAAACAGAATACTGCAATTATCCTCGCATCCGCCGCGCCCGGAGACCGGAGCCCCTAGATGTCTATGCGCCGACCCTCTTTACACATCTCTCCTCGGTGCTACAACGTTCCTCATTCTTTTTTTTTACCGGTCGCGCTTTGTTCCTCGTGCTAATCTCATATTGCAATATCATGAATTCCTGTATCGATAAACTCTTCGAAAGAGTCTTAATTTATTGAATTTAACGCGTAAGAACGACACTTCAAGATCGTCGCATTTTCGGGACTGCTTAAGAGATCCGACATAATTTTACAAATTCAACGTGCAAATTTGGTCGATTTGCAGAAAAGTGCAGAGTAAACCATTTCATAATTCCTTATCTTAAAATTCTGGATCGTGTACCGCGCTGGAAATTTTTTGCTTGTCTTGTAGCATTTCTCCCCGTACGATCGCCAGTTGCATCGTCAGGTTCGACCTACTAGAATTTCAATTTGCATTTCCCCGCTTTTCCTTCCCTTCTCTTCGTTTAACCCTCCCCTTGCTTTTTTGCCTTTCCGTCTCTTTTTCAGTCGTTCGCCAATCGTATCGTTCATTTGTTCGCCTCTTCCTCCCACGCTCGTTCGCTCTCTCTACCGGCTCGTTTTCCTCTTTCTGTATTTTTCCAAGCAACGTCGAGTGCCTCGCACGCGCGGTTCTTTCCGTTGTTTCGTTCCTACTAATGAAAACATGTAGATGCACTAACATTATTGCGCAACAAAACATTACACGTCACTGAACGTCAAACGCACACACGTACCCCTCCTCTCACGACGTTTCCATGCAATTTCACTTGCACGCGGACTACCGTATAATTGGTTGACAAGATCGCGTCTCGCGATATTGGAAATTCCGGCGAACTACTCCGGAGGAAATGCGAATATAAATGGTAAAATGATACGTATTCCGAATATCGCGTAATTTATTCTCTCTCGAAAGACGCATGTTATGCCATTACCTTTGAAAAAAGTTAATGCTGGAGATATTCGAGAAAATGATTCTAGTATGAAGGCTCCTATCTCAATTTCTCCTGTATTTTCATTCGCGATTCTCATCTACTCTACCGAAATTCCTCGATAAGACCGTTCCAAAGCGACAGCTGTTGGAGAAACCTGGATGCGCAACATGGTGGAAACATCGAAATTCGTCCAGAGCAGGCGTCGAGCGATTGTCCTCGATCGATCGACCTATCGATTGCCCCTCTCATTTTCCCTTCGGCACACACGCTCGCGCAGGTTCGTCAATCTGTATCGTGGAACAGATTGTAAAATGCAACGGGCACAAATCGTTTGTCGCGATAAACGAAATTTTGCGTCCCGGGGTTGTAGGTGGCGTAGATGAAATTCAATTATTGCTGGACCGGGCGATTTTGCCGTGAAATATTGGGAAAAATTGTAGCTGGTAGCAACGGACATATCGCTGCGGTCAAGAGAATGCACGAGCGACGGCGAAATTGATGGCACGGGCGCTTGGAAAACGAGGTTGTAACTTTATTTCCCTTCTCTCGCCTCTTCACTCTCTCCACCACCATTCTCTATCCCCCACCATTCTCTATCTCGCACCACTCTCGCTCTCGCAACCCCTTGTTTTTCCCCTCTATCTCCATTTACCCTCCCCTCACGCGCTCTCCGCCAAGTATGAGCGCGCCCGATCGATTCGCAGGGCTACGTCGATGGCGAAACATTTTTATCGGGCCGCCTCCTGTCACCCGACGAAACCCAGCGGAATCGCCTCGATTCCGAGAGCCATCGAGATATCGCGACCTTCGCACCAATGCTCGTTTTCGATTCGAAAGATTTCCGGGGAGTTCTTGTCGTTTCTCCAAAGGCGAGATTTTTGAAACGGTAAACAGGAAGGGATGGAGATTGTAAATGGTGAAGCTGTTCAAGACGTCCAAGTCGTGACAAGTCGCGATCCAAAGGTTGGAGAGTTTCTTTTTTTTTTTTTGGATAAAATATATAGGATAGGTTAGAGCATAGCGAGAGAGGTGAAAGTAACGTGCGTGGAGAAGAATGGATAGAGACGAAGGTGGGAAGAAGGAGATCGCGAGAATGATGATGGGTGGAGTGCACGCCGAACGATCGAGTACTCGAAGATAATCGGAGAAAGTCGAAATCGACCGAAAGTCGCGCGAGCAGAGCGAGACGCGCGCTTGACGAAAAACTACACGAGTGATTTTTTGTGAGGACTGTACATATATATAGTGTCCAATTTGTTCTCCTTCGTGATCCACCGCGAACCTACAGACATACGGATAATAGAGAAAAATTGTGAGAGAGAAAGAGGAGGTAAAAACGTGGCTATCGGAAATCTCTCGTTCGCTCGAAAGTTGTTATAATTGGTGGCGCCGTGGTGAACTCTATGCTCGTTGAATACCGCCTGGTGCTAATCGGAGCGTGCTTTTAATTAGCCCGAAGTCCTAAGGGAGTCCTGTAGTACTAGCGACGCGGGTACACCTAGACGCGATTAGCGTTCCCTCGTCTGCCGCGAATTTCGAGATAACGTTCTTCCTTACCTGCTCGCACCGGTAAGCAACTGGCAATTATGTGGGCGCGAGAAAGAAAGGACAGAAAAAGCAGACAGAACAAATGTATAGATACATTCGTGAAACTCACCGGCGTATTTCCCCAGAATTGATTTTTCGTCTGTTGATGAAATTCATAATTCAATTCGTATCTATAAATGAGACAAAAAAAAAAGTTTCTTTTGTATCAAAAAGAACGCTGGCATTCTTAATAAAGATCGTACACATTCTACAAATTCTCCTAAATATTTCTTTCTACAACGACCCACTTCCCCTCGTCAAACCTTCGTTTGGAATCGTCCAGCTCGGAATTAAACCGCGCGCTCCTGGTCGTTCGATTCTCTCCCCTAAAGTTTTCGCTCGTCCGATAAATTTAACTCGAGAGAAAAGGGGACGAAGAAGGTAGGCCAAAGAAGGGGAGTTGGTTAGGACGATGGGCCAATGGGAAAGGAAGAAGAATCGTCGGACACCGATTTCCTTGTATCCTCGGGATCCTCCCATCTCTCGTACCTCAGCCGCTCGATTTTCTCCATCCGTCGCTTGTCCCGCTCGAATAGATTGGCGGTTTGGTGGAAGCAAGTGGAACTCGCTCGTTCTAAACGGGGCACCGCAAATTTTCTAAGTTTCGCGCGAACATCCAAATTAGCCGTCGCTCTACGAGAAGGCAACTGTGCAAGTTTCGCCTTCTTAATTTCGCGTCTACGTTTTCCGACGTGCTGGAATAATCGTTTCTCCACGGTGACACTCCGGTGCACCCTCCTTATCCTCTCTCTCTCCCTCTCTCTCTCTCGCTCTCTTCTTGCTTCTATCTTCTTCATCCATTCTCGAGGCCGCAGCAAGTTCACCTCTTCAGCCCTCCGCGAAATTAGCGCGCAGTGACTCTCTGTCATTTTTCCACTCGCTCTAACTCCTCCGCTCACTTTCCCTCGTTGCTCACTTACTCTCTCTTTTCTTTCATTGTCTCTCTCCCCCTCTGCCGCGTCCTCTTCTCTGCCTTCGTCTAGTCCCATAAATTTTGCTCTCGAGGCGACATTCCAGGCGGTTTTCCACGCGAGTCCATCCCCGGATCGCGAGTCAAGCCACGATTAGCATTTAAAGCGAATTGGAAGCGCTCTTCTTGAACTCAACGAGACGTCTTGCGGTGTAGCGCGCCCTTCTTTTGTTATTTCTTTTTAGCGAGCAAACGGAATCGACGATTGCCCACGCGAACATACCGCAGACCGCGTAACGTTTAGAGGGACGCGTTGTTGCTCGTCGAGTGAGTGGATCTGTCGAGGTATCCCCGATTGGATATTCGACCAATCCATTCGCAATGGAATTTATCGAAATTCGTTTCGCGGCCAAATGCTCGAAGATTCGAGCGCTCGAATCGCGAAAAGTGTGAAAAGAATTGTTGGCATCCGCTTTTCCCTCGGAGGTTTAAGTGGCCTGTATCGACTAGTGGAAAATATGTTATCGACGAGGCTAAATTTCATTTTACCCTGAAAAATATTCCGCATTCGCGCGTAGTCGCGCATTTTTTGTTCGAAGTTTTCGTGAATATATTTCACAATGTTTTGCGCGATTGAGTAAAACGATTTTTGGGCAAATTCGATTTACTGCGAATGTCAGGACGAATCTAAACTTCCATTGCAAACGACGTAAACGAGAGAGTTTAAAAGATTAGTCGCTGAATAAAAAAAATAGGATAAAAATGTTCGCGCTTCACCTGCACTTGGAGGGTGTCGACAAAATTATCCTTACATCAAGAATAATACGTCGTCACCTTTCCGTGCAGTATTTCACGTGGAAATAATCACCCTCCACCACACCTCGCCAAACACGTAATCGACATTCCACGGTCGAAGTGAAATCAGCCAAAGACGCTACTGCGACAGCGTAATTTGATTTAAGCTTCGCACACTCACTCACCCTCAGCCCCGGTTCTCCGATGCTCCTATCGCCAGACACCACCCCCGGTGGGCCTCCCGCTGTCCCCAATATGACTTCCTTTCGACAAATAAAATAATAAAACCCATCGAGGGAGCGAGATAGCCTGATTTATGGCGCTAACAGCAAAGGTTATCCAGCGTGGCGCGGGAAATTCAGTGATTCATTGGCCGGTCGGATTGGAGGAACGAGAGTAGGCGAGAGAAGAAGAGGAGAAGAGTGAAGGTAAAGGA
Organism: Tiphia femorata; assembly: GCA_944319695.1. Taxonomy (NCBI): domain Eukaryota; kingdom Metazoa; phylum Arthropoda; class Insecta; order Hymenoptera; family Tiphiidae; genus Tiphia; species Tiphia femorata. Next base: position 10,128,851 of record OX090895.1, on the reverse strand, counting down.
AGGAGAAGTTGGGAGGGAAAGAGGATGAACGAGAGGATTTCACCCTTTTCCGTTAAATGTCTTCATTCACGGTTACCTTCCGCGAGGGATTTATAACTACGGAGGGGTAATTAGTGGATAACTGAAAAGTCGCCTCTATGAGAAACTAAACGACCCTGATTGTCCTACTCGTGGAATGATTCGTCGGGAAATTAGGTTATAATGCGAATGGTTTGTGCGCTTGGAGCCTTTTGTGTTATGCGTGGGAATAATGGGTGGCGAGACAGACGCTTACGGCTCGTGCGATTGGTCGCGAGCATCTTCTCAATTTCAGATCATTTGAACGAATGATAATCATACCTGGTGACGCGAGCGTTGCAGATTCACCTCGTTCACTCGAGTCTTACGTCGTGATACGAGCTTTTCGAAGCTTCTAGGGAATTTCTGAGTAACGGGGCCAAAAATGAGTTTTATCTTCGTAATTAATTCACGGGCACATTGAAAAATAATTTCCATACTTTAACAAATTTCTTGGAATATAGTTAACGAGGAACTAATTAGCGAGACCTGACACGAGAAATGTGAAATCGTTCCTGTAATTAAAAATTATTTGAAACATTCAAACCTCCATTCTACGAACGTTCTCTCGTTCTATAAAGTCAATTTTACAAAATGCACCAGATACGTGCAAAAAAGCAATCTTCACATATGAATAAAAGAAATTTGTATTCTCGAACGAGCCACTCCCCGGTAAAACTACCCACGTCAACTTAATAAAACAAACCTCGAGGGCAGGCAGGATTCTCATTAATTCTCGAATAATTCGTAGAAATTCCGCGACGTCGGGACGCCCACCCGTGGTCGGTGCGCGCGACGTTGAAAAAGTCCAACGTGGTTTAGGAACGGTGAGCGGCGGAGGCGAGAGACGAGAGCAGACGAGAGGAGGCTTGGAAGACGCTTCCGGTGAGCTTGCGATCAGTATGCGCAGCCTCGGCTTTCCCTCCATGTTCGTGTAACAACTGGCTCGTAAGACTTACACACACGGACTCGCGCACACAAAGTGGCGAATGCAGGCTCAGTCACCCAACGGAGCGCACACAGGCGCACGTGCACACATTCACCCGGTTAATTTTTCCTCTGGCCGATACGTCGAGTACCAGCGCTACTTTTCACTCGAACTCGCCCGAGCCACTGCTGCTTCCTTTGCCATTCTTTCCTTTTCCCATCCCCTTTCCAGCCGCCTTTGTTTTCTCCACCCTCTGAGCCCGTCCTTCCCTTCCATCGCTTCTTCCTCTTCCTGCCCTCGCTCTTTTCTCTCCTCTCTTCTCATGGTCACATCCGATCGTTTATACGTTTGGCCGCGAGAAGCGCGCTCCCCGAATAACAACCGCGCTAACCTTAAACTCCTCTCCACCCAAGAAGAAACCACCCTCCTACCCTTGCACCTGAGAAAATTCACCGAGTCACGAAGCTCGGCCCGCGGCGTGCACCTGCGGCCTTCACCTCGCCCCTCAATTCCACCGTCCTACTCTTTTCTATTCGTTGTTTCTCCACGACTCGTCCCACTTCTTCTTCTTCTTCTTCTTTCCTTCCTCCGGGGGGCGGCGCCGCGTTGATTGTGGTGAAGCTTTTTGTCGGGGCTTTACCGCGGCTAACTCGGCCGTTTAGCGAAGCGGACGGAAAGGAACGGAAGGCGGTGACGCTGAGTAGGGTGGTCGAGCTAACTTGTGAAGAAATGAAGAGGAAGGGGATGAAGGGTGAATGGAAGCGAGGGAGTGAAACGCGAAGAGGAAGACGGAGCAAAGAGGGTACGGAAGAAATGACGGAGGGATGAAAAGGAAGGGTGGACAGCGCCTGGGGTAAGCGTCGATGGATAAGGCCGAAGCGACGCTGCATTGTACCCTTGGGGGACGTCGAAACAAAAGCTGTCTCAGGTAATTCCGACGCCGACGCCGGGCGTCCGGGGAAGGTGGGAGCGTCGGTGGACCACCGCGGGTCGGAGGAGGACGACAAGGACGATGACGCGAACAGGTTGTCCCTAGAATCGCGGGACACTTTAAAATTCTATGACGTTATTGTCCCGGCTTCATCGCGGTCCTCTCGTCGTAATAGCGACACCTGGAAGGAAGTTCAGTTCGAACTTTCCCGCCCTTTTGAGTACTTCACACTTTATCCGCGATTGGCTTAAAATTACGACGCATAGAAAGTTTCGATTGTATGGGATATGATTCGAAATTTGCTATTTCGCGTGCTCTCACTTTTCTTTTTTTCGTAACTTTCACTATTCGAAGATTTGATTTATGATAATAGTAAGTGGACATTGATAAAATTAAATTTTGAACATTTATTTACGGTTAAGTTATTTTTGACGTACACGTTATAAAAATGATACTCCTGCTACCGTTGACTAACCACTGTTTGCCGAGAGTTTGTTAATGAGGTGGTTACTCGACAGTTTCAAAAATTTTCCATCGACCTACCTCTTCCATCGTGAAAACTCTCTATGTATTTCCCCACAGTGCGGAACTTTCCAAACGTTGTTCCACAGTTTCGTTATACTGTGATTTTTTAGCATGGCGTAACTATTTGTAACGGCGATTATGTGCGAATTGAAAATTTTAAATGGACGAATTTTGAATGGATGAAATGATGCACAAAATGTTGTACCCTCGAGTTCGAGTTTAATCGATTATCTTCAGGTTTCGCGTTACTGAAAAACCTTCTCTGCCTACGTATTTATAGTTTAAACGCTGAGATAAGCATATTACGGTAGGGGAGAAAGTTACTACGATTGGAGATCCTACGGAGGAGTTTCCAAACAAGTTGCAGCTATTTTGTGAGAATGCGCGAGCTGGTTTGCGTAACAGTTAAATTGGTTTTCTCCACTGGTTAGCTGTCTGAGCTAATGCGACGAAGCAACAACTCGCGAATGTGATACAGTATTTATATAATTCCATTGTCACGTGCCTTTGTCCGTGAATTATTCCAAGGTGTCCGACTAATTTGAAATTTCTGCGAAAATACGATGCAACGAGTTATTTCTAAAGTTTGTTTTTGTCATTAATTAAAAATACTGTTCTTTCCCGTGGGGGTAAAGTGAACTCGTATAGTTAATAATTAAAAATAATATCAAGGCCTTCGTACGAGAATACTTTCAAAATGTTTCCAACCTTGCAATTCAATTTATCTGCGGCTTTTAAATAGCGTGCACGGTAATTGCAAGTGACCGAATGACCGAATTTTGAGATAAGGTTGTTTATTTGTTTAATCTTCCTCCAAAGAAAACTTTCGCCAAGCGATCGCGCGACGACGAACGTTCAAAAGACTCATTTCGTTAATTGGCTGGAACTGAGTGAAACTGTCCGCCGTCCGGTTTTTGTTATTTTCGGTCACACCGCGAAGAAATTTCCAGTTACACCTACACCGTAACACAGAAGTACGTGAACCGTTTTTGCATTGAAATCTACGTTTTTAGAATGTAAGCGAAAATTTAAATTTCGAACTCTCGTTAGTCGTGTATCGAGTATTTGTGTATTATTTCAATTTTTTTGGGAGAGAGAACCTTGTGTATCTTTAATCCCACGCAGGGTAATACATACAGGGTGTCCCAGACCACCCGTCCACCCCTTTTAAAATCAAGGGGAATGGATTTTATGAAAAACCCAAAAAATTTTGATGACTAAATCGGGTATGCTCTATCCGATGATGGTATTTTCAACTTCCGGTTCGAACCGGAAATGGGTTATTCAGACCCGAAGTTCATTTTTTTAAATGGAACATGGTATTTTTTATTACAGATTCGGGTTCTACGGGAAAAAACATGACACTTTTGTATCAAACATTTTGTCAAAAAACGTCAATTTTGACCTTGAATGGCAATGAAAACACAATCAGATATTATTTGTTAACGAGATAACAAAACGAAGAACGAAAAACGAAACGAGATAACAAAATGAAAACGTTTGCAATTCTTATGATGCTCGATTATGAACCCTAATCCTGCAGAAGTTCGAAAGGCCGTCCACAGCGTGAGACAAAGAATGGAAAAATGTCTTCATGTAGGTGGCAGACATTTTGAAAATTATTAATTATTTAAAGTTTTCTGAATTGCAAACGTTTTCATTTTGTTATCTCGTTTTGTTTTTTGTTTTGTTTTTCGTTCTTCGTTCTGTTATCTCGTTAACAAATAATATCTGATTGTGTTTTCATTGCCATTCAAGGTCAAAATTGACGTTTTTTGAAAAAATGTTTGATACAAAAGTGTCATGTTTTTTCCCGTAGAACCCGAATCTGTAATAAAAAATACCATGCTCCATTTAAAAAAATGAACTTCGGGTCTGAATAACCCATTTCCGGTTCAAACCGGAAGTTGAAAATACCATCATCGGATAGAGCATACCCGATTTAGTCATCAAAATTTTTTGGATTTTTCATAAAATCCATTCCCCTTGATTTTAAAAGGGGTGGACGGGTGGTCTGGGACACCCTGTATATGCAGAAACAGCACGATGTATTTAAATTCGCATTAAAAATTAAAAATTAATTTTTATGCTCGACCACTGCTGTTCTTTAATTATTGCGTATCCTTCATTTAGTCATCACGAAAAAAAAAAATCAAAAATCTTTTATTACATCCCTTATTAACGGACCTGAATGTAACAGCACCTCCGCCATAGTAAACATGTCACAGGATGCGCCGCTAAACTTTTACGACTCTCGCGTTAAAACTGTAATTCTTTTTATCTATTCTGGACATTATGAAATCCCGGAGGATAGTCCTCCAGCGATTTCCGGAAATTCTATAGTCGTCCGGTAGCCGCATCTTGCATTAATTTGATTTACCTCGCTGCCGGTCTTCATAGATTCGGCTGCGGTCGATGTTGAATTTCTCGGCAGATTATGTCCCCGCTAGTTAGCACACACAGACGCGGAATAACAATTGGGGGGTCGCCTCGAGGATTAGTCGAAGGACGATGTGGAACGTGCCGATAGCCCCGAGAACTTCGTCGCTTGTATCACAGGCTCGAACGCGTAACCTGTCCTTTTCAATTAGCAGCATGCGCTCTTAAAAAGTTCAATTTCATTTCAATTTTTTGCTCTGCACAATCATAGAAGTTCTTTCTACCTTATCGGAAGTTTCTCTGAGCCTCGCTCCGCGAGACTGAGACATTGCTCCCCATGAATCCCAAATGCGACAAAACTTTTTTAATTCACCTCGTCTTTTCCATCCACGCGACTCCTCCTTTATGTACCGCGATTTACTCCGGACGCTATTTACCTTTGATTCCGATTTCAGTAGTGCCGAACGAATTTTCTCATTGGCCGCCGTCGGACCGTCTCTTCGACACGAGAGTAGAAAGGGTACAGGAACAAAGAGGGAAGAAGAAAATGGGCCAAAGAGAGAAGAGTGTCTGGAAAGTGAGAGAAGTTTGTAAGAGAAGGAATTTCGATGGTCCAACTTAAATGCCCTTAATCCAAGCTGCGACCGAGCATCGTAAGCTTTATTGAATGGCGCGACGCTTCGTCCTACTGGGTGGCCAAGTAGTTGGACCTTCGAGGATAATTACGAGACCACTTTCCGATTCTTGACCCTTAAGTACGAACACTCAGGATTGTCCATCGCGATCTTCAACTGCTTTTTCTTTCCACATGAAGCTAACCCTTATTCTTTCGTGGTAATTTTAAGACGCGCCAAAAGAAGAAGAGAAGAGAGAGACTACATGAGGAAATTTCGCTTGGTAGAGTGTCACGAGTAAAAGACGAGTAAGGAATTTAACATACTTCTGTTCCTCCAACTGACCTCGCTCCCGAACCGGCGATGATTACGACAGAAGACAGAAAAATGTACTAAAAGGATATGTACGAAAAGGTAGCTCACGTCGTGAAACGCGCGCGCTTCGGTCTTTCCCCTTTCCGTCTCGCGCTGCTTCCGTCAAAACGGCGTTCCTTTCTTTATTCACGGCAACTCCTTCCATTTTCCGCGGCCACCCCTCTATCCCCATTTCCACCTCCACCTAGGTGCCGTTATACATGCAAATGGCCCAACGGAGTTTCGGGGGGAGAAGGCCACCGTGGGCACCTAACCAGTCCTGCGGGACGCGCTGGCGGAAACAAGATTGAGGGGTGTGAAAAATAATAATAAGCGAAAACGGGTGCCCGAGGCGGGAGAGATGTTCTCGGCATAATGTCGCCTTATTTGAATCATCAGGTCTGTGAGAACTCGGGAGACGGTGAGCCTCGCACAAAAGCCCTCTCGTCCCTTTGCGCTGGTGCCTTGCGAGCGTTCTCGTTCCCTTCGCCCTCGAGGTTCTCTCCTTTTCGCGAAACGCAAATATTATTTATTACTCCAAGACTAGCGTCTGGGGTTGGTTCGGAGAGAAATCGAGAGAAGACGGGGGCGCCATTTACCGTGGAAGACGTCGGTCTCTCGTTCGTCGAGATGTAACGGAACTATCATCGCTATTGTAGGAAAAGGTATTGTTGAAAGAGCCTCTCTTACTTTCGAAACCAAAGAGAAGTAGGCGAGGTTCGACAAATTGGAAAATTGCCGCGCGAACTTCGGACGTTGAGCCGTCGACCTAGCCTCGACGACGATTCGTAACAATTCGTGGAGAGAAATTTGTGAAGATGGAAAAAATTTTTTTGCATACGCCACTCAATTTTCTCGGTGATGCTCCGACTAAGAGAGAACGTGCGAGCAAGACGCCCGCCAATCGCAGGCGCGCAATTTCGTCGCGAAAAGTTCGAGCGATTTCGAAAAACCGCCGCGACGAAAGTTCGTGAAACGAGGTTTTCTCGGAGTACGCGGCAACTTGATAATCCGAGGAGGTTCGTCCAATGGATGTGGGGCGAAGGGCTGCTGGTCGAGACGAAAAAAAAATTCTCCACGCGTGGCTCCCTCGTTTGTGGAAAAATGTCGCGCGTGTACGCGTGGCTTGCGAGAACGGGCGAAATGTGATTACAGGGACGCGGAGAAACGAGCACGCCGCAAAATGTCGGCCCAAACTTCGTCCCGCAAAACCTTCTAATCTGCATGGAGATTGGGGGTGGATAAAAAAAAAAGAGAGAAGCGAGTTCTAAGGCTCAGTCGACGAAGGAAGGGACCGCCGCGACGCCCACGGCGGTGCGTCTCCCGTGTCGCTACTAGAACGATAGAGATCGTTTTGTTTTTACACGTTTGTCCATTTAAATTTGCACCCACATTGCACATTGTAGTTTTGAAGATTATCAGAAAATATATTCACAATATTACGTCATGGTGAATACATTCATCTCGACGTTGTAATACGGTAAGTTTGAGCAAGTAGTAAGTATATTAAAATCTATTTATTAAAACAATTTTTGCCCTGATCGTTTAAAACCGCGGCTCTTTTCATTCCAATCTTGAAACAATCAAGAGAAAATTTCTTTCTTCGAAGGCCATTCCACATTTTCCTATAAGTTATAAAGCATACAGCTTTCTCGTAATCACGTTCCTCCAAATCCTTTTTTGCATCCACGCAATTATATTTCTCGCTTTTCCGCATTACGACGAAAGCTCGTTACCATGTCTCTCCACATTTCTATTACACCTGAAATGAATTTATCATAGAAATTTCTTTTCGCGTCAGAATATGCTCGCATTCTAATAAGTATTTTCTCCCGTTTCATCTGGCTCTCCGTGTACCAGCGACACAATGGAAAAGGTCCACGCGCATTTTTCAATTTTCTCGTTCTCCCGTAACAAGCTGCGAAGAGTGTCATCGCACTCATCGAATATTCAAATAAATTTCTCACCTTTCTGCGCGTACCGAATGCACCGTTCGACCAATCCGCGAATATTTTATCATTGCTGTTTTTCATCCGTACCTTTTCGCAACCGCCCACTTCAACAGCTTCGCCTTCTCTCTTTTTTTCACACTCCATCCGGATTACCGCGATCACGTTAACGAATATCACGTACGAGCGATTCGCTATTTTCCGCGGCCACTCGCCCATTTTTCGTGCCGACGAGCCAGGGCATTTTTGCCCACCTCTCACGCGCCCACTTGAAATTCTCACATTTCGTGCCAACGCGGCCAGGTGAAAATTTCGAAATTATTTCCCAGAGATGTCGGGTACGAGTAACGCAGTTGATTTCCCGTCACTAAGCATGGAGTGGTTGGAAGTGCCACGAGTGAAACTGGAAGCTGCTTTGAAAACTTGTGCCCGTGTTGGCAACTGCGGTCCCCTTCCTCTCTCTCCTTTATCCACGACAATGGAAATCGTATCGATCTTTTAAAGAGCCGACATTATTTTCGTCACTGCATAGAATGAGCATTCCACGAATATTTTCGACGATAATGAACTCGCGCCATTACCCTTTGCTTATCCTTCTCTGAGAAATATCACAAAGAAAGTGTTGTCATTATCAATTAGTCTAAAATGTAATCAGTCTTACTTTCCTGCTATAGTAACCTTATTTTCCTTTTGCATTAAGCGCGATGCCTGCGTACCGGTGCTATCGTACGAGTGACGAATGTTCGGCGGCGTGTTATGCGCACGCCTAGCGTTTCTCGGGAGAGGGTTGGTAGTTAAGTATTTACGTTAGAACGCTACGCTTTTACGTACCTTTCTCATTGCTTGTTATCAACATATTCACTAAATATTACGTTCTTAATTGTTTAGTTCACTTTTGTGTTAAGAGCTACTACCCTGCCTAATCTTTAGGATCTAACTGTAAAGGAAATCAAGTGGATGATTCGTTTTCTGTCTCTCACAGAGATAAATGATTCACACCCTGTTAAGTGAAACACATCGACTCCCAAGACGCTCCTGTCGCAAATGAATTCTTTCCGACCCTACGGAAAATCTCTCACGGAAACCATCATCGATCCCAATGTAAGGTTGGAGCGTACGCATAATCCCCCCCCCCCCCCCCGCTTCGGTTCTCCCTCTTCTAAACCACAAGACGAGAGAATGGCACTTACTTGTATCACTCTCGATTTGTTGAGGATCGTGTTCCCGGCTGGCTGATATCGTTCCATGTCCCTGAGGATGCCACGCACACCGACGTCGTCAGCGTCCACCAATCGAAAGGCAGTGATATTGACGAAATTGTACTTGAAGTCCTCGAGGTCGAAGGTCTCGATATCCTGGAGGAATAAGACGAGGCAAGGGATCGAGTTTACCTGATGGCTCGCTACACGCGCTGGACGATCTCGATTATTCCCCCAAGGGCCACCCGTTTTTCAAATACTTACGAAAGTCGTGAAGAGGTAGTGGTACTTGTAGTCATTCATCTGCAGCTGCAGGATCTACGGGCAGATCCAAAGAGATTTCGATCAATCGGAAGAAGATGAAAACGCGCGAACGTGACTTTTGTTAAGTTTCTCATCGTTGCTCGAATACGGTGCGCTCTTATGTAGTTTCGCAATTTATTTCGCGTCAGGATTTTTATTTGGGAAGATAAACATTCCTTACTGTTTATTTTATAGCAATCTCCACGGAAAGTGAAAATTCCGCTCGGTTTAGCATATGCTTTGTATTTATACGAATACGCAGAGCTAATTTTCTTGTAATTCCGCAAAAATGGAGGAATAGAATTTTTCGCGCTTGAAACATCTCTTTGGGAATTACAAGAACATTGTACGCTGAAGAATGTTGTCAGTGAAAAACTTTGTTTCGTACTACACAAGGCTGTTGATTCGTGCTAAATCTTCAGATTTCATAGAAAAAAGAAACAGATTTTTTCACTTAAACCCAACAGTGGTCGTAATTATGTTTCTAAACAGAAAATTAGATAGCAAATGATCTTTCAGTAATATTTTTAGTGTTCTAATTTTTCATATTTTTAATACAAAATATACCGAGGCACCCCTAGTGGGTTGCAGGGACATAGATATCGCTAAAAACTATATACCCCTAAGGTCTGCTCTATACCGATTCTCTTCTACGTTTGTTTTTTATTCCTGCACTGGGCTCGAACATTCCAGAGAAGTACAGAATATATGTTTAAACCGTGCGCACGTACGTACACATACTCATATACGTTCTATACTTTCTTAGGGAGTTCGAGAATGAAAAACTAGATACGTAAATGTATTCACGCTACCAACAACAATGCTCAACTACTGCTAGAAAAAGGCGGCGAAGCAGACACGCGGACAGAAGGATTTCCAGAGTAATAGGTACTCACCATTCGTAGAAAATGATGCATGTGCTCCGGTCTGGTGTCGACGATGAGATTCCGTATTTCTTTGCTTTTCATCTCGGACAGAACCTGCCTGTAGGAATCTGGACCGGCCTGCCTGAGGTTAACCTCGATCTCTCGGGATTTCGGCGATCTGACCAGCTCCCGTAACTTTACCAACCCTGGAACACGCAATCGATTCGCGTTATTGACGAAGCTTAGTCGGGGATAAAAGTGAAATTAATTAATCGCACCTGCGATCCGTACACGAGAGATTAAAAAGTCGTTAGGAATTATTGGTTTTCGATTTAACCGTTTTTGTCTTCCGAAAGGACTCCAAAGTCTCCCTTATCATTTTTTTATAATTAAGGAATCTTTTATAATGTTATGTTTTATATTCGGCGATAAGTGCGCGAAGATCAAACAAAGAGCCATTTGGTATTTCTGTGTGGAGTGCCTGACACGTACCGCCGTTTTTATCAGATTATTTTAAAAGAAAAACTTAACGATTAATAAAAAAAGAAATACAGGACTTAAGGCGTTCCAATAAGCTGTTGTTGCCGTGCTACGACAATGACGATTAAATGCGACTGACTACCTACCGTAAGTTATGAGTGTTACAATTGGTAAGGGGATAGGACACGGAACTGCCCGATTAGGTCCGACACGGCAAGAAGATTCTCGCGACACCGACAATAATATGCCTAAAGTGATTGGCCCAGTAATCGTCACGTTAAGCAAAACGCTCGACTTTGTAAATTTATATCACTCAGATTGAGAACTGAATAACTGTTATTTTAGGTTATTTTGAATCAGTATTTTTTGTTACGAATAAGAACGTCGCTTTAAAATTCTCGTACCTATTGCCGTTCTCAAGAAAATCCTTCGTAAAGGTTGGAAGGCATAAATGTACGAGTTATCGCCATGCCGCCACGACAGTTGGTCCAGTAATCGTCATGGATACGTCCCACTAATCGCCACATGTGTTTAACTATAGCATGCATGAATGATGGAAGATTGCTACACATATTCGATTTAATCAGTATTGTATTCGTGTACTTACGAATTGCACAATGTAATACAACATTGTACATACCTCCTCGGGGCCAACAAAAATATCAGAGAGTCGCATGATCGACAAAAAACTTTATAATATGTCGTTAATACGTGAACATGGCGATTACTGGTATCCTGACGATTACTGGGACAACCACCTTATTCGATATTTACATTATCTCACTTTGTCATTGTGCATCGTATGATTTTTATTTCGCTTGTGAATGGTACGAATAATATTCTACCCCAACAACCTGCCTACGTCGCCACTGAATTCACGTTAGAGATAATTATTCCGCTTCGCATCTTTTCTAATCTGTTGCCAGCTTTTCGTATCATCCAAAATGTTCGTTCGCGAAATTTTATATTTACCGTTTCACGAGGACCTTCCCTTCTGTCATATCCAGAGCTCGCTTTCGTAACACCCTGCTTTATCGTCGCGTTGCACTCGCCGCATTTTGCGTGCAAATTTATTCTACCGCTTCAAACTCGATGTGTGTTTATCGCGGATAATCCAGTCGCCTTCTTATATTCCGCAGCCATATTTTTCTCATTGACGTCATCCTTGTTTACGAAAAGGAATACGGGCACGGAGAATAATTCCATTCGCCGACGTTTAATTTGGGAATTAAAAAAATATATTTTTCATCTCGTTTGATACATTGATTGCCACATCACCTTGAATTTTGACGACTGTTTAGTTAACTGTCTAAAGCGTTAACTAAACTTCCAAATACCTATTTCTGATCGTTTGTAATCCTTTTCAACAACCAAATATTTTTCAGAAAGCAGAGTTTCTTTTAACGACTATTCCATCAGTCCAAAAAATTCGTTACTTCGAAAATATCCATAGCAAAAGAAACATTTTCTCGACGATCCCGTGAAGATTATCGCTTCCCAGCGACATGGAAATATTTCCACGAACGGATCTTAGATATCATTAGGCCGCTGGTTTAATGGGACGGAAACCCGTGAATCGCGCCCGGCCAATGAAATCAATACTTCCCGGCGCCTAAGTAATCAAGGTATCATCTCGACTTGCGGGTCTTCGTTGGTTCGAGTTCGTTACCTTCCAAGTTTCCACGGGATCTCAGCACTCGGAAGAGTCTCCGGGCTCGTCCTGAGCGTCAACTACGACGACGAAGACGTTCGGATGGAACCTCACGCGATGGACAAGAAGTGCCAAAGTCAAGCTAATCCTTCAAGGTAAATCCTGCTTGTGTAAACCAGTCTTCACCCCTAAATTCGTTCGGGACCGGGCACTTAAATTTTCTCGTGCCGTTCGGGGACATTGAGGGTGCACACTCACGTGTGCGCGAAAGGGTGAGGGGTTCGATACGTCGATGATACAAGAATGCGTGGTAAAAGTATGAGTAACTTCCATTCTATGAAGCTCTGGATAGTGAACAGAGGTTCGAAGACTTTGGATAAATGGATTTGCTCGCGAGACGCGTTCCAATTGAAAAATTGCGAGTATGAAGAAATATTAACTTCTTGTTTTTATAAATCTTTTCTCGACACTCACGACCTCCAAGGATTGTCATATTACTCTTCGAATGCCTGTGCAACGGTTTTGATCGTTTGATGTAATTCTTCCAGCTCATTTCTCTTTCCGTCACTTTATTTTTCTTGTCATTTCACAATCCATCGCAGGACTATCGAGAATCGTTTCACCAGGCGGTACCATTGAAGACCCACGCATCCTGCGTTCTCTGGAGATATTCAGGCAAATATGAACGATTCTCGCGACAAGTGGGAGGAGATACGAAGCTAAGAATTCCGGATGAATTCCTTGGAGTGCGACGGGAGCGCGCTGATGGATCCGTAAAGTTTTGCCGAGGTACTCGAGATATATGCGAGTAACTCGTATCGATAGTAATATCGACTGGCACTCTACTTCCAGAAAGTTTCGCCCCTGCCGGATCGGCTCTCGGATTCCATCGGACGATACTCGATGCGAACCCTACACAATTCCGTCGCGACGCATGCAGCCGAAGATTTCTACGTATCGTCGAAGAAACGGGAGTGAAACGAAGCAGAAGCAAACTCGAACGTATCCTCCGGATATCTATGTACGATAAAAGGGTAGGAAAAACGGAATAAAAATCGTGATCTTCGAATGCCTGCATTTCAAATCATTCACCCAGTAAATCGTGAACATTTAAAGATTCTTCTCTTCGAACGAGCGAAAGAATCGATTGGTGCGCTAAAGTACCGAGACGCCGAACCCTCGTAATGAACTTTGCATTAACCTCCGAGGAGATTCGTGGATCTTGAAAATTCACGACAAACAAATCAAGTGAGAGTTCGTCGTTCTGGAGACTAGCGATAGGGCCCGGCTCTACTTGGCGGTGCGCCGCGACGCCATTTTCAGATTGCTAATTAGGGAATTGGGGGCGTCTCGAGTTCGGCTCCCGACGTCGGCGTCGCGCCGTTCGGGCAGATCCTCTTCCGAAATTCACGACACGGCGACGCCGGCGCGCCATTTCGACCAGACGATTCGTCATTTCCCGAAGGGAATCGTGCGCGTGAATTTGGAGAATCGCGGAACGATGATAATTCAATGCGCTCCGAGCCTTTGACGAGCAACTCGTGACTGGCGAAGCAGCGAGGGTGCGGACGGATAAATTTCTTCGACGGACCATAGAAAGCTCACATCCTCAAACAGTTAAATCAATGTTATTTCTAATCGCGCTTCTCCATTCTTGGCATCTACAAATAATGGATTATCGAGGATATCGAAATTTGGAAGTATCTATAAAACATCGATCACCAAAAAACAAAAAAAATATATCAAATAAATTTTTCACAAAGCGTCGCACCCCTAATTATCCATGATAACTTCATCCAACTTCTTTCCAAAGTAATCGCAATTCGCTATTCCCTTCCGGAAATGCCGACGTATAAATCAAGCGGAGCGGCAAGCGTCGCGAGTGTTACAAGAGGTTTGCCCTCGTAATTGGCTGAATCACTTGCAACGGTAGCGAAGGAGGAGAAGCGAGGATTGCGAGGGACAAAGAAAGAGAGAAAGAAAGAGGAAAAGAAGAGAGGGATGGGGAGCTAAAATAGGAAACCGGATGAAGGCGGGTAACGTCGCGACACCGAGAAGGATAATTTCTCCAGGGAGCCCGGGGGTGTAGTTCGCTCGGGGTAGGAGCCACGGAAGAAGAGAGTTTGAAGGAAGTGGGGGATGAAACGGTTTCGAGAGGAGCGCCACCGCGAAACGAGTTATTATATCGGCCTTTATACACTCTAATGACAGCCACTTACGATCGTGCTTGAAATACCAATGGCGATATTCGCGTGCGATGGAGTCGATGAAATATTGCGGTGGATCGACGATGGGACGGAGTGGTTGAAGCGGGGCGGAAGGTGCCGAAGGATGCCGTCGTCGTGAAGGCTGCCGCTACTCCCGTCATTTTCTCTTTTTCCATTTTCTTTCTCCTCTCCTCACTTCCAACCCCCTTTTCACTCGCCATTTTCCTCACCCTTTCGCTCGTCCGCGTGCCGCAGCATTGCCTGGCATTTCTGACACGACGTCGGATATAATTGCATCGATTTCCCTTTCAAATTGCGCCCTGGGAATATTCGGCGAGCGTTTGCGGGGCCGCGAATTAACGTCCGACGAGATCGAGGGATGAAATGAACCTTCCACTTGCGCGATGGATACTCGTTGGAGTTACGAAACTAGAGAGGGATTCCTTCGGCGGTGCTAAAATACCGAGAAATTTAATATTTCCGAGGAAATAATATGAAGTGTGTCTAAAGCTACTAAGGGTAGAAACGAATTCTATAAAATTCTGGAACTGCGAAAAGTTGCGAGGACCTTATGGATGTAGGTCAGGGATATATTTCATTTTCAAATTGCCCAATTTTCCTCGCGTCAATTTGCCCCTTGGTAAATTCGAGGTACACAGCGCCGCGCAGACACTTTACGCGACATCTTTCGTTCATTCACTGACGTGCACGCGCAACGCGTGTAGGTACCCACCACGTTCGTGTAATGAAATACTCGAGGACATTTATAACCCTTTCTTTCCGCGAGGTGGCTCGTTACCTTTTACGATAATGGCCGTATCCTCGTCGCTCGCTTTACACGGTTCTCCCACTCTCCGCGTCGTCTCGTGTCGAGAGAACAACGAAACGTCTTTGCGATCCTTCATTATTTCGCGCGAGCATGCTAAAAAGTACTCTCTCGCTTCTCTTTCCTTCTTCGTTTTCTTCCTTCTTTCTTCTCTCCTTCCGCCAGACTCTCGTACTTCTGCCTTGCTTACTTTCCTCTTATCTCGTGTCCCCCTTATTTTTTTCTCTGCCGTTTACCTTCCTTCCGCTCTCTTTCTCCGTTCAACCTCGGCGCTTCACGTAAACCTTTCTGCTCCTCTCTCCCTCGTTTAGGTTTCTTTTCCGCTCACCCTTACTTCTCTCTTATCTCCCATCTTCTGTCTATTCCTCCCACTCCTCGCTCTCTCTCTCTCTCTCTCTCTCTCTCTCTCTCTCTCTCTCTCTCTCTCTCCCTCGTCGTCTTCTTCCTCGACGTTTATTTACCCTGCGAGTCGAAGTCACCGGGCTCTCTTCCGGACGAACTACGAAATATCGTGAAACTTCGTGGATCGTCGCGTTATCCGCGAACTTCTCGAACTTCTCGCCGCGCGTGTGCGAACGCCGCATAAAGGGAACGCTCCACTCTCCCGCGCCATCATCCCCCGCCCCACGCTCGCTTGTCTCGTTTTCGTGATTTAGCGACATTGTGAGATGTACGAGGGCGCTCGCCTCTCGCAACCCCCTCCACTCTCCACGCCATCCTCTCGGCAAAGTTAGCCGCAAGCAGGAAACAGGAAAGCGCTTGCGGATTCGTCGGATGGTAGATGCGTGAGAAAGAAGAGAGAATTCTCTGGACTATTTCAAAGGTTCCTTCTGCATAGAAAAGAGATCAAAGGGCTGAGGACTGTTGATTTTACCGCAAACGTGTTAATTACTCCGCTAATTGTAAGTATTTCACGGGTTCCTGGCTTTTTTCTTGCAAATATGCCCCTTTGTCGTATTCCTATGACAATACTGAAACGTCGTCCTTTAAAAGCTCAACCTGCTCATTTTGAGGGTAACGTAGAAACATCGAAGCTGAGGTGTAGAATGTACCCTCATTCGGAGTTTAAGGGTTGATGATTCGACGAGCGCGGAAAAGTAATAAATAAAGCAACCAATTATAAATACAGCAAATTCCAGTTGCGAGCTTCGCCTCTCTATAATACCAGAACACGTCGGAGAATCATTTGCTGTTACACTGAGAGAAAAGAATGGTTGGGTTTACTACAATCTCACTATATTTTATAGTTAAATTTGGCGTCAAACATATTTTTGTAGTTCACTTAACCATAGAAAATATAGTAGAATGAATGATTTATACAAATGGTTATTCTTGTTCTTGCTACCATATGTATGTATATTAAAATGTGCTGTGTGAATATTGTTAGTTCTATCACTATATATGAAATATTCTGGTAATATTAACTATATATAGTTACTTTTCTTACCATTATATATTTTCAATCATACTATATTTTTAGTGCAAGTAACTATAATTTTGGGTAAAAAAATAATATAGTTGCTTATACTATGCCTCTATCGTAATTATTACCGACATTATGGTAACATTTACCATAGATATGATATTTCCAGCTATCATTTTGTTACTATGCCATTATAGATAAATCGTATACTTTTCTCTCAGTGTAACCACCGCGCTGAACCGCGCACATCGCGAACCCACTCGACCCCAACTTCCAAAAAATATATATATAAAAAGTAGAATCGTGTAAAAACACAAAATGCACCGCTCCACGCGGCTTCTCTCCTACCGGAAGGACTTCCTCCTCATTAACCTCTGACGCTCTCAACCCGCCCTCCCGTAATCCCGATCGTAAAAACGTCGCGAAGATTTCAACATTTCAAAGCCCTCCGTGCGACTCCTCTTGCATCCTCTCCCACCCTCATCGCATCTCGTACGCTTCTACGTGCGCTCGTAAAACGTTCAGGAGCGTTTGTGTAGTGGCAAGGGGAGACGCGCAAAATGCGGGCGTATGGGAGAAGCAATGGCGAGGAGAGAAGGATAGGAGAAGAACGAAAGAAAGAGAGAGAAGCGAGAGACAGATGAGAGCGAGAGAGTCTGGATAGGAAGGACACCAGCGTCCTTGGAAGAAATATAAAGTTATATAAAAATGCGCGAGCATGCGCTGCTGCGCCAGAACGATTCGTCCTTCTAGCTGCTCTTGCGAGTTCCTCTCCATTGTCCTGCACGTTTCGCGAAGGGAGGGTGGTACCCGCTCGAGGGACGAGCAGGAGAGCAGGAAGAAATATGGCGACGCGTTGGAACGAGTTGGGGGCTGACGAGGCGTGGTGAGAGACGAGAGGGTGGCGAGCTTGTTCAAACGGTAGAAGAGTTCGGTGGAGCTCGTCTTGGCTGCCTCGCTTCCACAATGGTCGATGATGGGCACAGCCCAGAGCCTTCATTGACGATTCTCAGAGCGTAAGGACGTAAGGAATTCGGCTGGTGGGACACTCGTGAGGCAAGTCGAGAAGAAGGAGGGCAAGATCGAAGGCTATTGCGTTTCGTGACCGTGTCGTGACCTCTTGCAGCCACTTCCACTTTCTCGCGAGTATGGGCGGAGAAGCTAGAAGATGAAGACTCACTGGTGGCGAGATGATGAGTTGCGAGATGGTTGCGCGCTTGGGCCGTTTTGTTTTACGAGGCTGCCCGGCTCGGTGGAACGAGAGGAGAGTCTGGATTTAGTTGTGTCCGTGGAATTCTTCTTCTCCTCGTGTGCGTTCTCGTTGCCAGCGAAAGCTGATATTCATTGTAGTACGTGTGGCGAAAGTGAAATTTGGAAATTTGGAATTGCGAAAATTTCGGCTTGACGAGCTAGGAATAAAGTTGGTTCATGCGCATGGATATTGATGGCATGAAAGATTTTCAAAACGTTCGTGATATTATGGTTATATCGGCTTGTTTAAATCGTCTTTGTTCGTTGAAATTGAATTGCTGAGTTAAAGTGATGCAACGAAACCGACGACAAATCTTCTGATAAGCCCAGGACGAGTATTGTTCACTTCTCCTCCATAACATCTCCTTCAAACACGAAATTGTAGCGCCGTGTAACGTGGTAGAAGGACTTCATACAGGTCGGCCTTTAACATGGCGTAACCCTATCTACACGAGTCTTCGCTGAGGCTGAAATTATATCCTGTCACGAACTTCGTGTCCTGTTGTAAATTCCATTCAACGTTCACGACCATGGGCGCTTCTATTTGCATTATCGTCATTTGCTCACTGCTCTCTGTGATACTTTTCTCTCGCCGTTTCTCGCCAACTTTCTCTCTTCGTTCACCCTTGCAGAAAGTCAATTTTCATCGTGCCCAGGATAAAATGTCAAACGCGTGAAATACTAAACAAGACGGGAGAAAATGGGGCCGAGGTCTATTCTTTTTGACGAAGTAATAATACACCTAGATAGCCTGTAACATTTTCACAACTACCGTGCCAAGTTATCTTGTTTCAAAAATACACAATCTATCTCTCGTCCCCGTCACTCGTTCCATCGTCAAAAAACCCCCGATGGTTGTAGGTGAAACGTTAAGTCCCATTTTTGACGAATCTGCTCTTCGTGAAAGTGTCAAACACGTGGATGCGCCTTTTCAAATAATACAAACGCGACTGAAATTGTTTCCCAACATTGCGCGTGCATTGACCGCCCAAAAAAAGGATTGGAAAAAGCAAGAGGAAAAAAAATGAAGAACGAGAAGAATAAAGCGCAGAATGGCATTACGCCTGAGGGCCGTGTCGACAAATCATTCGTCGTGCTGGCAGGCGGGACCAAACATTTCGTCATCTCTTACTGCGCTGGAAAAAGCACGAACCATTTGGAATTTCCCTTTACACCGTTTTGGATCCCCTTGTCAATCCGATCGATTGGTCCATGCATCGCCCCAATCCGTTTAGTAGGGTGTAAACATTTTATCGGATAAAATGGCAGAAAGGACCCTCAGGGGAGTCGTTCGAGAGTTCGCCTCTCGGGAGCTCACGCGGTCCACCCAATTTTTTTCACCTTTCGGGTGTTTCCTCGAGCAGATATTTTATACGGACAAAACTTTCTCCTTGATTTAACCTCTTGACTTCTGCCCACTTGCCTCGCTCTGAACCCTCGGAATAGAAAGGAGGGTACACTTCTATTCTCATACCCCAACGTTCCTCGTTTGTGATTCGCTTGATGGAGGACACCGGATCTTCTCCGAGAAGGGCCAGAAGGTTAACGGTGACAGGGTGAAATAACGAAGGGCGAGCCTCCATTAAACCGCCATTAGGATAGCGAGAAGTTACTCTTGAACGTAAATGGGGGATGGGTGTAATTTATTGGGGGTCGTCGAGCACGCCAGGGGTAGTTTTAAGAGCGAAGAAAGTCCCGCTGTGTGGCCGTACGCAGGTTGGAGAGGGACGTGAATTGATATGCGAAAATGGTGGATGAATGGGGTGCATGGACTTTATTGAATTCTCTTCGTCCTACCGATGTCTTCGTCGTGTGAGATGATCCGATATACGTGCACTTGTTTTGCGTGCACTTGTGAATTTAGGGGTTGGAGAAACATTTATGAATTTTCAAGAGACATTTTGTTCTCTCGATAAATTGCCCGGGAGGAATTGGACGGAGGATAAATAATTTTCACGTGCAACCGACGTACGAATTGAACGAAGTTGTTATTTTTTTTTTCATTTTAAACGTCGACGTCGAATGAGATTATTGGGAATACGTCTAACGAAGTGAGCAATTCGATTTTGCGCGAGCTACTCTATTATTCTCTGTGCGATAGTCCGTCGTATAATGCGCCTCGCTGCAAATTCCCATAAATATTGATTGCGCAGACGTAGGAACTATGGGAATGTCCTCCGCTTCGGTTTTACGCGACTCTACCTGGACTGAGGCAGAGTGAACGCGTAAACGTAGATTGAGTTCGCACGTCGAACGTAAAAGCAAAGATCGCAAGAAATTTATTGCCAATAGCTACGCTCGATGCCTTTTATATGGCCGAGTACGTGTAATTTCGAAAACTTGGCTCGTTCTCTAAATGCGACAACGTTGCAGCAGAATACGGATCGTAATTTGTTATTCCGCACTACCTGTTAAGTAACTAACTTTAAAAAAATGAAGCTTAAGAACTGGCAACTTTGATGCACATTAATGTGTCGAATTTCGGAGAAAGCACACAGTATTTTTAACCTAAACGATTTCGTACTTATCACCAACCACCAGGTGCGATCTATTCTTCTCGGAGAGAAAATTGGCACGGTGTCAAGACGAGTTCTTATCAGCTTAGTAGCGAGAGTGCTATCCATCATTCGTCGAATCGAATGTCCGTCTGCTCGAACGATGTTTCATGTCTGTCACAAGCACAACAGATTAGTAAAGCGAAGATGGAAATATGAAATTGTGGAGAATCGAGTCAACCAATCCGGGGATTTCAAAGCTGCGGAGATCGTATTTCCAGCAATTGCCTTTTACGAGCGCAAGCGTCGTCCAAAATTCTAGAAAATTTAATATTTTTTAATATTAGCTCAACCATTCGACCAATATCGTACGAAAACTCATGAGGTAGAACTTCAACTTCTTACGTAAACAGCCATGCCTTATCTTTCTCTCTTTAAAGCACATCTGGAAGAATACTTGCGCAGGAGTCGACCTCCTCGATTCGCGAAAAGAAAACACAATCTTCCGGAAGAGAGCGAAATGTCTCGCCCAATCGGCCCTGCGGAACTTTAAAAGCGCGCGTGAATGGAATCCAGAGGCGCTCGTTCGAGAATCGAAGACTATTCTTTCGAGCCGCCGAGCCCTTGTTCACACGTGTATAACGTGTATTCCAATGAAACGCGAGCGAAGCCAATAGGACTCTCGAATATATCGTAGCGAGTCTAGTTCTCTATTGGTCGTCCTTTCAAATCCCTCCGCATCCTCTTTCCCGATTAAACGAAAAATAAAATCCAAAACGTGAACTCTTCTCCTGGAAAATATTTGCAGACGAGGAGATGCACTCAGGATTTTCCTCCCTGGAGCCGCGTGGAAAGAAGAAATTGAAGATGCCCCGGACAAGAAGACCTTACCTTCAAATCCAACGGCGATTTCTCTCGAAGTATCTACCCGCGTGTTTCTTCTCCCGAGGATAACTGGAGGCGAATGCGAGCTAAGAAAACGCGCGAGAGAAACCTTTCGATTCCAATCACCCACCCCTTACGGACTCGACAATAAAATGCGCGAAATTCGCTCGGGACCACTGCGTATCGGGGTGCTTCATAAAACTTTAGGAATTCTATGAATTTCACCACTACCGACAACGCTCTCGATCTTCTCGCACAACCGTCAAAATTTAATCCGAAGAAGGTGCGGGTATACAAGCGCGCGCATAAAGTGCGAGAAGAAAAAGAAGCGGATCCTCTTACTTGCTTGCTTCGTCGAACTGTATAAAAGGTTAGACGAGAGAAAAAGAGAGCTCGCGCGAGAATCCAAACGTACTCTTGCCAAATCCTTCTAGAATTCCCCGAAGGATCAGCACTTCGTCCTCTCGTGCGCTTCGTGTACCTTCGTGCGGGCAAGGAGACACGACGAGGTGAGCGAAGGAGTAATGCTCGAAGCATAGGGGGAGGGTAGGAGGGAGGCAAACTTCGCGATTCGAATCGCCTCGTTCGGCTCTTCGAACACGTTCCGTGGGGCCTGTTCAACGCTGGGGACCGGGAGATTCGTTACGTTCTACGGCTACAACGCGGGACGGAATTGAAAGTGGAGGAAACACGGGAGGAGAGATGAAGCGAGAGAGGGCGCGAGAGGGGGAGTGAAGGAGTCTCGAACGTGGTGCTGAGAAAGCGAGGAAAGTGGAGAAAATGAGAGAGAGAGAGAGAGAGAGAGAGAGAGAGAGAGAGAGAGAGAGAGAGAGAGAGAGAGAGAGAGAGAGAGAGAGAGAGAGAGATACAGGACACGAGAGAAAACGGTGGAGAGAGATTGAAGAAGAGAAAGTGAGAGACCGAGAGAGAGAGAGAGAAAGAGAGAGAGATCTGGGCGTCTCGCTAAATCTCTGGAGGAATTCCGCTGAGCGGTGGCCGAGGCTGGCGGTTCGCGTTGTCGGAGGCGGAGAAGGAAAAGGGGCGGTGGACGCGTGTGCGAGAAAGGAGAGAAAAGGCGAGGGAAGCAAGGAAGAAGAGAGCGAAAGCCGGGGGCTTGGTTACGGGCGTTCTAATCGGCTTGTACGTGTACTTCCCGCGCACCTCTACAAATAGATAAGCTCGTCTCGAGCTTGAAGGCGGTAAAGCTCGAGGGATGTTTTCATCGAAGGTGGCTAAATTCGAGAAAAACCTCTGGGCGAACTCGGAGACGGGTAGGCGGTGGTGAACGTCGGTGCGGGGCTCGTAGAAATGAAATTACACGAGAGAAAACAAAGTTCTGGAGCGAGGAAAAAAATTTACGGTCGCTCGCAGGGGGGTTTTCGGAGATTATGCATAACTGCGAGCTTTATCCTTTACCAGTCTCGTTCCTTGATTTAGTCCTGCACTTTCTCCCCTGCTACGAGAAACTGTTATTCTCTAACTCTGTAAAATGGATTTCGTCGCATCGCACGAATACCCGGAGCATCCTTAAATTATGTGCCGGCAAGCATCGCGTACCGCCAAAAATTCTCCACCCTCACATTCTTCGACTTATTTGAATTCCTTGCGACTCTCTTTGGTATATCGCTAGAAAATTTAGAACGATCCTTCATTTTGTGGATGTCCCATTTACGAATCTGTCCTGACATCGCATCACACTGGAAGTCGAATAAATACCGCGCGTCACACTGAATCTCATTACGCTCATACAAATTTACCCTCCCTACTCCATGATAATTTGTCCCAGTCAATACTCGGCGGTATATTATCGGCAGTGAAGCGTCACTGTGACCGCGGATTTGTAACGTTTGTTGAATCGTCGACGATCAATGAGAGTCCGTAGTAAATTATGTATGTACGAATGAAGGTATCGAACAGCAGATAGCCCATATGTCATCGGGACGTATCGTTAGAGTAATTAATAAATCAAACAGGTGTTTCGCCCGAGGGCTTCATGTCGAACTCTGTCGATATTCTGGCGATTTCCTTGTCAAGAAGAATGAAACGCGATTGGCACGCGCCTATGTATTGATTTCTTAACGATGCTGTAATTGAACTTTAATGTCTAGTTCGACGAATGATGAATCGCCCGTGTACTTGAGCTGTAATTAAGTCCAATGCGGATTAGAATAGCGGATCTAACAGGATGTATTCAAAAATAATTTCAATATCCGCGCAAAGGAAAATCGTTCGTATTTCGCTGAAAAATATGAACTCACGGGGAATTACTAAAATAATTAATTTCACATTATTATATTCTGATATAACTATAACCTATAAACTATAACCCGCGGTTTCTGTCTTTTCCTTGTCTTATCCAAGCAATAAGTAGATGCATCACCGTTTTTGTGGGAAGGCATAAAAAGAAATGATTGCAAATTAATATTGCTGAAAGTGCATCCACCGATATAACAAGCCCCTAATAAAGCCTCTACCTAATACAGAAGAAAAATGCAATCGATCCAATTCGAAACGGGAGCAACTGGCATCCAATTAAACACAGGGGCGAGTAACAAGGCAGACTGTAATTGGAAAATTGTTATTCTTTATGCCGTTCGTTTCAATAATGACCATTGCGCATTGCCTGTCACTCGTCGCGTACGATTCAGTGATTTTTTTATTCTTTATGGACGTTCATACGACGAGCGCTCCTTTCAGCGCACAATGAAATATGCAGCACACGTGAAAGGCGGTTTACGGAACAATTTGTTTCTATAAGTGCCAGTCCGTTCAGAAAATATGCATCGCGTTTCGTTTGATCGCAAAGTAGATGCAATTTAGTAGCTGCGTTAATTAGTCGCTCGCGTACATTTTATAATGTTCACGGGTAAATCATATTCAGCTTGTATTTGTGTTTCCCTTTAATGCTTGCCGTTAACCGTGCGTTTGTTGCATACTGCTGCTATGTTTACAGGGTTGATTTTCACGATGTCGCTATGTCGACAAAGCTAAAAGCCTTTATGACACAATTGGGGCGAGGAATATTACGTACCCGTAAAATGAATTTCAACAAAATCTGAAAATTTACACCAGATTGATCGTCCTTTTCGAAAGTGTAAAGTAACTTTGAAACGAATTTCTAACCGTACCGTAACTCACGTGGCGACCATTTCCTTTTCAAAATCCATTCTATAGATCCACCCTTTCTCGGGATCGGCAGGGCATAATTTAAAACTTCTTCACCCCCACTCTCCTCAAAGAGGGCAAAGGGACGCCGATACTCGTGAATTCGTCAATTTCAGCAGAGAGTCACGTAGCACGTTCGTGAAATGCGGTGATGTCGCACGTGCTGGCACAATCAGTCACGGGAATATTCAGGGTGCTTGCATAACCGGCGCTTATGACGTACGATTCCTCTTGTAGCGGCTCCCTAATTCCGCATAACCGTCTAATTCGCGTGGCCTGCTGGAGAATACGTCCTTGGATTCCTCCCAGATTCCACGTGCTCGTTAGAATTGCGTGGATTGAATGGGGTAAGTTGTCGGGAGTTTGGAAGTACAATGGAAAATTATAGACAAGCGTTTGATAATTATTATTTGTGAAATCTAAGCGAATTGGTCGAATTGACAAATTCTATTACGATTGAAACAAAAAAGGATAAGGAAGCTTCGAGCAATCGCCTTTACTTTCTGTTAAATTCGTCGGCTTTAACTCGAAAATAGATAGAAGGTGACGAAGAAGGGGAAGAATATCGAGGAACAAGAGAGAGCAAAAGGAGAGTATGCAGCACCGATGTGGAGTTGCCGAGGCGAGTTCACGGCGGATGACAAGGCTATGAATATGCATCTTCCTTAATGCTCGCGATAAAAAAGGAGAGGACCCCGACCAAGAATCCATAAGAGCACTTGGCACTCCGAGCTCGTCTTCTCGTGCCCCTTTCGGCGCAACCCTAAGCCCAGATTCCCGCGAGGACGTGGATTCTTCAACGTTTTCACTTATTCCTCCTTACTTCCTACGGAGTAATTAACGAGGCGCCGCAACGAACGTTTAGATTATTAAATTTACGAAAGCGGGAAAAAGAGGCAGGATTTCATTCCAGCAGGATTTGCGAGGGCACGTGCGAACCCGAGTGAATCGATTTTGATTTTAAACCTGACTGGACGTGAAATTTTTCAGAGATTTATTCGACCGATTCCCGTGTAAATTCTGTTGTTACAAGTATTTCGCTTTGTGAAGTAAAAGGGGATTTATGTATGCGTCGATAAATTGTTTGGTACGAGTTACTTTTCTTTAAACTCGGTAAAACAGGAAAAACCGAAGAAAAGGAATTTGTGACTCACCGTAGTCGTCCTCGTAGATGATCGCCACCTTCGTCCAGTTGAGGAATTCCATGACATCTTGATAAGCATTGTTGAGCAGACTTTGTGCGGGGTGTAGATTGATGCTGAACTCTTTCGCCTCCGTGTCCAGGTCCAGCCTGGCCTCCAGATGCGGAATGTCCAAGGCGTCGCAGATGCTGTGAATGTGTTGGCCAAGGATCGGATCCGAGGGGCCGAACACCGCCTGCACGCCATATTTGACTTGCTGACATGCTGCGATGAGAAAATTATTCGTTAGACCAGTGTCGACAATTTTCACCGAAACGTACGTGAAAGATAAAAGCGTTAAAGTTTTCATTGATTTTGTTCCTCTTCTACTAATAAAGAATATAATTAACGAACGCATTCAGCGCAAATGTTTACGTCAACATAGGATCACCCGATTATAATTCTTCGTCGTTCGTTTGCGTAATTAAAATCGCGTATACGACACGGGCCGTGCAAATTAAAGTCGCGTAATTAAAATCGATGTTACACGAGGGTATTGCCCGCGATAACGATTCCCGGGGAATAATAACGCGCACATCACTTTCCACGCTACCCGTGGTCAAATATAATTACAAAAACCCGCGACGCAAAGTTTCCTAATTAAAACGGCAATTGGACCATGCAACGTTACCCTAAATTCTCATAAATCATAGATTCTAACGAAACATCGCTTTCAGATCCTTCGAGAAAAATAATAATGCATGGAAAATAAATCTTACATTTTCTGTTAACCCGGAAAATTTTCATTCGTAGGTGCAACAGCAAAGAGGAATGCGATTTCATGGCCGGTTTCTCAAAAATAGAGAAAACTTTGCGATAGCCTGCTTAAGTTACATACTTCGTTCCGACAATGTCGCAAAACCAGTCGCGACCCACGGTAACCATTAGGCTACGTACATAGTTGCGACGTCGCCGGAACTATGAACACTGTTGACGTTCACCATGAGTCGCGACTGGTTTGGCGACTTTGTCGGAACTACGCACTATGCGGAGCTGGAAAGTTGTCGAGCGCCACCAAACTGAAGGGGACACGGTTCTCGCTCCTTCCAAAACGCCCCTGATCAGGCGATTCATTTCTACAATGTGATCATCAGTGATCGCCGCAGCAATAATTAAAATCTGGCACCTCCGCGCAGTACGTAGTCTAATCCTTCTGCGCCCTTTCTCTTCTTTTCATACAAACTGAACTCTCGCGTAAAATTGTAATTCCTTACGATAAAAAGACATGTGCAATGTAAAACTTTACGTTTCCTTTACATATTGTCACGATCCACGGAGGCACCAATTTCCATTCTACATATTTCTTTCCCGACGCGGACCATCGATGAAGTCGTTGGCTATGAAGAGCGAGAGATTCGCGGCGACGGTAATGCAACGTTAACGTCCATTAAACGTCGAGTACCGGCATGGTGGTCGTCACGCTTCGTCGTAACAGAGGGCTTTTCGAGGTCTTCGCGGTCACGAGAACGTCGCGCGCAAAGGGGTGGAAGAAAAGCGCGGGGAATGACCACCACCTTTACCACTTCGCATTCTGCCCTCGTGGGCAGTGGTTATCTCGCAGAGGTTAATGGTAGGGCCGTTACCCTGCGCGGTGGTGCCATAGACGAGGTAAGTTACACGATCCGCATGGTCGTTTCGGGTCCCAATAATCCCGTTGCTCTTGTGCCTCGAGCGATACACGCTGCTAGTTCGTCGCACGTTTCCTCCATGGTCGAGAGAGGGTGGTAGTATTTTTTTTGGCGCAAGTAAAAAATTTGACGGACACAAAATGGTAGAGTAGAATGGACAAAATTGTTTCAGACTTTTTCAGGAGAAAAAGAGTTAGACAAGTACGAGATATTAGGTGGAGAAATTATTGCGAGGCCGCAAGATGCAATGCCTTCTCCACGAAATTACCTACTTACTAATTTTCCAGATTCTACTTTAATCCCGTTAATTGAGTTTACCCTGACATTACGCTCACCGCAGTTTACGAGAAACGGGTAATGCCGGGTTTCAACGGTTATTTCGAGATTACAAATGTAACGAGGTTAAGAGTTACTTACGGGGTAGCGAGCACGTGGCTCGAAGGGGATGCAACCACTCTGTTAATTGAGTTACTTAATAATTACTCCTGGGTCACGAGAGTCTTAAAAAAAAATTACAACTAACCTCCGAGAGAAAGATTTACAATCACTTTGCGGAATGCAAATTCCAGGAAGTGAACGCAAGTAATGCGACGAAGCCAAGATTCACGTTATAAATCCCACTTGAAGTTGTAGTGAGGCACGAATCCCATCGCGAGAGGCTAAACATTCGAAATGAGAATTTCATTCGACGGTGTGATTGCGTCGTCAAAATGGCTTGCAGTTCGAGCCGGCAATTCTCCCGCAATGCCATCCACGCGAACGTATCCTTTTACTACAGAGAGCACGAATCGGGCACGGTAAGAGGCGCATAAACAATGCGTAAACCAAAGACCATTAAAGCTACCTTATCGCGTCGATTCCGACGAATTGCGCGGGCTCGACCTTCTCGCGAAGCGTTTTGCAACATTTCGAAAACGATCCACTGACGTGGCACGTTCCACGGGAACAAAAGCCTCTCCTTATCTCGGTCCCCACTGCGCGAAACACTTTTTACCGGCACGTCCTTGCGCGGAGGCGTCGCCGCGACGTCATCCTCCTACTCCTCGAAAGCGTTCCACTCCCTCTTCCACTCCATTCCACCCCGTGCAAGCTCCACTGTGTTTGCCTCTCGGAGAATTTCCCTCCCTAACGAGACGTAAATTGCGCAGTCTTCTCACCGCGCTCCTCGCGGAGAAATGTTTAAGGCCACGGACGACGTTATGTTTATACGCGGGAAGGGCACGAGAGATTGGGCGCAGGCGGCGAGAGCGGTGGCGAAGAAGAAGAAGAGCGATAGTCGTGGGAGTATCGCGAGGAGAGCGTCGAGGCTTTCCACGCCAGTTAAGCTTCTTCCGGTTATCTGAACAAAGACTGTCAGTTGCGAGGGTGCCTCCGAGCCAAGAATGAGAGAGGCTAACGAGTAATGGATGCCTCCACCTCCACGTTTCTCGTCCTCACCTTCCTGTGTCTTTTGCGACGAGATAATGGGATTTCGACGCCCCATTATCATTCGCAATTGTAAGCGATATCTCCTTAGTCGTTATGTTGGAAATCGCTATGATCCCTGCGACGCGATCTTTCCCAGCCCCCTTCGGCCCCGTCGCGCTCTTATTTTCCTTAATGATCGCGACGTCGTCTGTAGACGATGGAATTTGCGACGTTACCGGCTGAACGCGATTCGATTCCGCGAGTTACCTCGAACCTCCTCTTATTCGCGAATAAAGGAGAAGACTGTGGAGACGACTTCGCATAAGCACGGAGAATGGAACAAAAAAAAAGTTAATTCTAACTGGTGGATTTTTAACAATTACGTGCTTCGTCGACGTGTTTCTTTTTCATTCGTAAATGGAAAGTAAAACATTTTCAAGGGGATTGTATAATACTGCCTAAGGATAGTGCATCGTAAGTTGGTATATATTTCGGTGCTTCCGCAGGGGTTTTTCGCAAGGTTATTTTACCTGGTGAATTTTAACGAGCGTGGTATTTATTGTTCGATCGCGCATCAGCTAATTAAGAAATGCCGATATTCGCGGTACATTTTTCCAAAGAACGCGAACAATTTTGCCTCGTGGAATTTAGAGGCGTATAATCCAAAATCAAACGCGAGTTGATTCGTGTGTGCGATTTACGAAACTTTACCGACGATCCCTTTCGATCAACGAAACACCACCACGTCAAAGGTTTCCAGGCTTAGAACCGCAAATTCACGAATAACGCAAAGGAAGTGGGTGGGGCCGATTGAGCTTAATTTCGACGTTTCATAAATAAATCTCTCCTTCGTTCACCCCAATCGTTATCTTCCTCCAACTTTCTCTCGTTTCTCTCTTCAACCCTTCGATCCTCTCACAGGCATCTCATCTCTCTGCTCACACGAAGGTATATCAGGTGCACCGTATTCATAATAAATCAGATTTCGCTATGACCCCCGGGGCTCTTTTCCATCTCCGACTGGCGTGCACGCGCGTTTTTGGTATTCCATTTATCTTTTAATATCCGCTCGGTGAAGGTCCTTTGAGCACGAGTCGGTTCGATCGCGGAGATCCCGAGCGAAATGGAAGAAAGTGGCGGAAGTGAAACAGGAGAAATGGGGTGGGTGAAGCGTAGGAGGACAGTCGGGAACGGGACAAGCATGGCGATGGATACGTGAAAGAAGAGAGAAGATGAAATAAAAGGCGGAATAGTGGCGCGGTGGTACCTTCCAATGCAGAAGCGTGCCACGAAGTACTTTCAGGACGAGGAGTAGGTGAGGTGGAAGAAAAAATCGTTCGTTTTTCTCGCCGAGAATTTAACTGCCAAATACACTCCGCGAGGAAAGTAAGCTCAGCTTTATCTCCTCGTCAAGGACCACGCGCAAGAGTCACTTACCCCGCAAAGGGGATGGAACGATCAGGAGCGTACGTACGCGAACACGAGCCGAATTGCTCCCTTGCGTCTCGTTTCCTGTCGTAACGAGAATTTTTTCTGCTTAACGTGTTCCTGAATATTAACGATATTGCATCCCATAGTGTGTCTTGCGGAACGAGAAATAAGAGATGCCCCCATACGCGCTTTTGTCACTCCGAACGATACGCGCAGGGATACGCGTTTCGCAGTCGACGCACGGGTGCGGGCAAATTTACGACGGCTTGAATTTTTCATTAAAGTTCCTCTATTGTCGCAGAGAAATGTCTCTGAGAGGAGAGCATTGCAGTAGCCTGTGAATTACTGCCCGCGCAATTGTTGGCGAGCGAGAGATCGCCTGCATATTTTGTAGGATAATTAGAATTTGATCATTAATAAGCACCTGTTGCGCGCTGCGGCAATGCGACAGCGTAATGATATTTTATCGGAGGCTTTATCAATGGATTTATATTTTTCTTTCATTTTGGTCGGTCGATAAAGTGTACTAGATGGTAAGCTGACAATCTAAGCGTCCTTTGTATTTAATGAAACGTTGTGGAGTGTGTTTACTTCTCTGTTATTACTTCCTGATCTGAAATTGCACTACCTTAACTTATGTTTACGGGAACAAACGCAATATGGCCCATCCATTCCACGTCGGACCTACTCAAACATCCGCGGGCGATGGAGAAAAACATTTCTCTGATATTTGTTCGCGATTGTTAACATCCTAACGAATATACATTATTTGCCTCTGTAAAATATTAGCACGGATTCAACGAAAATTTCTCGTAGACTACTTAATACCCGAAATTCCCACAATATTTTAAAATGTTACAATAACAAGAATAGAAAGTCAAATGCCACAAGAGTGTGTCTGAACGCTAGAACATTTGTAATTTAAACTACGGTCTTTCACTTCTTTTCGCTGCCTTAAAGAACCACGCACCAAAGGATCCCTGAAATTCTGCCTCTTCCGAGAAGAGGAGCCTTAATCAATTCAGCATTAACGCCACCAGCCCATCTTGCCACCGTTAATTCTCCCTCCTCGATTAACTTATTATCCTTCGCTCAGGATAATGAGAAAAACGTGGGGTCCCATGGGTACCAGGGGACGAGTGCTTCCCCCGAATTAACTGTTGACTGTCACCGTCCTTAATTGCATCGTCGGTGACGGTAACTTGGAGAATAACAGAGGTACGATGAAGCGAGGCACGAAAATATTCCACAAAGTAGAAAAGGTGTTAATCGAGTCGCATCTGCTACCTTCTCTAAAAATGACATGCCTAATTTATTAAGAAAAAAAAAAGATCGTGCTTTGTTCCTACGAGCAGAAGTGTTTCCTTTATTTTAAAACACAGATCCGAGACTTAGAACTGCATACTTAGTACCGCGGTAGAGGACTACAAATTTTACACACACATGAAAACACTTTCGCGGGATTACATGCTCGATTGGTTCTTCAATTCGATCCTCCACTCACCCAAACGCATGCGCCAACTCCGACTGATTTCCCTCCCCGTTCCGTACCTTTTTCCACTTTCATACTGTCCCTCCT
Source organism: Tiphia femorata (assembly GCA_944319695.1). NCBI lineage: Eukaryota > Metazoa > Arthropoda > Insecta > Hymenoptera > Tiphiidae > Tiphia > Tiphia femorata. The sequence goes on along the minus strand of OX090895.1, from coordinate 10,097,137 downwards.
CTCTCCCCAGTTCCCCGATAAAGGAAGAAATTCACTTCCGGCCGGCTAGTCGGCCATTTTTACGACGCCTTTTCAAAGCCCTCGCTCCCGTTACTCCCCTCTCTCAGCCTCTAAATGGTCTTGCGAGAATAGGGTTTAATCTCGATGGCGGATGTTAGCGCGGACGGTTTGGTTACTGTATAGGAGCGCCAAGTTAATTGAAGATGGGAGAGTCGTTGACTATACGACAGTAGTAAAGAGGCCAAGTACGATGGAGGCTACCAATGAGTATAGATAAGAATAATTTCAGAGAAGGAAAATCGACGGGAGTGAGTGACCTCGTGGTGTGGAACTGTAAGTGAATTTTTGTGAGACACGGGTGACACACAGTGTTCCATTTCACGGATCTAGTTGGACAAAAACAGATAGACACGATACATGCAATATTTTCATCGTTACTCGTTTATTGTCTTTTCAACGCATGTTACTAATTGTAAGTATACTATAATAGCTTGTTTCAAACTGTAGATCGAACAAATACAAAAAAATAACGGTACAATCATACTTGTAATTCGCAATAGCCGTCAACAAAAAAATTAAAAATTGTGTAAAATGTATTAAATAAAACGATTCAATCTTTTCAAAAGATTCAAAATTTGCCATCGTACTTTTCTGGCATATATTTACACTTACATTTCAAGTTTAGTCTAGATCCAACAAATGAAAGAAAAAAACTTTTGAAGGTGTACTTACGTTGACCACTTTATCTCAACATTGTCACACAACGCAAACGTACAGAATGAGAGACGAAGGACGGCTGACTGCCTGGGATCACATCGATCCGTACCGCTACCTTGAAAGAATTAGTGTGGGAGGCCTCTCAAAAATTGCAGATAGATGACGGAATAACAAGCCATTGAGAAGATCCGTGAAATGATTTTCCTTCGGTTCGCACGTTAATTAAAGAGAAGACAATTACGAAAGAAACGTTGTTCCATTAACGTAATAATAAGTTTCCATTTCCTTCCGAGTTAGCACTACAATGGTACACAACTCCGGTACAGCAAGCCGTGAAGCATACGAGATAACAGTGGACCCGCAACTTTGTTAGCTCAACACGGAGTTAGGAGTTTCACGTTACTTCGTACAATAAATTTTCAGTGGCGTAAAGCTCAGCGTGACAATCCGATTTGACCGAAGAGGATCCTCTTTAAAATAATTTTCAATGACGGCGGCAGCCACGCGGTACGAGTTTATCTTTTTGACAAAGGACCTAAGATAATGGACAAGCAGATCCGACGGAGTTAAAAATTCCCAGGGTAGCTTCGAGGATTAAAATTCGAAGTCTCCGAGGGATGATAAAGTCGCGGATAAGCAGCGACCAAAGTCGCGCCAAGTGACGAAGAGAAGCGTAAGGAATGAGAAAGGAACGAGAGAAGTAGCGGAGGGAACGGACCAGGTTGGAACCAACAAACCAAACCCATCCGGGCGTTCAACCGGGTCGAAATTTGTTTACGGCGTCGGTGCTGTCGAAAAAGTTTCTGCGGTTGATGCCGACGTTCGGGAGCGAGATAGGAAAGTTAATCTTCTTAACGGATGATCCTGCCAGCGCCAGGTCAACGCGTTGCGCACCGCATAGAGGCTTGGCGAGTCTGTGAGGCCCGGAAGCAGGCGGAAAGGGAAAGAGAAGGACGGAAGGAGAAGAAGAGAGAAGAGGAGGGACTTTGGGTAAGAGAGCTCCGAATCAAAGAGACAAGCGACAAGAGAAGGAGACAAAAAGGATACCACCAGGACAGACGGACGACGGACCAAGAGAGGATTTCACTTCCTTCTACCGAGAGAGGTCAGTTAGGACCAATCATATCTCGAGAGACTCGTGGGAGCCACTCCACGCGGATGAAGGAGAGAGAGAGGTCTTTCATTCAAGATGCTCCTGGAATCTACCCTCTTTCACCCACCCTCATTCGTCTCAAGGTTAGACTTATCCTGAGAACTTGCTCGAGGATTCTTCTAGGAGTGCACTACCATCCGTCCACGTACAGAGATAGTCTCGTAAGATCCTTCGCGATGGTCATAAGACGAAACTTCATCGCGAATCATCCACGGGGATCGTCCTCGTTTTGGCGGTGCTCCGTAATTCGAAAGGTATTATACTTTCGTTTTGAGAGAGAAATGATAAGTTAACGCTCGCTACCGCGGCTCTTGCCTAATTGGATTTCATTGGTGGAGAAAGCCACGACGTGAGATACGTGCTACGAACGGAACTTTCGAGCGGTTTATGAAATTAATTTTCAGTTTTGGGACCTGAAGCGCCAGTTGCGAATTTTCGGACGCGATTAATTAACTTCGTATTAAACTCAGGTGCGATGCGTTACAGGTACAAAGCTGTACCGTAGAGATATTTCGTAGGAGTTTTCTGTGATTTTATGATCGGTTTCGAAGTTGTTTGCGCGAAAAATTAAAATGCACCTTGCTGATATTCACAATAAATAACGACCACAGAATTGTTCTTTCTTCCTAATGGAAAATTCGTTAATCTTGCACTTAGATTGTGTATTGAAAGTGCTTTTGTACCTCACAATGTTTGCGGCAACTGAACAACCACTTCACGATTCATGGCGCGAGCAGAAACATTCCTCCGAGGTTTGGAGCTATAACTGAGGGAGCTTTCGAGACACTTTTTAAGTGTTCTACTGTTTTGTGCCGAGGACTCTTGAATTCTGTATTTCGATCAACCGTCCCAACAGAGGCGAGGTGGAGCGAAATCCGACGAGATTCTCGCGAGGTTGTTCGGACACGTTATGAGGTTGGCCGACGGCCATCGCGTTATCTTTTTCGTTTTTCGTGCCAAACCCGATGCGTCCCGCGCGCGGTCCACCGCAAGAGGCGAGCGCGAGGGCTAAGAGATCCGTGGACTTTCTCCTCGCGCTCTCTCGTTTTTCCTCCCCTCCGCGCTGCCCCGAGGAAACGAGATAAGAAGCGTCGGGAACACCGGGATAGCACTGGCTTCCGACGGTTTATGTAACGATGGGGAACGGCGCGCTCCTGTTTCCGTTCTGATAACTGATTAGATAGGACAGCATCCGGGAGTGAAAAAAGAAACCCTCCTACAATTGGTGAATGTAGACCGATCGAAAATGAATCAAAATTGTTTTAGAGAATTAAGTACGCATTGTTCTCAAGTAGATGAATGAAATGGTAACGTTTCGGTTTCATTGTTTAGATGTTAATCGATATTGGAATATTGATTGTTATCAATAGATTTTTATTCTGTTTAAGGGGGTATTATTGTCTAGAAATTTGAAAAAATCGATTTTTAGTTTTTTGGATTTTATTATACTATAGAGCTTCCGAAATACGCCTGTTAAAGCTGCATGGTGAAATTCGTAAAATTGGCTGGATTACAGCAATTCTAAGAAATCAATCGCGCAGGAAGCGTAGTCAAGACGCAGCTACTCGATGATTTTAGTTATAGTAGACCATCTCTTTGTGATGATGTTTTAAAGGCTATTTTACGAGAAACAGGAAAGAACCATTTATCGATCCGAGTTGGCTGATTAACCAGTAAGTACCAATGATTTGATTTAACCTCATCACACGGTACGAAAACTTTAAACGCGTTTTTCCCAAAACTATGTTTTCCAAATCGGCAACCAGGATAACCAATTGGTTAACCAATTTCGATAACCAATTGGCCGATTGAGTTCCAATTTAATATTTAACTTTAGTAGACTGTTCTTGAACGTTGGTAGCAGAATTGTGTGGAAATATTTTTTTTTCTCTTTTTTATAACTCGTTGAAGGGGAAGAGACATTGGAACAATGGTCAATCAACGTTTAGCATGCCGGCATTTTGTAAAAAAAAATCTTTTTGGCCGTATCTGCTACCAATGCTAACAGCACTTATATAGATTAAAAAAATGTTCAATTTTCTTCACAGATATGTATACAACGTCTGCAACACTGGTTGCCGATGAAGGCATTTTTCCGCGTACCATTGTGTCCGAGCGTATAAAACAATATGTAAAAAAAAACATTACTGTTTCTTTCGACATAATTCTTACATATTTTTAAAGAAAGAATGAACATGGGTGCAACAACTGAAAAAAGAAATCGAACAATTTTAAATTTATGCTATTCTGGAAATCACCTCCAAAACAGCACTCTAGACAACAATACCCCCTTAAATTTATTATTTCTCGAATGAATTGATCTCTCGAATGAATAATTCAACAGCAACTCTGTACCTGCATACGGTGGAATAAGTATGAATAATTCTGAGAACATTGTGTCGGGCTGACCAAACATTGACCTTCGTTCCAGTGCCAGTAATATTACGTGTTGTTGCAGCAGGGAATATGCGTTGCATTTGTGTTGTAACTTTGTACAGTAAGACCTGTTTTTATGCGGTCCTTTTTTGTGCGGTTTTCTTTTATGCGATTTTTTATGTGCGATTTTTCCATTTACCGCATAAAAAAAGTTTTTTTAAAATGTATTGCAAACGAAAACCTTATGAATTTACGCGAAATTTTTTTTGTGTGCGATTTCTTTTATGCGGTCCCTATCCTCCGCACAAAAACAGGTTTTACTGTATTATTAAATTATTGATTAATGTTAGATCGTTAGTGAATATAGTCATTATTCACGAAGGTAAAAATACAAATCATCCCAAATCCAGGGTTAATTACTCTTTTTCTTGGAGAATTGAGTAAAGTAAGCAGTTTCTCCGGTCCACCGGGCACATGACGCTCACCAGGAGGACGTTGAATTATCGTGTAGTCTCCAACGCGAAGGGGTGCCTGGGCGCATAATTATTCCACGCTCGCTGCTGTCCTTGTAAAAACTGCCTCTTAGTCATTGCCAAGGAAATTTTACGAAATATAGTGGGTTCACATAAAGAATTACCTTAAATTAAGGTAATTTCCTTAACTAAGGAAACTTGGGAAATGCAAGATTTGCGAATCAACGACACGACGTGGTATTTGTCAATTTGTGTCAAGACTTCCTTTCATTCTTCAAATATAACTGACTCGTCATTTAAACGCATCAAAGTTAGAAACTCAACTGGAGTTTCAATTAATTTCAAAGAACTCACGAAATCATGGTTCCGCTTATTATGCAAATCCTTTGCCTCGGCACTCGACCCAGTGGAATCTAGTAACCCATATTCGAGCCTGTAATTATTTCACAAAAAGATCATCGAACTTGCCGCATCTTTTACTCCGCTTCTTCGCTTCCTCTTTCGAAGCTCCTAAGACGCAAGGTGGGAAAATCCAACGCGCGAGGCATACGAAGGAAATAGAAGGGGGACGACGAACGATCGCGTAAATCCCGAGAACGCAAATTGGCTTTGCAACTTTTCGCGCGAGCGAGTGCGCGCGCACGGCACCCTCCGTGACGGTAATTTCTGCGAGGCAACTTTTCCCTCTTGCGCGGGCCGAAGAAAGGTGGAGCGTCGTGACGCTCTTTGCCAGTCGGACGGCGACAATTTCCCAAAGGTTACCACCGCTGGCGGCTCCTCATTAAAATTTCAAAGTGTCCTCGCGCCTGCATCCTTAGGAAGGAAACGAGGAGGACCACGTCCTCCTTTCCCTCCTACGTCGAGGTCTTCGGCAACTCAGGCGCAACTCTCTGCGAATTATTCGCGAGCGTTAATTGGACATAATCGTACGTATTAGGGTTCAGCATACTTTTTCGGAAGTTTTCTCACTGACAATGATAGTTGGCGCAATCTGTCTGTCCTTGTCCACGGGTTGTCTTTAAGGGTTCAGCTTCACTTTTTGGTATTATGCTCATGTGACATTTGCTTCTTTGATTTCGAAGAAAAACAGCTTTAAGAAAAAGTCATGACGTAACTTTTCATGAATCTTCCTGCCTGACGACAAGCTCCGGATCTCGTGCACACGCCGTGCAAGTTTTATTCTTCGAAGTTTCCTTCGGCATTCACTGTTTTTTCATTCTGGAAGTTTACATTACTGCCTGCGTACGTAATGTGTTTTTCTAAGGTAGACGTTTTTACGCCAATGGAGGCGTGTGTAAATTGTTTTCGTTGTGAGGTAACAAGAATTTTTCACTCGACGTGGTTGTAAAATTTAGAACTTTGCGATCCTAATTCGACCTAAAGTCCGGTCCACCCTAGTAAAATTTACATCGAGGGTCTAATCTACAAATCGACTCAAATATTTTTGCTAAAGATTCATAGTTTTTGTTACAAAAATATTTCTGTCGATGTCCACATTAAACGAGTAACACAAATTTTCACTAGGATAGACCCGGCTTAACGCGTCTAAGGCGTTAACGGGATTCAATCTTTGGCGAGTGTAGCAGCACGCCTCCTGTCGTAAAAAACAACATTTTTCATTTACAAGTACAATCGTCTTCTCGTCGTCGGCATCGGCGAAAAGTATCGCGATGGCGGAAGTTTGAAATTGGCAAACTTTTGCTGCTACCCCATTGCAATTCTTCAGCGACTCCTTTTCACACTTCCACTTCGAACTCTCGACATGCCAAGCCCGATACGTCAAGGTAATTTTTCGCTTGCGAGCTTTTACCTTCTCCACAAATTTTCTAGACAGGACAATACGCCTCGCCCATGGTTACCATGAAAAAATATTCAATACCCGATCATACGTATGCCCGAATTATTAAAATTTGTTCAATCGATTTTAATCAACTTCATAAGATATATAAGGCAGACGTTTTCTTATTTAGATATTTTTGCGAAGCTCCCTGTGAGTGCCTCTGTATTAAACATTGCTCATAACAAACATTAATTCTGAAACTACAAAAGCACAGTGCAAAGGTTAATTAACGATTTAAGCTATGAATTTAATCGTGCACACAACTCTCCGTTGTATAACGTCGCTCGACCTTCTCTTGTTAAGTTCCTTACGAAATATGTTCTACACGACTTTCCTATGTCTTCTCTTCGCTGATTCCCCCTTATCTTCCTTCACCTCTCTTCCCTTGCTTCGTTTTCCCCTACCCTTCCACTATTGTAACCATTAGTCAGACTCAAACACGATCCACGCGTTGTAAACTGCGAATTATCACCCTCCCCAGGCATCAAATTCGCAGGTTACCGTGAACGTGTATCGCAGGGCGTAATTTTTTCAGATATCAATGTGCTGGTTCGCATGCGCAGGCGGGTAAAAATAAGAAGCGGCGAAAAGGTCTGAGTTATGAGGCTGGTGAGAAATTTCGATGGAACATCCTCGAGCGAGTCATCGTCGATCGTCTTCGCGCCATCTTGTTTGTGGACGCGCTCGTTTCGTTGCTCACTCTAGGCGGATGGAAAGAGGGACTGGCACGGAGAGAGTGGAAGGGGCGCAAATTTTCGACGATCGTAAAATTCCGCGCGGACGAGATTCGCCCGGTGGCGAAACGTCGGAGACATTCGAGACGGAATCAGACAGCGCGTCGTCAGAGGCATCGGAAGATCTCGGAGAGGATCGCGGATCCGGGAATTCCGGAAATTTGGACCTGGACAAATTTCCGGGCTCGTTCGATCTGCCCGGTACATTCGCGAAAGAGAACGCGAGGGAAGAGGAACAGGGACCGGATGTGACGATAATACGTGGGATGCTTCGCGCGCAGAGGTACAACGCATTGATTGTGAATATTCCTCGTGTCTCGATCCGTCTGGTACACAAGCGTGAGGTATTTGATTCGCGCGCGGGCTAACAAGACCGATCCTCACCGTAGATAGTGATCAATGCGAGTGTACCAATATTTGCAGCGTCGGTATATTTGTTACGGAGAAGGTAGAAAAATTAATTCGAGTAAACTGACTCAATGCCGTTGTATTGTACAATGAATAATATTCCGAGTCTAGGGTAAATAAGTATACAGGTAGGTAAGTGGTTGAACACTCAAACCTTTCTTACGAGTATCCCGATAAACAAGATAAAGATAAATAAACTATTTACACTTCACCGTGTAGAACCAGGTATTCCGTCACTCTGTGCTCCGTATCGAATGCACAGTCCCAATCAAATTAACTCCGTTAAATCACGGAGGAAAAAAAGAATAGTCGCATGACAATCAAATGCTGATTAATCGTACCGGCTCGATTAAAATCGAACGCGCGAGGTACCTTTTATCGGCGCGTATTCCTATCTTACACTCTTGCACCACCATCAGGTTTTTGGAGAGAACGAAAACGCAAGAACTCGCGAAGTACAAAGAGACGAGGGTCGAGGCGACCGGACAGTGTCTGGTCGAGCCAGAGGCACGGAGGTGTCCGTTCGGTCCTCTCCTCTCCATTGGCCTCCTCTTCTTTTTGTAGATAGGCGGGCCCTCCTTTAACGAGGGACCGAGTGTCGGTTTGTCCTTTGATGTTCGCAATTCCAGGGTAAGGCTGAGGGTGTGCCGGCGGCTTCGTTCAATCAGTGTAATTGCGCGTTAAATTTCCTCGCTTCGGTGTAGAATCAATTTTGCACCATCTCCGGGCGTCTTCCTTCCGTTACCTTCCTTCGCCACCCCCTCGTCGTCAGACGATGGTCGCGTCGCGGCGTTTCCGCTCGATTGGTCAGCCTTTCGCGAAAAAAAAGAGAGAAGGGAAGGAAGAAGAATGGAGGGTAAGGGAAGTGAAAGCGGATCCTTCCGAGGACAATTCGGTTCCACCCGCTCACGAACCAACAAGAAGAGCCTCGGGTTTGTCTTCGAATCCTTAATGGCTCCTCCCGCGAGATCTTAATGACTCGAAATGAGATCTCTGATTAATCTCAGTTTAATGTCCTCCGATGCTATTTTAACTCTCTTTCGTGGGAGATTTTTCGCAGGGAGGGAAGAGTTAATTAGGACTCCTTATGAACGTCCAAAACCACCAATCAATTAATCTTTCGAAATACTATTTCCTCGTTAACCCATTAACGCTTACAGCGACTACAGCGTCAAGTTGTTGGCAATATATAGATAGGTAAACTGCGGACATAGCAGATAGTGTTTCTGAGTAGGAAAAAAGTCATGATAAACAAATTACGGTTAGAGCGGCCGCGAGTTTTCGTGCAAAGAAACCCTATTGCAGTAACAAACAATTTTTGAAAAACAACTGTGTTTCTGGAAGCGATCTGCAAAAAAAGTGCGTGTGAATGGGTTAATACCGCGAAACAACTGAAAAATATTGTAGATTGGGGTTTATTGTGCCGTGCGTAAACGTCCAATCAAGTGCCCGTGTTGCGCCGCTCTGTCGGCAGAATCAATGAGCGTTCAACATCGAACGTGCCCGACAAGCGTGCAGACAAAAAGACAGGTCATTGGTTTATTGCTACAATACAGTAAGACCCCGCTTAACGCTGCTCCGCTTAACGCTGTTTCAGTATTGGGCAGTAGTATTGGGATTGCTCGAACATGCACCAACCATAAGCGGTGCGACGTTTGTTTCGTTTAGCGCTGGAACTTATTGGAACGTATCCCCCGCGTTAAGCGGGGTTGACTGAACTTCCGTATCCGACCCTTGTCCGATCTTAATACAATTTTACAGGTAAGTAGCATTTACTAAATCTAGCCGAACGTCATAAGTGTGAATTTAAGGAAACGCCTGGTTTCCGAGATATTGAATTTTTAATTACGTTTCATTTTTTAGATTTTTACGTAAAAAAAGACTAAAATTCAAGAATGTTTTGCCGAAATGTTTCATTTTATTAATATCTTGCAAGATTATAAATACTGATTTATGAAAATATCATTAGAATACATATTGAAAACAAGAAATATAGAAAACAATTTTGTTTTGTTGGTAATTATTCACTTATGGGGAGCCACCTCGGATTTCAATGTCCTTCACATATGTTATCAAGGTCATCACCCTGAGTAATGTTGCGAAGATTTTGAGCTCCATTCGTCATTTATTAACAAGTTATTAACAGAAAAAGTTTTTCCAGAAATAACTTTTTCCTCTGACAAAATTGGCGGTCTCCTCTCCAAAAAAAGATATTCAATGTTAAAGTAGAAATATAAATGTGATAAATGGAGTTCGATCGAACCAGATAGGCCTACCACGCTCTCAAGTTTAAATAAATTTTTTATTACGCGGGCGGGCGCGCCTAACCACTGCATCTGTCTAACCTGAAATTTTGTGGAATTTCAGACTTCCTCTTACGTAAAAGTTTCAAAAATTCTTGATTTAATCGTGTAATTTTAAAATGTAATATCTCGAAAACCGTACGTTTCCTTAAATTCGGACTTATGACGTTCGACTAGATTTAGTAAATGCTACTTACCAGTAAAATTGTATTAAAATCGGACGGGGGTCGGATACGGAAGTCTTATCGCGGGATCTTACTGTATGTAAGAATTCGCGAATGAACGATTCAAGTGAACTACCCGAAAAGATAACTTACTTTCATGTGGTTCCACATAAAAATTCCATCAGGATCCCGGTAAAATACGCCAGAAGAGTGGGAATAAAAAAAAAGGAACTGCTGAACGGACAGTCGCTTGAATTTACCGCGAAAGCGTAAGGGTTGAAGGAGAGTAGGAAGAAACGAGTGCATGCCAGACGGAGAGAGAGAGGAAAGTGAATAACGAGGGAGAAGGAGAAGCGGAGAGAAATGAGAAGAAGGGGAGGAACCAGAGAGAGGGTCGAATCAGCGGGGCGTGAGATGAAGGAGAAGAAGGGAGAAAAGGAGGAGAAGAAGCTGAACGTAGGGCAGGTTTCCACGATACAGGTACGCGAGCATATAATCGCTCTCACATATGTATCCAGACTGGAGACGCTGCTTCGTTTCCTTCTCGATATTGGTTTCGCGCGAAGTATCGTGCCAGTTTGCGTTTTCGCTTCTCGTACTAGCACCATTTATCCTCCCACTCTATCCTTCTCGCTCGGCAACGCGTGGTGACATTTTCATCCGCGTGGAATTTTACCGCCAAGGGTATTCCGGTACCCCGTATGTATACATACGGAACAAAGCTATTTCTTCGTGTAAAGTTCAGATTAGAGCTGCTCTTAAATGAAGTACGCGAATAGCATCGGTGTGATTTTGAAAGTAGTTTAGATACTTATAAGGGACAGGTTGGTCGTATGTTCGTACGGTAGCAAACTTAGATCTTTCTTTTTTTAAGAAAAAACTGTATTCTGCTTTAAATGCGTTGAATGGGCGCACTGCTATTTTCTTTAATTAAATCTTCAAGAGGATGCACTTGCAAAAGCCTAGAGGCGGAGAGCGAAAATTTGAACGTTTCCGGAACGTTTGGGGACTTCGAGAACCCACCTGCACGATTTTCAGCCTCAGATAAATGTGCCTTTGTAGTTCTCCGCGTGTTTCGAAGGGTTTCGAAGTTAGTCGCCCGACGCGCCTCGCGTTACCAAGCGAACGCGGGGAACTGCAGAGTTCGTTTTCGCTTCCCTCGTTCCTGGAGGATCGAAGTTCTCGCTCGAATGGGAAAGTTTTCGCGAAGAGAATTCGAAGAGTTAAAGGTAGAATTTTATTTAGGTCAATCGCCGCGCTACTCTAAAAGGGAACCGATTCTGATAAGCGATACCACGTACATATATTTGAATTTTTGCTTTAGCGCATTCGATTGAAAACGATCGTATCTGAATTCGTCCTACAGAAGATTATTTATTTTTAGATTTTTCGGAGTAATATTATCACGACGCATTTTACAGTCAATTTCCGATCTACGTAAAATATAATTTCCAGTTTTCTATTTTTATCGGCCCAAATTTACATATCACTCATACATCCGCAAGACAAAATACAATTGAAATGAGGAAATCCTTTGCCATGGTGCTTCCTCCGCCGTCGTGCATTACAGCTTAGAAGATGATTTTGATTTACGAGGAGGCTTCCTCGTTATTTTTCCAGCAACAACAGCGGCAGCGCGCGGAACCTTCGGTGAAAGAAGATGGGAGTGCGCGCGGGGATGAATAATCGCCGTTGCTCCTATCAGCGATTTTTCCGCGGCGTTGAGTGATTTTTTATGTTAACAGAGGTCCCTATGCAGAGGAGCTAGCCCGCGGATGAAGTGAACGTGGAGGAGGGAAAATCCTCTTTGCGATACGCTTCGAAGCAGAAGGCAAGAGGAAAAAGACTGTGCAAATAGAGGATCGGAAAGGTGGCATGAAGGGTGGAGGAAGACGGAAGTGGAATGGTAGTAGGATTCTCAGAAAAGAAATTACATAGAATTCGATGTCGATCTTACTAGGATGATCGGTCCATGAGGGTGAAATACGCGTGGAGATATGTTGACACGGGATGCTCGACGCTCGAGCGCGTATTTGTTTTCCTGTCAATAAAATCACTCGTCCATGATGTTTAAACACTCGTACGACAAATCTCTTAAAGGAAGCGATAAAGATAACATTTTGAAAGGAGGTCTTATTATTTTACTTTGATTTGCGTTCGCGTTTTAACGATTCGCGGAATGTAAAATTAGTTTACTGCATGGGCGTATCCAGGGCAGCTGCCCCCCCCCCCCCCTTTCGTGGAAAAAATATAAATTTAAGAAGTTTCTGGTTCTTTATAGATTTGAGATGTTTCATGTGTAAGAAGACTCGCGTGAAATAAACTGTTACGGAAGGTCGAGAGAAAAGGAACTCGTAACTGAATATGCAAAGAAACTTTTACTAGCACAATCTCTATTGTCCGTGATCTTGATCGTTCACAATCTGTATCGCTCGCTCTTAAAGGAGGAGCTCGCTCAAACAAAAAGCAATTAGTAGAGACTGTAATTAAAAAATTTGCAGTTAATCCTCGCAAACTATTATTTAAAAATTATTTTTTTTTTCAAATAAATTGTGTTCTTCCTTATGTCATTGTGTCGTATTACACGGCACCATGCATACCACTCCACCCCGACGAAGAGGTTAAATGTAGAAAATTGAATCCCCCTTCCGCTTTGAGCTGGATACGCCCTTGATTTACTGTAAATCCAAAGTTTCTTCATAAATTGGCTACGTGGTTGAAACGTGTGATTTAAGATAGTTTAAAAATGGCATATCTAGATGTACTAGTAAAATAGTTATTTAAACTGCAGAAACGTTATTTAAATGCCATCCACGATGAGCAACGCAGTCATTACAATTGTCGACGCAAGCTTCGCCTACAGTTGGCGCATATCGACAGTTTAACCTCTAATCGTAAGTTAAACTTTGACCGGAAGGAGTACATTTGATTATGTCGTTCGCAGATTCTCCGGCGGACTCCCATTCCACAATTGTCCCCAATATTAATCACGTGCAAAATATTACGAAGCGTCGCGTTAAACTTTTTTGCCCTCAAAACCTCGACATTTGAATGAAAATTCTTGCACACGAACGAAACGCTTAATGCTTTTTCTGTAGAAGCTCGCTTAATCGTGAGTGCAAGGGTAGTCGCCACCTTTGAAAATCCACTTGAAGTACAAATTATTATTCGCAATTTTCCAATGGTGAATAGACCATGATGAAAGGCCCCGCAAGCTCCATCGCTTCGCCGATGAATTACCCTTTGACTTCTCGCCGGGGGCGGACCGTGTAATCTCGCGCAGTGGCGCATCGGTACCTACTCTCTCTTAACATCCCCCCGCAACGTTAAGACAAAAGAGATGGCTGGCAGTAAGAGCGGGACGCAGACCGTAGGAACTTTAGCTCGCCATTAGCGAGATCTGTTCGATGCTTCTCGCCAGTTTAGTCGAGATACTAAAGCGAGCGCCTAAATTTTGGCTAAGGACTCAGCACGCGCGCGCGTGTACCTCCGCGAATTTTCTTATCGCAATTTATATTCGAACGTAACGATATCCCCAGACCTCTAATCTCGAAAAATATTAGAAACTGCGTAAGTACCTAAATTAAAACAAATAAAATAAAAATATCTCTCAAAGGTGATACTCTCGTTGAACGACTAAATTAACAAATAAAGTCCTCAGCATCAAACCACAATTTGTTCAAGAGCGTCTACCGTTGACCACGGAGGGTATAAAATTTGCATTTTTCCTTATCTTACCGCCACTCCTGACCACACCCTCGCTCGTCCTCCTGCTTCTCACATAACAATATCTCCGATGAAAAATTCGAGCTTCCTTGGCTCACGGAACTTCAAAGGGCCGCCGGTGCAGCGCCAGCATGACCGCTGACCAACGACCGCAACATCGAGTGACCTCTTGCGAACATCACGACGACCTCTTCTGGGATTCTCGAGCAACCGAAGAGAGACGGCCGCGAAATTTCTTTAAAGAGGCCCTCGCGCTCCTTCGATTCTCCTCGCCTCGACGGATTCTCCTCGGCGGCGAAGAGAATCTGAAAGTATTCTGGCCAAGCGACTTCCGGTAGATCGAGGATCGAGGGCGCCGGCGACGTTTGAGTGCACAAAGGGTGGACAGGTTGGGAGGTAGAGAGGGTAGAGATGGGGATGCTACTCCAAGGGATCGGGAACAGAGACCTCAAGTGGGGCTCTCGAACACGTGACACGACGTCGTCGTTCGACGTCATTCGTCTCGCTTCTACACGCTGACGTTCGGCCATGCGAAGGTGGGCGAGGGAGGTAAGGGATGCAAGGGAGTGAAATATGTAAAGGGGTGGTTCCGTAGGGGTAGAACCGAAGGTGCGCGCGTGCATGCAAGTCAACACACATTTCCGCCTCCCTCGGTGGTGGCTGGAGGGTGGCCTGTCGTGGCGCGGGTGGTACCGTCGCGTCGTTCATAATACGCTGCATTGGCGAACGTGTATATTGAGTTTGCACAGCCGATCGATATGTTGTATCTGGAGTACTCGGGGATTTCGTAAGGGGATGCTTTCCGACTGGGGTTTTGCATCGTTGGACGTCGCTTCGCGTTTCCGCGGTTCGCCGAGCCGATCGCCTACCGGTATCCCTGAATATCCGTTTCGCCCAGAAAGGGAGAAAGAGATACGAAGAACTTCCTATCGAGAGAGATTTTGGGCGCGAGACGTTGTAAATTCAAGAGGATCCATTCGAGACTTGACAGTTGTTTTACGTGAAGACCCGGCGAAGCTAGGAGTGACGTGGAAATTCGATAAGTGGAAGTGCTCGAGATATTTTCCGGGGCATTCCTTCGCATAATGTGTTTATGAGAGAAGATTGAGGATTGAGTTACCGTGGCCTTTGGTTTGCAAATTTTACGCGTACGTTGTGGGTGGATTATATTTGACGTAGGAGCTGAGCACGAATTCATGGGAAATACCATTTTTCTTTCGCTTCGCATTACCTGCAATTAACATTCGAGTGATATTGTCAAAGGGATGGAATAAAACGGGGCGGCCTCGTTGATTTTGCCAAGAGGGAGTACGAATGAATAAATTACGAGATGTTATACCTTGAAATTGTACGCTGTCAGTGAGCACGTCTCGTGGTTCTCTTGACAATCAGCAGGATTCTAACATTACATGAAATTTGCAATTTGTAATTAAATTACGCGCCCTCGGTGCTCTTACGTTTCCGCCACTGCAACGCCTTACGAATCTTCTCGTAATTCCTGCCAGCTTTCATTTCACCGAGGACTCGGTGGCATCGACGAGAGACAATCATTGATCCAACAATTCCTTTCATTGTTCACAAAATTGCCTACCCTTAAGATAATAATTAAAGATCCTTGCTGATTAACTTCGTCCCTTCAAACGAATGCAAATCTTCGGCCCCTTCTTCGCGAACCAGGCGCAGAGTAAGGCCCGCTCGAGATTTCTGTTAACTTTTAATCAAGCCAGGGCTAATAATATCGTCGAAGACTAAGGAGTAAGATTTTATGCCAGTAGCTTTTCTCTCTCGGCGGAAAGAGAAGGGGGATGGTACCAGTAGCGAAGAATATTTTCCCTTAGGCGGTTCTCTTTGCACGCGTCCACTTCTATGGAGGTTGTTAATACCGCGAAATTGCGGAACAGTTACAGGCTGTGCTGTTCGGAAACGAAATTATGTCCTTTGTAATAGTTTAATAATGCGACAATGTAACATGCGTGGGAGAAATGACCCGTACGGGCAAAACAAATAAAGCACCTTATTGAAAAGTGAAGAGAAATAAAAGGACATTAATTGTTAACAGGTAAAACGTAAGCATGCGAGTTTGATTTGTTGGAAGCTTCATGGGCCGATTCACTATTAATTATTTTCAATAATTTTCTGTTAGACGGAATGCAGAAACCCCGCATCGCCGAATAACAGAATAAATATGAAACAATAAAATTACCCAGTGCCTGCATTCAATGGTCATTTCAACTAGAAATATTACAATGAAAAATAATACCACGGTCCTAATAAATAATTCGCGATGAAAAGGTGGCTCTCTACTGCTTAAAAAAAAAACAAATTTTTTAATGTAAAAGGTAACAAAATTTTTCGAAGTTCGGTTTGTAATTAATTCTAATGTTTCAACGTAGAAACTCATTAACTAGGATAAAACGCTGATGAATAATCATTCCTCTCCGCTCGCGAACGTGTCGATTATCATTGTCGACTGAATCCCCGATGTTCTCGGAAAGATAAACATTTGCGGGTTAGGGTAAAGAGAGATGGAAGTGGAGGCGCATCGTTCTGGCAGAACTGGAAGTCATCGTGCCGCGAGAGGATCCGGAAGTCCGATAACCAAGGGCCGCACGTATGCATATAACAGTAAAAATCTGAAAAGCTGCGGGATAACGCTTTATGCGGAACAAATGGTCGTGCGGCCGGGCTTCTTTCCCTGGCCCCTTCGATACAATCGTCTATCTGGCTCACTGTAAGCGCGAATGTCTGCGTGGGGTTGCGTGACGAGGAGAAGACAGAAAGGAGCACCCACGAATGATTTTTCCATCACCGTGATTTTCTCGAGAATCGCTCGAGGATTTACGTGGAATTTGTGAGAATATCTGCAAAGATAAAGTTATTCGAAATAATCGAAGGTTCGGAGGCATGACTGAGAGACTTGTGGTGTTGCTGGTTGTATTGTGCCTCCACCATATTTGCAACGTCCTCTTAGTTTCGCGTTTGAGGAATGTTTCAAAGTGGCGAAGGGTTAGAGTCGACGCGAAGAACTGTTGGATGCTGTCGAATCAATGTTGCTCTAATATCGTTAAGGAGATGCGGTGCACAATCTAATCAAAGAGAAGATAGGTGAAAAGATTGAAATGTTTAAATCTCGAGGATTTGAAGAAGCGCGTTGACGGTACTTTAATAGAGCCGACATCGGAGAGATATTTTTCACAAAAAGGACGATGACCATATATACAAAAATGTCTCGTAACAAATTTATTCTCTTCCAGTGACACGCGAAAAAAAGCAGAGAAAGATGAACAGGGCTGATGCTGGCTGGAAGCCATGGAACGTACCACCACCGCCCCCGCAGGAATAATCGTTCGTTAGACTTTCGTTGGACTAACGAGGACCGACCTGCACCACCGGCGATTTTTGTCGCTGACGTTGGGGCGATTCCGATAATTGGCCTGCGCGAAGAGTAGCGCAGGAGGAATTCGAGAAACGAGAGACTTTGAGCTCTGCGAGCGAAGGAAAAAACAAAGTCGAAGTGAAACGATGGAAAAAGGAAGGAAGGTGGTTGAAAGTTGGAAAGTACGAGGACTCGCGAACTCTGCACCGGGCGGACAGACAAAGGCTGATAAACGAGTGACCGGGAGAGGCTATAAATTCTGCGATAAATTAAGCGTGAAGTATTCTAATTAATTTTCCTGTTAATACCCTTCCAACCAAACCACCGAACCCTCATTGGAAAAACGAACGAGGACAGGACACGCGCGAGTCACATTATATCACACGCGATGAAACGACAATAATTAACGACGCGATCTTATTAAAATTTGCATTAACGGCGATGCTTTCCTAATTCTAAAAGCGTTCACCAAAAACCGTGCATATTCCACCAGTTTTTAGAGCCGTTTTGAACATACCGATTCGCCACGGATGCTCCCTATTAAGCTCGCGCAATCGATAATTTCAACCCTCAAAGCATCCGCGGCAACGGACCGGTAAATCTCTCGAACCGGCAGTTCGAATGGATCGAATAATCCAATCGCCATTCAAATAATGTCCAACCATGGGGACTCTACGAACGGCATGGCGCCCGTTTCCCCTCCTCGAGCCATCGTAATTCTCGACAGCCACTTAAAATGTATCGTTTGCGCGCGGCCATTTAATCAAAGGATTCCTCGAACTCGTTCGTTAGGGAAATTCGTTGCGTCGCGTTTGCCGCATCGCTTCGGCGGTTTGACTAAAAGCTACCGACGAAAAATCGCGAGCGCGTGCTCGGTCCTTCCGATCCTCGATGAAATTCGATGCTCATCGGTGGAGCATCGGAGAGAGAAGAAAGGAGGAGAGACGCGGCGAGAGGGAGATGGGAGAGGAGGGACAAGCTCGCTCGAAAGAAAAGAGGAAATCCACTTATCCGATTTTCCCACGGGATTGCACGTAAGCGTTACGCCGCACGATGGAAACGGCCCGACTAACGGATTACCGGCTGATATTGAATTTCACCGTGGATCCTCGAACGAGCTGCTTTCCGAGCCACAAAAAACGAAATGGATATCTCAGTCTGTTCCTGATAGCTTCGCCTTCTCGCTTCTCTCATTTACTCGATGTACCGCACGCGTATTTGCTTTATGAGGTACGCGAACGCGACTCTTTTGCATCTGCGAGTTAACTTTTGTTCGGATAGAATGTTTTAGTGGGGACGAGGAAGTGAAAAAAGCTGTAGAATTACACGATTTATGAGCTATTCATACGTCAAAGCGGCTAGAACTTCACGTTTTCCAGGGCTTTTAATTTTGGCGACAAAACACTCGTTGGACGTTCATTTTTGCACAGTAAATAATACTACTGCTACATTATTTGTTTTTTTTTTTTTTTTTTTAGATAGAAATGAATTGGTTTGGCGAACGTGCGGCTCATATTATATTCGATTATTACTTCCTGAATTCGTTTGCGCAGCATAGTTTTAACGATGAAGTAATTAACAGAGAAATATAAACTTTTCCAAATGCCAATTTGCTTTAAGTCATAAAAAACGGAGTTCCTTTAATTTGTTAATGTGGCTCTACTCTCTACTTTTCACGCTGTCACAGTGAACTCTAGTTCGATATCTTTTTCCCCGAGCGATCAACTGCCACATTAATTAACCTGCCCAAGCAGGTTTCCTGCCCAACAGATTATCCCTGGGACATCGCCTCGAGCTCATCGCTCGATCAATTAAATTAATTCCAGGGATTTGCGATCTTCCCGTCCACTTTAGAAACGAGAAATCGTTCAATCTACTTGGAACCTTTACGAGGGATCGTTTGCGAGCCAGACGCCTTTCCACAATTTCTAATCCAATTATCGTCCTCGCTCACTTTCATCGCGTACATTTTAGTGCAGATGCTATTGTACGAGGGCAGACAACGGGACGATTTTGATAACGACAGTAGTGGGATGATAATGTGCGTGTTACTCTCTAACCACGACGAATACGCTCGTTGAGTAGGCGGAGCCCTGTTATCCTTCGCACGGTTTATGCTTTTCCGCGACAAATAAATTTTCCTTAAGGTGACGCTTCCTCGCAGTGTACTACGCTCCTGGCAAAGGACCTCGGGGACTGTTAGATACACGAGGATATTTGCAGAATTCTCTTGGTATTTTAAATCGGACTATTAACAATTCTCTTCCGATTTTAAGGATTCCTTTATTAACGGGGACACGTTCCAATAATTGCGAGCACGTTAAATAAAGTGTACGATACTATTAATCGCGCGGGCCTGGTAAATTAAATCTAAATATTGAAAATCATTTCGAGACCCTTACCCTTCTTGGACGCGTGAAAGGAGTCATCTTTTGGCACGTACTGAATGTCGTACTCCAGGGTGGTCTTCGGCAAGATGAGCTTGTCCTTGTTGATCTTGTACACGGCGTATTTGAAGGCCAACTCCGTGCTGCTATCCTTTTGGTCATGAGTGAATATAGCACCTGAAAGCAGACCAGCGGGAGGACTATTATACACATACATATATACCTTCAGTTATTACGCACGTAGTTGTGACAGCGGGGGTTGGTAACTGTACGACCCAACGATGATCAGAATTCATTCGCTTATGCTAATAAATTCACGACTTGCCGCCGACTTGCCAACTCTCTTCCCGAAATGGTCGGTTGTTATCGCTGTACCTTGGCCCTACGTTAATTTGCAACTAGCTCCGCAGCTCCGTAGCTTCCACGAAGTTTCGCATTTCGCTGATTTCACTCCTCGCTAGCCCGAGCTATCCAATAATTGAATATTCGTCTAGTGAACGTTTCAAGATTTTACTTCTCTAATAGCCTTGTACACTCGGATAAATTCGAAGTCAATATATTTCTCGGTAGAAAGAATCTTCGGTACCTACACCACTGAAAAATTTTCACGTGCGTTCCTTTCCTCGCTCTTTTACGACTTCCTTCATTTGTCTTTCTCTCAAAGATCATCCTCCTTGCCGCGCCCATAGCTTCCGTATTCCATAAACGTGAATCTTCATTCTACGATTCTCTAGTAGAATGGAATTTAGAACCGTCGCCATTATCTCGTTCTGCTCTTCAGATTTTTATCCAGAGAGTAATGCACGCGTTTCTGGAACAAGGAACACGACAATTGTCTCTCTCGATTGCAATTTTTACCATTCTCCGGTGCAATCGTCCGACCACATTCCTCTCTCGAGTCCTTCGAGAGAGGAATCAGCACCACTCTCGTCAGCATCGTCGATTTGCATTCTGAGGGTTCATCCTTCACGTAATGGCAGATTCTTCGAGTTCTCTCGCGAGTCGAGAGGCGGAGCAAACTCGTTTACTAATTGCTGATCGATGCTCCCGAATCCCGTGGTGGTGGTGAGCTGATGTCAAGGACTTGTACATGCCCTACCGTGGTTAACGAACACGACGATGTTCAATCGAGTGAAAATTTAAAGATGTATACCGCCTTTAATTTCAGGAACGCGCGCGATGATCGTTACTGGGAAAAACGTTCGATGAATGAATTAAAGCATCTCCAAATAATTGTGAGTGCTTTAGCAGCGCGTTACGTATGTCTACACGTCTCACATTTCAATGCTACTATTTATTTAATGTTAATAAATATTTACACCTACACGTGATTTCGAATAATCATATACAGGGTGTTACGTTTAAACGCATATGTGAAATACAGCTGGAATTATGATACAATTACCAGGAATTGATTCTATCCTGAAATAAAATCGGATTAATGACTAACAGAGGTGGAGGCACTTTAATGCTTAAATGTTATTTATACTTCGATCGTATAGCATTTCACTATCCATAAAAGTACCATAGCGCTGATACTCCTGTACACTTTCAGTAGCCGCTTTCAAGTGGTCAAAGACGAAACTATCTTGGTTACACAGTGCCGTAGTCGTCGTGAAAGATAGAGTGAGGCGAGCGGAATCATTTGGTGAGGATCGTCAAAGGGAAGGCGTGAGAAAGCGCGAGTGAGGAAGTAAGGAAAGGAAACTACACACGCTCTAGTTCCCTATGCAGATTTTCATTCCACCAGAAATCCCTGGGGCCGTTTGCGAACTGGTGAGAAAGGTGAACCGGTGACGTGGATGCCAGAAGGAAAGGAAAAAGCTCGTGAAGCTTTTTCAAGGTGCGTCGGACCAACAGGACACGTTCCTGACCTACAGCCTGAGGCAGACCAAAGAGGTGTCCTTCTAGATTATTATCCCAGATGGGGATGAATGGGTGACTCTTTATAGAAAAGTTGATGGGTACCGACGCCGTCGCTCGGCACGTCGATTGACGAAGCGTAGCGTCCTGACGCCACTGTCCGTAGCCCGACGCCCCACGGGCGCGCGCAATTTTGCATGTCGTGATTCCCGTGGAGACTGACGAGTTTGGAAATTGACGAGTGCGCTTGCTCTTTCATGCTTGTGTCTTTTTTGTTCTGGCTTTGAAGAGAGAAAAAAACGTGGGCACTCCCCCGAGCGGGCGGTATAATTTATTCGCAAAGGATGTCAAGGAGCTTTGTTAATATTATTTGGAAAAACAAGCGTGAAGGAAGAGGTGAATTAAAATTGAATATTTGGTTACACCAATACGCCAGATCTTATCGAAGAAAACAAATTCGTCTCTCGAAGGATTTTTCACGATCGCGAAAATACAGGGTGTGCCTCGTTTTTATGCTCGAACCTCTTCGAAGCGTACCTTCACATTTCAGTCCGTTTACTTTTCGTTCCACCCTTAACTAACTAATCCATTTATCTGTGACGGAGTGGAGGTGCGCCTTAGGTTCTTCAACTCGCTTCCTTCCGTCAAGCTTCACCTTTATCTTCTCGCTCCCCACACACATCCATTTTCTTGGGGTAACACGTTAAAGTACTTCGTTCTTGGCGAAAATACTCGACAACTTCTTTTACCAGCACTGTTTTTACCACAAGCCTCAGGCCCAGAGAGTATTTATCTCGTGATTCTTCCCTCTCGATCATTAGTCGAGTTAAGAAGAAAGGACGAGGGTTTAAAGGAGTTGGTTCCGTGAAGTCTCGTTGGGTGGTGGCTCTGTCGTACTACGCTATACGGGGGCGTTCGTTAAGTCTGCGGTACGAGAGAAATGCTCGTTAGGAACTCCTTTGTCTCGTGACAATTGGTCTTTGTCATTAAACCAGTTAGGAAGAAGAGGCTGAGACAGGGAGGTATTTTGGAATTTACGTGAACTCGATGTGTAAAATTTTACGAAGAATACCGGAGAAAGGAATGGAGACTAATGACGACATTCTAAGATGTAAATATCCCCTCTATGATTATTAGACATGCCGTTAAAATCGTTCGTTGATTGCATTCTCGGTGGAATTAATTCGAAATCCCGTTATCGCCGAAGGATCGATCTTTTGCATTATTAATTACATCCCTCTCCCCATTATGCACCTAAGGTTCATTTACGACGCAATTTTGGATAATCCTGCGGGGATTAGAGGAAGATCGAGAGGATCTACGGAACCTACCGTGTTAATACCGTTAATTCCTCGTAAACAGTAATAGGGATCCAGCCCAAAATAGATTCGAGAAATGCCCATTTGAGAGGACATTCGAAACGCAGGCGTAATACCGGAATATTCCAACTGAGTTTCGTATATCGGTGAGTGGACCATCGAATAAATTTACTACTGTATGAACTCGATAAAGATGATCGCAATTGTTTTATACGAAGAGAAGATAAATGTTCGTAAGGTATATTATAGATTGTATGGACTCTAGTAGAGTTGCCGATGCTTCCTTCGAAGGTCGGTGACGATAATATGCCGATGTCTATGGAAGAATACCATTTAACGAGAAGACTGCTCGCGAAGATGCAGTTTAAAGGCGAAATTGGAAAAGAAATTGCGAGGAGAATAAAAATCGAAAAATGAAGCCTCGGTGTACGATGTAAAGTTTTTCGCAAAAATATGGATGACAATAGAAAGATGCAAACCATAGGGATAATAATTTAAAAGTAACATACCATTTCGCTCACAAACAAACCTGAACTTAGAAATTCTAAAATTGTACGATTTTTACTTCGTTAATTGTTCTGTCGTACAGAAAATTGAGCATAAGAGGAAAATGCAATAGACGGGGAACGTGAAAAACATAATTTTGTTCTCGGCGACCTTCTTTGAATAATTCTAATCAAGCACGAGGTTGTTCAGAGAAAATTGCCTCTCTGTTAAACCACAGCTTCTAAGCGAGAGATACCTCGCACTCCTTCTTCGCGAGATTCAAGGAGATATGCAAACTATAGGCAAGGATAGACGAGGCTGAGAAAACACGCGAACGAGAAACGTATGCCCGACTAAGCTTGGACGATCTTAGCTTAGAAAGTGTTGCCAGGAGGTGGAGACTGGAAAGCTGGATGAGCTCCTCTGGGCAACGGGACGCGTCTAATCGCATGGGAATGCAGGGGGGGGGGGGGGGGCGTGGAATTAAAACGAGCTTTTGCTTTAGTTAAAAATTCACCGTTCACTCCTACGACGATAAATAGCATAAATCCCCAGTCATTAAACAATCGACGCAATTGAAAATTCGTAATTTGCGCTGCCGCAATTAACAAATACTCCATACTGTAATTTTGTAAACGAGGACAGCAATCAGGATGCAGACGAGGAAAAGTTACGATAATTTGTATGAATAACATCGCTTGGACCAAAGTTAATTGACAATGCGACTGGCTCTATTAGCAAGTTAATTATAACTGCAAGTCAAGTCCATATTAAACTTTCCCAGGAAATCGCGTTTGCGTGGAAGGTCATTTGCGTTTAATAAATTAATGGGGGACCTGGTCCGTGTAAATATATTTCATCCTGTAATATCTCGCTGGACGCGGTCCGAGCATAATTACATTCTCAATGCTACGATACTCGCACTCTTCGGACTTCCTTTCGGACAAATAAATCCACTCTTTCATCATTGCCGACGGCGAATAAAAATTTAATACCCCTCGGTTACTTTCCGCGACTTAAAGGAGAAACTTCGGCAGGAGGAAAAAGCAAGGAAGAGAGCCTCGGGGAAGAATTCGAGTGTTTGGAAAGATAAAGGAAAAGGCAAAGCAACCTACGAAAAGGAACTCGCGCGACTCTCGCGCCCGAAGGGGTCGCCCACAAGCAATCGTAATCGAATCAGGGAAGTTAATCGAACGTTCCCACCCTACGACGTTCGAATCCGCGAATCGCCGTCCATTTGCCCTCCCATTGGTCGAAAGTTCCACGTTATTTCCATACGTACCGAGGAAACCGACCGCCAACTTCCTTCTCGCTTCTCTCGTTCCGCTAACGAGGGCCAGAAGTTGTTGGCCAAGGACGAGGAAAAAGACTGGACGACGACATCGTGCGGACCGGGTCGGGCAAAGAAACGAGAAGCGCGGGCGAAGGCAAGAAGGGCCCTTCGAACCTTTTCCTTATTTTCCGCTCTAAAAGTACAATAGTCTTTCGTGGATGGCCTAATAAAGGCGATGCTGGGTAAGAAACCTGACGTCTCGATTAGCTTTCTAATCTAAAAACTAGCTTTCTAATCAATAAATATAATTAAATTAAAGACGCGCAGTAAATTTTCACGATAAAAATGCCAACGTCGCCCTCGAGACAGATTCCAAATTTGGTTCCAGATGGTTGGTATTGACGGCCACGTAGTTTCAAAAGGCATCGTAACATAAATACATCGTAAAGCACGGGATGATGCGCGTGGATTTACTCGGAGAATGTAACTAAAGCCAACAAGAACTTTAGAGTCGCCTCTAAAAGCGAGTAAACACGTCACGGAATTTCAAACGGAGTCCCGAAATACCGCGATCTGCGCTCTACCTCGCTCGTTCGATCATCAATCCACTCTCGTACGATGGAAATTGTTCCCGCGCGGACGAAATTTGCAAGATTCTCTCGTAACCTCCGTGGCGCACTTGATAACTTATTACCGGACATGGAAAGCTGGTCGGAATGGAAGTGAACAGCGACACGGAGAAAATGTCTTGTTTTCGAGATCGTTCGCCAGACCCACTCACGCTTCCCGCCTGAAATCGATAGAAATGGTTCGTGAATTCGCACCAGTTTTAAAGCTTCCGAACTGCTTTTCCATGGGTGCATTTTCTGAATGTTTTATGGATAGTTCGGATGGGACCGCCTTAATGTGCTCTTTTCGGCTTAGCTGGAATTGAAAGATTCGTATCTACTCGTAGATCGATTTTTATATCCACCTAGAAGGTTAAATGTTTCATGCTACGAAACACGGAGGCAAACAGTGGAAACCTAAAATTCTTCGTTCTCAATCTTCCGCGTATCGCACCCGTCTAATATCTACAACATATTTCTAAAATAGAAATACGTTCCTTTCGATTTATCGAATGATCATCCTAAAACGAGTTAGTTGCCCTCAAATACGGTTTATACCGCAAAAGGGCGTCCCGCGTCGAAAAGCTTTCGAAAGCAATACGAAAAAGAAGGTTTGGAGAGTTAACTTGGGTGGAGGGTAAATGTAGTGGATTACTCTGAAATTTTCATTGCCCGCTCTATTGACTTGGCCCTACGCGCGACGAAGGAGACGCCGTGGAAAGGCAACGAGAGAATTCTTCGGATCCCTTAATTAGCCGTGACGGTGGATCACGGTGAAAGAAGGCCCGCCGTAACACGAACGAACGATTTGCTTTACTCGCGGATAAATCGAGCGTGCCCAGTGCCCATTTTCCCTCCGCTTTCGCCCCACCGTGCACCGCCGCGACGGTGACGGCCACGTTGCGGAACCGATGCTTAGCTTTCGGCTGTACTACCACCTCAGCTTTCTACCTCCCTCTTTCCCGCAGTGCCTTCATTTCCGGGTCGGACGAGGGTGAAAGGCTGGAGGCTTTCGTCGCAAGCTCCTATCGCGAACACGAGACTCGAATTCCATCGAGTGAAACGACCCCTGAGGCAGATAAGAATAAAGGGCGCGAGAGGCTGGATGGTAGGAGGGAGCTCTGTAAGCGGAGAGCGAGAGTAAGAAAGAGAGAGAAACGTAAACGTGGGAGGAAGATAGAGACAAGAGAAAAAGGGACAGGCACGAAGATGAAACTAACGGACTAGGAGGAATGACTGAGAAGGAAAGAGGAGTAGGGAGAAGTGAGAGGTGTCTGTGGTCGGAGGCCCTCGCAGTATTTTGAGAATCGTATCCTTCGCCAAAAGGTCCACGTCTCCCTTGAGAAATTGCGGAAGGGGGCTGCGATGGAATTGTGCAGGGGGTGGGTAGCGGGAGAAAAAGAGAACTAAGAGGGTGAAGAAGGGAAAGAAAGTGTTTGCAAGAAAGTCAGAAATCGCCGATCGAGCGCAGATTCGAGAGGACGGGCGAAGATGCGGGGGTGAGAGGGAGACGCGAAGAGCGAAGGACGAGGACAGACGAAAGAGATGGGAAAGATAAGTAGAAGACAAGTGAGAGGGTGGAAAAGCACGGGGCAGGAGAAGGAGGTAGGAGCGAAAAAGGGAGAGGCAGAGTGCCCGAGAAAGTAGGTCCACTCGACAGTGTGAGTGGAAACTTTTTGGAAAACTTTTCCACTCGATCGAGAGATTATAGAGACATTAGGAATTCTCGCTAAGAGACTCCGAGAAAACCTGAGGAAGAGACGGCGCGAGCACACGAATGAAATAAGAAGGACGACAGACAACTGGCGAGTCTCCAGACGCGAACTTTTTCGAGAAAATAAATAATTAGTCTCGGGGAATGTTAAACTGAGCGTCGTACGAGAGCGGCTCGATGGTACGAGCAGTTGGCCGGGCAATTTGCAAAACTTTTGCATTCGCGTTTCCCCATGCAAATGTGAGCCTACGGAAACAGATAAATATGCGGAGGGACGAGAGATAAAAATCATTGGATTGCGAGGCGTGACGGTTGTAAATTGCACTTTGCAAATTAGTTAATTAGAGCAAATGTTGGACGTCGTGTATGAGGGAGGTGGGGGAGGAGGAGGCACTTTTCCTAAAATATACGTATAATACATGTGTCAGTATTTTAGGAAAATCGTGAAATTTAAAGCCAATGTAATTACGTTGTATATAGGAAAAAATTATAACCGCAATTTTAAACACGGTTATTTGATCATGTCCGTGTAGCTGCCCCCCCCCCCCCACCTCCCCCAAAAAATTCGAGAAAAATGTAGAATTATGCGCTATTTATGCGCTTTCGAACCCCGTTTGAAAAAAATTTTGCGCTCATTTCGTTTAGCAAGAATAAATTATTTTCTATGGGGGGGCTGAGTACACGGCAAGCCAGCCCCCGCACCCCTTAAAAATTAAAAACGAGATATTCGGAAAAAAAGTATGCAGGAATTATGCGCTAATTATGTGCTCTTCATTGGTACAACTTTTGATTTTTGCGCTCCAACCCTTAGGGCACTTCCCTCTTGAGGGTGGATGCCGTTTTACGCTTAAAAGTAGTTAAAAAATGACAAATCTGGAATTCTAAGTAGGTACGTTTAATCTGTGATTTATGCGCTCCACGATGGCATAGTTTTCGATTTTTGCGCTCCAACCCTTAGGGCACTTCCCTCTTAGGGATAGATGCCAGCTCCCGGGCTGGCTTGCCGTGTACTCAGCCCCCTCACGGAAAATAATTTATTCCTGCTAAACGAAATGAGCGCAAAATTTGTTTCAAACGGGGTTCGAAAGCGCATAAATAGCGCATAATTCTGTATTTTTCTCGAATTTTTGGGGGGAAGTGGGGAGGGGGGGGGGGGCAGCTACACGGACATCATTTGATCGGTCGTGGTAGGAATAGTGTTAACAATTTCTTTGTGAGATACGCTACTGTTCGCTGCGAATTTAAAGCAGACCATTTTGTTTGCGAAAAAGAGGGTCTCCGCAATAATCGAACGATCGTTTCTTGACCTTAGGAACCGAATTTATCAAAGAAAATTCATCGCGTAATAAATATCACTCACAGCAATAAGAGCAATTATTCGACTTTGTTCGTACCCTGAGCGTTTGAAACTGTCGTTTGCCTCAGGAATCCGCTCGCTCGTTACGTACGCACGACCAAGAGAAATCGGTCGGTCGATAATGGCGAGGCTTATTCCGTCAGAAACGCTTTCGCACACGAATCGCGTAACCCTAATTCGATCTGATCGAAACCGTAGCGGTGTGAGTTAGTGCCAAGCGGTTTCTGGGGCGGATTTCCTATCGCGAAACTCCGTTATCGGACAAAGTCGATACGCCTAGTTGGCAACCGAGATGGCACCATGCTCAGAAAGCGATAATTCGGCCCATTAATAGCGCGCCAGTCTCGTGTACCGCTGCCGTCGTCGTCCTCAATTAATCTTTGAATTTCCCGCCTTGGCTCTACCCACCCAATCGGTCGACCACCGCGCAATATGTCCGCGAGCCTGTTCATTATTTTCACGGCTACCGTCGACGTACTATCGGGACGACGATTCGTTACCTCCTCGGGGGTCAAGAATGTTCGCGCGAGAAGAGAATTTTGGTGTAAGTCGGTGAGCGTGAACGAGGTATGAAGAAGAAGGTGGAGAGAAAAGAAGAATGAAAGAAGAATATTTGCAGATGGTAAATGTTAGATTTTTCAATCTGTAGAGAGTTTAATAAAGAAGAAAACGTGAAAAACAGTCCAAGTTCGAAGAGTGTTACACGAGATGATGAAGGATAAGAAAACGATGTAGAAGGAAAAATGTGAGGGACGGTAAATGCGATTTGTTTTTCGACTACTTTCAAATGGCTCTATATTCGGGACTATGTAATCGCTTATGTAACTCTGGAGCTGTTCTTATATAATACCTTATCATCCCGCTCCAGACGGGACGCATAGTGCTCGGAAACGGAATTCGTTTTCCTCTGGTATTCCGCAGTTTTCTTTATTCGAAATCCTCGCGTCCCGTTTCTCTCTTGAGAAACGATGGATGCAGGGGTTGTAGGCGAGAGTTCACAAGAGCTTACGTTGGCAAGGAACAAGCGGCGTTGTGACGAGGAAAAGAAATAGTTTTGTCAAGAGAACTGCAGTGCGCTCCTTCACCGCGTTGAGTGCTCGTTTAAATTGACGACGTTGTGATGATATTTGTTTCACATTTATTTCCCTGTCTCTCGTCATTTATTAACAACAATTAATGTAAATTTCGTCATTTATTAATAACAATCAACGGAAATCCACTACTGGATAGAATCGGCCAATGGCCTGACGCCGGATGACAAATTGTGCTTATGATAATATTGTAAGCGGTTTCTTCAATTGCAACTTAACTTAATCGTGGAGAGTTAGGGTGAGAGTGATCTGATCCCCTTCGTCGCTGTGTGGGCCTTCGTCGCTGTAGAGGCCTTCGTCGCTGTAGAGGGCCTTCGTCGCTGTAGAAGCCTTCGTTTTATTCGCCAATATGGTTTTTGGGAGCGCCTTCTAGTTATTCTCCAATATGGCTTTAGATGCGTCTTCTCCTCTACTTTCGCCTGGCTTGGTTGGGCCTCTACTGCCGATCGTCCATCAGTCTTCCCTTTGGGTATTCTCATTTCTCCTCTCCTCTCTCTTTCTCTCTCTATCTCTCTCACTTTCGGTATCTCACTCTATGTCTCTCACTCTATTTAATATAGTTTTCCGGCTTGCCTATCCGTAGGCGCACCTCATATTCCTTACAACGTTAACCTCCGAGAAAGAAGCGATGATCAAAGGTCCGCCTGCAATTGCGAGACGCAATGGAAGAAGCAGCAAACGTTGGGAATTTGTTCCATAAATCGTAACAGTAAATTTTACCGACCAGCCAATAAATTGACAATAAAAGTCGAAGATAATTTTTACGATGTGATTAAACTTACTGACAATGAGGCTTGCACGTGTCGCGTGGTGCTGTCCTAATTATCCTGCCATCGTGATAGCGAATTACGTAAAAAAGCACAAAGAAAACTTTGCATAATTTAGCACTAAAATAAATATTCCGTAAAGCTTCCTCGAAGTGCACTACGAGGATGAAAAAAATCGCTTTAAATACAACAGAATGTCTACGGAAATTTCCAAAGAATTGTGTTCTACCTCCGTCGAAGGTACGCGTTCTACTGACAATGATTCGTTCTACTGACATATCCTTTACACTCTACGGCAAAACACATGGACAAATCTTCCTTCGGCATTCCAAAAACGTTCCCCTACCCACCTTTCTCTATTTTACAGCACGAACATAGTGATCGATTTCTCGTCTGCAACGAATGATCCTCCCTCCCCCTTAACCGCTGTAACGAACGCATCAACGAAGATTAACAATGCCTACTGGCGAGAGGAAAATTACTGCATCAGTGTTTCCAGTTAATCTCCCTACGAGAGAGAGAGAAGGAGAACGAGAGGAAGAGTGGAAACGGTCAGAAGGATTCTCTTCTCTTTCCGCACACACGAACGAGTTATTAAATTAATGCCTCTCGTTAGCCGGCCGCTCGACCCTGGCCAACCAGAAATTTCGAGGGTATGAAAATTCGGCAACGTCCAGTACCTCCACCTCCTCCCAAATCCCCGAATCTCTCCATCACACCAAAAATGAACGTGACGACGCGCTTCGCGCATGCCACGCTCGGTTAGCCAGTAAAGCGCGTAAAGCGCACTCCAGCGCTTTATTATAAATAGACATTCTTCGTTTTCGCCCTTTCTACCTTTACAAACGACGAGAGAGAGAGAGAGAGAGAGAGAGAGAGAGGTGGAGGGAGAGGGAGAGAGAACGGTAGAAATGATTAATGAGTGGACGTTGATTAATGACGACGCGTGCCTAAATAAATAGTCGAACGCGATTGATAGCGCGCAACCTCTTTCCCTCTCTTCATTCTCCACCTTCGCAAAATACTCCATCCTGCGGAGTCTCTGGCACGATGTTAACGAGTTATTAAACTAATGCGTGTCGTTAACTCTTCGTTACTTTGGTCGTTCGAGTACGGCGAAGGCAGGCTAATGAGAAATTCGGTGGAGGTGGGGAGGAGTGCAGGTGGGCGGTATTTTAAATGGAAATCGAGGAACATCTGTTCTGAAATTACATTCGCGTAAGTGATTCGGAATTAAAAAAAGAAATTCGCAATGCTGAGGATTTGTCGAGTACACGTAAATTTCAGTTCTCAACTGTAATCGTTGCCAATTTGATAACTGTGCATATTGCAAATGAGTAAAATCGAATACTGTTTCGTGATACCGAAATTCAAACGAACGTAACCTTCACCCCTTGGCGCATTGATGTATAATGATTAATGTATAATGTACGTATTCGAGCAAACGTGCGACAAGTGGCACATGAAAAAATTAATTCGCCAGAGGTGTTCCCCTGGCCGACATTATCGATCCCATTAAACGAGCGCGTACCTGCTTTAATCAATGATCCCGATTCGAACATCGATCATCGTGTTCTTACAGTAATCGTAGACTAATTGTTCGTCGAAATCCACCGCAAGCTTCACTTTCGATGCGCTACCTCGGCCATTATTAAACTATTGCACTCGTTCCGTGGCGAAGCTTCACGAGGAAATTTCAAAGCCGCGAAATGTCCACGCCCTTCGACCCCTGCCTCCGAACTGGCGTAACGTTTCGTTCGCTCTCCGTCGTAGACCAGCCCCTCACCTTGAAAATTGGCCTCATTAACGACGGCACTGCTAGCATTTCGGTGACCCGCCAAAACGAAATGCATTTTCGGCCCACCGGTCACTCTGTCACGCGCAGAGCCAAGACACGTGTACGCAAAATTCGTCAACGGGGGTGGTGTGCGTAAGAGATGGTGGTAGAGGGTAAAATGAGGACCAGAGGCGGAGAGGAAGAGGGTGGTGGCGCTATTAAACGCACGATCTGTTTTCGGTCGACTCGACCTCTCGCGATAATTTAGGAACCGCGTGAATTCATGAGCGCGCCCCGGCGCCGGGCCGAACGTTTAACGTTACTCGTATAAATCGGCGCGGAGCAGATTTAAATTTCGTGGGCTCTGGGAGACTTTATTCCCGCGCTCGTATACTATTGGTGGCGCCGACTGCGAATGATCCGGAAAACGATAAACGATTATTACAGGGAGGATGCCAGTTCGAACAAATTTTAAAACGCGTACCTGATTGCGTTGGACAAAAAAAACTGTAAATTATTTGTGCGTTTGTTGTTGTTTTTTTTAGTAAAAGTAAAAGATGAAGTGCAAAATCGTGATTGACGGTTCCAGGTGTCTAAACGAATCGTATCGCTTCACGAAGCCTTCCTATGATAATGTTAACGAAAGAAAAAGAAGAAGCATTCAAATTCTCTACCAATCGATGTGCGTACACAAAACGTCCAATGAGATTCAGACATTTTTTTCCCACATGACTTCAAGAGTCATCGAATCTTACCAATCCTCTCCATGAATACACGATCGGAACACCTTGCATTTCAAATCTCATCTGGAGTGTTTGTTTGGACGTTTGATCGGCTGATTGGGGAAACTTCAATTATTCGAGAATGGTACCCTAGAGCCTTGTCAGGGATCGAATCTCTGTCGAGAATTTTGACGAAGACAACCTTTCAATAAGATATCAAATTTCGTGGGATTTCGAAGAGCATATCGTCATTTGACATTGCGCTATCTCTTTTTTATTCAAAATGTTGTGCAAGCTGAAATGAAAATTCTGTATTAGATGCAAGTGAAAGGGTAGCACGTCAATCCCCTTGGAAATAATGTGCACAATTTCTATATTCGTCCAAGTGCGAAAATCGCAGGGCATGGATGGCTTATCGAGAACGAAAGGACGAAGGGCGAGGAATCTGCATGGAAAAGGTATGGAATTATTCCTGGAGAATTAATATCTCCCGTGATCTCCATCTTCGGTGGTCCCGACCAAGGGCAGGGCTGTGCGGGGCGCTCGTAATATCTTTCGCAAAATGTCGAGCGTTCCCACTGTCGATCGTGGCGGGCGCGTGGAATTTGAATTAATGGCGGTTGGATCGATGGTGCCATCGAAGGTCTTCGCGCCCGATCTGCTCGACGTTCGTAGTTAATTCATTTACGAGGAGACCACCGCCCTTCGGTGCCCGACCAGGCACGTAAAACCGGGGTACCTTTCCTGGGCGACTTCCAATCGATTTCTCCGTTCGTCGATTCGGTTGCTATCCCAGCCTCCGCAATCGTGGCCCCAGTGCCTAATGCGAAAGATGATTATGTACATCGACGATCGTCAGATAGTGGTTTCCTTTCGAGAACTCACGATTTCATGATACTCGCAAATCGGATAATTAGGTATAAATAGTAGAAGAATTCTTGCTCTTTGAGCGCGCAGGATAAAATAAACGTTACGACGAATTTGCCGAGTAACGAGATATGTATAAATTGTTCTACGGATTATTCTCTTGTGTGTCGAATTTAAGCACTGCGCTCGTCAGTGAAATGTCCATGACGGATTATTTTTCACGATACTCATCCGTGCTTCAAAATATTTCACGGAAATTGCGTTATCCAGGGCTTCCACTCTAGAGAAACCATTCCCAAGCCTTGCTCGTCCAATCCCCTTGTCAATATCGACGTAAACTCAACCATTCTGGATTAACATTTTCCAATATTCTCTGGACGTTCGTGAAGAATATCAATTGTTGGAGACGAGACGACGCGACGTCCCGGGCTTTATGTCTCCGTGGAAAAGAAGAGTGAGCCGACAGAATCGTATCTAGTCGGTGAATCGAAAAAAGTTTCTGTAGCTTTAAGAATCTACGATTGACAGAGCGATAACACAGATGCTTGGAATGAAAAGACGATTCTTCTAAAATTTTCTCTACCGATTTCTATCAAGAATAATGCAAAAATCTCATCATCCATGAAACTTCTCCGCGACCTAAAATTTCCGTTTCTACTAGTACTCATATTTTTTTTTACACAACTAAAAACCTTACCATCAACCTCGATACTCCGTCCTCTGTTCTATTTCTTTCGAAAACCGCTACCATCGACCATTTAAACGATAACGGCCCACAAACATCCCATACCTTCCTGAAAGCACCCCAACGATTTCTCCTAACCCAGATCTTATCGCACGTCTAATCGAGCCATAAACATTTACCAGATACTTGCCTCGATCGTGCAACGATTAATCCGCCAATTACCCACTTCGACTCGCCATCTAACAAATCTCCATTCTCAACCACCCCCATTATCCGCTCCACATTTTCCTCAAACCAAACGACCTACGAGCGAAGCTTCCAAGTGCACCAGACCACCGTACCATGTCCACCTAAACTACCCTAGCTACCATCCGCGCGATCCCTGATGTTATCATCCTCGAGGGTGGTCCCATAAACCTTCCTCGTGGTCCACCTTACGATTATTTCCACCCCCGCTTCCAAGATCCTCCTTGCGATCACGCTTGTCACTCCAACGGCATCATACCCCTTATACCTCGCTGATTTTCCTTGTTCTCTAACCCTCGTCCTTTCCACTCTCTCCGCCTTGGGTCCTCACCTTCCATCGTTCCTATTCTCCGTTCTCATCCACTAAACTCTCTCTCCCTCTTTGCAGCGACATTATGCGAGATGCACCTGCAAACTAACATTCACGAGAACGAAGGAGAGGTGGAGAGGGAGACGCACCTGCAAACTACTCGGACGAATGTACCGTTGAATAATGCAACGGTATCCGGGACTGGATTAACGTGACCGCCCTCCGTGCAAGGATAAACTCGGCCTGGAGAACCACGAGGCTAACCCTCTACGATAATAATGTTATTGCTCTCGTGCTCGACGTGAGGCTTGGTTTGGGATCGCAGTTAGGGGGTGGAAAACGGGGGTGGTAGTAGCAGAGGGACACGGGGGACGCCCCTACAGGTTCGTCTTTACCGTCACCGTCGCGAGCAAGATTGCTCGCGCCGATGTGCACCGAAAATGCATATGCCACGTTCCTGCGTAATTGCATCGGGACTGGCTGGGAGAGCACTGCGAGTGGATGGTATCGTTGCGGCCTCGCTCGTCGTGTAAATCACGAAGCGACGCCTGACGAAGCCTCGCGACGGTGCCGGCGCGGCGCGCGCTCAGCGGATCGGTCGTAAGGTGTCGTCGTTGTTTAGGGGACGTCAGGAAAATTTGATAAGCCCAGACGTAACGTCGTGGATGCGCGTGGCTTTGCGCACCGAGGAGAGATTGTTAAAGAGGGTCAGCGCTTATGCGTCTAGGGGGGCCAAAAATGTTCACTGCTTTCAGCGCCATTTTTGCGTAACTACATAGCAAAGCAACATTGCTTACATTACAACTCCATAAGTACGGTTGATCGAATAGAGCACTACAATTATCTCCGGGACCCGCCGGGACCCGGCAAAACGGCCTCTCCAAATACACGGCGCTGACCCTCTTTAACAATCTCTCCTCGGTGCTTTGCGTTAGAACTCCTCGATTCGGCCTTGCGGCGAATGATAAGACCGCGCTAGAGATACGATTATGCTCGTGAAACGCAGTCCAATGTATTCTTATTGTTCTCGTTGAAGCCTGGTCTGCGACATTACGTGTGTTGATATTTAAATATGAGAAAGAATTTGTGAGGTGCTTCGTGGTAGTTTCCTTACCGAATCCTAGGTAAGTGTTCGAACAATTCTCTCATACTCCAAACCGAGGACATTGAAATACCGAGTGTAATTGTCCGTGCACGTCTCCTAGATTATTCTCTCCGTAGAACGTTTAGCTAAAATCCCCAGGAAAAATATTTTCTAACCAGAGATTCTACTCGCTTCGTCACCGTTAGTCCTCGCCACTCGCTCGTCGCCGTTCCACAGGATTATAGCGAATGCGCGGCTAGAACAATCGCGTGCTAATGACTGCCCCTCTGACTTTGCTTATCCAGGTCCATCATTGTGATTGGATGTCTTGAGTGAGCTAGGGTATGAGTGGGTATGGGACGGTAACCCTTCGCTGCATGAACCCCGTCGATCCACCCAAATGAACTACGACATTTCGTATGGGAAATCCTCGTCGTAGACGCGGAGATGTTAATTACGGGACAGCCTGATTACATCGAGGAAATTTCAACAGGACAAGTTTGGGCATGATGGAACGACGGATTACAGCACGATTTGGAAATGTGGCTACGTCCAAGTAAACGTGCATACGGCTCTGAGAATACTTTAATCATAATTATTTATGAATAAATATTATGTTAGTTCACGTGATCATTGCAATCTAATACGTGGTAATTTATGTATGATGTACACGAGTTCCATACGGTTTCCTTAAATTTTGGAATACGGTAACTTCCTGAACTTACGGATAAAGTATGAAACTCGGAAGCTGAAATTTTTGAAGAAAAATCAAATTTCAGAGCCGCAACAATCGCGGCGATGTCGAGTGACAGATGGCGCAACAGAACGGAATACCGAGGGTTGAAAGAATCGAAGAACCAGCACCACGAAATGGGTGAAATGTGCGAAATGGACGAAACAAGAACCCGTGGCGCTGAGCACGGGCTGCTCGGAATAGCGAAGCATGTCCGAGTAATCTTGCATCCAAATTGAAGTCAGCATGAGTGCGGACATTCGCCCGGGGGGAGGGGGGGGGGCTGTACGTTCTATTAAAAGCATACCGCGAAATGGTCGGCGGGAGCGGTAATTCTCCATAAATACGACGAGTAGGAAGAATCTCCAGAACAAAGAATAGCCAAGGAACCGAATGAAAAGAAGCGAGCTCGTGAAAGCAGAAAGTATCCGGAAGGCTGTGGAAAAGGAAGACACGAGGTAGGGAGAAAAGAAGCACGAAAGAGAATAAAAATGGAGAAAGGCGAGCACGAAATGTACAAAGCGAAGGGTGGAAGCGAAAAGGGGCGGGCAAAGAGCGTACGCAGTCTGGGAAAAGGTAGTGAATTGCGGAAGCGGCACCTACGAACGATAGCCTAACCCCGTGGAGGGACATACGAGGGTCAACGTTCCGGATTCGTAGCCTGGCTGGGATCCAATCCTATCCACCGTGCACGATGTATCTCCCGGAAAATATTTACTGTTTCCCGCGAGTCTCTTAGCTCTCGCTGCGACGATGATGGAGTACGAGTCTGCGACGCGGTTCAATGAGTTTGGGAATTTCTTGTCCCTGTCGTCGTATCGGTCCGCTCGTTAAATGCAAGAGGATCGATCTTTACAACCATCTTCCGTTACTCGTCGAATTCACGAATGAAAAAAGATTCTTATAATTAGTTAGATAACTGCGACTGAACGGAATAATTGAATAATTATTAAGCCGAAGGTATTCCGCGAAGTTCAACCACGAATTATTTCGAATAAATTGTGAATTCTTGTGGAAATACTTCTCTTGGTAAAAATGCTGCAATATTTCTTGAACGAACGCCCGCGCACAATTTTTCCTTAAATTCACCCACGATTTTATCTCAAGTCCGTTTCCAGACTCCACTGACGACGTTTACATCTCGCATCGCAATTTAAATATGCATCCGCCGCTGTGGGCTCCTAAAACGTATTTATACAGTACTGCGCTTGGAAAAACACGGTCTCGCGTCCAGTCGATTGACACGAGTAGTTCGAGCCTCGAATTCACTCGTTTGCTTTCTACTCGTTGGTTCTCTCCTTCGCTTATTCGCTCGCGCTTTCGTTCACTTGCGCGCTTCTTTTTCCGCCCGTTGAGTTTCTATAGGCCAATCGTAGCGGATGTTTAGCCGGAACGGAGCAATAGCTAGAAATCCAACGGGGTTCAGGGGTAGTTGCCTGAAGCCCTCAAGTGTAATCGCATTACGACCCCCGTGTATAGCTCTCATTACACTCCCTCCGACGTTGCACCCCGTCAACCGTTGCCCTCCTATCCGTCGCCCATTCGTCGCACAGTCACCTGACGAAAGGTCGAATGCTACACCGTTAAATCGCCCACGCGCCTGTGAGGCCGCGCGCGGATGCTCGTGCCCTTTAACGAGCGAATTCAAAAAGTCAAGTGTGAACAACGAAACCGATCGTCGCTCGGATTTTTGAGAATTCGTATTGCATTGACGTTGATTGGTCAGCACCAACTGACTTTAGGTGACCTAATTCCATTCAGGCAAGACTCAATGACGGGCGTCTTATCCCGCAGACTCGAAATCAATGCGCGTTAAATTTAATTTGTCTCTAACGAGACTCGATCGACGGACGAAAATAGAAATGCCATCGAGTCTACAAGCTGCAAGAGTCTCAAGGTTAAATAGGATTGGCTGCTCCGATGTAGAAAGGTCTACCTAGTGCTGAGTTTAGCACTAACCAAGTATGGCTCGATCAAGCTTCGACCCAGACCTGGTTCAGATTAGATTCATCTCTTATTCAAGCAATAGCGACAATAATCGCTAGTTTATCTACAATGCAGAATTTCTTATTCTTCTTTGCAAAGCGAGCAGCGTAAATTCACCGAATCAATGGAATGTGATTAAAGTTAGTCCATAAAATTTATCAAAGCACAACTAGCAATATAATTACACAAGGGAATCTAACATCAGCAATTAAGGTCATAACCCTCTCGATATTAGTCTTCCGCTTGGAATCTCAAGAAACTACCTGCTTCTTTGCCCACTCTTCATTTAGACCTTCCCTAATTAAATCATAAAACAACTCTTCAATCATCCCGCTGTAAATCCTCTCATTTCATCAGCACTCCACAACCAAAGTATTCCGGGTACTCACCCTTGGTATCTATACTAACCATTGAAACTACGCTCGAGGAAAATTATAAACCCGCCATCACGAACTACCCATCCATCCGTTTCGCGACCCACTTACGGTTCTACGAGTGGCCCAGAGGTGGCCCGATGACGCGGCGAAACACTCCGAATTTCTCGTCAAATTTCAAGGTTACCATTCTACCCCTTTCACCGGGCCATCGGGGCTAATGGCGGTTGTTTCGAACGAGCACCCGTTATCGAACTTCCCCCAACGAGCTTTCCGCGCACGTCTAAAGCCCTGCAAGCACCGCAAGCACCCGCGGAAATCGTCTTTCTCGTTCGGATACGTCCGGATACCACGAGATACGTGGGCTGAATCGCCCGATGCCCGAAAGGGGCGCGCGTATGCGGGCGGATGGATTGCCACGTTTTGCTAGTGGTGCGTAAACATCCGCTCGTGGACACTATTATTGCGGCCAACGATGCCGATAAGGCCGAAACGGAACGGTCAAACCTCTCAGAACCGCGACGTGAGAATACTCGCCAGAGTCCGTGCAAAAACGATCACAAAAAAGTCTGCTAATGTACGTTCGAATATGGCTGTGGCAATAACAGGCGAAGTTTTAGACACCGAATATGTATAGCTTATTGTATATTTTCATTCACCAGATGTTCGCTCGTTGTCGCATTCCCAGTCGATCTGCTCGTTCACATTCAATCGTCCTTTCGTCCTCTCTAGCTCTCTCTTACACACAAGTTTTCTGTCTCGCCTGCATTCTCTCAAGCACTCTTTTTCTCTCGCCAAATATATCGTGATTAGTCGCGCAGCACTCATTTCTTCATCCACACCGCCAATCACGCAGCCATCTCACAGTTGCACACACACACACACGCGCGTGCGCGCGCTTCTTCACTCCTACATGTATTCTAGATATTAAGTATTAGTTAAGAGAAGAATGTGTAGAGATCGTGGAGATTAGGTCAAAGATAAATGTCCAAGCTTTCATGCAGTTCTTGGATCGTCGATTACTAACAGTCAAATTTTAAACCGATGAAATTGGACGAAAGCAGTGAAAAATTGTTTCTTGGTCAGCGCGCAACCCTCGACCACCTTGTCAGCCAAAGGGGCTAGGACGAGTGTCGTATTCACTTGGGATTTACAACAAACCCACCATCTCCCCGTACGAGTTCCGAAGAACAGAGGATGCGAAGTTTTCTGACCCTGTACTTGGAATTCCAGGCGCGCCTGCCAATAAACTGACCGCTCGGTTCGCAAGGCAACCTTTCGACCCCTAGCACGACGCCGATGCTTGCTCGGTAGCGGACCAAGGGTCCAAAGCACGAGGTTGCACCTAATCGGAATTAGGGACACTTCCCGCTTAGGTGGGCGCTTTCCGAGGGAGCGAAAAGAAATTCGTGACCTTGGACGAGTAGGTAGAGACGCGGAGAGCCCTGCTATTGGTTATTTCGCTAGAAGCCTGGGGCTGGGGCTCAGAATCCTGAGGGTCGGAATTGGGAAAGAGCTGCTTTAAGCGAAATTGCGGATATTTCGCGCTTAGCTGTTTCGAGGATAGGGCGGAAGAAATTCGTGGCGTTGGGTCCGGAGAGGGTGCGAGAAGAACAATTTCAGTATTGGTTATTCTCGTAGTAGCTAGGGGCTCTTTTATTGCGGGAGACCGAACAGCAGTCGATAAGGGAGCCGCATAAATAAATAACCGAAGGATGATCCGATCCCAAAAAAAATTGAACTCTCGTCCACGCATATCGTAAGATTCAATAAAGCAAGATCTCGTACCAAAGGAAAGATTCAAAGACTTCGATCGAACCCTTTGGACTTCGATCGAGTGGTTTGCTAAAACTCGTAAATTCGAGATAGACTTGACAAAGGCTTTGTAGTCCGGGCTCGATGCGCCAGCAGGGACGGCCTCGTAACATCTCGTTTCACCTTATCTCGCAATAAGAATGTTCTTATCTGACAATAAGAGCGGCGCGAATAGGAATGGATTCGTTTCGGATAGCTGGCCACTGCTGAAGGCAGTCTGGCGCGGCGAGTTCGTCAGACAGGATGAACCTGCTGAACCGGAATAGGGCGGCTGCAAAGAGGTGGGAGGAGGAGACGGCAAAGGGAGCGTTGGAAGAACGGAAGGGAAGATAGGTCTAGTCGGATAAGGTCCCGCCACCCAGTGGTTCCAAATCATGAGAAACTGGACAAAAGCTCTGTAGCTTCCTAAAACATAACACAGTTTACATGAAATTTGGTAATCCCATGTTTATGGGGTCGCTGATTACCAATTCGAGCGCTGTGTAGTAAAAGCGTACGTATGACACTTTTAAGAGAGGTGTCTATCGATCACCACTTACCTTGTTGCGGCAACTCAAATGATGACCCGTGTCACCATTTGAGTTGACGCGGCACGTCGAGCGATGACAATATTTACTTGTGTTTGATTTCTTTTGAAACTGGAAGCGTTATACAATATACATAACCTTCCGAAGTATAAAATGATATATTTTACATATTTTATATACAAGGTGTCCCATTGTAAATAATACACACAATTATCGCCGAAACGGTGCGTTATATAAAAAAATATTTCAAACAAAACTTGTATTGCTTGAAAGAGACTATAAGCTGATACTAATGATTTGACCGTGGAGAGTCATTTGAAGGCTACGTGAAGGTCATTTCTTAAATAGAACAATTCCCTATTTTTATAGCACATTCTTGTAGCTTATCTCGGGAGCTTTCCAAAACACTATAATAAAGTATTTCTCCCTCATAAGTACATTTTAAAGTCGAAAGGAATTTCCGAAAAAGCCCTCGAGTGCGAAGGGTGCATTTGCACTAAAGCCACGTGTACTCGTAAGCATATTAACACGTACTTCAATAGTCATTGTACTGATGAAAAATTCACGTAAAGGGTATAATTCTTACTTTGTCAGAAGTACAATTATTTGTTCACGATTTCTGCTTCTTTAGATAGGACAATCTTAAGATCACTTTCTTTGTCTATTGTCCAGAAATATTGCGAAAGGAACCACTGTGGGGGTTTGTATGCCGATGCGCTCATCTCACTTGGTACTCGAGATCCTGGCACGATTAACTGCTACTCGTTGGGTGCATTATAAGTGCGAAAAAATCGATACCAAAAGTAACACTAGACGCAATTACAATTCTTTATTCAATTTTCATTCGCAATTTATTTATACATATATGAGAACATAAGATATGCCTATGATAAGATAGCGATGTAATCGAAAGAGTAAAGAGTAAATAAGAAAAACCAAGTGATCCTGACGTATGATAGGTCCTCTT
Source organism: Tiphia femorata (assembly GCA_944319695.1). NCBI lineage: Eukaryota > Metazoa > Arthropoda > Insecta > Hymenoptera > Tiphiidae > Tiphia > Tiphia femorata. The sequence goes on along the minus strand of OX090895.1, from coordinate 10,054,909 downwards.
GTAGATTAAACCATGTAAAAGTTAATAGGAGCTGGTATCTTATGTCCATCGCAACGATATCAGTTATATCCGCTGAAGAAAGTCGCTTTCGGTGCACAGCCCCGATTACACGTCACATATTACGTTAGGCTATCGACCATACTTTGCTCCTGATGGCGGTCACAATTGCGTACTCACAATGCCTACGTATCGCTTCTACAGGCCGTTGTTGGCGCGAGATGCTTTTCTTGGTATACACTGTGCTACCAGTAGTCTGTGCCCTGTTCCCGTTGCACATTCCGTCGTGGTAATTGATAGCAGCCGATATCGCTGCTGTGACTGACTTGAATGGTGTTTTGTTCATTCTAACTTAACCTAGCCAGTTTCTGATTTATTTTTTGAATATCACTCTCCACCTGCCGCTGATCGGACTCCAACCCTTTCAACGTGTTGTTCAAAACTTTTATAGCGCTTTCAGTTTCGAGTGGCGGCAATGGTAAGGTCCCCAATTTTTCTATCTCAAATTTCACCTTTCTTTGTTTGCCTTTCAACATGTCCAACTGCCTACCCAATTCTTTTTTTGTCTCTGCCATACTGGCCGCTTCCTGCATCTTTTGCCGATTATGAGTGGCTGCTTTTCTGTTCAACCACATCTGCGCGGATGCAGTAATGATGATGCTTGTTGCCAGGAGCAGCAACAAGAATTTCGACCACATTGTCAACTAATTTCGGTTAGACTGCTTTATCGGGCAAGAATCGATCTATAGTGCGACCCGTTTCGGTGATCTACAACGACCGAGCGGCCATTTTTAGGCACGACCGTAAAGGGAGTGACTCATAGGTGAGAATCGTTTGCGTGTCAATAGCTAACAGGTTATTTTATTTTACGCCGACGTATGACCATGTCGTTAAAATTGTAATAAAATGATATCGGTAATACTGCGCGGTTGAAAGCTGAAATAAAGTTGAAATCTGTTAGGTTGGTGTTTGGTTTTAAATAATATTTTCGATAAATATTAGAAGCAAGAGACACTTCACTACAACTTGTCGCCATTGCATGAAATCATTTTGAGGACTTTTACTATTGATATTCGTGGGCATGTGGAATCCAAGCATGATAGAAATACACTTCCGACATTCTTTATATTAGGTTATTAGAAATCACAAAACAATAGTGCAGCACTCTTTTAATCTGGTACTTGATATAAGCTCGCGGTATATTGGCACTGATTTTTTATAGGATAACCCACCCTACAACTTCGTAGGATGCTTTCGGCAGATTCAGTCACGTTTCGACAATAGAACTTACCCTTGGCATAATTTCCACTATGCGTGATGCACCCATCATTTTTGAAATTTGCGCTGGCATTGCATACTTCCTCGATATTAAACAGTCATAGCGCATAATATCTTCGACAAAGCTTACTCGTCAAGGCGGAAGTATTTTTCAATCCTCTTTTCCTTATAGAGTAGTAACAAAAATGTGAGTCACCGACGTTTCGATCACGATCGAACTATAAAGTAAAGCAAGTCGTTTCCTGGATCGATAGGTTTTATGGACAAACATAGCGCTTCCGTATTCTTCGCGTAGTATAAATGATGCGTTCGAGTACGGTACAAAACATAGTCGCACAACAAAGTGTACGAAGTAACATCGCACTGTTGAAAGTATTACTACTTGCAATATGCAGATCTTCAAGCTAATATTCAGCGTCGCAGCAATTTTCGTCGCAGCATTGGCCTTTGCTCCAGGTGTTCAAGCCGAGCCCATGGCAGCGCCCGAGGCTCACGATCATGGCGAGTAAGTATAATTCACTTTTACGGATCTTTTGTAAATTTCGAGGGTTTTTGCATTTTTGTGCTCGCGAAAAATTTATACCTAACCTTTATCGCTGAAAAGTACCAAAAAGTGCCATTACTTTACATATTGGTACATTAGTACGGAACGATAAGTGTATGCATGTCGTTAACCGTTGAAATGTAATACCATGAGAAAAGTACACTTTATTCAGACATTTGTTGTCACATTAGACAAGAATCTTAATCTGAATTGAAAAATATTAAGACATCCATGCGGATTATATCCATCGTTTAAATTTCTTTCTTTTCCTTCGTATTTCAGGAAAGCGTAAATGAGTAAAGTTGAAAGCCGTCTGCAGCGCCTGAGCAAAGTTGAAAACCGTCTGCAGCGGTGGCATACCTCAATGTAATAATATTAAATGGGGTCTTTAAAAATAAATGTAAGGAAAACTTATATTCGAGTATTCTTTAATTACCCAAGATTTCCCTTTAATATGAATTAACGGGCCTAGGAATTTACAATTCGGTCAAAGGTACAGCCGTAACGGTCCGTCATCGTTGTTTTGTTCGCAACAGTAAGCGATGGGTTTTGACAGTTTATCTGACGTCACGCCGGTATAATCACAATTTGCCCTTATCCCCTGCACGGAATCCTTTGGCCATTTCGGTTATGCGATTACTTGTAAACACACGATTCGTCCATCGAAATAGTCCCAGAAAGGTCGATAAACCGCGACGTCATGCTGAAACCACTGTGCCGTCAGGGCAAACTGAATTAGAGCGTTCGATAAACCGAACACATTTATTTGTGCAACGAGAAAATGCGCTAGAAAAACCTACGATAATTCACAGAACTTGCGAATTACAAGAAAGCCGTTCAATATGAGAAGGTTTAGTTCCTTCGGTTATTCGCTGCGCGCTAAGAATCATTATGACACTGACTATCGTGAATCAACATCCTTTATTATTCACAAATATGGGGTTAAGAGATCATCCACGTTTACCGCGATCGCTTCATTTAATTTTCTTCTTCGACGCCCTGTGGCCACTCGCTCGCGCCAACGAGGATCCATTCGAAGGTAAACGTTCAAGATTAAATCGATTGTCGGCCTTACTAGGATTTATCTCTCTCCTCCTGTCTTTCCTCCTCAGCCCTCTCACGGCTCGACGAGCGACGATTTATTTCTCTCGGGGGTGCAAGTCGTTTGCAGTAACTACAGGGAGCAGATGATGCGGGGTGAGTGGGCGTCGACGTCGGTGGTGCCGCGTGCGAATGCAACAAGCAGCGGATGCTGGAGATACGGAGGTAGAAGAACGAGAGAGAAGGAAGAAGAAGAACGTGATCTAAAATAGAAGTAAGAAAGGAACGAAGAAAGAGAGATTCGCGTCCTATGGCGAGACGATCGAAAGAGAGAGAGAGGGGGGGGGAGAGAGAGACGAAGGAAACGAACGAGGAACGGATGAGAGAAGAAGATAATGAATCGGAGAATGGAAACTCCATAGAAGAAAGAGAAATAGAAGGGAGCAACGCGCGGAACAAGGGTGCGGAAAATGAAATTTCATGTTTATCTTCGTCGGCGCGACGAATGCACGCCGCAAAGCAAGCACCTACAGTTCGTATGGCCATGGAGGGAAAGGCCAGGCCTTGTGAAATTCGTCTCGTGCTCACTAGATTCGTGTCAACACCCTGTGCACACGCACTGACATTGTACCGTAGCGAATGGCAGGCGCGCACACCTTCATCCAGGGGAGTCGAAATGCGAAAGATGATCCGAGGGGCCGGCTTTTATGTTTAGTGCCCGTGAGGGCGCGATCCCTCCGCCGACCTTCTTCCTCCACCACGCGCACGGGATCTTTTCGACCGTCTCCCGTGCGAATTTATTCCACTGGATATCCCGTCGAGTTACGATCTGTCAGATTTACCTTCCGCCCCCTCGAAGTGGCCCGAGCTTCGCGAAAGATTTTCAAGATAAGAAAGTTGATGTTCCGTTTGAGAAACCTTCCTCGTGAATTTTCCCCTCTTTTTTTTTTGTTGGTGACGTTGATGACGATTCTAGTAATCCTTTTTTACGATTTACATCGTCTTTCCGATAATGCGCAATTACGTGAACAAGGGTAGATAAAGAATTGGGGACTGAGTCTGTGTGACAGGTTCTCCTAGAATCATTGCCCGGTAATTCGACTATGACAAGCGAAGTTAATGGGACTAATCGATCAATCCACCCTAAGCCCACCCTCATAAGTGACAAGAGCCATCGGCTTTTCCCCTGATCTCTTGATAGGCCTTGGGAATCGATACTCTGCTTAAATGCGAGAAGCATGGACAAGCTCAGGAACTATACGTACACATGCACGCCTATACTTACACGTGGTGCATCAGATGCATATTTTACGTGAGCAAATCACTTTACACATGCATATCTATCTCTCCGATTGCATGTTACATTTTCTTTACGATTCGCATTCTTTCGAGCCCACAATACCACGTAGAAATCAATTCACCACCTTCTCTCTCATTCTATCCACCCAGGCATTTCTACGCTCTCGTGGTCTAGGACCGAGGACTCATTATTTGTTTGCATAAGATTCGATTCCGGGACAATCTCCGCGCAAGTACGTATAGGAAATAGAGTCCGGCTCCTTTGTCTTGTTCTCTTCTACCGTCAGCTGCGACGCAAATCCTCGGAGGACCAACGTCCACATGGGCCAACGGCAGGAGGCATGGGACGAGCGTCGTCGTCGTCGTCGCGTAATTTTCGAATTCTTGCCGTACCCGGAAGGCGGAGGGCTTCGGGAGGTCCTGCCTAGTGCTTCCTACGGGACCGCGCTGGTAAATCCACTTACATGCAAAATCGTCGTTCCGCTCGGTTTGTCCCGTCGTCCTCGTCGTTGTCCCTGGCGTCTGTCCGCTTCGTGTCGTTCATTTCCTTTCGCTTCCTACTCTTCGAAGCTTTGCCTTCTCTATTTCTCTCGCAGTCGTGGATTCTCTCGCGGCGACCCGACTTCCCTCTCGCTTATAGACAAGTCTTCCGTTCCGCATTCGAAATACACAGTTCATGCGATGAAGCAGATGGAACCCGGTGAAGGAGGGTGTAAAGAGAGGGAGAGTCGGGGGAGGATAGAAGAGAGAAGAGGATCATCTAGGAAGGAACTCGTGGGCGACCACGAGAAGCGCCGCGTCCTTGTGACGACGTAGAAAAAGTACCGGGTTCCTCGATTTATTCGCGCGTGTAAATGTCGCTCCTCTTCCCGTTCTACGCGGAATATTCCGGAGAGCGATTTCGAAGAGCACTGACAATGAGATGAGACGGAGAGAGGGGAAGAGAGTGAGAGAATGTAGAAACGCGCGGAAATGTGGTTTTCGAGATAGGGTTCCGCCACGGTTATCGGCAAGTGCTCGGACGATTGATACGCCAGGCAGCCTGCGACTGACAAGAGACGATGGATTCGGCGAAGGGTAAATAAGAATAGAATATACATTTGCCGCATTCATCTCTGAGCTTTTATCGATAGATCGAGGAATTTGAAAAGCTCCAAGTGCACTTCGCATTCCGAGTGAATTCATAGCGAAGAGTATCGACGCTACACCTTCGATCCTCTCGAAGGACGGAAGTGAATCGGGGAATGCAAATTTTAATTCGTCGCTTTATCGACGACGCTAGAATGTCTCCGGGAGCTAGGTGAAACGGAAGGTAGGTAACTGGAGATCTAGAAACGTACGAGCGCTAATGACAGTGACGTATCGCCAGGTTTCAAAATGTCCTGTCGCACTCGCGATCCTCCCGACAGAGATTTACAAGGGCATTTGTTTCCAGATATCCCGGCGGTTTCTCGACAAGCTGAGAATTGAGCGGAAAGGCGCGCGGGATGAAAGAAAGTACGGATGATATGCGAAAGGAAAGATGACGAGCGTGGATACGCAATAATGTTGCAAGGGTCGGACGATTTGACGAAAAATGGAAGCGGCCGATCGGCTCTTTCTAGTAACCAAGCTAGAGCGCGAAGAGACTCGCGGAACTAGCAGAGCGTAACGTCTCAAGGTAGGGTCAACGCGAAGGTTTGCGACTGACAAATTCATCGCTCCGCGTCTGTTAACGGAAGGAGTGTGCACCTATTTGATCTCCGGAATACCAGAGCACGTTCGTTTGGGAAATTACACCCCGAGGCATTGCACGAACGAGAGAATGGCTTTCGACATTCCTGCTGATCGGACTGTGCAATCGAGAGGTTCATAAGTCCCCCCCTAACCCTCTCCGTTTCCTTGCCGATACGTATAATTTGCAGGAGGTGTAATCAGCGGGGGTTGTAGGAGCACCGGTAAATATTTGCACCCTACCGGACCGGACTGTTTGCCAGACCATCAAGGAGGGTCTCCGTTCCTCTCATCTTCTGGGTTGTCGAAGAATCCGAACTCACGCGAGCCTGGGACGAGGTTTGAAAGTAGGGGGGGGGGGGGAAGAAAAAAAGGAAGAAGAAGAAAAATAACGATGCCAACGACTCGATTGCTGTCCACTCGAGCGTTATCGAGCACTCCAGTGCAGCTATGAAATTGCGATACGGGGAGTTCTACGGCAGGGACATTTTTATCGTTGAAATTGCTCGGCTTGCTCGGGTGTCGGTAGATTCTCTTCAGTCGGCTTGTTCCAGTGACACCGCTTGGAAGAAGAACAAAAAATAATTTTTCGATACGAGGAATGCGAAGTGAACGTTTCGATTAATTATGCTTGAATCTATTCGCGCGTTTCTTTCCGTGTGACTTTTTCTACAAGGCTCGACGATCAAGTTTACGCGGAGGATCTACTAGTGGTACGCATGTTGAACACGGTATGTATAATTAAGGATATACCATGCGAATGTACTCGTTTAACATAATGTATGATAATAGGATGCGCGGTACCAATTACACTGGTCCGGTGGAAGTCTCGGTTGGTAAGAGCGTGGTACACTCGCTAATTATTATGTTATTCGATGAAACAATCTCGAACAAGCTCGACAAGAATCTCGTACGCTGGATATCTACGCTATTCGATTAATTGTTACCTCTCCACCTAGTCACGCGATCGATACTATTATCATATCCTAGTCCAGGGAACCGAAAACTATCTACCTTCTCCCCCTGTCTTCCGTTCGTCGCACAAATAAATCATTTTCGACTGGGCGTGAACGAGATGACGCTGAGAAGGAGGAAGGGAGAAAAACGAGGGAAGGAAATGCTGATAAGTAACCTCTCGGAAGTTTGCGTCCTCCTCCAATCGATTTAAATGCAGCGTTTCAATTTGGCCGATTGCGAGTACGAGGAAGATCGGAAGAAGAAGCGCGAAGACGAAGGGCAAGGGTGTCGCGACCCAAATACCCTGAATGAGTGAGTGGAAGGCAATAGGCGAGTGTAGAGGAGTGTAAGTAAAAATGATGAGGAAGCGGCATGCCAGGAAGGAAGAATCGAGTAGAGGTCGGATAGAAACTTCCTCTTCGCCTTCCTCTTGGTCCTGTTAGTGGCGTACGCGCGAAGCGAAAAAGAACTCCTACTTGTCGAACTGTCGCCGAATTATTAAAAGCCTTTCCCTGTTTACTCCAAACGGAAGCTTTCCTTCTGCCTGGAGCATCTTTCCTCGATATCCTGGGCGGAATAGACGATGGGATATCTTTCACGGTTCGGTTGACCGGACCGTTTGGGCAAAACGATTTTGTGCTCTTCCGATTCTGCTTCTCTATGTTTGAGAGTAAGAGTTTCGCGTTACGATGAATGTGCCTCGTCAGACACTTTTTGAGACGAATACAAATTTGCGTCGAGAATGAATCGTTTGAGCGCAGGAAAGTTTGCAACTTATTTTTTACTCCAACAACTATTTTCCCGCTTTAGTCCGTGGATGGAACATTCCGTGTACCGATTCGTTTTAAATAGTGAATCGTCACTGCCCGAATTGACCTAGTTTGAACATACTAGTCTGCAGTTTTTTCGCGCGGAAATTACATTAGTACTTGGTACCTACACATCTTTCCCTCTGCAAATTACAATTATTATCCAACGATTCAAAGATAATATTACGATAATTATAAATACGTTGGAGTAACATTTCCAGTGTGTTCTCGACGCTTGTATAAGATCCTTTGACTAGAAAGTTCTACAGGACGAAGGATTTCTCGAGATATCGGTACACCCGGCGCCACATAGTCGTATCCATTCGCTTCCACTTCCCTTCCCTCTCGCCGCTATTTGTTCCCCTCTCTTTTACTCTTCGTGTATTTCTGCATCGTTCCGTTTCCACCCCTCTCGCGGACGATCCAACGATCGGCGCGGTCTTCGCCCTAGAAAATCAACCCCTTCTTAGTAGGAGAGTTGCGGGTTCTGATAGCTACTAACGCGAGCGGAAACAACAGGGCGATCGCGGTGGTGCGCGTGTACGTGTAAAGCTGTTCATATCCTGCCACTACCTCCCGCTTTCATTGCTTTTTCTCTCTCATTGCCCGCTCTACTCCTGAGAACTCAACAAGATTATTGCAAGTGTTTCCAAATGGCCTCGATACACCAATGAACCATCAGGAAATTGAAGTGCGTAAATTGTCGCAAATGGAAAATTCGGGCGAAAAAATTACGGCAAAGAACGAATATAACCTCGATATAATACGCTTTTGTTGCAAGCTTCATGAATTTCCCTTCGACGACCACACCAGCCCTACCTTTTCACGGAGAACGAATTACGAGGAGAAGGAAAACGTGTTACACAGAAATAATCCGTTCTCGGTCTGGCGCCTATGTAAATGACGATTTTTTTCTATGCACCCCGCCACAGCGCCCTTTCTCATGTTGCTCGTAACATCACGCCTACCTAATTCTAACGCTTTTCAACGAAGCATTATTTTTTCAAATAATGTTTTCAGCTTCACATGTGTTTAAACAGTTTACACTTACTTCCACGAGCATAGTAAACGGCAAAGCTACTAGCTTCATCCTCGATCCTTGAATTTCTCGCGGCGGGAACCAGGCGTTTGGTTGCGTGCCTCGCCACCGCACAAATTGTTCTTAACAATTTCATTACTCCACGTTCGGCGAGGTACGGCACCCGCATCGCTATTTTCCTTACGTTGTTACCGTGTTCCGATAAGTTTCACCAGCCGCAAAATAATATTATCGGCGAGCCGGCAAACTTTCGCCGGTAGCGTAACTCGTGGCTCAGAATCCCGAGGCTTACCTCTACTTTCCCTCTTCTCGCTCCATCTCCTTCTTCTCCTTGGCGCATCATCTAGTGGAATATCTCGCGCGAATGAAATTCGTAGCTCACCGAATGAAGGGCCAGCTCTCGACGGGTACGCCGGATCCTCGATGAAAAGGAACTTCGGAAGGAAGAAGATTTACCGAATGGACGAATAGGGGCCGATTAACCGACCAGTTTTACAAGGTACTTTGTGTTCCTTCAAATTCTCTGGAAGACTCCCTGGATTTCAAAAGATTCGATTTTACTCGAGAAGGATTGGTGCCTAATAAACTGGAAGCGATGGATTTAGCAGCTTGAATTCCAAATGCCGAGTTCGAAAAGGTTCCGACAGTTTTCCTATAGGTTAATGTTACGTTTCCATTTAAACGTAATGACGAGTCAACGTGTTTATTTGTACGTCCTCGTTAATTAAATCGTTCGAATTCTAACGAGAGCAAATAATTTCCACTGTTAATTGTACGTAAGAAACTATATCCTTGGGTAATTTTTCTTCGACACACGCGCTCGCAATTGTGCCTGTGGTTCATAAAAATGGTCTAAAGCTAAGGCCACACAGAGAGCTACGCTACGTAGGCTATGTTGGCCATGCTCTACATATATTCGCTAAATTGGTCACCCTGAAAGCTACGTTTTGGACGATTCTTATCTGCTTTTCAAATACACATAGCGAGCATAGCGTAGCTGGTCTGTGTGGCTATATATCATATTGAAAACAAGGGAGACTATTTTTTTACGCGTAGTTAACATAGCGTACGTAGCACTCTGTGTGGCCTTAGCTTAATAAGTTAAAAATCTGTCGTTCAAAAATTCGTCGCATTTCAATTGTGCAAGTCAGGATATTTGACTGGGACTATTTTCACAATTACCGGTAGGGTTGACAATACTTTGTTTAATTACTTGTCCATTTACGCCACCAACTATGATAAATTTATTTTCTACCCAGCTAGATGTTATACCCGCTTCCGCTCGATGATTCCGTTATGTCGGACAATTTCCTCTACGGTTTTATTTCGATTAACGGAACGAACGTTCGCGACGATCCTACACCACATGGGACAAAATTTCACCGATGCGTCACGATTTCTTCCCTAATCTCATTATTCAAATCCTCGAGATGCTTCGTCGCGTTATGGCATCCCTGCCACTCACCGTCTCCCTCGTTTACAGGCGCGCCGCCGCGCTTTTACGAGCGATCGATCGCGAAAATGGCGGGAAACTTTTCGTGTTCTCCCGCGAACCTAAGAAACTTACCCAATAACGAGAGTCTCATGGCGGTCTCGGCGGTGTCGTAAGTAATTCTTTTCATCAAGCCTCTTAACCATTCCGATAGATAAGATACTGATTTCACTTTAAAAGATACCCACGAAGCACGAGAGGCAGCATGGAAGGTACCGAAAGCCTTCAAATGTACTTCTTCAATTTAGAACTTAACTTCCTAAACGTTTACGCGAATCAGTTCGTACCGTGTCTAGGTGCTTGAAGCGAAAAAGATGAAGGAGAAGGACGTGAGATAAGAAGACGGTAAAAATGAAAAAAAGTTGCAAGGCAACGCCACCGATTGGGAGGTTCGCAGTTCTTCTTGCCACTCTGTTATTCAAATCCTTCTATTTCTCTTCCTTGCTCACCGAAAGCACAATCTGCTCTCTTGCTTCCTTTCTCCCTGTGCCGTTCGCGCCTTACTTTCGAGACAGATCGATCCATTGGATCGTAAAGAAAAAGCCACTACCGCTTTCTCCTTGGTTGCCATCTCGCGAGGAAGATCGATTTCTTCACGAAATTTCTCGTACGGAAGGCGAGCCCGAAAGACACGCCGGAGAAGATCGTGGAGGAACGATTTATCGTGCTAAACGATTTCCAGGTATATCCTTCAACCCTTCTGCTATTGGCGCAGCCATTATCTGCCGTTCAAATTAAATAGTCCATCCAGATAGACGAGCCAATGTGACCTGACGTGAGATACAGATTGGCTGTGAGGTAATTAAGAGGTTGCTTACCTTCGACAGGTCTAAGCCTTAGACTGAAACTGACAAACTTTTCTTATAAAATTTAAACATTTTATCCTTGATAAATATGACGTAAATATTCATCGGAGAGATTTCGCTGAATGAAAATCCATAAAAAAAATTAAAATGGTCAAATGGCTAAAGTTCAACGACTAAAAGAAGAATCAAGTCAGGATAAATCGATCGGTTTCACGATCGGAAAAATATCGCGGTATCGGTCAGTCTGCCATTGAGATCGTTCGGTTACCAATCATCCGATCGCGGTCCATTAAAGAACCTTGTCGACGGTCTATTAACGTAGATCCTATTAGGGGGGAAAGAGCTTTCAAAAGTTCCGTTGTTTCACCCCTTCCAATCTTCCGGGGTGCCTTCAGCCTCCACTCCCTTCTCCCGTTTCCGACCGCTTCAAGACGGGGTTGCAAATTACTGGGCCAATTTGGCAGGGCGACGCGACGTCGGGGAGGACCAACACCCCAGAACCCTCTTGGTGCAAACGACCGTGAAAACGCAGGACTTCGAAGTAGTTCGACTGCGACAAGCTCCATCACGTCGCGAACGTTTCGCGAGGTTCCACTGACACGCTTCGGACGAATGGATTTTTGGACGGTGCCGCGTTGAATCCCTCATGGTTCATCGCTCACGCCCCCACCGTGTCCATGTCGTCCCGTTACAGGACGGCCTGTCAACCTTCTCGCAAAATTTGAGGAGAGCTTTTGCTACTGCCGCACGGCAAGTGGTAGGTATAGCAAAATGAGAACCTACGTTGTTTTTAATTTCTTTTAAGTGCATATAAAAGTTGAGTTTTGAATAATTAATCTTCGCGTTAAATTAAAATTTTTTTAAATTATTCTAGAACGTCACCTCCGGAAATTTCTTAATATATTCGAGAGAAACGAGTTTAGATTGAATTATTGTTCCAGAGTTACTTTCTGTAGTATACAGGATTCTCAATTTCCATGGTGAAGGGCCCGATAAATCATCTTTCTCTTACAATTCGAATAGTCGGATTTTCCAGCGTCTGTTTTAGTAACAGATAAACCAGCGAATAAATGACACCGATCGCGAGAATTTTCGATTGACCTTCGCGGCTTAGCACCTTAGAAGCCTTACATCTCCACGGTTGCTCGTAATTCACTCTGCGCGAAACTTCGAGGAGAAACTCTGCTTCGGCCGTGCCCGCCAATGTTTACAAACAACCGCCCCGCCTCGACCTTCCCCAACATAATTAATTAACTCCAGACTGAACATTCCTTACGAGTAACACGAGTCACCCGCTTCGCAGGCGTAACGGATACCCGCCGCCGACTAAGAGGGCCCCTTTAATTAATGTTCAAAGACTCTGATTGTCATCCCGAAACCCTGGATTAACGTAAATTCTCCGGCCTGCTCTCTCTCTCTCTCTCTGTCTGTCTGTCCCTCTCTTTCTCTCCCAATCCTTTGTGGCTCGTATGTTCTCCCGGCATCCATCTGCTCCCCACCTTCCCGCTGTCCAAACGCTTCCTTGCATCGGTGAGTATGCTCATGTCGTACTCCACACTCCTTCCTTCTCCTTTCGGTTGACCCACAAACGCAGAATCCAATTTCAATCAAAGGGTGATGGAAAATGAGACTTGCAAGATATTCACCAAAGTTCTCGCCTGGCTGAGGGGTTAGTGGTGGCTCAGAGAGTGGACACGTTAGTGGAAAGGCTGCCGGACAGGGAAGAGAACGAGGGAGGCAGCGGTAAGACAAATATTCAACCCCTCCGACCGTGAAATTCAGGTGGTCAGACGAATTAATCGAATGAATGCGGCGAACGCGAGTTAGGTGTGTGCGTACGTTTGAGCCGAAACGATAATGTGGATGATATGGGTGAGTGAGCTCGAAGGTAAGGCTGGACGAGGAAAGTAAGAGGTGTGGATGATCATGTTTAATAGTGGTTGAATCGAGGAGAAACATATTTGTGAGAAGCGCAAGATTCTAGAAAATGTTCGTTAATTTCTTATTCATTTCCTAATTTCCTTCGCGCGCCACGGAGAAGCTTTTTTCACGCGGTAACTTGCGTCTGTGTCTATTAACCTAACACATATAGAATTAATATCGACCAAAACGAGGACACTAGAAATTCTTCGTCGATTGTCAAAGGTGAAATCAGTGAGCGTGTTCACGTAATGTCATGTACGGTGTCAGTTGTGAACGTGCCAATTGTGCTCGTTAACGACGTACAAGCTTCTACTCCAACAGCCGATACAACCGATACTGTATAATATTAAAACACCGTGAAACAGTGTGATTCTCACATGCTTCATTGCAAAAATTGTGAATATATGATCTGTGATCGTTGCTATTTGAAAAACGGTAACTCGAAGACCACTGCAACGCTTAAAAACAGCGCTTTCACAAATAGCCAATTCGATTCTCGATCCATTACACATCGAATCCTCTCATGTATAATTACCGCTGCTCGCTCTCTCACCGTTAACCAAGAATTACGATGACATGGCGAAAACTGTTAATGTACGTTCCATGGTGATGTAATTTTTGATGAAACCCAATCCCATAGACCCAAATACCACATTTCCCGTTTCGAAAATATTGGCCCACTCGCTGCTATACAAATTACGCGAGGGACACATTTTGCAATATCGACGATGGCTTATGCAATGTGGAACATAATGATTGGCAGAATGCAAAGTATCATTCTCCATATTTGTAACAAACGTCGATCCCTTCGAAGCGAAAGCACGTGCATATACACCTCATACAAATTTACATACAAATGTATTATTGTGTATTTCGACCGTATATTTGGCAAAATAATCTTGACGGTGCAACTCCGACATAATAAGAATCTCTGAAATACAGTATTTATGAAGTATCTGTAATCTCTGTTCAAAATTGATGCAAAATTTTACAGAAAACTAGCGTATATAGTGCACTCGTGCATATTGCAGTTGACCACGAAACGGAAATCGTTTCGCGCAAAGCAATCCTGGGTAATTCCGATCTCCCAGTTGACTCTAGGTTCATTACACATTAAACCGTAGTGCGTGCAATTAACGCCATTTCCTCGTATATTCGGGCGTGTTTTCAATAATGGTGTGGTAGCCGTTAATGCCTCCAGTACGATCATTAATTAAAATTGTCGTACTAAGTGGAGGCTGAATGGCGAAACTACAATGACTACCGTCACAACGATTCACAGCCCTATCGACTATTTGGACGAATTTTACAAGTTTTGAGAAAAAAAAAAAACAATTTTTCGCGCATTAAAAGTGCAGATTGAGGGAAGGAAAAATCGACGGCGCGAAAATTTTGCGCAAAGTTGAAGAGCAAGAAAAAGTTCGGTGAGAGTTCTCTTCCAGTAGTAGTGCCGTGCGAAACTTTTTGAAGATGTACGATCCCAGAAAGCTTCGCAACGAAGAGAGAGACAAGGAAAAGAAAAAAGACCAAATCGAAGAATGAAAATTTTTTAAAAAGTTTCTCGAAAAATGTAGTGCGCAGTCCTTGATCAATAAATGCCACGTGGACTATTATACAGGTGATAAATGTGGAGCTTTATCAAAAGGCATTAAGTATCGTCTAAGTCGACTGACTCTTATTGTTAGAATTTGTTCGTTTAAAGAAGTTCGGAGAAGAATAAGATAATCGGATTTCACTATAAATCGGAACGTTATATACTATTGTTGACGAGCGAATAAAAATTGGTTACAACGCTCGCGATTCCCCAAGAAGAAACAATTTAAAAATTGTAATTTGCATACGAAAGAAGCAACAACTACATGGACGCCTCTCCGCATCGCGCCTGTTTACGGATATCCGCGATCCCGTATCACGATTCTATTCGAGGCGAGCGATCGGGCTTGCTTGCGAAGGAAAAAGTATACGCGACTTTGAATTCTAAATCTGCTATCGGCAGCACTGGCGTACCCTCCGTTTCTCATTTTCGCCGTAGTGACAGTGCGGATCGCGCCCGTGAATTCTAAACAGGATAACAGTAGCGGTGCGCGTACAATTCTGTTTCTCAATTCCGTCGTGTCCCGCCCTACCATCCACGCGACCGAGAAAAAGACCGAAAGAGAGCCCTCTCTTCATCTCTCCAGCCCTGGAGAGACGAACAGTAAAGGGAAATGGAAATAGTAAATATGCGTTTCCCGTGGGACGCATGAATCCTATGGGCGCATCGAAGGTATAATGGGTAGAGATTGGAAAAAAAAAACCTCAGAGAAGACCCCACGAATATGAAAGAGTCTAGGGCACTTGAAACTAGATTAAACATTTTTGCGTACTTCGAATATGTCCCATAACAGAGAACAATTCTCTCATTATTTTTGGCTTGTGTTTTTTATGTAACATCGTATACCACCTAAATTAAGAGTTTACGTACATTAAAAATGCGTATGAATAGATGATTACCAAGCATCCACGTATCATTATACTTTTGCCAATAATTTCACAGTTGCAAGCATGTAGACAGAATGGCAAAACTTTTGAGCGCTTAAAAATAGAATTAATTACTTTTATGTATGTTTCAGGATGGAACTTTTCCGAGTTCGCATGCTTGACGACTCAATGAAGAGACTACCACGATGGGATGGAATCTCGGATGGAATGTAAAGTGGAAGAAGATGAAGATAGATGGCGTCGTAAGAAGATAAAAGAACTTCGTTTCTCCGCATATTATTGGATTTGGAATCAAGTTTCTCTCCTCCTTCGGCTGAAACCCATTGGAGATTTCAAATTTGCTGGATGCGTAACGTAACTTACCTCGCTCAACATAACTCGGGGATATTTTACAGTCACGAATGATGATAAGGAAAAGAAACACTAAAAACAACATAAAATACGAGACCGGGCATATATCACTATCGGCGTATGAACTTGCTTTTTTTCTGCAAGATCTATGAAAAGACTAGGAAAACCACGAAATTTCCGTAATACCATAACTAAAATATCCTCGCATTTTGCTACACGAAAACGAATGCAAAACATGAACCTCCCGCGTTGTCTTTCAGTAAATAGACGCAAGGGGGTATAAAATCTAATAAAGTTTCTAAACAAATTTTCAACATGCCGATGGAAGAATAATTATTTCGTTTTACTGTATAACGAAGAATGAGTGAGTTACTACGAGCTTTCACAGCTCCCTCCATTCCTGTCATGCATACTTAACCGAACCACCGTACGTACAGATACCCTATTCCCACGCTTCAACTAACGTACTACGGAGTACTATAACAAGTCCGAAAGAATGACAATTTGGATAGAACTCGTGAAATAATATTACGACTCACCGATCTTGACAACAGAGGGCAGCGCTTCGACGACGGTGTAGGGCAGCAGGGCCAGCTGAAGGACGAAGACAGAGGCTAGCAGGCAGCCCAGATTCATAGCTCATCTCGGAAGCCCACCGTTCCGGCCTCTGGGTGGCCCTTTTCACGAACGCCACCGCCAACGGAGCGAACCACCCCCGACGAAACGCACCCCCCTCGAGGCTCCACCTCTTCACTCCGTCCCTTTCCTACGCATTTACCTGAAAACAAAAAATGGGCATGGAAGGACGTGTGAGAGAGCGTCGCTTTTGAAAGTCTCGTAAAATACCGGGACACTTTTCCGAGTAGGGGAGGAGGCAAGTGGAGGGGCAGCGCTCTGTTTTCCTAACGATGCCTGGCGCTGCTAATACCACCAGTAGAAACAACGGGGGTGCTCGGCCTCGAGTAAACAAATGGATTTACTCGGAGAGAGTTAGGGCGCCCCGAGCCATACCCGTGGCTGACGCGTGCTAGGGTATTCGCTTACTAAACCCCTGCCGGGGTGGAAACTTGCACGAGGTGGGTGAGACGACTCTTTTCATGGGCAAATGAAAAGGAATTACGACGCAAACCTCGACTTGATGAAGATTCGAGGATGCGTGTGCAGCTGTCGTGGAAATATCGATCGTGCGTTCCTTAAAAAGGAAACAAAGGTAACAGAAAACAATAGGGGATCAAGTGGAAATGAAAAATAAAGAAGGATTGTACGCGAAGCCACGAGGAGAGACAACGGGGGGTCTGGAAAATCGGATTCGTGTAACGGGACCGTGGAGAAGTGCGCGAGAAAAAGCGAGCGTGCGCTCTCGCGGAGAACGAGAACATAGGAGAATACGCGGGAATCGGTGCTTCCAATCGACGCTGGACAGTGCCGAGCAAATGAAAAGGCGAGTGGACGCATCGCTGCATCGCGAGCTACAAGCCGTAGTTTACAACAATAAGCCTACGGGCACTAGAAAATTGCGAGGGCAGCTGCGGCAAACGCTCGCGAGCCATCCTCGTTACCGACACACGCGGCGCGCGCGTGCGATGATTTCAAATTTCCACGATCGTTTCCGGTCGTCTGTAGATTTCACTGTGGCGTCCGCAGAGGAAACAAAAAAAAAATGTTCGCTTTCGTTTCAAGCGACGCCGACGCGACGACGACAATGTGGGCGTTGCGAATAATTTCAGTTCGCCTCGTTCGGGATTTTGTTTTTTCTACGCTGCCGTTACGAGACAGACTCATCGATGAAATTCACGTCGGCGCGAGAAAAAGTTTGCCTCTGGGGCTTCCAAACACGCGCATTCTGACGCGCCGTCGGCACGACGTGTAAAATTCGTTGACACTGGCGTTTCGAGCGTTTCGTCGTCACTAATTGTAAATAATTTCTCGAAGAATCGTACGAATGATACTCCGTAGTGCATTAGTCGTTATGAATATTATATCTTAATTTGCGAATTTCATCTGTTTGTAAGCATTAATAATTACATCGATCATTTCACGAAATTGACTTCGTAATTTTCACGCTCCGCGTTTGCATTCGAAGTGCTTTTATTCTTTCTACTTCAGTTCTCCTAAGATTAAATCCTGAGCAGGTCACTGCTTGTTTCCATGTTACGTTTTGCGACACGAGATACTCCACGAACATTTCTTTTACGACTCACGTACACTTGGACAATGAGAAATTTCTCAAATAGTTTCAGAGAAATTTAATTGCAATGAAGTTGTGCCAGTCAGCGCGTCGACTATGTGTATCATTTAGATGTTAGTTATCATACAGGGTAATCTTTCTAAAAATTTTCTTTCCTTTCCGTGGGAGAAACTGAAATCTACAACTGTTTTTCACGCGTATGTCGAAAGAGGTACTTGAGCACCGCTACGAAGCTTTTCACCGAATTTCAAGTGCGCCCTTTAGAACGCAAAGCGCTCGTCGAGCTGATCGTTGAAATCATGGGGATGAAGGCGTGCCTCGACCAATGAAAACTCGAGTGTCGTCGCGGTCTATTCGATTTCTATTAGCAACAGTAAAGGGTGCTCGCGTTCACCGTCGACGTATACGTGCGACTAATTGAGCGTATGCGAACGGAGGAAAAGCGAATGTGTACAGGATACGCCGAAAAGAAGCAGAGTATTATAAAAAGAAAGTTGCGCTTTCCACAAATTTCGGTTGAATTTTTTTTCACATCCCAAATAAAACCATTTTTACGTAACATTGACATTTCACATATACGTTGCGCTTTCCACAAATTTTGGTTGAATTTATTTTCACATCCCAAATGAAATCATTTTTACGTAACATTGACATTTCACATATACGTTGTGCGAATGATCTGCGAAAAATATGCACAGTAAAATTCATTCTGAAAAGTATCAAGTTTTGTCTAAATACTCTACAGTCCATGCCCATTCATTTATTTGCTTTCCAGAAACACTTTTCCATTATGTCACGTTCATAATACCCTTTCCATAATGGCAACACTCTACACCCTTTCGCTCTTTACTCGTGTCGCTCGTGCAACAAAATACGGAAACACATATCCCACGCTTTTCCCCTAATTTACTGCGAGAGCTTTACTCGTGACAAGCGGAAACGCGCAAGACCGCCTCGCCTTAACGAGAGCCCCTAAGTGGCCTCTGCAAGATTACAGATCGTTTCACCTTTATCTCGTTGATTCACCGGAAAGCAACCTAGCCTATACGTGCTTGACTCGTCGTTTTGTGCTTCGGCCCTTTTTTCAAGCAAACAAGAAACAAAGATTTTCAAAAGAGACGCTTGTCGGTGGTAGATGCCTCGATTCAATTTGGTTAACAGCCCTTCCCGGTGCGGGTAAAAGTTTGCGACGTCATCGGTGCAAACGAATTGCGCAGGGAGTATTTAAGGTTGGTAGTGAGGATGAGCGGCGCAGAGGGTGAAGAAGGAAGGTAAAAAGAGGGTAAGGGTGTTTTGTGCTCGTTCCGTGAAAATTGCGAAGCTGCAAGGACGAGTGGAGGCGCGCACTTGGTCGAATCGATTGGGAGTAACGTTTCTAATGGTATCGGATGGAGAAACGAGGGCGTTCAATTTGAGAGGGAATTACAATTGAAGAAAGAAGCTGGGTTCTAATGACTTTTTCTGATCCGCGCGCTTCTTTATTATCTATAAGCGAAAGCGAAGATTATTTTTCTCCCTAGATTGGTTCTTCTCCCGGTAATGGATAGGTACGTCGTTTGAAAAACCGGCGCTAATGAGTTTCTTATTTTTAAAGAAGAAAAAATATCGGCGGAATAGCTGGCAGAGGTATTCGAGGAACATATTACACTTTTTATGCGTAATCAAAAAATTTCCTAAAATAACGAGCCAATTAATTGGGCGCCAGGTTGCGTGCCAGTCGTCGCAATTAGTGCCGCGCGCGTTGTTTACAAATAACGAGTGTGCGGTTCTTTGAAGGAATGAAAAACTTTGTGCTTCCAATTTTATTATTAACGCTCCATTTCGCGATCGTATTCGGATTGCGAATAAACGAATTTCTTTCCTCCGCGCGGATGAGCACGTCCCCGACCAATTTCAGCTTCCACTTTCGCCACAAATTTGTATATCGCGTTTTTCAAAATTTACATATTATAATAAGTCCTGGTATCCGGTTATCGTCAGTTACGTTTCCGTTCTCCCACTTGAACCTCGTGTTTACCCAATGCGAGCGCTGCTCCACCACCTCGGTGCTCCAACCAAAATATTTGCAATGACGCAGGGCGTGCGTTTCCATTAGATACGTGAGTTCTGTTGTGTCGAACGAAATGCGCGCACTATGCAAATCGCGGCCCGGCCGTGCTCGGGATTTTTATAATCTCTCTTTTACCATGCATATTTATTCCACGAATTAAACGCGATGGAGCCTTATCTCGTACCCGCACGGACGTATGAGATGTTCTGTTAAAACAAACATTTCTTTTCCCTCGATGAAACCCTTCTCCGAAGCAAAATCGTCCGTCGAAGGACGCGCAAAAATTTCCTCTCCGCATTATTCGAACTCCCTCGGAAACTTTTCCACGCGTTCGTGCCCGTCCTCGTTAAAGAACAATTTTAATTCTATAGATGTGGAAAAAGCTGAAGTTTCCGGATATAGAATCGCTTCTGAAAGAAGTTTAATCCAAGGAGGAATCAAAATACAATCCGCGAGAGGAGTTAACCGAATAACATGTTATCGAACTGCCGACGCTAAGCGAAAAACTTAACCAACTACCGGAGAGATGATAAATCCCAGTGTCCCGATCATGAAAAACGTCTTGAGAAACAACTTTGTTTCTGCAACGCGATCATCCGCCTTCTCTCCCTCTTTCTCGGTCAGCACCTCTCCCTTTCAGCTCACTCCAGCGAAATGGAAAATCTCTTGGTTGCTATGAGCAACGAGGTCGTAACGAGAGTCTCATCTTCTTTATTAAACTTTAATTCAATGTACCCGGCCCGATTCTTTCGGTGCGGTAACCATCCGCGCGCAGAAACTTCCTTCGGGATTTTCTTTCGCCACCGCGGAAGAAACAATAGCTCGGGACTTTGGTGGGGTATGCTAGTCGATGTCGTATATTCTACGAAGCCGGTTGCCAACTCGCAGACTGGCTGGCGACTTTTCGGCTCGCGTTCGCGTATTTTCGCCCAAGGCACTCCGAGCAAAAGGGGTGAGAGAGTCGGGTAGGGGTTATGACGCGTCCTTACGTCCCTGCTTGCGGACTCACGGGCTCGAATAATGGCGGTGTCCCGTCGTTTCGAAAACTTTATATTTCGTTCGCGAGTTCGTCCCCCACCTTGTCGATTTCGACGTATCAATGAGGGAAACAACTGGCACGAAAACTTTTCCAAGAGGGTCGAGAGATGAGAGGATGGGGGGGGGGGTGTAACGGGAAATTGATAATTGAGAATGATCGAAAGTGTTTGGCGAACGACTTTGAGGGACAATCGGAAATGACCAACGGCTTTAGTTTTTATGTTAGACGTCGAATGGAAAAAAAGGAGATGGATTTTGGCGGTACTCCGTAGGCTTCCGCGTGCTTCGGTTTATGCAATTACGCGAACAGCGGGCAGAATTTCAAACGTGAAATTTTGTCGAGAGTCCAGAAGCTGCTGTAAATCCAGAGGGGAAATGGTAAGACGGAAATATTAAATGTTAAGGAAGGTGGAACTATTAAAGCGAGTGAGAGCGGACAAGAGAGAAAATAAATTCAGGAAATACGCGCGAGCCGCTGTGCCTGGAAACTACAAAGACGTCCTCTGACTACTCAGTCATCTTTCTTACCCCCTTTCCTCCTTTTCCTCGTCCTGTCCGCAATTGTAACAAGACCGCCGACAAATATAACGCGCGTCCCTTTAATCCCTTTCTTTTGCACCCCAACGCCTCGTTACATCGTTCTCCTTTGTAATCGAAACAATACCCGGAGGGGAAGAGAGTTACGAAGGTTTGTAAGCTTTGGTAATTAGCGCAACCAGATAAAACAGTTCCGGGCATTGTCGCGAAGAAATTGTCTCTTGGCACACCGACGCTCACTTCTCCATCTAGTTTTCGTTTTCTTACTATACCGTCCCTTTTCTTGCGCGGATTGTCCCATCTACGAGACGAGAACCCTTTGAGGCGAAAACGAGGGAAGGAGGAGGGTACGAAATTCTTCCGATTCATTTTCCGTCCCTTGCAGCTCGCATTAGGGGTGCCGCTTTATTCCACGATAATTCGTCGTGGGCAGAGAACCGCCTTAATCATGCGACCCAAGGAGAAATCGCGTGTCTGTCCGCCTGAGTGTGTTCGTGTGTGCGAGTATATATGCACTCAGGTGTGTGTTGAAGGAAAAAGAAGAAGAAAAAAAGAAGGCGAAGAAGAGAGGAGGAAGTATAAAGAGGGAAATGAAAGAAGGATTCTGCGAAGCTCAATGGTGCTGGGGGATGAAGATGGAAGCGGAGACCTGCGATGGCGAGTAAGAAAGAAAGCGAAGAACTAAGTCCATGAATAAGCAGAGAGAGAAGAGAGGGACCGAAGGACGACACGAGGAACGAGGAAAATCTGAAGGAGACGGAGGACTCGAGTCCGGCACCACTATCCTCTGAATATATTTTTCTCCTTTCTCACCCTAAAAATACTTCCCTCCCTCACCATCCGAGCCCTCTCGCGTGATTTATGATCGTCCTAAAGCATCTTCGCGATATCGTCCTCTCTTCCTTCGCTCTCCCCCGAGGGAAAACGCGGGATGCCGCGAAAAGAAAATTTTCCGCGAAGCTTCCTCCGGCTCGCCACCGCTCGACATTTTCACCCGTCCCCAACCCAAGTGCCTTGGTGGCGCGACGAATGCTTTACAAGCCGAGAACACCTGCTCTTGAGAAAGCGTTCGCGCGGATGTCTCGAGAACGTCGCTTAATTTCACGCAAATGCCCTTAACGAAAAGGTGTGCGAGTTGATTTCGAAAAATCTGTCCTTCTCTCTTCGTTACTCAAGATAAGTGAGAAAATGACGTTGGAATTTCAAGAGCATCGTAAATTTCATATTTAAAAGGATACTTGCCGATTGATTAATTTACAAAAAGAGAAGTCACGGGTGAAAATGTAGACATTGAAAATAAAGGAAGTAAATTCAGCAGGTCAATTTTAAACCTGGGAAACAGATTTACAATCCACGTTGTAAATTTCGACATCCACTAAAGTGAGAAAGCTTAAGAACCCCCTAATTCTCCGAGTAGCGCAACTACCCTTTAACTACCCTTCCCACGGACGTTTCAAACTCCTCCCATCGACGATCGCGTCAGCTGTGTGAAAGCAACTACACCACTACCCTCGCACGGCACCGCCGTATACTTCAGCCGTCGCGTTACCGTAAAAATATTCGCGAAAGCCAGTCGCTTATCTTATAAGATCGTATTTTCCACCCTCGACATATTAGGTACCTCGCCGGAAACTTCGAAATTCGTTGCGACGCGTGCGAGGGGGTAGTAGATCGACGCCAAAGTAACGTAGGTGCGGGTGCAGGCCGCGAGGCTTGGCGTCTCCCCTTTCCAACCACTTTTTTCACCCTTCTTCTTCGCACTCCCTCTCATCTCTCGTCGGTGTGCATTCGTGGGATCCGCAACATTTCACGCGACTGTCAGCGCGACGTGGCACTGCTTTTCGCTTATGCGGGCGAGTCTGCAAAAGATTCGCGGGTAAATGGTTACGTCAGCTTTCACAATGGCTCTATCGATTTCGCATATTGGCCCTTTTCTATTATAGGTGGACTGCAGAGGAGGATGGCGAAAGAGAAGGAGGAGATCGACCTCAAAACGTGCTACGCGAGCCTGCGACGACACGATGAGACGCACCACTGAATTTTTCCGACAAATAAATGGGACTAAGTGTTTTTCACATGAAGCCGGCAGTGGGTTACATGGCATTCGTTGATTTCGTACATCGAGACATTTAACTTTCAAATGAAGAAGCGGTAATGGACTTGCAAAGTGAAATTAATTCGTAAAGCGGCAACTGAATGTAGATAATGCTTTTTCGAAAAATTTCCGTTTTGAGTACTCGTGCAAACGATCGTATTAATTAATCGAATACACAAAATGACCCTGTAAGTACTATGCAGAGTCGGCGTTGAGCGAGTTATTAATTTCGTACGCTCCATTTGCATGCTGTCCTCTTCTCCCTCTGTCTCCCTCTCATTCCACCCCCCCTCCTCCCGCCGTCACCCCTTCGTGTTTCGTTCCCTTATAACAACGGTAATCCATGAATTACGCTGCGGGATGTAAATACGATAACCGCAGCTCCTGCCTTTAGCTCGCGGCCATTATTTCACGTCCACATCTCTCTTTGTAAAACGAACGAAAGAATCGAGTGGACAAATGCGTCTCATTCGGCGAAAGAAAGACTCAAAGCGATTCGTTTCGATGCCTCGCCGGAGTAGAAGAGGAAAACAAAAAATTTTCCTCTCGTTTCCCTCCTCGTTTGTACACAATTTCTGTTTCAGCTTTAATATCGCAACTTTACAATCCTCCTGGATTATCTTGAGCTTGCGAAGAAAAACTGTGTGTAAGTAAAATTCCATATTTCCACTGGGTGGGTTAGTTCGTGCCGCACGGTATAATTCCCATTGATAAAAAGGAAAATAATTACGCGTTGACATTCACGGTAAGAGGAATATTCAAAGACAAAGAGAAAACAGAATGTAATTAAGCGATCACACACACGCTCTCTTTGGTCGTTTGATTAATTATTCTGTCGCCGAGTGCACGTACTCAAGTTTGAAATGTTCTCATCGGGAATTAAAAATTGAATTATTTAAGTTTTACAAATGACTCTTGCTTTTCCCGAACACGAAAGAGAATAGAGGGTATCTAAATTAACGAAATTTATTTAATTCCCATGAAATGAAGACTGAGCGACGCACGGTTGGCATAGTTCGAAACAGCTGTTAACCGAGTTATATTCATTACGATTGTCTCGGTTCCACGTTGAGAAACGACGCCGTTTATATCAAACGATTAGCAACTTTAATTAATATGCATACTCTTACAATACACGTGCAAATCTAATAATACCGGTGAACTCGCAAGAACACTGATTTATCGATTCGACAAATTTAACGATCAACTCGAAATATGTGATTTTTTTCATTAATTCCCTGGTAAATAATAGGCTAAATCGGGGTACGGTTTATTATAATGTAAATTTATGAAGTATCTCTTATCGAGATCTAGGTACGTTATTGCTGTTTGATATTCGCACATATAATTGCGCATGCTAAAGTCAAACATTCGTTATGTCGTTCGATAATATGCAAATTATCGAACGAATGCAAATGGCGTTGTTGTCGTTCTATCGACAAATGCTAATCCTGGATTGTGGATTGAAACCACAATCAAAAATTCTTCGCGGAATCACGATTCTCGTGAGACGACTCGAGATAGTAAATCCAAGCGTAATATCGAGTACGACAAATTAGAAATCAGTTGATATTTCAACGTAGACATTGTCGAACGAAGGGGGTAAAATGTGTAACTGTTTCGAAATGATCAATGTGCGATAATTGCAGTACAATATTTATGCGCAATCGTTTAAATTTTCGTGGAGCATTCCAGCATCCGTATTACGCATCACCGATTCACATTATAGCACGCGAGGGAAAAGAGAATGAGAGCCAACGTAACCAGCAATATTGGTACTCTGTAGCTTCCATGCGAATACTTTCAATTGGCTGTATAGATCCGGCGCATTGGGGCCGCGTGGAGTGCTCATTTCTCATAGGGATGTGTAAGTATAATGGACCGTGATTTTTAAATTTTTCGAAAGAATGGGAGGAAATTGTTGCGCGAGGATGAAAGCCGCTATTCATCGATAGAATAGGCGATGTATGCGTAAGCAAAGACAAATATAAAATCAGAACATGTGTAATAATAGATTAGTCGAATGTATACATGTATAAGTAAGAGTAAAAGAACAAAGCTAGCGTATGTAAAAATAATGAGCCATGACTTTTAATTTGCCTGAAAAGCCAGCAGAACAGATTCTACGAGAATAAATCTTATCATTCCACGGCGGAGTGAGCGTTGTATATATAAAGTAAATCTAACACGAAGTTGAGGCAGAGAGTAAGGATGAGAAAATAATCGACAGTGATTTTCAAATGTTTTCAGGATTAGACTTACAACTAGTGATTTATTAGGGCCAAGCACAATCAGATTATTAGAAATCAATACGTCCACTCATATTCTTCTATCTAAGATAATCCAATCATTTTATGTCTATCTTTGAACTGAACTGAAATTATCTGATCATTGGAGTGAAAGTAAAGCACCTGATATGGAAGAGAACAGGTGGTGTGTGTCCTTAGAAGAGTAAATGTGAGGTAGGGGTCACGTATGAAACGATAATGCATCCCTACATTTGGAGAACGACTGGTGCAAATCATCGGAGGGGTTTTACAAGCTAAAACTGGCAATTGGGGCGCATGAGAAAGCGCGACGTACAAATAGAATATTTCCACCGATAAAAGGGTCAGAGATAATTTGAAAGCGTTGCTCCTGCTAAATCCGTAAACTGGAACACCTCGACAGACGGTGCCCGCGATGGAATAATTAAAAGGGTAAGAGGATGAGAAATTGTCCCGTGGGATTGATGCTAAAATCGTTAAATGGAGCAGCTACGGTCCAACTGCGTAAACAGAAATTTTTATAGTACCAAGAGTGGCTGAAATTGTCGCGAAGCAACGATGCTAAAACTGTTAAGTGGAGCAGCTCGGAGGTGCTGGTATAAACGGGAATGTTTAACGAGGCGAGAACGCGAGAAACTAACTGCGAGGAATGATGCTAAAACTGTTAACTGGAACGTCTTAAGGGTAGCTATCGATTAATCGATCGACTCTGCCCGAGTAGCGATGTAGTCGCAATATCGAAAGACTCAAAGAGCTACCCAGAGAAGAGCGTTAGAATGTTACATTTAAATAAATAAACTAATCTGTATAAACAAACCTTTCGATTGGCCGACGTAAAATTTAACATTTTCAATTGTGTTCGTCGTCGAATATTTAATCGTTTCGTTCAACAAAGCCCAATTAAGAAGAATAGATGCTCGTAACAGAAAAATTGCCGTGCAATCGAGGGTTCAATTCGCGTAATACATTGTACCAACAACATTGGATTAACAACTTTTATTGGGTTCATGGAGAGAATGCACGTGCACGTTCGATTCGCTGTGAAGAACGGACACTCTGATTTGTTGTGACCTTTCGTCCGGTGAGCCATGCAATAAATTCGCAAGTATAACGGAAACCCGATTGGCTAACGCCGGGAGTATTATTGACGCCGAGGCACAAATATAGAAACATCGGTTTCGATGCAGCCACTAAATTTTTCAAGCGACATGCAGAAAACCGCTTCGAAAAACAATACAGCACGCTCAAATGCACAATCCTAAAATATTCACGTGTACTATGTTACGATTGAATTACGAGTCTTCACTTACCGTAATTCGTTTATAATACTATAAATTTATAATCATATTATTTTTCTTAATTGTACTGTCTCACGATAGGTACGCGTGTCAGATTTAAATAACGAATTCCAAAATTCAACATAAACGGCGTCAGATACCTACGCCTCGTTTCAAAATGCAATTCAAAAATAAAATCGTACAACTTACGCATCGCTGAAAATGGTGTAACAACATGTGCAACTAGAATACATCAATTCCCTTGCAGCTCGTTCCACTGAATCACAATGGAAACGTTGCTACAGTTGGTCAATGTGGAATGGAACGAAAATAAATAAATCGAACTGAATAGAACTGTACCTAATGTAACATAATGCTACATCGAGCTTACAGCACAGCAATCAAACCCACTACGTATACTCCAAAGCTAACGAAACATGCACGTCAATCGTTCGACTTACACATTACCAAAATGTGTGGAATGCGTGACGTGCGCAATGGCCGATCCGACTTTATCCTTAACGTGCTTTACACTTAATCCGCGAGAATACGTAACGTAGTAGGCCTGAATAAGTCGTTATGGAAATTAGCCTTGAATAGAGAATGTGAAAACTTACAAAAGGGTACGATATTCGACAGCAAAGGGACGAGCTTGTGCCAATGGTAGAGAAGTTCTCCTCTTGCAACACGTGTGAAATTGCGTACCGATTGTCGCACGGGTACGCAAGGAGACACGCGTTCCTACTACGAAGCCGACGACACACGTAAACATAACCTTTAAGGCGGCCGAACGATCATCCCGGCAACATAAATATACACACCCTATCGCGCCAGCGGCCGGCGCGCGACTGCCGCCGGTCCACCGGTCGTCGACTCACGAAGGTACGCGAACATGCCCGAATGACGAGGCACCCCTCGAGCCAGCCACGTGCTGCGAGCAGAGACGCGCATGCGAGCGAACACGTGCTTTTCAAGTATGCCTCGTGTTTTTCGCCATAAAAAGCGCTATTATTTTTATTATTTTAGAGGATTTTTATCGGAACCAATTGAAAATAATTTTTAAGGATAATTTGTGGTTACAGTTACAGAATATGAATAGATAATTCGAAGGACTTTAACGGAGGGATATACGACTTTTACATCTTCGAAGATGATTTCTATCTCTATGTAACCGTTTGCGCGATAGATTCGTATTAGGTGATATTTAATTTCTTCGAGTTGTCTCAATGAGTAAAATACTTTTTCAGCTTACTACGCGTAATCACTTTAGTAGGATCGGGAAATATTAATATCGGAAATGTCGTAATATCGAAAATAATTTCCATTTTGAAAATTACATCGACGCGAACCACCCCGGGTTTACGATTTTCCTTTTGGAAGTCCCTACTGCGTACGGCGAAACTGTCGAGTTACACGACTAACGAGAAGTGGTAGGATAAACGGCGGATGCGCTTGACAGATTAGAAGCACTCCCGGCGAACTGTCTCGGATGGGTTTTTTATCGCGTCCCTTGCTGCGAATCGCGAATAAATCATCGAAGTTCCAAACTGCATGGAAATTCGACAGAAGACAGAAAGTGGGTCAGAACTACTCGCTTACCAAATCTGCAAATTGCTCCGCGATTCCAGCTATGGGAGGTGGCGTTAACGATTTCTCTCACTCTCTTTCTCGCTGTTTCTCTCTTTGTTCCGTCCCTCGCCATGTCCTTCTCTGCCCCCCCCCCCTCTCTCTCTCTCTCTCTCTCTGTCCTTGGCTCCCTTGTCTCGCATATGCACACCCACCCTGATTACACTGTCTCACCAAGTTGGCAGCGTACGTAATTCGCGGAAACGATAACGACTTTAGAAGCAGCATCAAGGTAAAATTCTGTTTCCCACGCGGTAATATGCCCAGACGACGACGGCCACCATGGAGCATGAACCCGGGGACCATAAATCTTTTAAACCACTTACGTTGCCACTTGTTCATAACGCAAACCTCGCCCGAACACTTTTACCTTTTCTGTTGGCACCGCGTCGCATTCGGCCTTCTAACGAGTGCTCGTCCTCCATTTAAAACCCATACGAACACACCTACCTATTATTCATTCCACACTCAACGTACATTTCACCCTTATCTTTTCACTTACGAGAGGCCCATGGGTAATCCTTCAGACTTACTAATCGTATTTGTAGCGACGCATTGAATTATTTGATCTTATTGCAAGCCTACTTCCAAAGATGCGCAGTTTCCCGCAGATGCCACTGGAAATCTTCAATTTACTTCGTCAACGATCGATTATCTCACGATCGTTTACCACATCCGCCAGCCATTATTTTCGACGAGCTCTTTCTCTCTCTCTCTCTCTTTCTCACTCTCTCAGCCTCTACGCAAAATGTCACTAACAGACGCTATCTTATGGTTTTACGATGCGTCGCGATGCTCGAAAGAAATGCTTAAGGAGAAAAAGTGGCACGAGGGCGAGAAGAGATTCGAGTTGATAACGGGAGGGTTTTACGAGGCCCTCGGTCTCCGCTTAAATCATAAACTGTAAATGGATGGGGAGGTATGCGAGGAGGGGAGTAGGTCGGACGACTTCAAAGTCGCAGCCGGAA
Organism: Tiphia femorata; assembly: GCA_944319695.1. Lineage (NCBI taxonomy): Eukaryota > Metazoa > Arthropoda > Insecta > Hymenoptera > Tiphiidae > Tiphia > Tiphia femorata. The sequence continues at coordinate 10,025,133 of OX090895.1, read as the reverse complement.
GAAAATCGTTGCTCTTAAACGCGCCACTCGGTACGTGGGGCTATACTCGTTGTCTTTAATCGTTTCTTTTATCGACACAGACTTCCCACTTTACGATTGAAGCTTCCGCGAACGCGCGAGCGGAACTCACGGAAACGCGCGCCGTGTTGCGCAAGTCGATCGACTTCGCGGTGAAACTCCGACTTCTTTTCTTCCTTTCTTCTTCTCTTTGTCTTTAATTAGACCTTATGGCTTGTTAACCACCGAGACATTCTCCTTTTTTTCAATTCCACCTCTTACTTCCTTCTAACGCGTGTTACACGGAGACGCTATTTTTACAACTTTCCTATTGGATTGTCCTTCCGATTCGCCAAATTCACCAACGCTCTCGCTACTTCTAGAGGACGTTGAAATGCTCAAAACTTTCGAGCAACAGGTTCTCAAGGGCCACCCCACGATTCTGGAAATGTTCTAGTAGCACGGACACAAACCCACGAAGGAGTCCAGCGTGAATTTCCGAGTTGTTGGCCACGTTTCCCGTCGCTCGCTGTAGTTGGGAGCGCGTCCGAACGATGGCGACTCGCTCGACGTCGCTAATGTTGCAAACAAGATCTTTTTCCATCGCTCCTCCACTGTCGACTTTACAACCTGGTGGCGTATATTTTATAGACAATAAGTCGACGAGGTCGCATTCTCGATATCCCAAAGTTCGTCTATTGTCCACTCTCCACTCTTTTCGTCCTTCCTATTGTCTTCGGACCCTCTATCGTCGCGCTGAATTATTCGCCCGCGAATACCTCGGAAATGGCAAAAAGAAAAATTCTTTTCCGCATGGAATATTCTATTTTTACGAGGATAGAAGTAAATTCGAAAGCTTATGAAAAGTCGGAAGTACGGTGAGGAAGATTTAAAGAAACAAGGTAGAATAGAAGAAGGAGAAATATGGAGGGAATATTTTCTCGTAATTGATCGAGACCTTTCGTCTTAATCATTCCCAGTCCCACGTCTCGTCTCTTCCTAAAGTGGAAGAATTCCCTTCTCCTACGAAAATTACCTGGTCCATGAATTTACAAAGAGCGGATAAGGAGTGGAATGGTAGCTTCGTCGAGACTCGTAATTACCCGAACGAGCCCAGCAAGATGGATGTAATCTTCAGCGACGGATTTCAGCAGGCAAAGTTCGTGCACGACATCCGACCTTACGCGTGGACGGACTGAGAGGAGCCGGGTGGGCCGTTGAAACGTAAATTGACCCCTCTCCCTACTCTCGTCTCTTTCTCCGCAAGAAATTCCTCTCGCGCTAATGTCCGAATCTGCGATTGCAGATTGTAACCCTCGTGGATCACGGCAGGCAGTAATTTTGGGAACTAAGGGTGGAGAGGAGATGAAAAACCGAGCAGGAAGTAACGGAGTGCAAAGTTACGGAGGGAGGGAGAGGGTGGGAGGAAGGAGAAGAGCAAAAATGGCACGACAGTGGCTCGAACCGAGGGAGGCGGAAGGGTTGGAATGGAACAGGAAGAGGGAGGAGGAGAAGGAGATGCACGAGAAGCAGAGTGACAAAAGGTGAAAAGGAATGAAACGAAGTTGGCGGATGGTTTGGCACGGCACAGCGGGTGGCCGACTGCAAGGCGAAAGTGGAACCCCATTTAAAATGGAGACTTCCAAATTCCATGTCAGATACTGTCCGTAGTGTGGCGAAAGGAACGAGAGAGAAGAATCAGTCGAGCTCGTCCGAGAAGAAAAAGGAGATGGCGCGCGCGCCAGAGGAAATGGACGTTGGGTAATCGGGCAAAGGCACGCTTCCCCTATGCTTCTTTATCTTTATTATCCGTTAGTATTAAACTCACTAAGGAAATTTATTTTGCTAAATTCGTAAAGCTCCCGTGACACGTTCACTCGGCAAACTGTAATTAATGAAAAAGACAAATTTTGGACAATCTCACACTTCGATATTCTTCTTCCGCGCTTCTTCTTTCTGTAACAACGTTAATCTCGTAGAAAGGGAAGAAAGGTCATGCGATCTCGGATAAAAAGAAATAAAGAAGTGCACGAAAACGGCAATAAAAAAGTTTCAATGCAGCACAGATCATTTCTTCTGATGCGAGGGCTGCATAGGGTGGTGAGGAAAAAGAGAAGTAGTCGAGTGGAGTAAGAAAGGGCATTCGAACTCATTCGTCATCGATTTCGGGTCGCTGCGCAGAAGTTCAGCCACACGAATTAAAACCGTTACTAATGGCGACCAAATGCGGTAGAGGGCCCCGACTATCCGAAGGCGGAACTCGTGCTGGTGTTCCTTGCCGACAGGTACGAGAAATCGATTGAATCGTTCGAGGAACGAAAGATTATTTCGACCTGGTCTCTGGAATGCCTCTTTTGCTATCGACGCGCCGTTTACGAGATATTTGAATTTTCCACGAACTAGAGTAACGAGGAAGAAGCAATTAATTCGCACTGTAAACTACAAGGTACGTCATTGGGGTTGATTTTGATACATCGAATATAGCTTCGAGATGTTTACCTTCCATTCTGCTGACGGTATATCCACGAGGTTTACGTTCGTTTTAGAAAGATAATAATCGGAGACGAGATAATAGTTGATTTTGGGTGAATCGATTAGGCTGCTTATTATCCTCTAGAATATTCTAGAAACTCGAATAGTTAAATCATCTTAAAGACTCGATCTCGATCATCGAGATTTGCTCACGCGCTTTCAATTTCAATCACTTTCCGGTGGCTCACATGGGACAAATCGCTAACCACAGACGGAACGGTAAAACCACGAAGGGTTCTTAATTATTTGGAAAATGTTCTCGCGAGCACCTGGCTTCACTCGCGCCACCGAGAACCAATCGTTAACAGCGGAAAGTCTAGAACTTTAGGGAACGAGGTTAATTTGGCTTCGCGCCCTTCATCCTAGCCGGTTCTCCTCTCTTATCTTCTCCGAGGCCACAGCTTCCTCCCACAACCACCCAACGTTTACAACCCCAATATTTTCCTACTTCGTAAAACCGCGACGATTTATCGTCTCGCGAGCACCGGCCCGTTGGCCCACACTATTGTTTTTCGTTATCTTTAAATTGGTTTAGATTACTGGGGGGCCGAGCGTCTGGCACACTCGCTGCGACACTTCCCCGGTTCGGTTCGGTTCGCTCGAGCGTGCTCCGCGCGCTAAAAATCGCTCGTCCGTCTGAACGGGAGATCGCTGGTTGGCCTAAACGAGAAATCGGCCGTAATAATAACACGAGCTAGCGAAACATCGGTGATACTCGTTGCCAAACGATAAGCCGCTGGTTAAGCGCCAGTTGCGTGAATGCAAGCGAGCGTCGAGAAGGAGAAAGAGAGAGGGAGAGAGAGGAGACAATTAGCTTCGGCCAAAATCGAGGAAGGTCGCGACAATTTTTTTTGCTCCGCCAGTTTCCACGGCATTCGAAACGGCGTGAACGAACGAGAACGCGAATGGACCACTAGTACCTCACTTTTGCGCATTCTCGGTGCTTTCTCTCTGATTTTACATTTCGCGTGGACAATGTTCATCTTTTTTTTCGCATCGCTTGTTCGTAGGTAATAATATAACTATTTCCATCGAAGTCAAAAGCCGTCTAAGCGTCAATGTTCTGGACTGTACTTCATCGTGGATGCGTTTTAATTAAAATTACATTTGCATTTATTCATAATCAATCCAAATCCATCGGGTACGGGGATTGCATTAATTCCTATAACGCGATAATGACTCTGTAATAATGACCGTAATAATGATTTTAAACTGAAATTTCTGTTCAAAGCTTTCCGTTGTATCGCGGAGCGGACGGTATTTGGTGCGACGAGATGAAGAGTAAAATAAAAGGTCATGTTGCTACGGCGAAAGAAAAACGAAACGAAAATTGACGTGAGGGGAAACGAGAAACCCCGAATCGATTTTTAGTATCGTGCGTCGGAAGGAGAATATTCTTAATGGGGATGGAACAAGAGCGGTGCGGGCGGAAAGTCGTAAAAGGAGAATCCTTTTTTTTACTGTACGTTCTAGAATTTATTTCATCAAGCGTGCCCCGCCGGGGTTGTCTTCTTGAATAATACATGGCTCCCGGTGCTTCTGAGTAAGAAGGGCGAGGACAAGAAAGATAAAGGCCTGGATGAAATTCGAGCTCGATTATTCAAACGCGAAGTTCTCGAAATAACTTCGAGGCGAGATCGCGTTAATAATTCCTAACTCGGTAGACCTCGTTTGAATTTTGACTCGAGGGGTTAATTGTCCATTACTCTTGCAGTCGCGTATTACTAAACTATACGATTCCATTGCTCGATCGTATTAATTCACTCTCAATCGTCTCTCGACATTCCATACTTAATGGATCGACTTTGGCGCTCCGAGAGATTTTCATTGCGATCATCCGGAAAATCGAAAGGTTTCCAGGCTTTTCCGGCTTTTCTGCGAACTATCGAAAGTTCCATATTAAAAGGGCTAACATTCCTGGTCCGTCATGAAAATCAGTGGGTGGCACCGGATGTTTCAAATTTCCGCTTCATATGTGAATTCCACCTTTAATTCCTACTTCTCTACGCTGCACGCTATTATAATAACAGCGGTAATGCAATTCGACAGGTGCTGCGTATGGCGTTGCGCAACGAGGCGCATCACGCGCGATCACGTCGAAAGAGAGTTTACTTGGCAATAGCGCGTTTGTGTACGCCCAGCCTGAAAATATTTAATTTATACATCCATAACGAAACTGGCGGCTCGTGACGGTGGACGCGGCACGTCCAGTCGTCCGTATCGAGCATCGTTTTTCAACGCTTGCTTGCGCTTGTGACATCACAGTTTATCAATGAACCGTGCGTTAACGTCGTTTCATTACTCGCGTGTCATCGCATTTTCCTCGACGAAGCGGAAGTCCCGCCAAAACATTTCGCGAATAAGAAACAAAGAGAGATGGAGAGGCGCAGCAGTGGTGATCATCGATGTTCGCATTCCACCGCGGGCGCGCATGTTTTTAGAATCAGTGCATTTTTCCTGTTCACCGTGTTGCTCTTCAGTTTGCAAGAGTCTTTTTCACAATGGAGTGGTGAAATGATAGCGATTTTTATCATCCTCTTCTATTTTCGTTCGATGTGCTTTTCTTTGTAGGGTGTATCACGAACAAGTTCGAAAAGGAGATAAATTTGCGGAAAAGAGTTTTTCGCGTGAACGGAGGATTGTCATTTAAGATATAATTTTTCATTGAAAGTTCCGCAGGAGAGATTGTTCTAATTTACGTTCCGGTCAACGAATTTCCAAGGCGTCCATTAATAATTTTCCCAAGGAAATTCGTCCGTCGTCTCAACCCGTTTCGCACTATCTCGGGCCCGCACCGAAGATCGATCGTGAGTCGCGTACAAATTGTATGAAGGACCAGACGAGGCTGGACGAGATCCAGTATCATGAGACCATTAATCTTCGTCCGGTGGCAAGTTCCTGTCGGATTAGGCTCTTCTTGCGTGCCGTCAGTGGCGTTTCAACGAGGCCTAACAATCGCGGAGTTTCCTCTCATCTAAAGAATTATAACTCGCCGATCAAATTTACGAGAGATTTGCGGCACTTCTATGACTTTCGTGACGTTACGTTACATTATTCGTAAATAATGTCTTGACTTTTTATCATTTTTTTTATTTTTGTAGATTATTCTTTATTACACCAAATTTTTTAAATTGTTTTTCTTACAACGTTCGTTTGGCGTAGATACGTAGAATGTTTAATATGTTCGAAAAAATTAAAACTGACATAAAATCTTTTACAAGATACAAGCGTGCTCTGCGACTTTGCATCGTTAGATCGAATTATTTCGTAATGAGAACGTGCACTTGGTGCGGAACGTGACTACGTGCTCTTCGTGCGGTAACGGTAATTGCATTTTGCTTATCGTTACACGCGTCAATTAAGTCGTTCGATGTGTAAAATAAACATTAAAATATGATAATGTCAACAACTAACAAAAACGAAGCCGAGGGCCGAATATAAAAAGACGAAAAATATTAACATCTGCAAACACATAAAGTCCTCCATCTTTCTAAAATATCCATTAACCCTCTTAATGCAGATATCTGTAATGCAGATATTAATAATACTACCGAATCACCGAGCGACCAAATAGCACCGTTGGCGATCATTTAATTTCCTCTCGTATATATTTTAATTAGATTCTAAAATACTTTCATTTAATAACGGGGCTTCTCCAATATCCCGACGACAGTTAACCCGAACAATTATTAATCCCCTTGCTCTGCGATATTCGTGGATATGCTAAAATGTACATTGATTCTTTTTTCAAAACCATGATATTCTGAATATTTTAAGTAACGCGTAAAATACGCAATAGCAGTTGCACTCGTAATTCGACGTGGTGGGAGATTTTAAAACAAACGATTATTACGTAATAATTAGATTCGTTCCTCACCCGCGCCGTTCGAGAAATTGTTAAAATGTGACCAGATTATCCGATAGGCATACGTTATCATTATTTCATAGCACTTGCGTTGCCTGGCGAGTTGCACGAATGCATTACGGCAAAGTGCATCCCGAAGGGATGGGTGCGTAACGCCATTACGAAAATTACCAGTCCGCTCGTTTCCAACTGTTTTTCTTCACCCTCGACCCCTCTCGTAAAATTGGCCCTTCGCTTATTGCTATTCATTGTTCCGTTTTCGACACAGTCCAGTTGACGTGACGCGCGAGCCTGTTTGACAAATTCGAGTGACTGCATGCATTTGATCGAGTTTTGTCAATTGGGCTTTCACGCGTGAACAAATATAAATTGTCGCGTGAATCGCAGTGTTCATTTTCAGACCTGCATTTCGCAGATGTTTTCAATTGTGATATGTGTGCTTCTGAAATTTCACCTGATGCTGAAATTTAAATAAACAATTTACTTCTGGTTCGAGGATACATTACAGATCGACCCGCATATCCTACATCTAGAATTATCGATAATTCGGTTCTTGCGCTGCAAAATTTTTTCTTAGCTCCTACTGACGATGATCGTTCGAATGTCCGGAAAGAGTGCTATAATTAACAATAACGACGAGGTGACCTATTATAAAACGTATTAACGGTAGGTAATTGGACGAAACAAATTTACCAGGTTCTTATTTCGACCATCGAAAAGGATCAATTAAATTGAACATATAATATCTCGGAAACTCGCTTTCGCCTGCACAATATCGAGCCAATATTGTCGCTTTGTAGTGGAGAAAAAAATTCTCATCCCGTCTCCATAATCCTTTTTCCAGTCCACATTACATTCTCGCGAAAAATCCTGCTCCAGGGTGGACAAAAACGTGGAAAGCACGCTGGGAGGCATGGCTCACCTTCGACACAGAGACGATAAAGTCTGGACGTGTATTAACGACCCCGTTCTCGCTGAAACGGCAAGTACGCCAGCTAGGAGGACACCGTCATACCCGAGTGACTGCCCCCGGGCCAGCTCGTTTTACGAGTTCGACATTTTCCTCCTGGACAATCTCGATCAAGAGTTTTGACCCCCCGCGAGCGACCTCTCCGCTTCGTATTTCCTCGAGCTCGCTCGCGAGCCCGTCCTGTAAGGCCCGCAGGATGGACGCAACCACGTTGTAAAACGTTGCAAACGACTGGAAAGGGCGAAAAAAAGGAGAAAAAATGGAAAGGGAACGAGAGAGGAGTAGAGGTAAATCGTCAAGCGAGAAATCGTGTCTCGTCGCCTCTCTGGCTGCTTCTCTCTCTGTCTTTCTCGCGCACCTCTCGTCGTCCCTCTTCCATCGTTTCTCTCTTTTTATCCTTCCCTCTTCTTCTCTTTTTAACTCTGCCCCGCATCTCTCTAACGCGTTAGCGTTCAGGTCTCATCGTTTTCGCCGTCGACATTCGTTCGTTCATTCCCTCGACCCCTCACCGTCCCCCATATTGGTAGGGCGATTCGGCCGCGTGGAAGCACGGGCATGCGCGAGGGTGTTGTTACGTTGGCAAGCGAAATGTGTGGATCCTAGGTGAGAATACATGCACGTGAACGTGCCAGTCTCGTTATTTTCGATTTGGGACTTTAACGAGACCGGATGGATGCATCTTCGTCGACGGCGAGTTTCCCGATCCCCGATGGAAACTTACGATTTCACGAATAATTTGGCCCACGCGTGTTCCTTCCACAAGCGAAATTGATCCGAGGGGTAATGAGAACAAACGGGTGATCGATTCGTTCTGAATAAGGATAGTCGGATTTCGATTCGATTTCATGTTTCAAGTGGATTATAGGATTTGTCCTTTTCATATGGAGATTACGGGTTAATGGCGAAAATGATTAAATTTGATTCCTACGGAAATATGTATAATTCTTTGATGCTGCATCCAATTGGACGTGTAAATTAATGACGAAGTAATTGAGTTGGTTCTTCTCGTCCGATTGTAAAGCCGCGTGAAAACGTGTCAAGCCGGTCTGAATATTAACAATACAAATTCTCTCCGTGTGGTCAGCATATCAGCGGGCTGCGTGCGATAATCGTGCATAACTGCGAAATTAGCCGATCTCACGTTGATTAATCGCGTACGTGTGAGATTGTGCGTGCCGAGGATCGACGCCGGGGCGCATATATAAGCGGACCTTTAGTTTGGTATGAACAGACAGTTGGTTCCATTCAAAGGTACAATACCTCTCGCATCCCACACTGAATTTAATTATTTTGAGTTGCCCAGAAACAACAGACATGCGTGCCTGGAGAGGATCGTGCGTTGCTGCGTTGCTGATATTGGGCGTTATCGATGTACGTTGTGAAAATCATATTTTGTCTATCTTTGTGATACTTTTGTGGTTATAGTCTTTTAGCTTTAGATAGATGTGTTCAAGTTTTGCAAAAATCTGAAATCGCGCAGTGATTAAAAAACTTAATTTTCAAGAAGAAAAATGTCATTTCATTTAAACGTTGAACTAAAGTTTTTCGAACCTCCGCGGACTGCCATCTAACATTTTGTTAACACAATTACTACTGCAAACTATTCTGAGGAAACAAAATTTCAAGCATCAGTTACAGATTTCTAAGTCACACAAATACACTGTTTCCTATTCACTAATACTATTTTGTAGTGGATAAATTCAACCGTCTCACATAAGATACCAATTATTCTTTAAACAACTATGGATTATTTTTCGCACTATAGGGAATCCAGTGCGGCCTCGTGCACAAAGCGATAGACAGAGTAGCTCTCCCCAAGGTGGGCGAATTCAGTCATGATATGGCATACTCTTCGGCTGATGCCGCAGCCTCAGCTTATTCCAACGTCAGAAATTATGTTGGTGACTTACGAGGTGGAATCCGTCCTGAAATCGACACACACCGTCCTCGCGTCGGCCAATTGCTGTTTGAGGATCCCGTAGAGAAGAAGAGCTATGGCGACATAAACGCAAATGCGGCTGCAATCGCATCTGATGGTTCAAGTGCTGATGTAAATCAGGAGGTTGAGTTAAGAAGACGTTAAACAAGAGAGACACTTGTTCAATCATGCACACCAAACAATGCTTCGTGTTAAGAAAATTAAATAAAATGTCACTGAAGTATTCCTTCTTGTACCCACGATCATTCCACATCCCATTTTCTTGATAATTAACGCACAAAATTACGTTCGTACGTTCCGAGGTACCCAGGAAACAACACAAATTTTCGAAAAGAATGCTTAAACTCGTTTTGTGTCAGTGCAATGCTCTAACCATGTCTCTTTAATTATTTCAAACAATTGTCTCGGCTGAGAAAGGTTTTGAATCTTAATTAAGAGTCATCCGAAGGCTGGTCGAGGTTACTTGCATCGGCGAATGGAAGCGGAAGTTTCCGAAAGCGGATTGCCACTCGGCGTGCTATTTCTGTTCACGGCGGTTGGAAGAAGTTCAAGCATGAAACAGATAAATATCTACTTGGAAAAGTAAAAGCTGCGAGTGAGGGGTCCGAAGCGCGCCAACCCGACGCGGTCGGTTTGCTTGGAGGAAGTGTGGCGGAGGGTACGCCAATAATTGGCTTTCCGGCTTGATTGTTCGGCTTAGGTGCTCGTTCGTTGACAACGAATCGACCTTAAAGGGAGACTCTTTAATTAAATAATTAAATGAGAAGAAGCTCGCCGATGCATGTAGGATGATAATTGCATTTAGAAGCGATTAACGGAATGGCTTGTGTATTCTTTACACTGTAATTTCAACAGTCCATTAATACTAAGTTTAAGATGAAATATTAATCGACTCTTTGACTATTAGATTGAATGCAAATTTTTTTACCAATTAACATGTTTCGAGAACGTAAACTGATGTTCGATACACTGTCACAAGAATTGAATTCTCTCTTTAGATGAAAAAGGACATCTTCGTATACTGTGAGGCCATTGACTATTTATTTCATGCACTTATTTTTCCATTGCTTTAATTACAATTTGTAGAATGTCTACATCTAACCACTATCAAATATTTATACTATTCTCGTATCGGTATCCCGCTACTAACTTCTCGACCAGGAAACAATGTACTATATAGTCCGTGCTGATCCTCGTGACACCGTTAAGAAATCTACCGCTTAACAATCAATGCGAACGACTTCACCCGCCGATCCGGTCGTCCTTGCGTAACTTTTTCACCGCCCTCGCGCTTTCTTATCTTACAGTTATCTCCCAGTAGCAATGTCAGCGAGTGCATTTCGTTCCGCGACATTTCACTCCACGCGCAGTGCACTGAACTCTCTCTAGAAAGGTTAGCTTAGGTTTCCAATCTATTAAAATGCGCGCATTAGCCTCCAAGTTTATCGACTCGTTAGAGGCCAACACGCGCGTTAGGCATTTTCTCCCGCACACATCCGCCTTGAATTATTTATTACCAACGATGGAAAATTGGGATGAGAGGTTGCCTGCGGGCAAACGAATAGTGCGGAGTGGAAGAATGGAAGAATCTTGGAGGGAACCAGGGAAAATTGAAAGACGTTTTTGGGAAAATATAGGGAGCGAAGAGAGGAGTGAAAGGCACGTTGTTTGGTATCGATGATCCTATCGCTGTTGGAGTTGATGTGATTGTTGGCGAAGTCGTCGGACTGGATGAAGCGATTGAATTAATCCGCAGGGAATCCATGGCGTTTGGCTCGCCGGAGGCGTCTTTAATTAACGCTGCACCTGCCACGGTGGTCGAAGCCGTTGGTACTGCTGTGGATTCAATTAGAATTCGGATTCATTTCTTTTCGATACATCCCACATTTTGCAACATATCAAATCAAACGAGTAATTCTACCTGCAATTGTATTCTTAGTGACAGCAATTCTCCTCGTATTCGTTTTGGAATCGGCAATGTCATTTTCAGATAACTTTTCAATTGTTCCATTTACATGCATTTGTCTAGCGAGTTTCCCACTTCTAGCTGTAGGACCAGCAACTACGATTGGACCAATGGCAGGACCAACCACAGCATTTGACGTTGCTCGTCCGGGTTCAACGATATCTGCGAGTTCTCTAATAATTCCTGATGCAAATTTTTGTCCTTCAAGGGAACCTGTACCTTCTGACGGTCCGATGAGAATCACTGGCCCGACGACTGGACCCTTGATAAGAACCTCAGGATCTTTCGGTGCCACGTCCATCTGCACTAGGTCTGTACAATAACGCTGAATTAATCTTTTACATTCGCCAACATTTACCATACATGCATATGCATTGGGCGTGTGTAAACGAGAAGCCCATTCACAGTAAATCATGTTGGGCCAACTGCGAGCAGCCTGGTTCGCATGTAACTCCTCCATCGATTTTTTGCAGTACACGAAACACGCGCGCAAATATTTGGGGTCTCTGTCAGTGAAATAATTCTGGAGTGTCTCTGTGTATTTCTCGTTATCCGGCAAAATTACGAGATAAATTTAGTCTGTATTAGATTAACGGCTGCCCTGTGCCACAATAATAATAAATTTAGACTGCGCTCCTAATTCAAGCACACATCCCAATCACGCACTGTACCCCAATTCAATTCTTCAACAAAGACAATCCTGTCTTTGCTCAAGATTTGCAGAACGATGCAGTCCCGCATGTTGCCCTAATTTAAAGTGTCGCGAGTGGAGAGAAACGGCAAAGAGCGGAACAACGTACTTTTTCTAGAAAGAGGAGACGCTCCAGTTATTGCGTCTGAGGTTGCACGAGATCCAGTGATGGTCACTGGACCAGCACCCTTTACGACACTGGTCTCCGCCGTTGGACCGGAAATGATCGTGGAAGCTTGCGCCAGAGAAACTCCAGGCACGATCCTTATTGTCGGTGGGAGTGAATATGCTGGACCTGTAAGAACCGTGGCGCTGGCGGAGGCGGCGGAGGTGGCAGAGACGGAGGCAGAGAGAAGCGATGCTATTTCTAGTGGCCCCTGGTGGTAGCTCCAGACCCCGTACTGTGCCAACGCCAGGAGAATCGATGATACCAACTGTAATGCCTACGATAAGTTACATGCAACGTGTGTGGGTCTCTAAGTGGAGTACGACTGAAGTATTCCCAAATGTTTGATCAAACTTACTGATGGCGATTTTTAAAGTCACGCGCCCACCACGCGTTCTAAAAGCCCGATTCCAAGTATCCCGTTGAAAAATTTCTGTTTGAATTTTAACAATTCGACCTTTATGTAAAGCCGGTATTGCCAGAAATATAAAGCAGAGAATATTTAAATTCCGATAAATAAAGTTTCTGGACTGGTAAAGGATTTCCCTTCGTAATTTTTTCTAGATTCTACCAGAATCCAACTTAAGCCTAGTTCTCCATTTATTTGGTAAAATACAGGGAATTTCGGAGCATAAGCGGGAATTATCCACGTAATTAGATTCCGCGTCAGCAACCTGACTCGCGTGTCACCGTCACGCGTGTAAATTCATTGGACAACGAAAAGCTTCATCGACGAGATGGTGAGAGTACGAGGGCGAAAAGCATAGCGCGTTAAATCCTTCATACGCGAGGCGCGCATTATAGAGAATTTCGCGCTGGGGAAATCGATGTCGTGGCGATTAAAAAAATCTGTGGACGGGCTTGTCATCGGAGCGCAAAACACTCTGGCAAACGCGCCGATTCATCGGCCATTTCGACGTCTGTATTCGTAATAAAAGTACAGCATTGGAATTTGCGTTCAACGAGAGAGCTCAATTAAAGGTCGTTGTTCTTTTATCTGTGACTGAGCAATCGGCGCAGAACATTTCTTGAATAAAAAAAAAAAGAAAGAAAAACTGGTTATGCTATACCTATATCTTAATGTATTCCAAACAAACACTCGTACAAATAGTCAACGTGAATTTAACCTCGTTTAAATTCTTACCTAACAAAATCAATGTTTTCCTAGAAATCTACTTGCAAGAAGTATTAATTCAGATCAATCTGCAAATTTTCAATTCAACTTTTTCAGTTCCACGATAATTGCACGTGCACCGACGGCAAATTAAAGAAGCGCAGAAGTGACGTATCTTATCCGGAATACCTCTCACGGAATATCGGGTACGGGCATAATCCAATAATCGATAACACACGATCGGACTTACTTCGCACGACGAGAACAAGTGATTTGAGAACAATATACGGTGCATCCGCTCCTCCTCGCGATGAGAACGGATAGAGTGAGTCCTGTGGAACACGAGGCAGCAGCTCGCTCGCGACGTACCGCTCGTCCGCGCACGCATTTGCATAACTCGGTTGGTGACGCTGGATAGAAGGGAACGAAGAGAGATGAGGAAAGGGTGGAGGAAGAGAGTAGAGACGTGCACCGCATGAACGCGTCGTTCCCTCTCCGTTGTTATACGATTCTACGTGGGCGGCATATATCCTTCGCTACGCTAGGATCCAGTTTCGTTTCGACAATGTAACCGGTTACGACGGGAAGGACGAATCTTTCAAGATGGTGTTTTCCGCGTTGTTGTTCGCGAACTGAATTGCGCGCGTCCTAAACGTGGCGCAACATTTACAAGGCGACGAGACGTGAACGATATAATTAAATTTTCGAAACCGAATTAAATCTTCAAGAGCCATTTCGAGAATTGATTGCGCATGATCATTAAGAATTCAGATTTGTGTCCATATACTTCTACGTGCGCTCTTAGAAATTGTTTCTAACGGTGAAGCTAAAATTGCCACTACTAATTTTTGTCAGCATTTTATACTGGGGTGAATCAGTTTCTGTTGATCAGGAAGCACGAAACTTCCGAGAGAACTGGAGTGTAGGAACTGTCTATGTGTTCGCATTCTTCGAACTATTAAAACGTCTAAAGCGCACTTCAACTTTATTTCCACCTTCCTCGTTTCTTTAGGCTAGGGGAGCACGAAAGAAATCGGGAAAGGAACTTTTGCTTCCGGCAAGATTTTCTTCCTCGGCATGCAACAAGATGTAATCAATTCTCCCGATTAGATTGTAATTAATTAATCGAGACAGGATCAAGTTTCCTTTTGATCTTAAGAGTTAAATTAGATAGTGATGCAAAATACGTTTATACTTTCCGAGTTGCCACGTACAATGAATCAGCCGTACGAGCACAGACAATTGTTCATTCTTTATTTCCGCAATTCAGCAGGCGATCGAACTTGTGCTTAACCAACCGTACGAACAATTCACTTTAAATTCGTGTAAATCTTCAGGGCATTCGATTTCGGGGAACGCGAGAATCCGATTCACGTTAAGTAGAAGGATTTCAGGGGTGGTTCGATACCCGTCATATTTCACGAAGAGGGCAGTCGAGGGTGAGACACGGAACTGCATTACGAACTAACAGATTAAACTTTTCTCATCAAGAACACCAGCGAGGATTCCCTTCTCGTAACAATCCCTCGTTCGAACCTTGCGCGCGTAGAGGCTTGATGAGGTACGATAAAGTTTTCACGCTTACCGGCAACTTCATGACTGCTTTTTTCCCGTGTCCGATGTTCCACGAATTCTCTCCAATCTTCGTTCGCTGCCACGGATGCTCTCTGCTTCCTCCTTTCACGAGTCTGCGATAACCACTGGAGCACGCCACGGAGCAACTCGACTCTTTCTTTATATCGGGATTACCCCGATTGTTGCTAGTCGTTGACCTCCAATAGTTGATCAAACAAAAAAAACGTAAACGGTTGGCTCGCCTTACGAGCTTTACCGAACTATCAAAGGATGGCAATGAGGTCCTGTTCTTCGAGAAGAACCAATGGAAAGGCAGCTTTTTCTGTTTAAAGCAGGCGTAACGGTGATAATCGTGAAAGGTAACGTTACTCGACCTGGAAAAGAGAAAAACCGAATGAGTATGTGAGCTGGTATCGCATGGTTTCGATATAAGGTTAACTGTAAAATTGATTTTTGCAATTCTCTCATTATTTTTAAGAACTAGTATCGCGTACTTTGAATACGACGTTAACTGTAAAATTAATCTTTGTCACTCTGTAATTTTTAAGGAAAAGGATTCAAGTAAATGAAAAAATCAACTGAATCGGGAGTATCGTTTATGCCTGCCAAGTGCTACTTTTACCAATACAATTATATATACAGACGAAAGTAAAATCTATCTGTCCTTTCCAAGAGTGGTCCTCTTTTGGATCTGTTTTGTCTCATTATCTTCGTTCCCGTAAATGTCGTTACCGTCGTTGTCGTCGTGATGCCTAACGGCACTCATCCATGGAGAGAAGGACGGTGGATTTTCGGTTCGCTTGTGGCCGCGTCTCAGGCGCCTGCAGCTTCAGCGATAGGACCTAAAGCCCCTCCAACCACCGTGATTGGCCCTAATGCCGGAGATGTGGTCGTTGCTGCAGCTGCACCCGCGGTCGTGGCCGCTCGTGTTCCTGGTAAGCAGCCAGTGCATCATAAAATCATAACCACTCACACGGGTGCGCGTTAAGACTTCGTCTTACCTGGTCGTATTTCCGGCGGTTAGATGATTTAGGAGTGAGATTAGGCAATATCAAAAATTGAGATACATCTACGGATGCGCTGGGCAATTATGGAGTTATAGATATTTGAGTTGCGCAGCAGATGCGTGGATAAATAATATTCTAATATGTTTCGTGACGGCGCAGGTGGCGAAGAATGCTCTCTGCGATATAGAAATATTTGGACATTCGTTATAGTTGATTCGGATGTACGCGACATTTTTTTGAAGCATACAATTTTAGATTTTGTTTTAAATAACGAGGAGGGCTGCTTAAATTATCAGTGGATGTTCCAAAATAAAACTTCATATTTCGCCGATTGGTGGACACACACCGCAAAATTTTTCGACGAGATGGATCAGCATTTTCATGAAATGAACGACGCGCGATAAACAACGAGCAAATACGAGGTCGGTGGTAGGTATTACGCTAATTTGTAGAATGCAGTTTTTTCTGCTCCGAAATAATTAAATGTCGGAATCCTGATTGGATGGATTTTAACATGAGTTTGTCTCTTATTATTAGGCGATTTGCTTAGGCAGCTGACACGCGTAATCTTTCGTGTGCGAGAATATCCGAATGTTATCGTAAAATGTCATGTAACAAATCGAACATCGATTACACCTCATCGTATGTATGCTTAATTCATTAATTTTTGAATTTTCTTATTTCCGAGTGAATAAGAAAGCAATTAATAGGGCAAAAGGTAAAGTAGACTGAATATATATATTACAGATTGCGTATTATTTATTACAAAAGTAAATATCTGTTATAGAGGAGGGGGAGCTACTCGAGAGAAACCGAGGGTGTGCATTGTGTCTGTGCGGGTCGTCATGTAAGTGTGTAAATACAAAATGGTGTATTAGAACTACCGTGAGAGCTATCAAAGTACATTTTTGTCTTACTTAATATCGTTTCGTACATTTCTTTCAAAATAATAAAAATCCTAAGTTGTAATGTGAATTAAAAATTTGCTGAGAACGATTGTTATTCGATATAGATTTTTCAATGTGCTGGAGATCATATGTTGTCAGTTGATTCGTTCTCGCGTGTAGTCCAGAGGTATTTGTTGGTTCACCAGATTCCATGGCCACCGAGCAGACCATGAGCAGCTACCACCCCATGACCAACACCGAGGGCTGGCGCAACAACTGCACCAGCGGGACCGGCAACCACTGCGGAGCCTGCGAGGACATTAACAATGATGTAACAATGACAGTAATAAAACTGGACTGCCAGAGGCAATGTTCAGCTACGAACGAGTCGCAACTCAGCTTAAAATTCAAAGGCTGTACCTAATATCATTATAAACATTTTGGTAACGAAAGTATCGGTGAAACAACGCAAAAAAATATAGAAATATTAAATGTTGCAATAGTTGAATACGTTACAAGAAAAACATATTTCAGTATGAATCGGAAAGACAATTTACCAGCAGATGGTCCCAAGACAGCTGCGGATCCAGCGTTAGGTCCAATGACAGCTGCAGATCCAGCGTTAGGTCCAATGACAGCTGCAGATCCAGCGTTAGGTCCAACAACTGCAGCGGATCCTGCATGTGGTCCCACCACTGCTACCGAAGGGGTATGAGGCCCAACCACTGTGGCGGCTGGTGCCCAACCGTGGCCCCAACCGTGACCCCAACCACCCAAAACTACGCCTCCGTTGTGGCCCCAGCCTAAGGATCGGCGCTCACGTTCCGGGGCAGCCGAGATAACGGCCATCAAAGCGGCAACGACAATCTACGTTATTTATAAATATTGTTGGTAAACAATTACACAATTAGAATCACATGCAATTGCTTTGAAGAATTCTACACAATTCTAATATTAGCCTCGATTTTTAATAAATTAATAAATGTAAGGGACTCACCAAACACTTCATGATGGTAGCTATTCACAATTCCTGCTGAACTCTACTGATGTCCGATCATCCTAACCGTCAGGCTTATATACTCGGAGGTGGCA
This sequence comes from Tiphia femorata, assembly GCA_944319695.1. Classification (NCBI taxonomy): domain Eukaryota; kingdom Metazoa; phylum Arthropoda; class Insecta; order Hymenoptera; family Tiphiidae; genus Tiphia; species Tiphia femorata. The sequence continues at coordinate 10,007,332 of OX090895.1, read as the reverse complement.
ATGAAAATGTTAGAGATGTAACCTTCAACCCCCCATAAGAGTAGCGAGAGGTAAGAGAGCAGGGTGTGGCCTATAATACACGAGATTAGAATATAAGATGAAAATTCCGGATCCAGATTGTCACCGTACGTATAACTGTACGTTCGCATGAAAGACGCGCTGATAAGCTCGTGCTATTGATAGACATTTCTGTGCGATGTCGTCGTCACTGGAACTTTCACCGCAGAACTTTACAGGGACACATTTCCCACTGCTCAAAATCGCTTTATAATATTTGATTCAATACGATATTTATATTTACCTCGTATAAACATAAATTGTAGAAGTATCCAATGCAAGAACGACGAACGTTGGAAAAGTTTGTCGGCAGCCTACAGCAGAATCCCGTGTAATTCACACTTGAATGCAGCCAATAATCAACCGCTATCGTGGAAGCAAATAAATCTATAAACCGGTAAAACAACTGGTGATACAATCGAACGTAGGCCCGATTGCGCGAAAATACGAGAGAAACTATCGGGGGCGCAATGACAGAAAGAGGCAAAAAAGAGGCTAAAAAGTAGAACGAGGAAAAACGGGCGATCCTCAATTGTTCCTCGTGGAGTTCGCTGGTACCCTTTGTTCCGCGGGCGGGTGCACGATGCTGCGCTGTTTTTTTTTCGTCCTCCCTTACCCCCTCTCCTCCTTCATCCTCTCTCTTTTTTTTCGAACGTTTCACCGATTTTCACAACGAGCGCGATAATCTGTCCTTTGAATCCCGAAACCATCGGCCGCGCGGAACGATGTAATTGCGCACGACGAATTTGCCAAGTTCGAAATCGCGCGAGCGGCAGCGGACACGAAGCTGCTGGATGGTTCGCTCGCTCGCTCACGCTGGAACCCACCCTGCGTCGCTCCACCGAATTTATTTCGCGTCGACATTTTCACGGTGCTATGAGCGTTTCCGTTGTAGAGGCAGCCGCTGGAAATCCGAGAGCGACTACGGCGAGGTGAGGCGTGGGAGACAGATGGAGAGAGGACGCAGGGAGAAATTGGAGAACAGAATTCGTCGGTTCTCCAGAGGCGAGACAATAATTTTCAATGTTACGAAATTTCGAAGATTTCACGTGGAGCGTCAAGAGAGCTGGAGAATTTTCGCTTCGGTAATTTCGCTCGTAAATATGACGAGGGAAGCGTACTGTAGGCGAAGCGAGATTGAAGGAATTACTGCGAAAAGTATCTTAGAGATATAAGCTAGGTGGCCCAAGTGAAAAATTACTATTGAGAAGAAATTTTGAAAAAGAAGAAAAGGAGTTAAGAATGAATATCGAAGATTCAGTACCCAACATCCACCCCTTTGCAGTTACCAGCATTCGAAGTCGCACAGGCATTGCGATCCTTTAACACCTCAACGATTTAATGCCCCCTACGTCGAAAAAATAACGGAACTTTTTAAATTTAGCAAAGACTACCAACGTTGTAGCTTGAAACGATGTATATGCCGAAATCGATGTATCGCTTCTACAAAATAAGACCAGAATCGTTAGAATTGGTCATCACGTTGTCAATTCATAGCGCTAAGAGTGATCCTACCTTTTGTCGCCTTGTCGCATAAACACGATGGAACAAAGAGCCAATATTGAATTCTGCTTAATGTAAGTGAAACCTTTACAGAAACATTTGAACTGATGAAACAATTTTGTGAGCGGTGCACCTGAAGAAGTTTTCACTTCAAAAAGTTAATGGTCATGATTGTTGATCCCGTATACGGGTGTTCGTGCACAAGCGTTGAATAATTCATAATTTCTAAATAAACAGTAATTATTTTGGCAAAATAATTCTCACGCACTTTTTTCCACCTTTTTTTTGTTCATAGTGATTTTTGTTTTGGCCAACCCGTCTTTGGCTCGTCCGCCAAAGCTTCACGATCGACCTGGAATCGCTTGTACCACCTGAACACCCGTATACGGGATAAAGCATCACCACCATAAACTTTCCACGTCAACCAAAATGTTTCCGTAACGGTTTTACCGAATTTAAAGCAAATTTAGTATTTGCTCCATCGTGTTTTTGCGACGTGGTGGCAAAAGGTAATGTCACTTTCAGCGCTACAACTTGGCACCGTGTTAATCAATTCTAGTGATTTTGGTCTCATTGTGTAGAAAGCGTACGCATCTTTTAGTATGTACATTATTTCAAGCCACGGTGTTAATAGTCTTTCCTAAATCGAAAAAGTTCCATTATTTTCCTGACACATTCTGTACGGTGTATTATCACTTCTACGTAGTTAACGCCTGATTATCTCTACCGCTTACATTCCCTTTCCATCATTCAATCAAATAAACAATGAACCGCTACCCTTTCCTATCTGCGCTTACCTAAACCAAAAAAAGCAAGAATTCAAAATTACGACAAAGAGGGAAATCGTGCGCGTACGCTCGCGCATTTGCACACTTCCACGTGCGCTCGTGGCGTCGAACGTTAAAACGCGTTAAACTGCGGTGGAATAATTAGAATGGCGAAACAATTAGACGACAGGGCGACATCGCTGCGGCGCCCATTGTGGTGAACAATGCGGAGGCAAACGGATGCCGACAAACGTTTCGCTGGTTGGAACGTTGCGTCCGCAACGCTCATCCGTTCGTCCGTCCGCCCGTCGGTGCGTCGATCCTTCCGTGAATTCGCATGCACCCGCTCGCACGCGAATCGCCGATGCATCCTCGCGCGCTGAGAAATTAAATGCGGAGAATGGGCGCGCTCTCGCGTTTCTCCCCGCGCGCCCTACACGACGCATCGTTAGGGTCGATACGGATGATCGCGTGAGCGTGAAGCGTTGCGCGCGTCTGCTACTGGATTACGATAGGGTGCGCACGCGAGTACGCGCAGATGCAAAAAGGGACGAATTCGTACGAGTGGTTCTTTTGGGCGTAGCATTGAAAGTATTTCGTGAGCAGAAAGCTCCAACGGATAAAATAACTAGGATGCGCAGGAAAAGGATGAGGGAGATGTAATCCTTCATTTTTCTTTTCCTTTTTCACTCTCTTCTCTGAAAAACGCGGGCATCGCAACTCGATGTAATTGCTTGCTTTCGGTCTCGATGTTGTTCCTAGGCAGGGTTGTAAAAATAAATTCGTCCGTTACACCATGGCTGCATCAGGATAGTTTGGCTGTAGCTAAATATTGGAGGTCGTCTACCGTGCAATTATGACGGATACCAGTTTTAATAACGAAAATGAGAGAGCGTGAAAAAAAATATTCATGGATATTTACCTAATCGAACCTACGTCGAAGAATGTCAAGTAATATCGACACATGGGCACAGTGAGCGTGCACCGGAGGGAAGGTTATTTTCTTGAATTTTTCCTCAGAATCTTTTTACCATCAACACGCGATTCTCTCATTGACACCTTTAATAACTCTAACGCAGTCTGCACGCACGTGCAACCATTCAGGCACGCCGAGTGCTACTGTACAGAAACGGACCGTTAGGCGTCCTTGGTGGACGAATGTGATCTTTCTCGCAGCAACGCGAACGAGAAGAAAGAGGAGAAAGAAAATATCGCGAGGGTGCAGCCACGCGACTCGCCGTGAAACTATTCGTCCGCGACACTATAGCGTGAGACAAAACCTTCTCCCGATTCTTTAACGGGACGATAACGCGTAAAATTCGAACGATATCTCGAATTTATTCGATATAAATCTAATAGACAGTCGTGTGAAAGTTGATCGCGCGTCTTCGAGCGTACGACGATAGTGGCGCGATTCAACGCGTAGGCGTTGCGACGTCTTGCGTACAGGTGTAAAAAGATCTCCTAGGAGGAGAGAGGAGGGCGGCGAACGTTGAAATATTCATGAGGCTCGAGAGGTAGAACGAGAAAGATCGAATAGAAAATTGGTAGCGCGTAGCTGGATGCAGGCGTAAACGTTTTCGTAATGTCTTCATAGAGGAGCATCGTACGTCTACGTTCGTGAATTTTCAGTTCGTTCGCCGACGCAACGCTGTTATCGCTTTCCAGCGTATTTCATACGTGGTTTTCATATCATATCTCAGAATTTGCATCAGGTTCGAGGAATAAATTAAACGATGCGCGCGTGTCATCGTCAATAAGTTTCAGTAAGCAATTTTAAAACGAGAGGTATAAAATGTTCTTTTTTATTCGGTATGCTATTTCTTTTCTTTTTTTCATTCTGCCTCCGATTCGAGGATTTCGAAGATAATATATATGCCCACTGTACGGCGGTGAGGGTTAGGGTTGGGGAAATTTTTTTAAAGAATTACTAACGCGTACGTAATTTTTCAAACCTGCGCTTCAAAACATCACAGTTACGCGAGAAATAATCAGAACGACAGCATTGAGGAGCCATTGTTTGGGAGAGCGAATGACGAATTTTGTCCACATCCTTCCAATAGAGCCAGCAGCGAACGGGCGATTGCATCGTTGAAAGTGCAATTTATTGGAAAGCTCTGTAGGATTACAAACTTATTGGACATTCGAGTGTCGGTTCGCGTTATTCCCACGTTGGAAGATCAAAATGGCAGTCCGGGGACACGGCCATGTAAAATATTTCCAGGCCGATTTTCATCACCGTCGGTTCCACACGCAGAGGTCGTCAAAAAGTATTCGATTTTGTATATTCTTCTACCAGTGGCCGTGTGCGCCTGCGAGCACGGCGCCGTGCCCGACGCCGTTGGAGGAAATCACACCACCATCCGGTCCAGCGACTACCGTTGCACCTGCTGCAGCTCCAACTAATGCAGCTGCACCGATATCGGCATGGCCCACCGTTACTCCACCGTAGCCCAACGCATTCTCTACGGGTGGTACATAAACAGAAGTCGTTTCACAAGGGAACGTGAACTTTTTCAAAAATACACATGAATCGAGCGTACCGGGGAATGCTTTTTCAGATGTGTTGTTTAATGGTTTTTTGGTGAGGATTGAGCAGGCTTTTATTATTGAATGGAACTGCCCGCGGTGTTTGTAAGATACTTTAGCGGACTAATATGTATGTACATTCTAAATGATGTTAAATTATAGCGAACGACGAATTATTAATGCTCTGCAATATTAAGTGATGCATTCAAAGTGTATTCATGGCGGAATAATACGAGCTTAAAAACCGATAACTGAAGTTCTAATATTGGATAATATGTTAGAAATGAACCCTTGTACTGAAAGACGTCATGCGTAAAATACTTTGGACATCATCCACATTGTTTTTAAAAATTTGGATGCGGAAGTATGTTTATTTTGCGAATTATTATTAATTAAATGCTTACTTACCTACGACTACTGTACCGAGAGAGGGTTCAGAGATGAGAGTGGGTCCAGCAACGGAACCAATCACAGCCGAAGGACCAGCAACGGAGCCAGTAATCAACGCAGGTCCAGCAACAGCTCCTGAAACGCGTGCACCCCCGGTAACGGGCCCGGAAACAGCAGCTGGACCAACGATTGGTCCGGAAACATCAGCTACTCCTAAAACTGGACCTGCCAAGCCGACACCATGAAGCCCTACGAGTCCACTGGGAGCTGCGAAACACGCAGCCGCTACAGTCGTCAGAACAATCTACAACACGCACAAAATGAATTATCAGACTATTAATTATGAAATGATTTACTACTACGTGGCTAGTTTCGAGCCGTGGGAGAAGAATTTACAGTTCATATTTGCAAATGACATGAAAAATATTGTAATGTAGTGTTTATTTAATAAATCGTTTACACTTACCAAGAGCTTCATGATTACTCTCGTATCACCGTCGCAACAATGTGAAGACTGATCATCCACCCTGCCGTCCGGGCCTTATATATGTCCGACTGACCCTGAATACCTGCTCTCATTATAGGATTATATTTTTCCTCAATTCAAATGTCAGACTCCATTGTGAGGTAGAATCAAGGATGAGAAAGAAAGGAGGATACAAATTTTACTTGCATTAAGCGTGATTCACTTATTCTCTAGTATTATCCAATTATCATCTCCCATTATCGCCGACCAGTGGTCCCTAATACTCGCCATTGATCTTCTCCTTATCATCCCATTATCTCGTCCGAACTTTAAGTATCGACTACAGTGCGTCCTAGACGGCACGTTAAGGTCCATTGAATTTAATCACGCCTGTGCGACCCTCGTCTCCTGGCGAATGTTTCAACACTAGGATGAAGAAAGCTCTCGAGGCACTCCAGCCCTCGTTCTCCCTTCACGGTGAACGTCGTTAACCATCCTGGAGGCGCATTTCCGCGGTGCTTCCCACGACGCCTAATCGTCGCTCGCAATTCGCGGGTCGGTCATCCGATTTAACGACACGTCGTCGTACTTGTTGCATGCCGCCGTCGTGATTCCGTATGTGCGGAAGCACCTTTAGCGATGGTAATGCGCCTCTACGACCTCATAATTTCCGTCTCAGACGACGTGGCCGCCGTCGTAAAGGGGCGTGTGGCAGTCCAACCCCCACCCACCCGCGTTGTCCACACTCTAACAGTGCTCGAGGATTACCATGCACCTTAAGGATGCAACGATGCTTCTTGCGTCTCATCCTGCAATTGGCCTCAGAAATTGAAACCAGAGATTGAAGGTGAGGTACGAAGATGACCGGAAGAGGATGGATCCTCTATACAGAGACGAGGGTTTAAAGCGGACACCTTAAAGTGCAAGAACGTCGAAGAAACGGGCAAAATGATGGACGGATGAACGCGAGAATAAATCACCAGGCGGGTAAGTGGATTGAAAAAGGGATACGAGAATCCCGGTGGAAAAATATGCGCGAGGTGATATAAATGTATATGTAATGTAAACTCGACATTTCGCATTATCGACGTACAACACAGTCTAACGGAGCGTGATTTAGCAAGGGCTACGTCATCATTCTCGATGCATCGGTGCATCCCGCAGCGGATCCTGTATTGGACAGGAAATCGAAAGCGGAGATTAAACGCCAAATGCGAGTTGGTGGTCCCTGAAATATAGGATAAGAAGCAGCAAGGATTAAGGGATGTAAAGCGACAAAGAGGTGGAGAACGAAGGTGACAGGCGTAAGGAAGGAAACTAAAAAAAGGACAAAAGTAAATCGAGACGAGAAAGGACGATGCGAGAGAACGTAAGGGGCGAGACAAGAGGGTTAAACGGAATGTCCATAGGCGTCGTTGGCGCGCGACGTCGATCCCGCTTCGAGTGGAGAATGCTCGCCTGATTGGAGTGCCGTTGAAGCAATTTCCTACAATTACCGGTGAAGGTGGACAGGTATCGTCCCAGAATGGACCTCGGGACCGGGCGTCTCCTGCACAATGGACCGCGAAATAGAGGAGGGAGAGAGCCGGCCGGCATCGTTGAGGATGGCCTTCCAAGACGATATTATTCCGGGCGGGTACAATGGGGTGCTCAGATCACACGGTACTACTCCTCACGGATCGGTATTCACTTTTGTCTGGACTGTGCCAGACAGGTGCACACACGTGGCTTCTAACGATTGCGAATTGTCAGATTATTTGGAGCAATTGCAAAACTTCATTGGTAGAGAGATTTGCTGAAATTAAAATTTTCTACGTTCATCCGTGTCCTACCTCGTGTTTGAAAAATAGGAATTTTTGAAAAGATCAGTGAGTCCTTTTGTCTTTACCCTTCTTCTGTTCAGACACTTTACATATTTTTGTTAGTTGGATTTCCGAAGCACAGCAAATGCCGATCGTTACTTTCTCGAAAGTGACATGCATTTATTATTACACATAACATAATACAACGTATACGAGACTTTGTTATATACACGTGAACGTATAAAGAGATTCGGCAACGGGAGGTACTAGCGGTGAATGACGGAGATCATGGCGCGGTCGGTCGTCGTCTGATGGCGGGGGAATCGAGGAGATCAGTCGGGGGTTGGTCCGTTGAGATGGTCCGTCCGGTGGTTTATCCGATGGACTACCAATGTCCGTGGGCGTATCCACGAACGATACCACCTAAACCGGCGTGACCTGCGGCAATGCTACCAGATGGACCGGCGATCAACGCGGGAGCAGCAACAGGTCCTGCCACGGAAGCAGGGCCTACAGCTGGACCAGCCAGGACTGCTCCATAGGGACCTGCAAAACGAGGATCTTTAGTTAGAAACAATAAACGCAACCAGATTAAAGTATCTATTTACTAATACTACGATTTCCCTTCTCCTTTAAAATTGATATCTCAAAAATACGAACAGTAGAGAAGGCGGGTTTAAATTACGAGTTAAAGGAGTTTTACGATAATGCTTTACTGTAGTAAGCACCATATAAATGTATGTCTCGCACATCTATGATTACATCGCCTTTAAACTTTTGTAAGCACATTGTTCAAGATTTACGTATTACTGGACATCGTATAACAACGCAATATGGATTGCCATAAATTACCGGGGAATAACGAAGCAGGCGATAAGAGGTCGTAAACAATCGTGCCACGGTATCGTTACTAACGAGTCTGGACAACACGCCAACCAGAAGTGTCGCGGATTCTCGAATAAATCACCAGGTGACCTACTTGTCGCGCAAGATCTTATGTCAGCGGAGGACACGTTGGTCTCTCCTGGTGTGCGGTTTGCGTGGCCGGATTTATCGGCCATTGTCGATGCCGGTGGAACGGCACGCCGAGCTTGTCCGTTTTTATCAAGAACGACTATCAAACTTATCAGGAATCCCGTTTTAGGTAACGAGAGGTAATGGATTACGCAAGATTTACCAAGGGTGTTTGGACAAGGTTTCACTTCCGTGGGCCGACACATTCCAATCAGAATTTTGCAGCTAAGATCGATATTCATATAAAGTCAAGAATTCCCTTAAGAGTAATTTGGTCAACCAAATATCGCCAAGTCACCGAAAAATATCTCATACTCACCAGCTCCATGTCCAGCCCATCCCCATCCGGCTCCACCCCATGCACCAGGTCCAGCCCATCCACCGTGTCCAGCCCAGCCGCCGTGTCCAGCCCACGGGCCAGCACCAACCACAGCGGTACCACCTGCTACACTACCGGAAACCACCGAGGGGCCAGCTACGGCTCCAGTGACGACAGCTCCGCCGTCCACGGCGCCGGAGAGCCTGGCGGGACCAACTACCGGACCGGAAAGAGCAGCAGGTCCAAGAGCTGGACCAGCTATAGCCGCGGCTCCCAAAACTGGTCCTGCTAGAGCAGCTCCATGACCCAAGTACCCCGACGGTGCGGCAGAAGCAACCGATAGGGTTGCTACCAAGAGGATGGCAATCAGGGTGCACATAGTGAAGCTCTTAGGGTTCCGCTCACGATGGTTCCTATCGATTCGTTCTGGACTTGGCCCGTCTACGTTGACTGACGTGCTTGATGTGCTGCCTTGGTCCAGCATCGATGGAGCTTTTATAGGGGCTTTGCCAGTGGCACTTGCGCTTGTCGGCCGTTTGTTCTCTGCTCCCGCCAACCAACCCCAAGGGCGGGGCAGGCGCACAGGACACGCCAAACATTCTCCAACGCGTTGGTTCTCGCGCGCGCGTGTGCTTGCGTGCGCTTGTTGCACGCGGCCTTATCAGCATTAACTCAGTCATCGTAGTTGGTCGTGGCGCGAATGCCTAAATGCCTCACCCTCCCCTCGAGCCAGAGGAAGGCGTCCTACCCGCGTTGGCCTGGCGGGGTCATGGAGCCCCGTCGCGTCACGTTCGTCGCCTTCGTGGAACGAGGAGTCCGCGGTACAAAGTCCGGCTTGCGTCGTGGGGTGACTAGGAAGAATTTATGTCGAGCAACCCGTAAGAGGAAACGGCCTCTTTCTCATGAAAGAGAGGTAGAGAAGTGATATCTCGTGGGCTATTGATTAGACGCGTAAGAGAGTAACTGGACGTATTCAGGGAGCCTGGAATAAAATCTCGATCCACCTTTGTCGTATACTGGGATTATATTGGTCTCTCCGTCCGAAGAGAATTTGGTAATTTTTTTCCCTAGCATTGGTGAATTTTTACATCGATGAATACTATTAACGCTAGTTTTGTCATCAGCCATTCCGCTCCGAGCATGTAGCATCAGCTGGCGCATCATCTTGCGTCCTCAAACTCACGGGATGCATTTTCAAGGCCGAGCACCGTGAATCTTCCAGTCATCCATGACCTTGAATACCTCATCCACACCGACTAACTCATCTTTATCCCACTCTACTCGTCTCCTTATGGAAAGAGACCACGCGTTTAGGCGAACACGCCCCGTACTTAAAGTCATTACGGGTTGCATTGTGCATCCGTTTAGGCGAGGCACCGGTTGCCCACGCAAGTCGTCCCCGCTTCTCGTGATTGTCGCCAAGGAATGAGGGGACCCCATTGTTGTCCAAGGCACGCATACACTCTCATCCCACTAGCTATCGACACATAGGCACCATGGGTGTCGCAGTGGGACCGAGTTCGCAATGGATCAACGAGTCTTGCTACGGATCGTACCTCCAACACCATTATCGATCGGTTGTTGCGCACTTTCGAACACGTCGAAGGTGACAAGGTGACTGGCGATATCGTCGGCCATGTTTCTTTTCACTGATCGGGGCAATTTTATTGTTGGCGTCGTGGCGCGAGGGACGACGACTCACCAAGAGAATCGAAAGGTTGCGTCCTCTTGACGCCGAAATAATTAGCCACCCAGTTTTAATAATTGTCACCTCGGCGAAATGTCAGAGGCGAAGGAGAAAATAGGTGAGGAGTAGGTGCGTGCCGTAATAGGAATTCGGATGAACAGAGGACGGAAGTTGGCTATTGATTCTTTCGTGAATTGTCACCGTTCCGAAAATTCTGTATTTTGCAAGAACGTGCGCACGCGGGACGCCACGGTAGCAGGATTATCTCTACAGAATGCCCTGATCAGATAATGCCCACGATCACGGATCCGTGATCGCGAAACAATTACCACCTGGTCCGGTGGTTTCCATTTCAAATGTCAACGTAGTGCCGATTATATGATAAAACCTGGAATGTTAATTGTAAAATCCCTGGTGAGATAATACTTCAAAAAAGAGTACCACTTTTCTGTACGAATAACGCATAAAAAATTAATGCGGATAAAAGAAAAGTTTCTGTCGCTTGCAATTTTTTCAATGACTTTTCATCCCTTGCAAATCTTCCTTACTGTTCTGCTAATCTTACGACAGGAAAATCCACCCTATTCTACAACGCGTGTATCGCTAATTAAAGGATTATCACCGCGTAAGTGGGCATTCGTTGATGATGTTCATGAAGTATTGATGCGCGATCAGACGAGGTGGGGGATTTACTTAATTAGCGATGCCGCGCGTTCGCAAACCGTGAGGTCGAAAATGCGCTTATCCCCAGAGACGCCCGCGAGTTGTTGCCCTCTGTTCTCTTCGCCACTGGCAACATCTGGTTTTGCATTACGAAGCCGTCAGCGGCGATGGAAGAGGATTAACGAAGCTGTTTACAGCGTGGGATTACGCAAGCTCAACGACTATGACGAAATCGTGGAATGGCGCCGAGCGTGGCGACATTCGCGTCTCACCGAAATTTGGATCGTTGCGCTTTCCCAGAAGGTTGGAGCAAAATGATGATCGAAATTCGCTCCATTTGCCAACGGAACATCAGCTTGTTCGGTAGGAAACCAGGGACGGTTGGATAGGGTAACGAGATTATCGTTTTGCCGACGTGTTAATGGACGAGAGGAATTTTGCATAAACTGCGAGGTAAACTCGAAAGCAAATGAATGGAATGTTAATTCATGGCTAAATGCTGGTGAGCGTGAAGTAACGGGTGAATTGGTTCGAAAAGTTTGTCGATTGATATTGATTTAATCGTCTAAATTGGATGGTGCGTTATAAAGATTAGGGAATTTATACAAGGAACAAATCGAATGAATTGATTCTTCTCTCTTTAATGTAAGAATTATGAGTAATATCACTTGATAGAATCCGATCCACCGTGGGTGAGAGTGAATAATTTATTGTACTAAAAAAGATTCGAAATGCTGTGCTCTCGATACATTTTCAATTGCAACTCTCTCATACTGAAAAAAATATTCAACAATGCTAAATGCAATGAGTATCATGACCAGCACCTGAGATTCTAACAAGAGGTCTATTCTGATTTTCCTGTATTAACAAAAAACCGACCTGATTTAACTAATCGAATCCTCACACAGACCGATCATCGATCCATGACGAGATCAAAACTCTTACAGAGGAGCACACGGAATAATGGCCCGAACGAATTCCATCCTGTTCGACCTTTTTGGCTAGGTTGGGCTGGATCGACATTTTCCACCTCCTGTGCTTCTCTGAAAGGAGGGTGTCGTTGCGCCACCACAACCAATGTTGCGTTTTCGATCTCGCGGATCTCGATCAATCGGCGGTGTCCATTTTTTTTTTCGTCATGGTCCAGCAGATCGGGGCGAAGCTGCCCCGCCCTTAGCCCCTTCCATCCCTTCCTCCCCTCTCGATGAGTTCGCCAACCCACGTGTGTAGACGGGCGCGACGCTCTGCTCTCGAGTATAAAAGCTCCACTACGCATCAGCTTGCGCGGCAATGTTGAACCGGTGATGGCCGTTGGAAAGTCACAACTCGCGATTTCTTCGTGTCATCCGTGCTGGGAGGCAGAGGAATGCGAGGAAAAGCTACGTTGAGAACGTCGAAGATCTATTTAACTGCGCCAGGAATCTTTGGTGGAAAAATGGGAAGCCGAAAAATAGTGGTAAATGGAGATGGGAATGAAGACGCGAACGAACGATCGATAGATCGTTTCTACGTATTGAATCGAGATATCCACGAGGAGATTGAGGAGGACTGGAAAATTTCCATCAACAGACTGTCAAAGACGAGGGTCGAGGATAGGTCCATGTGATTCCACGGATGCTGGCTCATGGGTAAGTGCAGTAGGATGATTATGGAGGAAGGGTTGTGGGAAGAGTTGGTGAAGAGAGATGGGTTAGGTGGTGGGTGTATTGATTAGTCCATAAATCATGGTTTGATAAAGATATACGGTGATGAATGAAAAAAAAAACACGGGTCAATTTGAGAATTTTCTGCATTTTTACAATTGGATGGAAATGCCTTGGTAGTTTCGTGAATGTAATTTTATGTCTGCTTGGTGATTTAGAAAAGTTTGAAATATTAAAGATCGTCGGTTTTTCAGCAACTTATTTGTTCGATTAGTTTATCTAAAATGTCCTTATCTGTCAAAATTGCCGGTCACTCTCTTACACGACTCTATCGCCCTCCTTGCACTCCGTATTTATCTCATTTCTTCGAATCCTTCATAATTTCTGCACCAATTTCTCATCTAACGCATATTTCTTCATTACCAGGCAGACGGAAGCGGATAGAATAATCCATTGGAAAATCACATCCATATCTACTCTTATGGAAGACTCTGGACTCTGCGGACCGACCCATCGAACATCGAGATTCCCGACGATTCAATGCCATCTAGCGTGGTTAAGATGATCGTAACGCCCCCATGAATTACCTTATCTATCTCCATATCGACCGCGCCTTGTGCAATTTAATCCGCTTGTAGGAAAAAAACAATTTGCTCCTTCTTTAAAGCTTTTCTCGCACACTCCCTGTCGATCGATTCGCCAGGAATGTCACCGGTAGCTGCCTCGTTGCCTGCTTTCTCGCGTAACTTCGAGACGAGGTACGTGCGGGCTGATTTACGGCAATGTCTCGATTCTCATTGTGGCACCCGTCGAGTGTTTCGAGATCGCGTTATAACGATGCCTGTTGTCCCGTTGTTTCGCGACCTGCGAGTCATGATTTGACGCGTAGTAAAGACTTTGCAATTTTGCTTCGATACGTATGACGAGATGTCGTGCGTCGATTTCTCGATGGATTGACAATGGCAACTGTTATGGTCGAGATGCAACGAATTCAAATACATATTACATTTTGGCCAGATATTCTTTCTTTAAATTTCATAGATTCAATTGACAAAAGAAAAATCATTTTTTGCTCCGGCCTTTGTAACAAGTTATAAATTTTCCTCGCGACAATGCGAAGAAAAGGCGCTGGCCGATTATTCAACGATCCTCATAAAATATCCTTCATGACCAAATCTACCTCACTTTCCTGTAATGGAAGGAAGCAAGTATTTGTATAATGTAGTTTCTAATTACGTATAAATTATGTAGTACACTACTTTAGTTTCGTTGCCAATCTATATAGCTGAATTTTTGTAAAATTCTAAATTTACCTATTACGCACAATGCCGAAAATAAAACGATAATTATACGTATGGCTCTTAACGAGTTTAAAATCGAATTATTTTGGTTATCGATACGTGGTGACGAACGTACCGATAAATTTTCTTTTTACCGGGTCGCGTGGCAGTAATTAGCGTACCGATCCACCTACGCCCACTAAAGCTGCGTGTACGGTACAATCCGTAATTGATGGCCAATTAACACCTACGCACGACACGTCCCTTAAGTGTTGTTCAATTAACACGCTTGTACACCCATTCGCATGCGCGTATGTAAAGAATCGATTTCCCATATTTGTACTTCTCATTTCTTCTATTAATCATCTCTGATCATACCCTTTTATTTTCGCGCATCTATCGTAAGCGTTTAGCGCTTCGCGAAAACAATATAATTTCATCAAGAAAATTCAAACCTTTGCAATTTCCAATTTCTATTATTTCAAGAAATACCTACAAAGGTTTATCTATGGAAAAACTGTAAAATCGTCCACGAGTCTCAAACGATTTCCATCTTTTGAAAAAACCCCACGTTCCATTTCCTGTCTTTCAATGAACCGTGCATTTGAGTAGCACCACCTTAGCATCGACAATAGCAATCAATAATTAACACATACTTCTCACGCAACACGTCACATGCTTGCATACTCGGGTTCGTTTAAAAATGCATCATCAACCGCGCCATCCATTTCCTCATGCTCTGTTCCTCCTCCTCCTCTTTCTCATGCTCTTCTCCCATCGCATGCAATACGTGCTTCTGCTGGCGTCGACCGCAGGCGGTTCGATCACAAGTGGGTGACCTTTCGGAATTCGTGTGGAGGTTCGTTCGCGTTCTCTCACAATGCAACGACGTTCGCTAGGAGGAGAAAGAGGGAAGGGAAGAGGATGGAGGGCAATGATGAAACGCGAGATTACGCAGGTGAACGCCACCGCCTGCCTGACTCGATCGCGTCACACGCTCGTGAGATCCACGGACATGGCAGGGGGCAAGATTTTCCCATAAGGCGGGAGAGCCTTTCTGCTTTCGACATTGCTTCCACTCGGAGGATTATCGGAGGATAGGCAAGCACGAGAAAAGGAACGACTGATAATTACGAGGTAAGCGTGTCGAGTTTAATGTCGAACTTAAAAGCCAACGTCGGCACTCTTCGATGATTGGTTGAATGTGGACTAGGCCTGCATTAGATAAGCGCAGACCGAGTTTCTACGCTCATACGATTGAGAATAATTTCTGACGAGAAAAAGGGAAGTGGCGAAAAATTAGATAATTTCAATGGAAAGATTATTTACTATTCTCCTTGCTTAGAATGTTAAGAATGTAAGATATACCGATTCGAGATCCACCGGAGGTTAATAAACCATAAGTTAACTATCCGAATTGTGAATATCTATCACCATTTCTTCCAAGAATGTTCTCCTTTTACAATAAACTAAGCACAGTTTTCACCCCCCTTGCTCATAATTTCTCTTCTTTCCAGGATCTTCCCATTCTCCACCAACAGTTCGCTTGACCATGGCGAATTAACCAGCGCGGTGGCCGACTCGCGTTTGATCGACCATGTCCGCGGTAAGTCACGCTCTTAACGACCTTACCCTTTACTACAGCAGCCGTTACACGGGTGCTCTAACGCTCCGCTGCTACGTGGCACGGATCTGTCGAGCACAACACCTCGAAACACGCGACCCGCTCTGCATGTGCATCGCACGCTGCACTGGCAATCGGTTGTGGTTGCACAAGGCCGTCCGAGCTCGATTACACGATCGATATCAAATGGTAATCGATTTATCGATCATTGAAAAACGATCCGAGCCACCGGACCACCCGCCTGGTTCGCCAATTTCCTACCGATTCTTGAGCTCGCAATTTCAAAATATCCCGTCGCGTTCTCGTCTCGCTTCAAGTAGTGCGTCACGGCCGATCGACCATCAGCGTGTTCCAGCGATCGCAACTCGATGTGGCCGAGGGTTTCGATCTCCAAAACGATAAAAGATACGGTTAATTATAGGCTGCTAATTAGTTGACGGCTCGATTCGCCTGATAAATAAGCGACGACAGGAGCAGCGAGGAAGGAATTGGGAGAGCTCAGTCACGCGGAAATGTTTAAGGTTCGTTTTACTTTTGTAAACTGTTCGAGTGTTCAGGAATGTAGTTCTGGACTGAGATCTGGACCAACGGATCTAGTTCTGGATCGATTCACGCAATGCCAAGGATCATATCCGAGAGATTATCTGGAGCAAGGTTTCTGGTAGCTTCAGGTTATTTGACGGTTGTGATCATTTCAACCCCATTGTACATCTTTACTTATTCGCACGATTATCCACGAACTTTATATTTACGAATTTCACCCGCACTTACATTCTCCATTCGTGTTAGACCAGAGTATCGGAAGTATCAAGCGCGTTGGTGTCGTCGTGAGGTCTTAGAGAAACTTAGAGGGTATTAGAAGTATCATAGTCCTTTGAGGGTTTAATATTTGGAGGGGACGACGATGGAAGGGAATGGAAATTAATCGCTATTTATTACGTTACGTTGCTGAGTAATCGTTACGCAGCCGAGCTTTCCAAGGACAAAAGGACGCACTCCTAGACGTAGTAACTTCTCGATGAAGATACTTTCTTTTTTCTCTCTTTACCAATGCCCGTGACCGTGACCGTAACCTGCATGCACGCTTCCGTATCCGGTTCCATGGGCTGTGATTTTTCCCGAGGGACCAGCGATCACGACAGAGCCCGCGTGTGGGCCCGAAACTGCCGCACTTCCGGCGTGTGGACCTGCGAGTACCGCCCCATGTGCGGCAGGACCTGCCAAGACAGCTCCGTGCGCTGCAGGTCCTGCCAGGACTGCGCCATGCGCAGCTGGCCCTGCCACGATTACTCCGTGACCTCCGTGACCTCCGTGACCTCCGTATCCTCCGTATCCACCGTATCCACCGTGACCTCCATATCCTCCGTATCCTGCACCCGCGTAACCGTATCCTAGAATAATGATTATCGATAGATTCGAGAATCGCGCGACATAGACGGGTAGAGGTTCATTGATGAAATTTAACGTGCGATGAAACGTGCAGTTGTCTCAAATATCATCGAAAAATTGTCGACGAAGGATATTTTTAATGAATTATAAAATTTACGGATGTGCCCTGTTTAATTACCTGCTAATCCATCGTACCCTCCGTAGTGTCCGCCGTATCCTTCAACATGGGCTGGACCTGCGACAGATCCAGTGACAACGGCTGGACCAGCAACCGCTCCCGAGACGTGAACTGGACCAGCAACAGAACCGGAAAGACGAGATGGTCCTATCGAGGGGCCTGCTAAACTCGATGCCCCAACGTGTGGCCCAGCGACACCTGTGTGACCCAAGACTGGTCCAGCTATGGCTACTCCATGATGACCACCGTATCCTAGATGTCCATGACCTCCGTAGAATCCGTGCCCCAGCCCGTGCCCACCGTATCCAGCAAAAATTGCTTCTCTGCGTTGACGCGGAACGCCTGCGACAAGAGCTGAGAGGGCCAGAACGACAATCTGCAAAGAAAAAATAAGTGAGTAAAACATGTCATTGCATAACTTTTGTAACCACGAGTTAAAGTACGATGAGGTCGTGAAGACATCATCTAGATCGTATAAGTAGCAATTAACGCAGCGTTGAGTTAATTGAAGTAACGCCAAAACCAATGAGATCAATCTGAAATGTCACCGCGCTCAGGCAATAACCACTAGCCGACCAAATTTATTACAACCGTTCAGCAGCAGTCAATCTAACGAGTAAGGCATATGGGTACAAATTGAATCCTCTATTTCAGTAGTCCATAACCATCACGTCACACTCGCGTCTCCCTCACCTGAATTTCCACACCGCACACACGCGCGGTGCCACGTGCCCCGTGATGCGAGCACATCGATCACCCTCGCGTGAAGAAGTATCACGAGAAGCATACACTTTAGCCCGAGCATATTTCCAGCGCTCAGCCCATTATCATCCATCAGTTACAATCCTCTCCACCGGGTACCAAGGACGCCCATCAACGCACCCCTTCTGCCACATTTATCCACCGGAAAAGTCAGTTTGTGTTAATATTTCGCGGCTTTAGTTAGGTTAGGTTAGTGGGGTGGAAGATTGTGCTAGCGAAAGGGCGAATGCGTGCGTTAGTAGCTGATACGGAGAGAGAAAAATTTAGATAAAGAAGAATGCGAGAAACGAGGAAGGATGGGGAGAAGAGACGGATGTCGTAACAAAAGAAAGCAAAAGGAACGTCACGACTTCCGACTGGAACGAGCGAATACTTACGAAGGCCTTCATCTTGCCGACGCCGATTGCTAAGTGTGCCTACGGACGACTTGGTCGGAGTTTATATAGGCGTCCGAAGGATCCCGGACCGCGCCCCCGCTGATCCCTTCAAATCATATCCGCCGATGGTTCAGTCTTGCCCATTGTGTAAGAGGTCACCGACGCGGCACACCCTCCCTCCTCCGGGGGCGCGTGCTTCTTTTCGGTGACACGACCTTCGGGGTGGGTGAATCACAAAAGGCGAGGGTGACCGTGAGGATAAAAGAGATCGTTGGGTCGTAGGGGTAAGTTTTGAGATCGGTGATGCAATCGTTGGAGATTCATTAGGAAAGTTTACGGAGATGGCTCTCTACGCTCTCTATTAGTCCTTTCGTCAGATATGAAAAATGATTTGCGATTGCTGAGGAGTCATTTAATTTTTCATTATAATCTTGTGCAATATCTCTGATACTATATCCACTGTCGCTTGCACTGCCATGCAATTATTTCCTAATTTCTTGATTCAACTAAAACTTCTTTATCGTCCTCCCGACCATGCGAGCATTGATTCGTTTATAATCCCCTATCGAATTCCCGATAGAACGATAAATCAGGAGTCGTGGGATTATTCATCGTGCTCGCATTGCAAATCATGCTTCTGATCCATTCGCTATTGGAATAAAAACAATTGGTGCTTCATAAACCGAATCGTGTCGAGCTCGTTGAGATTGTCATCCGAATTCTTATTTAATAACCTTTGCACAAATATTCATATCAGGGGAAATTCGTTATTTATAGTTTCGCGCGCGACTCAGCAATAACTCGGTGATTGGAAGCGACGAAACTTATTTTTAATTTCTCATAATCAGCAACGATGACAATTGGACGATTCGATAGGCTGTGGATTGTGGGTTCTAATTTCAAAAATGGAAATTTAAAAAAATTCGCGGTCTCCTGGGTTTAGTAGAAGCTATTTTTTATGTCTATTTTTTTGCTATCGAAAACGATTCTGATTTCCCCGTGATTTGTACGATCGCGCCGCTCGGAACGTGCGATCTATCGATCCCGCGAACATGGGAATCTCGAGTCGAAGTTACGAACTCGACCTTTAACTGCCGCTGGGAGCAAGAGGCGTGCGCAGCAAATGCTCTATTTTCTCAGGAGCTCTCTGGATTCCGATGATTCACGATTCATTGTTCAATCGATCCCTCCTGCTTACTCGTTCGACGATACAAAGCTCATAAAATAGGATCAATGAGTACAAGAGTGTCTTCTTTGGCAATCTATGGAATGCTCGTGGCACGCGCGAGATTCGAACTTAAAAGCGGACGTGGGAATTCATGAGAGCGACCTTTTAGTCGATAATCCGGACACGTATCTACTTGCATACTTTACGAATTCTACGTTTTCCCAGAAATTTCTTTACCTTCGTGTTTTCGGGAGACAAAAATGTGAGTAAACCTAAAAATGCATTTTAGAGTCGGATTGAAATATTTTACACAGTAACGGCCAATTAATATTAACACGTCGAATGCCATGGGTACCTCCTAGTAAAATCGTTAAAAAATTATTGTACACCTCAATTTGCTTTTAGTAGATACTTTTTGACAGAAAAAAAGTGAATAACGCGGCGCAGCGGGCAATGTATGTAAAATTAGTGTGGCATTCGACGTGTTAATATTCTGAAATATACAAAATATACAAGGTTTATTAACCGGATGAACGCAGACACGTGGGAATAGTTGAGATCGACCTTTAACAATGATCAGGAAGAAAGGTGTGTTCCTCGAGCGCTCCAGATTCTACGGGTGCGCGAGCTTCTGTGGGCGATTCCGCGAACCATTGTGTTCCCATCGCGGTACACGCCTCATTATTCGCGCGCGACGTATTATAGGGACATGCGTGTACCTCATGACTTCTTTATTTTCCACTAATGCATTGCCTTCCCGGCACGAGACACGGGCCAGATCAGATAATGCGGCCGGATAAATTTGTACGCTCGACATTTAAGTCGCTACCAGGAAGAGATTTGCATTTGGCAAATTCTTTAGACTTTTAAAGCAGGATGCTTAAGTGCGTATGTCACTCCGGAAATTGTGCGGCTTATAGTGCACTAAATTATGATGGTACAAACGGTTGTCACAGTAAATGCTTATAAATTTTCCACGTAAATTTTGCGATGGTAATATCCTTGTTAATGCGCGAATTAATTGTTGTCGTGAGATATTCAAACTCACGCGATTGTTGCCGTTTAACTGCTCAGTTGGCGCGTGCGAGTTAGTCAACATAAATTGGATCTAAAATTACACAAATCTGAAGATTATGAGTGTTTCGATCGATAAAACCCTGGATCTTACAGATTCGACATTTGCAGCCGCACCCGTTTAATATTCGAGCGCTCCATTCTCGATGGGACTGCGCAAATTATGCGAAAAATGAAATGTCATAAGTAATTGGTACTTTCAAACCTCATAAATCCTATTTCAAGATTGTGTGCTGTCACATTTAGACGCAGCGTGTAGAAAGTCTTTCCCCACGGATCGAGAAATCTCCAAATCACTAAAAATATATTTTTTACAACAATCTGATCTGTAAAACAACAGTGTTAAAATAGACTATTTAATAATAAAGTAATTGCGACTAATTATCTCACGAAACGTGTGTTTACGCACAGGAGAAGCGATCGACTAAAAATAAACTTTTCAGCGGCGAACGTGATCGGTGCTAATGGTGAGACTGACATTTTACGGTTATTGTCTGTTCCAATGCAATACACCCCGTTCCACCGTGGATGCAATTTTAGTTCGATACTTATGGGAACTTATTTGCCCGTTGCCTCTTGGGGCCTCGTGCTAGAACGATGTCGACCTGCCATTTAATTTGTTTCAATCTGCTTCTTGCTCACTTTCGCATACATTAATTAACATTAATCTTCAGTTTTCGTACTTGGCTGAGGGAAAGGTCACGTACACTACCCGACACTCTTAATTATACCGACATTACTGATAATGTTTCACGATAATATTACGTGTTCCTAAGATTTTTAATCAGAAACCCCGATTTAGTCGTACATTTGGTTGCAACTAGCAGGCGTGTAAATTTACACAATCGTGCTCGTCGATTTACCTACATTTATGTAAATGTATAAATATCCTCTTCTCGTACTTTATAAATACACAACCGCGCCGCTTTGAACCGTGCACTCCATCATTTACACCCTCGAAGCTCGTCATCCCGACCAAGCGTCAAATTAAACGCCCACTACTCGTGACACGCAAACTTACATTAACATTCTAACCGCGCAATTAAATCGTGACGATCAATCGAGCCCGCCCCACCTCATTTCACATTCCTCCTCATTTCGCGCCGATAGTTTGCAAAAGAACTTTTCGTGGTGAATCGTGGCGGTAATTACACGACGGATCGACGATTACCAATGGCCTCTCCGCCCCCGTTTACTACCCTCCCCCCTGCTCGTTCGCATTCCTCTCTTCTTATCGGTATTATGCAGATTTTCGAAACGCTCGAAACGCCGACACCAGTAATTTCCAAACCCTCCCGACTCGGTGGAATTACGGGAGCGACTTAAAATGAATCTCGTGACTTTATTGCTCGCGTAGTTCTCGTAGATCGATCATCGAGTCTCAATCGGTCCAATAAGCGGGTGGAGGAAGTCTCATTGGCCCACTTCGCGCCAGATTGCACCACGATTATTCCACGAGACGATGGAAAGATCAAGCGGAATTACCGAATTACGTCGACCATTTGATTTTAAGGAGAGAATTTATGAAATTTTCTGTGGTATTAATCTGGACATCGTTTCGGATAAAAGGCGCAAATAACTATAGTGAGCGAATCGATATTACATTTGGACGATAACGGACGTCAATGAGTACCTTAATAAGTTCAACCTGGGCAGGTGAAAATTCTGTTGCATTTTCTTCGACTTTCGATTTTTCGTACTATCTGTTTTACATCGTAAAACCTCTTCATTAACGAGACAGGGTGAATCACGAATCGTAATTACAAGTCTTACCCTCCTGATTCATTGAGTTCACCGCAACGTAGTAGAAGCGTTGGCTTTCTTTATTGTGAACTATGCGGGGTATGACCTTGGCCGCAAATCACGGACGACGTCGAACAATGCGTCGTAAACAAATTCTTCTGGGAACGAGCTTTATAATCTCTCACCCTCTGAGAGTGAAAGGACCGCGCCTCACTTGTTCGCGCAACGCAGCCACGCGATAGGCCGCTTCAATAGTCCCGCTACGGCGGGAATTACGAAACGTGTAATGAGCTTCGTCGCCTGACGTTGCTCGTCGGTACTCATCGATTCTATTATGATTTTTCTCGCTTCCTTCACCTGTCCCGTGCAGCGTACTGTCAGTTTGATTCGTTGACTCATCCTCACACGCTCACGTTCTATACCTATCATCAAGGCAAGCCAAAGATAAACCACGGGACCATTATCATCGTATATGCTTGGACAAATTAAATCAAAATTTAACCTCATAATTGTTTTACGTTATCAAATTTTTTTGAGCTGTTCTGTCTATTTTAATTAGGGTACTGGCACATGAATATAAATAATATTATTGCTCAGTCTTCCTTTTACAAATGTACGTGGTCTTAGCTTCTAGGGCTGGAAAAGAATATGAAATATTTCCGCAAGAATATTCTCGGCACTCATCTTCGTAGCGAACTTCAGTGTTTCCTTGCCAGAGGTGCAGGAGGCTTGATCGATCGTTCATAACCCTCTCCAGCGGAAAAGGGACAGGCAGATGGAAGAAAAATAGACAAGCGAAGAAGGAAAGAGTAAAGCGATGTCCTGCGCATTTCACGTTCTCTGCCGCATCGCTGGACGATTCTCTCCGCGCGAAGGAACGACTCCATTCAATTCCGCGGCTTAGCGATCGAGCAATGGCGAGCAGTCGGCCGGCACCCTTTATTCCATTCGTGCCCGCGAGAGCTTCTAACTGAAGAATCCTCTTTCGATTTCTTTCGTTCTCCCTCCTTCCCTCGCCCTATGACGAATGCGTTCACGAAAGATTTAAAGCGCTTTTAGTACCGTTCAAAGAAGCATTTGCGGTGACCCACGATGTTGTCACCAGAGAGCACATGTCTCCTCTTTCTTCTCTCTATCCTCTGGTTTTGCCTATTCTTTTCTTTTCTCGCTACTTCTGTCGTAACATTGCTGCCAATGTAATTTCGCCGAAAGGACAACGAATAGAGGCGGTGATGTGTCGACTCCTTGAGGCATCTGGCCTCGCGAAAAATCGTAGATTTAAAACAGTACAGGAAAAGCAGAGAAGGGGCGGAAATTAAATGACAGAACGCGAAACGAGGCCTTAAGATTTCGCGGCTGACGAAATCGTTAAACGATCATCGTGGCCTTCGGTTTTCCGAATCTTCCGCGAGGATCAAGCAGCTTCTCCGCTCGATTCTCCATTCGATTTCAATTTCACCTCGCTCGACGTCCACCAGCGTCTTCTTTGTACCCCTTTCTCGCATATTCCCCCTAGCGTCGAATCGAATAGCATCCAGCAGCATCCACCTTCCAATTCTTCTCGACGTACGGATTATCTCCTCTCGATATAAACGGATTCCTGTCATGATCCTCCCTCGCTAGCCTATCGCGAAACGGTGCCCATATCCTGCGATCGACGGGAGGATCAACTACGGGACGATGACGTTGTGGAATTTCCACGGCTCTCGTCCTCCTCCTCTCACTCCACTCCGTCTCTTCTTTTTGGATCGATGCATCGTTCAACAGTCCTGAGAAGAAAGGCCTGCATACCTGAAACAAATCGTTTTCTTTTTTCACCTGTTCTTTCTCTCTTTGTTCTTTGACAATATATCCCTGATAGAAACGAAATTTATACTTAATCGACATAGTAGCAGTATCTAATATCAGTTTTCTAATGCGCGTCCTTCTCACCCTGGTTCTATCGATTATCGTCCTCGTATCGCAGGATTTCCATTCACCGCGGAGCCCGTGATTTAAAATCACCGACATTTTATTACGCCGACGAATCTTATCTTTAACCAGGGAGATTGTTACCCCAGCACGATGAGAACCGAGCACAGCAACAGGCGGTCGATTTGGAGTGTAATCTTTCGTTAAGACAAAGTCCCCGGTTGAGTGTTATAAGGGGATCGTCGATAAGTCTAGCATGGCACGAGTTGGGGACGATCAGCGAACGGTCTCCTGTATTCTTCATCCCTCGAAACTTTTCTGCAACCTGCAACGAGCATGAGTTTGCAAACTATTTTTAACTTTACTCTATATCAAGGTGGACATTGCCACGTAACGTCTTTGAGAGAATGTTTTTAGAAAAGAGTGTCATCGCGGGAAAAGTTTCTCGAAGGAGCTTTACGCGGGGATTAAAACGTTTAAAAGTGAGTATTTAAATTCGAATGACGAGTACGAAAATGAAGATAGGCGTAATTTCAATGCGACAATATAATCGGCACGGAAGAAGTGCTGTTAGAACAATGACTGGATATTTCGAAGCAAAAGGGGAGAACCTCTAACTATCGAAACCGCGAATTCGAAGGTTTCACGAGAACCGACCGTTTATTCGCGACGAGTGGACGATTAAATTCTCGGAAGCGAGGTTTCGTTATGAGTATCGCTAACGAGACACGGAGCCGAAGGAGGGAAGCGTGAAATCACAAAGAAATTAAACAAGTGATGCGCGAACGAGTCGGCGGGATGTTAATTTCATCCACGCAAACATCACGGTGTCGTATATGAGCTAAGCAAGCGGTCGAAAGCTTGCTCGGAGCTTTCTCACGAGCTTTTCTCTTTGAGCATCCGTGATAGTACGGGTGATGAATGGATGGCTCGTTAAAAAGAGAACAGATTAACAGAGTTTTTCATTAAAAGTTTCATCCCCTTGGTGGATGGCACGCGCATTGTCACGAAAGGGTGTTGGTGCGCAAGAGGGTTGATACTAACGATAATGCACTAACCCTTTTAATGGCCTCCCGCTCGGCAATGTCACCCGCGACGATCCTCTCCGGAATTGTTGAACAAGCAAATGAGCCTCCAACCGGACGTTCAAGCGGCCAAGGGAGTAGTAGTCGTCGTGGTTATCGTGATGACAGTTAACAAGGACGTCAATTGGCTTTTTTGAAACGAAACTGCTCACATGCAATGTTCTTTTCCCACGACGAAGATGGACTGTAGCGATGGAAAGAGGAAAAGAATAATAAGAAAAACTATCGTGTCCGCGTTAAACGGTATAGCACGTTTTATTGTGTGAATTCAAAATTCTCCACTCACCAAACTTATTCCAAGGTGCACGTTCGGATTTGTATTGCGGTAAAATCCAGATCATAATGAGGCAGACTATAGGCGTATTCGTTTGAGCCATGGAAGCGTGAAATCTGAAAGAATAGAGGAACTGATCAGCGTGGAAAGAGAGTCGGTTGGTAAAGTTTGAAAAGGGGGATGAAGGACGATTCGTCCTTCGGGTAGCCGACGAGGAATCGTAATGACGATATAGGGCACCTTGTAAGCGTTTCCAACGAGTGGCGAGAAAGACGAGTTCGAAACTTCTTAGGGTGCCCAGAGGGCAACGATGGACTGGTCGAAGGGTTGATGGTGCCTCATGAATATCCAATGCTCTTACCCAGTTCCGCTTCGGGATAATGACACTCGACGGCGACTTCGATGCCACTTTTGTCGTCGAATTTCGATGCCATTTTCTCCTCCTTTTCCCCATCTCTCCCTTCTTCCTTGTAAAGCTTTACTCCTCTTTGACTTCTACCAATAAGCCAGTCTCCATAGACGCCAGCGGGGCAAGTCGAACAGTCTCCTTCCCTCGTCTCATTACCTGTGGCAATTTATTCGCCGGTGATTGAAAACGAAAGGGCTTTCCAGGTACTTGTGTAAATACTAACTGTAAAATGATCGTGCGTGTTTCGTTCCGTGTGGCCTCGCTGGCGAGAGCACACGAAAACATTTTATAACCGAGTGCCGATGACACTTTCGGCAAACATCCTGCAATGCAAACTGTGATTTTTATCACGTGTAGAGAATAAAAATAAAAATCCTGTATTTCGCCGAATTGAATCGTCAACGGATTGAACACGTTGCTGTAATATTAGCATTATCGATATGTCGCTGAACAAATCGGGCCTCTCACGCTTGTATTGATTGAGCGATTCTGATAGTAGTATTCCAGATGGCAGGTACGCTCGAACTAATTAAACCCGTTTTTCCATCTAGGAAGTCTCAAAGTGGAAGATCGCTAGTCGAAGAAGCTTATTGCAATTGGGTGATGTCATCAGGAAATGATTGGATGGGTACGGCGAGAGACGCGGTTTCAACTAGTTCCAAGATGAGTTTTAAATACTGATGCTTTATTTTATATAAAGTATTGTATGAATGTATAAACGCTATAAATACGTGGTACCTATCTATGGTGGTGGTGGGGTGCTAGTCGTGATCGCAAAGAAA
Source organism: Tiphia femorata (assembly GCA_944319695.1). NCBI lineage: Eukaryota > Metazoa > Arthropoda > Insecta > Hymenoptera > Tiphiidae > Tiphia > Tiphia femorata. Next base: position 9,980,436 of record OX090895.1, on the reverse strand, counting down.
GGGTATGACGAGGGCGGGCGGGGTCGGGGGCCGGCGGCGGCGCGCCATCTATTTACATTCACTCACTCACGGGAAGGGCTGACCTACCATAATCTACCGGTCTCAAACTTTTTCACTAACAATATAAAACACGATTATATAATATATGTGTAATTGTGTTTTGTATATATATACGAGTACACATATAGCAATAGTGTGTGTGCGCGCGGTGGTGGTGGTGTGGGAGCAATGTGTTTTATATATATATATATACGCGAACGGGGTGTAGTAGTAGTAATAGTATGTATACATATACATATATATATATAAAGAAGACATAATATGCGCATGGACGAGTAATGTAAAAAAAATAATAATATGGGTGCGGCAAGTAAGTATAACAACTTGTGGGTCGCGCGCGCGCGCGCACGCACTCCCCATTGCCATGCGGCACACCCGCGCTGGCCCAACCGACCTTAACCGACCAACAGCCGAGCCCTTTTCCCCTTTATCCGGGGAAGAGGGCCGATGCGGCAGGGGCGATCGGTCGGGCGCAGCGCGTGCTGCCACACCGCCGAAGGGGAGGCTGCTGCTACTGCTGCAATTGATGGTGGGGTGCGTTCAAGAGCGGCGGCCTTATAGAGATGGTGGAAGACGCATAAAGAGAGTACAAAAAAGAGAGTAATAGAAGTGTGTGTGAGAGAGAGAGAGAGAGACAGATAGAGAATAGCTAAGAGATAGAGTGAGAGAAGATAGACAGAGAGAGCGTTTGGCCGGAGCAACGGCGGGTGTTCAGAAAACAGAACAAGGCCCAGTTGGTCCGGCGACGAAGCGCCAAAGCTTGTCCACTGGCTTGGTTCGTGGCGGAGCAGCCGGTACCAGAGTTCGCGCGAGCCTCTCCTCAGGGTGTGTCCACGATGATCCTAGGATGATGACGATGATGAACGAGCTGCCCGAAGAAACTGGCCCATTACGCCATGGGATCGCACGCGACCAAGATCGTCCGGCCGTTGGTTGCGTCGACGATAGCCTCATCCGCACCTGGCGACCGCGGGCTTCGTTGCGCGATTTTCTCCCACTTTGACATTAACGATGAACAGAAATTGACTAAATTTTGCCCGTTCCCCGACTGGTGTTATTCGGGCTCCAAGTGGAATCGGCCGCGCAGGAAGCTCACGGATCACGAGTGACCAGGTGGGCGGATCAACACTCGCGACGACTTTATGGCAATGTCTGTTGGCGATGGGCAGGTCCAGCTGGCAGCCGCGGATCATCGGGACGGCTCGCCCGGTAGTGCTCTCCTGTTCCACCTCATCGTCTTCTTTGTTTCTTTGTTGTTTCTTTTTTTTTGTGGATTTTTTCATCTCCGACGTTTTTTTACATTTTTATCCGGGCCTGTACCGGGGTCTCGCAGCACTGGCGCCTGCGTGTTCCGGCCATGTTCCGAGGTTGGACGAAGCTTTGGGAAGAAGATCGTTGAGCGCGTTTGAGGATCGTACGAGACCGGTAAGTGACTGTGGTGGGTTTGCCGCCGTCGCCGAGCCGAGATCGCTGGGGTCTTAGACCGTCTACCACTTGCCAATGGGGGCGGGGATGACAGCTCCGTGGGTGCCGAGTCCGGCGTGGATGGCGCCAGATGGTCCGTTGATCACAGCAACACCACCTCCGTGTCCGCCGAGACCTCCATCGATTCCACCACCACCCTGGATGACAGCGATGGCACCAGCACCACCACCGAGTCCGCCACCGAATCCACCACCGAATCCACCTCCGAATCCTGAAAATTCCATTGATTTACGCGTGTGGGCACAATCCCCCGTTTCTGTCGGTTCATCTCCAGATCCGAGGATTTGTATACTCACCACCTCCAAGACCACCTCCGGGAGCAGCAGCGGCAGCAGAGCCAGAGCTTCCATCGTCACCGTTGATTCCACCAGATCCGGCATAGAAGGCAACACCTCCGTAGCTGGGTCCAACGAGGTTAGCGGTAGCCTGGGATGGTCCTACGAGGGTGGCGGTTCCCTGGGATGGTCCAACAAGGGTGGATGGGCCAGCAGCGGGTCCAACAAGACTGGCGGGTCCAGTACGAGGTCCACCAACGGACTTGGCGCCTTCCTGGGGTCCTACGAGGTCAGATGGTCCGGACTGGGGTCCAACGTTGGCCTTGGGTCCTTCCGCGGGTCCGATGTCAGACCTGCCTCCAGCAACTCCTGCGTGGAAGAAAGAGTCCACCGATCAGTTTCGCTTTTCCCTTTCAGACTCTGGCTAATCCAACGTTCTCTCTTCCATCGGGGCCTACGCACCACCAGAGACGATCTGCTGGATTCCAGCAGCGCCAGCGGCCGCCGCAGCACCAGCAGCATAGCTGGCACCAAGACCACCGGATCCCAAGCTGGATGCACCACCCTGGAGGGAGGCGGCGGTTCCAGCGCCAGCAGCCAATCCACCGCTAAGGCCAGCACCTCCGAGTCCATGGCCGTATCCCGTGATGGCAAGACCGCCGCCGCCATAGCCTCCTCCTCCATGTCCTCCATAGGCAATTCCTCCATGTGCGATTCCGGCGCGAGCCGTCGCAACTGCCAAGCAGGCGAACACAATCTGCAAGCAGGACAGGATCCCTCGTCATCCCGTTGCCGATCGTTGCCGATACGTTCAAGGATCGTCTTGTGGCCCGAGAGTCTATCGCTGGCTAATCCAAAGATCCGACCACATCGGAACCAAGTGAAATCTCGAAAAGCCTCCTACCGATCTCTTCACCGATGTACGTCGGATCGTATCATTTTACGGAAGCGTCTGGCCCGTCGCTATCGCCGGCGCGGATCTCAATTCCCATTGGCCTGGCGCCGATTACGGATAGACCGGAGTACCGCTAGACGCATATAACCGCAGCTTTCACTTTCGATGGTCGACGGGCCGCGGAACGGCCAAGTCGATCGTGCCGCTCCCGTTGACCGCGGAAGGAACCGCGATGGGAAACAACCGACTAGTGCTTCCCCGTCGCGCGTCCGCTCGCCGCGAAACTTTTCGTTCGCTCCATGCTAGGAACTTCCGAAGTCTCGAATTAATTCGTCGTTTCCTCCTCGCTCGCGATTACTTACCCCTCCTCGTCCCGGTTGGAAAGCAAGCGGATAGGATGTGACGCAACGCGCCGCCGGACAGTCTAACGAGCAAGTGCGCGCGGCAGAAGAGTCGTTATGTCATAAAACCGTAATAAGAGAGTTCGTCGTTGGTGGGTGCGCGCGGGAAAATACGCGGGTGGGGAGAGTCGCCGAGAGAATCGAGTCGAGTCCAGCGACCTAGCCCCGTAACGGTGTGCCGTAACGTTTCGTAATTGGAGTGATAGCGAGTCGATTGCATTTTCGCATAGCTAACCACTCCCCTCTCCTTCCTCCTGACTACCCTCCCACCGATTTCCCTCGTTCACCGTGGTTCGCGCACGCACACAACCGCGAGGCCGCGCTGGTGATCGGCGCCATATTAGGGGAAGAAATTTTTACGGGGTATCGCGCTAATAGGCCGCCTTCGGTTTAGTCTCCGGTAAGCTGATCGCTCCGTTGCGGTAAGGAAGTCGTCCCTGTACCCCGCGTTCTCCACCCAGTATGCACCGGCCCCGATCTAACGACGAACGCGCAAGAAAAAGAAATCGCGCGCGGATTTTGTGCAATAGTTCTCCCGCCTTTTTTCTCTTGCCCGTACCACCCCTGGCGTAACCGGAACGCGCGTTCGAAATTCCACGGTAATTAAATGATTTCAATGGAGCGAGAAGCGAACGGGGAATCAGATTCATTTCTCGCGATAATTATTACGGGATTTGATCGCCCTCGGAATTCGATCTTCTACTTGGAGTGACGAACGTTGATCGGATGCGGATGTCGAAGAGGATCGTAAGGAGAGGTTTCGGTCAGCTTACAGAGAATCGAGGGAAGCAAACGAATCGAGCGGCTGCTTACAGCAGAATCGTCAGCCTTTCCTCGGCTCTCAGGAAGTGTCCGTGCGGAAAGCTGAAAGTGTTGTCGACGCGTGGCGTCGCGAGGAAGAGGCTTGCTGGCGCGTCGTCGTTCCTGCGAGGAGGAAGAGCCGACGAGAAGGAAGAGAGTGGACTCGCGTGAAGGAAAGAGTCGGAGGGTGAGAGGTGGCAGCAGAATATTAGATGGTGCGTGTCACGCCCGGCTTGAGACGTTGCAGTTAAATGGCACCGAGCGAGTGCGCGCGAGCGCCCGTGCAACGGCGGCCTGGAATTATGCATATCTAACGACTTCTCGAAACTTTCACATCCCGTTTACGCGGAACGAAACGAACGATCGCGGTGCCGTGTGACGTGGTCGACCGTACGTTCCCGCGACCTCGGCCCGATCGGGAGACCAAGGAACGAACAAACGAAGGAACGAAGGAGGCAACGAGCTTGCCGATTTCGAAAGCCGCCCCGCAGTAGGTAACTGCGCTCCTCGATGCGGTCGAACGAGAAGGGCAAGAATCGATCGTGAGAGCGAGAAGATCTCGATCGTTAAAGACCGGCAAAAAGGAAGATGATTTTCGACGACGCGACGAATGTTTTTCTTTCTCATCGGAAGAAACGCGAGGCCGAGAAAAGTTTAGAGAACAACGTCAGAATGTCAACGTGGGGATGACGCGATCGACTCGAGTCCGTGAGAGTGTCGCGAGCGAAACGAGAGCGAAACTGGTCGAGCGAAACTCCTTGAATGAAGATGCACGCGCGCGAGGACATTAGACGAGAGAACCGGTCGAGTATTTTCGCGCTGTCGTTGCTCAATGACGATCTACTGTGATGCTACCAACGGAACCGGTTTCACAATGGGGTCACCGTACCGCGCACCGAGATTTCTTACTTTATGAATGGGAGGCTCGGTGAGAAGGACGTTACCTGTCGCTGGTTTTGCGTATGTCTGTCCGTCCGTTCGTTACTTCGTACTTTTGTCGATGATGCGAAAAGGACGCGAACGCGAGCCCTGACATTGAATTTACTTTTCGCGGGTGGTCGAAGGTGGAAGAAAGAGGCTACGAGCGGCGCGTGAGAAGAGGCCGGAATATCGATTCGGATTCTCTACCGAACTCTAAGGCAAATTAAACTAACTATTCGCTGGTCCCGCCGATGAGATATCAAACTTATGCTTTCGCACGATATCGTTAAGTTCCCGTGAACTCTTGTTGCTTTTTAATTGAGACCTTAGGTTGACTTTAATTAGCCCGATGCTTCTAGAAACTACCGCGGAGTATCGGACGAAGGACGTCGAAGGTAAGCGCAAGATAGCTCCATGCAAAATCGATATATTGCCGTTGACTCGCGAAGGAATTGGGACGGTACGTCGGCGAGCAAGAGAGACGAGAAAATACTCGAGGAAGTTGGTAAAAGCAATATTACGCGGATAGACCCGGTAATGTTGAATTTTCGCGATATTAAAAATCGTCGTTAATCGAGGTTGACGATGGCCCGAGGGAAATCATGTATTTAATGTCTTTGCAGATCACGGGGTTTAATATTCCAGGATGAGAGAAGAAGGCGCGTCACTGTGCACCGTGAGAAGGATTAACCGTGAAAACGCAACAAGAACTGAAAAGAAGAACTGAACACGTCGTCTTCGATCAAGGTGAGAAGCCGCAAGAAGCTCGGACGATTCGCGAAAGCACAAGAAACTGAAGTTACGATGAAAATGAAATTAAACGAGAGAGCCCAATGCCCGCGGTAAGGAGCAGCAACGTCGAGGCAGAAAGCGAGAGAAAAACAAAAACGTCTTATCGGAAGTAACGACAATCGTTGCGATGGTTAACCGCGTTCTCGTAGCACCGTGGCGAGACAGAACCGATTGGGGTCCGAACCAATTGGAGATCGAACCGACCAAAGAATTAATCGAACACCAAACCCCGGCGGTAATTTTGCCACCCCCTTTATGATACTCACAAAGGCCTTCATGTTTGGTGTGTGTAAAGTGGGCTGGTAGTCCGGTGAATGACTGACTTGGGTCGGGCCGGCGGGCCTTATATACGCCTAACTCTACTCTGGCCACGCTCCACAATCACCATCCTTTCGAAAGCAAGGCGCTCCACCACCCTCCCCCCAGAAAAACTATAATCCACGCTTCGTACCAGCGACGCTCGTACGGACGGCTTAGTCGCTGTGTGGTTCCACCACCCAGTGGCCAGGGGAGTGGTGGGACCATGAGGAAGCCTCCCTTGCTCCCTTCGCGTCGCGGTACGCCCCTGTTGGCTATAGCGGAGAGCCGATAGATAGAGAGACCGAGCTATCCTAGAAGCATGTCGTTCTATCTTGTTTCGCGGATAGTCGTGTGGACGTTAGCCTTAGAGGTTCTAACGTTGGTGCGAGAGAGTAAGTCTGCTCCTACTCCCCCTCTAGCCCCACCGGCAACGATGGTGGCTCGGGTGCTGGCGGTGGTCGTGCATAGTGGTGGTGGAGATGGTGGTGGCGATGGTGCCTGGTGGTGGTGGCGGTGCGCGTCCATGGCTATCCGAGTCTATGCGTCTCGGTTCTGCTGGGATCAGGCCACACCAAGTGCAACCAGGCACCACCCGGGTTACCTGGTCACCTACGATATAACTCTCTCGGCAGGCGTGGTGCATGGCATGCACCGGGCGTTGCGACCCAAGCTCACGATTCACGCTCAGCAGCGTTTCCAAGTACGAGTCCTTCCTCGTCCCGGCAGACGCTGCAGGTGCAACTGCAGGGCCCACTGATAGCATGACAATGACGATGAGAATGACGATGACGATCGTAACGTTGCTGCAGGCAGTCAGGAGCGTAAGATTGGGGTTTGCCTTCAGGCTCGCTGAGCTATTTGGGAAAGTAGGTACCTATTCGTAATTTGCCTGCCAACGTGCTCGAGCGGCCAGGCTCACTGATGCAATATGGAGTTGCAGTTGCAGCTGTAGGCCGGATTCCGATGAAGCTACCGAAACAGTTTGGGTCTGGTTGGATCCCGCGGGAGTAGTGCGAGCAACTTGGGCAAATGGGACGAGGAGCAAATCTCGTCGCGTGGAAGAGCAGGGACGTCGTTGGAAGGATGAAGCGGAGGAAGAGCAGTTAATATGATTAGGGTTCCACGTTGTTAAAGGAGGTTGTAGAATGTTAATTAATCCGGGTAAAAAGTATCGACTGCAAAAAGCAGCATTTATTTCGGTAGGTTAATTTCGGCCGCGTGGGGTTACAAGTCTCGTCGAATTTTTAGTCTGTCGGCTAAAAAGGCATAATGAAAAATGGAGTAACGATTCGAAGGACGCTGTTGTATGCAGTAAAATGAAACTGACTTCACACCGTACAATTTTTGAATATCCAATTTAAAACTGAGCAGAATTTATCTCGGGTATCCCCCTCGAGCGACGAGACGCGCAAATTACCCTGTGCTGCGAACCGTAGTTGGCTTAAAATTATCTACGGATCGACTGCCCTGCCAATTTTCCCCAAACGAGTGTCGCGAGCTCGAGACTGCCGCGCCAAAATTGATGCCGGCATTAAATCCGCGTGCTCGGAGCTCATTATAAAATAAGGAGTACGAAACGTTAGGAGAATACTTCTCGTATAATTACAAACCTTCGTTAATATTTGCTTGGGTCTCGTCGTCATAAATAGTAGACTCCCTGGTTTTGGCAATTCGCCTTAATGTAACAGGCAAAAAATTTGTAAAAAAGAAAAAAAAACAGGGTAGAACCATTTAATTGTGATTGTAACTTAACTTCCGACTTTTCTACATAGCAACGGTTCACACTTACGGAAGCATGTCGTTCGCATCTCAACACAATTTTTGTTGATATTTCGAATATCTCACGTTTCATTGTCCGCAGAAAATAAAAGCTAAATGAATATCGGGAAGCATTGGCCGATAATATCCGAATCTCATTTATTCGCGCAACGCGCTCCACGCATCGTCTATTCCGGATCGGCCTGTACAAAATCTACGAACCACTTCGAATACGCTCGACGAACAATCGTCTGGGCGACAAGGAATTCGAAATTGAAAAGTGAAACGGAAAAAAGCCCGACGATAAGGAGGACGCGGCGATGGAAGAGGGCGGGGGTGCGAGAAGGGAAAAGTGGATCCAAGAATGGCGCGCGGTCCTGATTATGGCCCGCTCGTTACGTGGAAAACGAGGTGCTCGCATCGAAAAGGAGTTTCACGTTTGGAGCAGCGCGAAACGTTCTAAAGAGTTGGAATTACGGGTCGTTGAATGGCCTTAAGAGACCTGAATTCTTTTCTAAATAGATTGCCTGCCGACGCTTGCCGCCGCCACCGCCGCCGCTGTCGCTTGTTACTTATTACCTCAACGTACTAATTCCAACAGCAAGAGTGCATTACACCGAACGTTGGAAAACGGGATCGAATGGAGAGGAGCCCGGAGGGTCGCCTTCCACCTTCGAGCGACAATTTGAATTAGGCCCCAGTCCCTCTGCCAGTCCCCTTAAAGCGATGCTAGCCAACGACCCTCTTGGTTCCTCGCGGTTGAAGGATCCGAAAGAATGGAGGGAAGAGAAAGTGAAGGAGGGCAGGAGGAAAATGAAGATGTAAAAATGCCAGTGATTTCCATCGTACTTTCTTCACGCCCAGTGATTTATTCCTATTTAATGCCTCGTCCAATTTGCTCGTTCATCGATAAAAGGAATACGAAAGCGCGTATGAAATTAATGTCACTCTTTCTCTTTACGGGCAACGATAAATAAATAAGGCGAACCCGCATTGTCGATCCCTCAAGTTTCCTGTTCAACTCTGAACCTTTGCGCGGAACTTTTTACGAGCCCTTTCTATTTCGCCTCTTTCGAACCACCCGAGTATCCGAGCTATTACTTACTCTCCATGCTCCGGACGGTACCGGTAATTAGCTCCGGGGGTGTAACGGTTAATTAGTAGCGATCACGTGACGATCCACCCGTATATCACGCCCGGACAGTTTTCTGTCCCGCGCGAAGTGAAAGCCATTATATTATTTGGCCCAGCTCCGTCCGTTTGCGGGACGGAAAAATGTCCGCCGTACGCGAAAGTCGCCCGCGTGCGCTCGCCTATCTTTTCTCGCTCGCCAGCCCTGACCGGTTTCGAATATATAAAGCCGCGCCGCGGCCAACCTCGGCTCTTTTCGCTACACCCTTCAACGGTGAGGCGAATCGACCGTGAGTGCCGATGCAATTAGCGCACGCGGCTTATTAATTATTTAATCGATCCGACTATCGAGATTAATTCGATCGATCGCGCGATCGCCCTTTGTCGGCGACGCGACGCCCGATTGGCCAGATCGTTCCGAAGATTGTCGGTGAGATTGTGGATCCGCGCTAGCAAAATCGTTTCTAATGCTCAGATGGGGTTGGGGCGTCGATCGATTGGACATTAGAAATTCTCTGATCTTTTTTCAGGATGAATTCTACGAGTGGAATATTTGGTATTTAGATGATGGGGTTGGTTTGATAAGATACACGAGGGTTAAGTAATTTTCTAATTACAAAGGTCGACAACTATTAATTATCGAAGGATAATTAAGATGTAACAGGGAGTTAGAAATTCAGAAACAGGTACGGATTATGGGCACTTAATGGGTGATTTATTTAACCCCCTGTTGCATTGTGTTTCCTCCTTTCCAAATGTAATTTCCAATGTTCTACAGCGTACTACGACTAACACATTCGTGCAATACAGGACCGTTTATTTCGAAAGTGGCGTAAGTCGATTTTTTTCAGAAAGTGATATCACATAATTTGTGATTTAGTGTAAACTTTTTACTTATAACTAGTTAATTTTTTTATAAATGTAAATTTATAAAAATGGACTTACACAAGTCAAAATGAACGGACCAAATGTTAGTTTTGCACGGGAGTACCGAAAACAATGAGGTTTGTGTATTGGTGTAAAACTCATACATTGTTCTTTTTTTTATATCGATCGTCCCATCGTCTCGTTACTTTACGTCAGCAACGACGCGTACGGGTATTACACCAGTCGAATTCAATTGCCCATTCTCCATCTAATTCAAGCACCATTTATTTCTGAATAATTGAACACTCTTCCTGGACGGTCTCCTATCGATTGGCTCGATTGTGCATGATTGATATGGCGATACATCTGGCTCTGATAAAGCGACTTTCTAGTGGACTTCCTGCCTCGAATACAGACGTGATCGGAATGAAAATAAAAATGACTAGGTATCTATCCGGCACTGTAATAGCTACCAATCGTATCAGTTTTCGATTGACCTCGCCGCCCGTGTGAATTTTCACGGAAATTTCGACGTTTCCGGTGGATACCAGAACAGAACTGATTTGCTCGCGAAAGAATTCTGGAGGTCAAGAAATATCAGGAACCGTCGTACTATCGTATCCATACCTTTAGACCTACGCATGATACAATTGCGCCAAACTTGCATCAGCCAAGCTCCTTTCATATAATATCTACACGATCGTTACACGATTTCGTTGTCAATCTAAGGAACGCCTTTGTGGGAGCAAATTTTATCCATATCGCGGCACACTCCGGAGTTTACCTGCTCCTGGAAGGGACAGTAGCGATTGACAGGAGCGGTTGACAAGCGGCGTTCACATGCGTCGCTCTCCGTACCAATCGGAGCGTGACCCTTTCTCCTCGGTAGCGAGGCGTACGGGGTGGACCTTAAGGCCGATTCGCAATGCACTTCGTCCGAGCTCACCACCCTCCCGTGTTACAAAGGTCGTGCGTTCAAACGAGTTTTCTTGTCGCCGCTTGAATTGTGAACCGCCGCAGTTGCCGTCGCCCCGTCGCCTGCTACCACAGAGGAGGAGGAGGAGGAGGAGGAGAAGAAGGAGGTGTTGCGCAATTCCACCGTAAATTGAATCGCCCGCTCGCGCCATGGATACGTGCTGTAACGCTAGAAGGTACCACCAACTCCTCGAGCGATCAATCGGACAGAAGCGAAAAATTTGAGACCGGGTGATTCGACTCCTCCCCCGATTTCGCAAATTCTAAAAGTCACCCGGTACTTTGTATCGCACAATACCATTCCTTGAAAATGGGAAAAAGTCAAGGTTTTCTTCCTCGAGAGTACGCGAAAAATCATCGGAGAGCGAGCGATTGTTTTGCCCGTTCGCTTTAATTGGCGACATGTCTTTTTTTGTGCAGGGGGCGGGAGGGGGAGGTAAAGTGAAAGAACGTAGTTACGCGACTCCAGTGGAATTCCGCGAGATACCATGGAAAATTCGAGTTACGTGCAGATCGTCAAGGTTTCTGCGAGTCGATGAAACACCCTTTCGGCATGGCTAATTGTTTTGCGCGAGCGAAAGGAACGTTCGAGCGTGGCGCGAGCAATTCGCTTTGTATGCCGGAGCATAACGAAGAATGCTCAAAAACCATCCAAGTTGGGATGAATCTTCGGTACTTTTAAAGAAAGAGAGAAAACGAAATTTCTTCGCAGTTTATCACGTGCAGGGGAGACCGCTCGTATCCTTTTCTGTAACGCCAACCAATCACGACGCATTTAATTACACAATGCATTGGCGCATCCTCCAAGCTATCTGAATATTTCGATCGGCGTCTCTCTTTCTCGTCCCCTCCTCTCCACCTTCTTTTGCCACCAGCCACGGCGTGACCAACGTGCGACGTCGAGTGCGCGAGCGGCGAAGCGTCACGAAGCGGTAGGCGCGTCGTTGTCCAGCCGCCAATGCTATTTGCTCCAATTTTTTATGTAACACGAGGATGTGAAACTGGAGAAATTTTATTCATGAAACCGCGGCCGGCGCGGAGATCCATGGGAAAACTTCCTTCTATGTAATATGAAGTGATAGTGTATGCAGAACGGCGGACGTTTGCTCGACGTCTCCGACGCTCGACGCCTCCGACGCTGACGCCCGATGCTTGATATCCGACGCGAGGCTTGCACCGCGTCTGCGCCGCGATGCACGTGCCGCTCAGTTGGTCGCGAGTCAGTAGGTTGGTTGGTTAGTTGGTGAGTAGGTAGACGACGTTAGGTCGTCCGATGGTCGACTGACGTCGAGCAAGGACGCGTACCAGGGTGCATCCGATGAATATGCAGGGCTGAGAACGCCCCGCGATGCACTTCGTGCGAATTCCGATGCGTTAGAGGGTCTCAGTCTTTTGAGAAGAGAATAGGAGTTTCGATGAAAAGCTTAGTTCCTAATATTCACCGTGTACCGATCGTACATTTTATCTTGAAGACCGAAAGGAAAGTGGAGAATTCGCAAGGATCAAGTCGCTCGCCTTCCCTAATTTCTTTCACTAATTCCAGAGTTAATACCATTAATTTGGGCTGAGAGTCTAAACTTTCAACGAGAGGGAACGAAACGAAATTTTATTGCGAATTTTGCAAATCAAAATATCTTCGATTAACCGGAAAGGGTAAATGGTGGAAGATGTACGTAAAATGTTATCGGTTGTCATTGGTTCCTATCGGTGCATTACCCGTAATAATTTATTAATGTCGACGAATGCGCGAATGACCTTACTAATTACGGATACCGTTGCTTGTCCAAATTTGTTTCACTGGCAGTGGCGTCCGTTGCAAACAACACTCGATGATTACACGTTCATTTCGTTTCGCAAACGAGATGACTCCATTAGTGATTTCCACGAAGAGAAAAGGGGAAAAGGTACGCGTACGTGGCACAAAGAACGGGCCGCGTTGGTGCGCCGCGGCGTCGCGGCTGCACTTTCTGTCCCGCCGACTGTACTCGACGATTCGACATATCGTATCGTTTGTCTGCGTTCGCCCAGCAAATTTATTTAATACTACTCGTCGCATCCATATTGTTAATTTATACAATACAATACTCGTTTTAATTAAATTTCACAGACGCTTTTGTTAAAAATTACTACAGGTTCGCGGAAATGGGAAATATAATTGTCAAACGAAAGGTAACGCAAATATGTCACTTTACAGTGAATGATTAATAACATTTAACGTCAAAGCGAAGAGTCGAGCAGAATCGCAATACGAGGTGCTGTTTTATTCATGTATCGTGTTTGCAGCAGTTTTTTCATCCGCACGAGAATTTCCGTAATTTAACGCGAAAGCGCCGCGAAAGGAAAACGTGCAAACGCAATTTTAGCTCGTGAAACGTGAACGAGCTCGATTCATTCCTTGAGGAAGCAGGAAGAGACAAACTCAACACACCCAGAACTTCATCGAGGATTCTTGGGAGAAAGAAGTTTAAGCACACGAGGAGCATACAAATTGCAGGGCGTGCATCCATTAGCACGCAAATTACCCGTCCTCCTCGCGCACGTACACTCTCGGCGTCGTTATTCATTCGATCCACGACACCCACTTATCCTCTATCATCGATTCGACTGCAACGTGGAAGCCACATTGCACGTCAAGCAAACCCCAAATTCGTCCGGAAGACGTCCTTGGCAATTTTGACATTTTCCGCAGATCTACTCCGTCAACTGATTCATATTGATTACTTCTAAGGATACATGTAACATCTAACTGATTGGAAAATTCGATGGGAATTATTTTTACATCGGAATGAAATTAAACGCCTTGTAAAATTACATCTGTTTTAAATGAATATATTTATATACACACGGGTCACCGGATCATTTTGTTCTCCTTCACCTCATTCTGTACCATTCCGTAAGCTTTCATCCCTTTTGGTCTTCTACTGATGTACCTTTAGCCATCCTTGTCTCTCTATCAATGTGTCTTCCGCTCGACGACACCCACGAGTGCGATCAAATAAAAGAAAAGAGGAGGAAAAGGGAAAATGGCCGGTCATGCGGCCGAGCACAAAGGACGCCTGACGCGCGCGCTCGGCCACACTTCGCTTCAGTAACTAGGATCGAAAGTATCTTACGCAATAGGTGGAGCAGAATAGTGTGGGCTACCGCCGTCCGGCACAGAGAGCTGCTGCCCATCATTTCCGTGTTCTACCGCCACCACCACCACCACCGCTACCAACACCGTCGCACGCTCGCGCTCGGCATTCGCGTGTACGCCCCGCTACATTATCTGTCCCGATTTCCCTGCCACGAATGCACGTGTGGGTGGATGCGCGCAGGCAATCGTGGGTGCCTGTCCGTATCGAAGAAAAAGTCGCTGTAACAGGCAAGGACGAACGGTGGAAGTTTCGAGGGAGAAACAAAAGGAAGAAGGAGCAGAAAGAGCTGAGAGAGAAATCGTTGAAAATCAGGCGGCAGGCAACGAGAATATTTTCTCAAGATCTTTGGAATCGATGGAGAAGACAAGAAACGTCTTCATTCGATATTTCTGCGATTGCGAGAGGTTTTCGCACGAGTCGATCGAGCTTGTGGAAAAAAAGGTCGATCCCAAGGATCGGTACTGGATCGGGCTGGGGTATCTCTGGAAATGTCAGAGAGTGTTAGACCGTGAAATGCGATTGTTGAACCATCCCAGAAATCACTACTTACCCACGCCCATTTTCTCTGCCACGCCGACCTCTCCCATGCATCCTTTTACTCTTCTCTCGGCCCCTCCTTACCTCTCTCTCTCTCTCTCTCTCTCTTGCTTCTCTCCTTTCGCGGGAGAATATCGCAAGGACCTCGATATCTCGAAGTGGCTCGGTCTCGTAACGCGCTCTCAGGAGCGGGACGTATAAAATGGTACGTGTCGATGATTGAATTACAACGGCGTCACGTAGTTCCAATCCTACTGTGTATACCGGTGCAACCGTGTAACCGTAATACCGTACGAATAGCGTACCGGGACGGTATCGTTGGCCGCCATAATTTCCGTGTTCCCCTGACCGCATGGCAACGCATATTCACCCGTAATCGCATTAGAGGCCCTCTCTTTCCCTCTTTCTCTCGGTACCGTGTCACCAGCTTTGGCGGCACCGGTGACTTATCGTATTTCTTCCTCGTCTACGTGCCCCCCTGCCGACGGTGTCGATGGCAATGGGAACAGGGTAATTGGACGGATTTTATGTCTGCGGTGGAGTGTCCTCGCCCGGTAAGGCCCATGAAGATCGTGTTCGAGGCGAGCATCGGTCCCTGGAAAAATGATAAAATCTAGAAATATCGGATGGGTAAATGCACGGAAATTTCGCGTGCTCTTCTTTAGGCGGAGGATTGCGGCGAACGGTTTTTACGTAAATGCCGTTGAAAAGATGTCTAAAAGAAGGCGATGGATTGAAAGGTGAATCCAGGAAGAAAGAATATTCTCGATTGAATATTCTCGAATTCCAAGAGCATCTCGACAGAGCAGATTGAACATAAATGCATGTACACAAGTTGCAATGTGTGCTTCACCTTCTCCATTCCACTTCCGGCCTGAAATTATGTAAAATGTCACCTGTAACGCCCGCTGTACAATTTACGATCGTGTACTTCGTTATATCATAAGGACGTCTACGAGGAGAGATATGCAGATTACGTAAATTGTTAACACGAGATTGCATTCAACACGCATACCCAACACGTCCCTCTTTCCACTTGGAAGGCACAGAGGGAAATGCACCGCTTCTACATTGTATAGTCGGGGCGCCACGTTAACCTCTCGCCCGTTCACATTCTCTTCGCATGAATGTAAATCAAGACCCCTTGAATCAACCGTCGTCGATTTCCTCTTAAAGCCGAGGATCCCTCATGCACTTTTTGCAAACGTTTCAGGAGGAAGGAGGACGGTGGAAAACTTTTGTCATCGATGCAGAGACGAATGTCAAAGCGATACAGGATTGTGCGGTCATTTATTTCAACGAATTACGTTTGTCTTTACCTTTGTTCAAATCCTTTACCCTCGCTTTCGTTTCCGATCGATTTTGCAAGCGACTCGTTCTTGACTTCAATTTCCATTCGTGTGAAAAAAAGCCATCGCGTCTTTTATAGACGCGCTTATTATCTAGTAATGTTCATTGTTTACTATCCTGAGATTTTATTTGAAATCTTTTGCTCGTACGGACGGATCTCGAGATTATCGCATTAGCACGTCAGCTCGTCCCTCTTATTTTTCGTTGTCGAGAGTCGACTATACCTATAAGATTAAGTGATAGTTCGGCGGGACATGAGTCCTTAGAAGAGTTATTTCATAGTTCTTGATATGGCTGAGGCTGTTTTATTGATTTAATTGCCGCACCACAGATGTGCATAGCGGGGTTACAACGACGAGAAACTTTTAAATATGGGCTTGTAAAATTATGGAAAATCGAAGACCTATAAATCAATTTTTATAATTACGCCGATTTTTTCTCCTCGGGGGTGATATTGTACGGATGCTGTCCAGAAAATCATTATCTACTGTAAAACCAACATATTCTCGTCATGTACACCTTGCACCGTACATTCTTCCAATTTCGCGATACATCGCAGTGTACCAGCGCAGCGTAAATATTTCCGCGTAATTTGCCGTTCGAAAATAATAACGCCAGCTGCATGAATATGCATTTACACGTTTCGCAAATTTCGGAGAAATTGTTTATGCTCCACTCACGTCCCGAATGTGCATTTATCAACGTCACCATAGGATAATAGGATCGCGTTCGTAATTCATCGAGTCGCGGACCATACGCGGAAAATCGAGAGACGCCGCCATTTACTTTACTCCAATTATCAGTTGGAAAAATATCGGACAATTCGAGCTCCTCGCATTCGACAAATTAACCGGACGTTCATGAGAAACTGTAGACACGCCTTCTCATTTCTCTCTCATTAAAAAATTCTGATTCCTTTGATTTGCTTCCCACATAGCCTCGTGGAAGGCGGGCCATTGTCGTTTGGACGATCGCTCGCGGCGCAAAGTATCGATCGGTTGCTAGCTCGCGAGGAAAGCGAGGCTGGCTGGCATCGATTTCACGGAGATTGGAATTGAAGTTAGGGTTGCACCAGTCGACGCGGTATGCGTATATGCTAATTGATTGCACAACGCTCTTCCGGTCTGCGAGCGAGCACGAGGAGGGTAGGCAACGACTCCTTGCAAACGAGGTCTCTCGGTCTCTCTCGCGTTCTAACACTGCCACGACGCTCTGCTTTTCTCCTTCTCTCTCTTCTCCCTCCTCCCTCCTCTCTCTCTTTCTCTCTCTCATCATCTCCTCCCGCTCCCTTAGTCCTCTCATTTTCCTTCTAGGATTTTCTAAATCACTTCTTTCTGTCTCAAGCTCTCGACCCACCGCTTCGCTCTCCTCTCCCTTCCATCTCTCGCCCTCCTCCATGCCTTCTCCTCCCTCTAGTCGTCTCATTTTCCTTTCGAGATTTTCTACTTCCCTCCATCCCGTCCCCCTCTTTCTCTCTCCTACCCTTCCACTGAGTCTGTCTTCGTTCTTGACCACTCTCCTCTCCCTTCTCAATCAAGAGTAGCGAGACACGCCTATCCTTGCGCTTATATGTGGCGATCGGCAGCAAACGCTAGGCGCGCGTGTCCATGCATCTAGAAAATGCTCCGGTTCATGCTCCGGGGCTATCCCCCCAGTGTGGCTACGTTATCTACGCTCTCGCCTCTAGCCCGACGCCCGTTGCCGAGCTAAGTCAGACATTTACAGGCGACCTACTTCGCTATCCAGGGAACTACCGGTTAACTCGTTCGCGAACTGCGTGCAAGTCGTCGCCCAAAATAACGAAGGGGCCGCGACGCTTTGCGCGAAGAGGAGCAGCGAGATTCGGCGAGATAAGCTTCGCGTTTGATAATTTCTTTAATACGGGCACTCCAAGGATTTTAAAGCCGATGCAGCGTGGAAGGTGGTACGCGAAAGTTATTACTGGAATTGCGCGAATATGTAGTTCGCAGGCATGGGATCTCTGATCCTGAAGTAAGTTGGAATAATGAAAAAGATTTTTGCCAAGTTGATCAATTTATGAGATTTTAATAGCCTAGAAGTGAGAAGGCCGGAATTAGGGCGGGATCGAAATTGCAATTACTATTGGTTACCCCTCTTCTCCAGCGTTTCGATGATGAAATGATCGCGCTCGATGAGCAAGCAAGGTTGAAAGTCTTCGAGGACTCCTAATCGGTAGGTCGAGTGGTATCGCGGAAATTTTACTTCCGATATAAACTGTTTAAAAAGAATGTCCAATTTGCCTTCGTCGCTCGATGGTGCCGATGATGTTTTCGGCGCTGCTGTACGAAGCGCGCCTGAGCACCTTCGCGTTCGAACGACCTTCGACTGTTAAGCAATCACCATTGTATAACGATAATGTGCATTAGACGTTCACTTTTACGCTTCTCGGTGAGGCCAAGCAACGGCGCCGGGCACGGTCGCAATTTTCGCGTGAAACGACGAAACCGAAACGGTGCCATTTTGGATCTACTTTGCGCATCGTTAGAACCCGAGCAATCTCTGGCCTCCTTCGTAATCGTTGGCTTAGTCTCAATTTAATAGTAGACGAGCTTAAATACATTCGTGATTATTTCGCGTGAACGCTTTTCGACGCGGTAGCTTTAAAAAAAGATAAGGCAAAGTACGCTTCTCCAATCGCGTCTGCCAATTTCTTGGAAAATTATTCTTTCTTCGCGGAAGGTGACGCTTGTTTCGCAAAGGAATCTCATCGAGTCTCAAGAATGCGTGGTACTTTCTCGATCGGGGCCGACGATCGTTCGAGACATCGTGGCTAGACGTCTGATAAAAAGGAGCGAATCGAGACGGTGCTCGCTTAAGGTAACCAATGTGTATATCTACCACAAAGTTAGATTATCACGCGTTACGCGCGTAAATAGAAGTGCCAAGCCTCTGCCAGGGACTTTCTCGCGGATAAAGCTCGTTATACAATTGCGTGCTCTCCACGGAGACGGAGGGTGGAGTGCGTGGCGTGAAAAAGAGTGCTCTGGCGTAGCTTTTGATTGCAGTCAGGGAGAAAGGGGAGGAGGGAGAAGGAGACCCTGGAAAATGAACGAGGTTGAAAGTAGGGGTGATGTGAAACCAAGAAAGATAACAAAAAAGAGAAGAAAAAGAAACGAAAGAACCGAGTGAAAAGAACGTTCTACCACCGAATCTAGAACCGAGCATCTTGAAAACCGCTAATTGAACGTGAAACGATATCGGTCCTATCAACTGGTACACGTTCGCTGATCCTCGAATCTCCCGCCTTTCCAGTCGCTGGATTCAAGTGCGACACCGTGGAATTCGCTCTTGTCGGTCAGTTTTTCCCTTCGGCATGCCTTTCGTTTTCTATCCTCCTTCTCCTCCCTCTTCGCCTTATCCACCCCTTCCACCCCCGTTCAACTCCTCCTCCAACGCTCTCCTTCCTCCTCCCCCTCTTCATCCCAATCAGCTCTCCTTTCAATTCTCTCCGTCTCTTTGTTCTCATTTTTCTCCCGCTCGTCGACTGTTCCTTTTCATTTATTTCTCTCTCCGAGTCACTTAACGCCCCCGTCGAGCCCCCGCTCGCTCAGCTCATGCAGATACGCTACAATTCTCTTTCCATCTTTCGTGTTTTTCTCTTTGTCTCTCTCACTCACTCTCTCTCTCTCTCTCTCTCTCTCTCTCTCTTTCTTTCTTTCTTTCTTTCTTTCTATCTCTACCGCTCTATTCCTCGCGCGAATAGCACACGCATATTAATGAGACCGGCTTTACGCGGCTTCGGCTCTTGATTCGCGATCAGGCGAGCGTGTCGCGTAAATGTTGAATAATAACTGCATTCCGTTGCACACGCCCGAGAATTGCACACTGTCCCACCCGGTTCCGCACGCGTCCACGTCTTTCTCTCCTTCTCTCGCTTTCGAACCCTCCCTCCCTCTCCTCCTCCACCACCCTTTCCCTTTCTCCACGCTGTAGCTGGTTGCTCTTTCGCGCGTGAGAGCGCGAGCATGCGACGTCTGGTCTATATATATTAAACGCGCGGAATGGTCAGGCGGCATGCATTGGCCACGGAGAGCGCAACATCCGTGGTACCGAAAGGACGCGTTCGCTTAGGCGCCATTTTACGCACGGCCGGAAGATTTTCCACGTCGATGCCGAATTTTCTCGGCCAATCACGGCCACGCGAATGTCTCGGACGTTCGGCGAGCCGCGCGTCAACGGTGCGTTTAATTGGATGTATCGTGAGCGTTACTTCTTTATTTCTTTTTTTTTTTCGTTTCTTGCGAATCATCCGTGATTGGGACATTTTTAAAGAACCTCCGTCGAAAGTTTCGTCGTGTAATCTTTGCTCTGGGCGAGTTTTGTTGGGATGCTCGGTGACGATAAAGTTGCGGAAGGTTTCGACGATTCGTACGTGTCGTGCGCGAGTAATAAATTGATCCTTCCAGCCGGACGTTGTCGAGAGGTTTTTTTTAGAATTTACACCCCTCCAAGCAGTTTATTTCCGAGATTACACGAGGACGACAAGAGCTGAATGCTCCTGACATCCGGGATGGGATGGGCGCGGCGAATTCTGGGACTTCGTGGGAAATGGAGTTTTTACTTGTACTTTATTGTTGCGGATTTTTTTCATTTTTACGTCAGGATATCCTCTAGAAAAGACGCGGTGCGTTTGGATTTTCTTTTATTTAAAAAATCAATGGAAACGAAATTGTTCATTTCTGAAATTAATTAAATGCGGATAAAAATTTGCTTAATCTCTCGTCAAGTGGGTTTCTGAAAATTTTTAAATCCGAGGTCAATGTCGTAGCTACATTAGACTTTCGATTAACACGTGTCTTCACTTTGACCCGAAGAACAAAATTTCTGTTTTATTTTGAACATTTTACCTCGAAAGGCTAGTATCAACGAAGCATTGATTTCTTGCGAACTCCGAGCACCCAGTTTCACAGACAATACTAACATTATGTTACGTCAACCTGGCTTGCTTGTCCGGTAATTTTCTCCGACTCAGTTTCGTGTCCGTCGATGGATTTTACTCGCATTAATAATACATCGGGGATATTACGAAACGTCGGGAATGTCGAACGATTGAGTTGGAAAAAGTTGTAAACAATACGAATGGGATCAAAAATTCACTGTAACAAATTCACTCATCCGTCTACCTGGCGAACGTGGTGAACACGAAAGGTGAACAACAATGCAGAAGCACGCGAAGCCTGAATTCCATTGGTCGCGTAATAACTATTCTGACTCTCTGACTAGGGGCTTAACGTTCCGACGATTACGAGCCATAAAATCGCGGAGGGAGAAAAAACCGCGAGCACCACTTTGGTGCGGGTCGGCCTGGGGATACGCGAGCTTCGATCTGCTCCTTTTACCGGCATACCTGCGTTGCTGTCTCTACGGTGCGCAGAAAAACTTTCGCCACACGCACGAATTTCGATAGGGCGCGGTTGACGCTTTCGGCGGGCAGATGCATTTATTAAAAAAAACGAGGAAGGGGGAGCGAGAACATTGTAACATCCATTAGAAGATTAATAATCCGGTTAACGCTCGGATTAATCCCAGTAAAATTTGCAAAAAAGAATAGTCCACATTTTTTCTCCCACCTTCTTCCACTCTAACTTTAGCTTTCGCTCGGAGGAAGAAAATGCATGCACGAAACAGGAGGGGGCGGCACCGTTAAATCGCATTGGACGATTCACTGTCAATAATTTCATCGGTTGTCAGTCCCTCTGAACAAGGTTTTCGCCTCCCGCAAGTATTTACCGAGGGAGACCAGAACCGCCGTCGCTGTAGGAGGAAAGGTGGGTACGCGTTCCTCCGTAGGACGCGCTTTAAGTCGCCGCGTCAATATTGGCGCGAGCTTAAAGAGGATTCCGTTCGATCCGCGTGGATTTTCGGGATTCGCGGTCGACCGAAGCAGCCTGCAAGTTTTCTTTCCTTCTCGTTACTGTCCATTGGACTCGTCTGTCGAATCGTTCTCCATTCGAGATTCGTTCCTTCTTGGAACCTTGACGTCCGGTTTTCATCATCCTCCCTCTATACATGCTCAACCAAATTTGATAATTGCCTAAAAGTACTCTTCAAATTTTTCCGTATCCTCGTGCAAATTTTTACTATCTCCTCGCAACGTTCGAGGCGACCTAAACTATTTTCGGAATCATCCCCTCGTCTCTCACCTTTCTCACCTACCTTTTTCTTTTCTCCTCCTCTTCCTTCTTATCGCGCAACCGTACAGGTCAGCATAGGCACCCACCGAACGATGTTGCGGCTCGCATGCTCGCAGGTAGCAGCAGCCGGATCGACCGATCGACCGATCTGACGATCGGCCAATCACGTTCGATGGTGCGCGCAGAGCACGGTGCCCCTTCCTACCACCTCCTCCTCTTTCCCTCCTTGCATCCCCCATTTTTGCTAGGCACTTTTTACCCAGACCGAAGGCATTGTGAGCGCGCCGCTGGTTGCGCAATCGTTAGCGACTGTGTGCCGTCGACTCGCTCCCGATAAGTTCATGCTCCAGAATCCAGGCCGAAGGCGTTACCACGTTTATAACCAGGCGTTCCCCTACTCCTTCCATCTCCATCGAGCGCGGTAACTCCAGTGGCAACGCGACGACTCGACGACGGGCCAATCGACGGGGATCGTGTTAATAGCGCGCCACCGCACCGGAAGCCGACCGTCTCGAGTATCATCGCATCCGTTTATCCTTTAAGTCAGAATCGAGAGATTCAGATCGGGATGCATTTTTTCCATTCGATACTATCAAGCTTTCTCGGATTGCTTGTTGTACTTCTTATTTGTGTGCGCAACCGAGCCTCATTATCGTTATCATAAAGATCCGGAACGCGCTTAGCCGCAGGGTATGCATGGTATCTGCCGGTGATGCAGTTGTGAGAGCGAGTGGGTTAAGAGAAGAGGTAGAGAGGAAGAGGAAAGTTCGTGTAGGTTGCAGCATGTGATCCATGAGCCTTAAGACAGACTGTGTTCCTTGTTACGATTCGTTGGATTTAAGAACGAGAAATCGGGTGCTTGCGCGTGTACTAGACTAAGTTTCTAGGTGGAAGCAGGTGCCTTCCTCTGCAGAGATAATAGGACTTTTTTAATTATGGGGAAAATAAATTTAAGGAAGGAAAATTGTTCGATCGAATTTAAAGACGGTACTTTACCGGTACTTAGAGAGATTTTACAAATTATCCTGATTCAACGGTTACAAATAGGAAAGTCCGCGTGTCCACGACACATTTCCCACGGTCTTCTTCAGGTGATGCTAAACAGCCTCGACTCATATCGATCGAGGTAATCCGCACGAGTGGAGGGACACGCGCGAACAGTAAAGTGGCACCATCAGCATGAATTACGCCATTCAATGCGCCCATTAACGATTCCGAAGCGAAGGGCTCGCACTCTCGAAGCAAGCCCTTTCGCTCGATATCGGACACCTCGATATAAGCCCGCGAAGAAATAATAGCCACGCATTGTTGTAGCCCCTCTCCTCGCGCGAAATCATTCGACTTTACGCGAACACCCGATAGATTCTTTTCTTTCTCCCTCTCTCTGTCTCTCTATCCTTTCTCTCGGCGCCCCCTGCTCCCATTATTAAAGTACCGATAAAAGTTAAGAGCGTAATTCGCGTTGGAACGAGCTGTGAATTCTGCCGCTTCGTCAGCTGCACCGTGGACGAAGAGACACCGATGAGAAAGCGCTTAAGGGAAATTGCATGCACTTTTTCTTATCACTTCCCTCCATGGGTTCGTGTAGATCACGGAAATTTACGTGTGAACCATAAAATTCGCTATGAATTCGGAGCTTTTTAATTTAGGGGTGAGATTCGGTGGACATTTGCGCGAGCAATATATTCGGAAGGTTTAATCAGCGACGTCTAGCCTGATGTAGGGGAGACACGTGTGTCACAGGATTGGATACTGATTAACGAGTTCTGGAAGGATAAGAGCCTTTCGATGTTTTACGAGCACGATTTCCTTTTGTAATATAATTTTAGAATAGAGGAGCTTTTAGTCGCGGAAGCATTATGCGCGATGAATTTTGGGTTTAAATAATCCGCGATGGACCGCTCCAAAGGATATATCTTTTAATTGACGAAAAATCACGTAGGAGCTTAGACGGATGATCATGCCCCACTCGGCACGGATGACGTTTGTATATAGAGGATTGGACACCGAACGTGAGTACCCGGCACCAAGGCTTTCTTTGAAGAAATTCAATTATTTCCAACAGCGATGCACTCAGGATTTAGTTTCGACATGAAAAAAACCAAACTGATCGTATATAAAAGTTCGATCAAATCCAATGGATGATTATAAAAACGAAAGCACCTCGATATGACACAAAAATAATTATTTGGCGGAAAATTATTCAATTTTATACGGCTTCCAGGCTCGGTTGTTTAATCGAATTTCAGGATCGAGTGTATGGCACCAGCTCGACAGAACAGTATCCTGTCTTCAACACGCACCCTTACATTCTCGATGAAGTGTCACGTACCAGCTGATATATACGCGCTGCCGCATAGAAATGAGTTGAATAAACATGCCCAACGGCCGACGAATAATGCGAACTTTTCTGAAAGTTCGATCTTAATCGTCCGTCGAGCTCGATTTTTCACTTTGTCGCATAGGGTGATGCAATCTTTTAGGAATCGTTTCGAATTCGTGGCAATACATTCGCTCGACGCATGGAATGCAACTAGACTTTATCGCGATATTCTTGCGAGTTATTCGATCGAGAGAATTGCGCGTGAGATAAATATTCGAACGTATGCTGAAATAATGAAGTAAGAAAAACTCTGAATCTGGAATGCGTTGTGTCATCGGTGTGTTACGGCATTTCTGTTTAGTTTCCTCCAATTTTGTTCTCCTGTAATCGCGAAATCTTTGGTATTTAATATGCATACCCAGTGATCGTAACGCAAGAATTAAAACATCCAGGTGCCACGAAACGTTCGCACGGTCGGACAATGGGAAATTCAAAAACGGGGCGGCTGGAACAAAGCGGGATTATGGTTAATGTCGCGAGCGCGACCTAGTTTCTGGATTAGCGTCTATCCGCATTCGTGCGTATTATTAAATAAACACGCACGCGACGCGCCCGCGCTATCGTTGTGTACGCTAGACCGCATCTATGGGATTTCCAAAACCACACGCGCGGTACGTGCCGAAAGTCTCATCGCTCGAATACCTCGCTCACCTCTCTTTTGCGCCGCGGCGTGAGAACCGAGAGCAAATACGCAATCTATACTAGCATTATAGCGCATCGATTAACCCACGTCTGCTGCCGGAGATGCTAATAGAGTCGGAAAATGGCGCGAATTGTTTGCGCGAGTACAGTGGATTATGTATTTGCAACATTATCACGCATCATCGATTATCCGTGCGCATTGTATTGGTACCTATTGTGTCGAGGTGGACGCTGATCATAGAATGGGCTACGAATTTAGTGATTAGACGTAGTAATAGTTTTGTCGTTCCTTGGAGGAGTGCGTTGAGAGATCGTTTTATAATTCGCCGAATGCTCTATTTTAAGAAATCTCTTTTTACTTTTTTACAGCATTCTGAATGGCCTCAAGTTCTCGGAGTGAAATTTTTCTTTTCGCTTCCTGGATACTTTCGGCATATTAGATTCGAGGTGACTCTTCTTCCTAAATCGTGTTGAACTGTAATTCGCTTTAGGAAGTTATCGTGCTCCCATATCATCTTGCAAGGGACGTGTAGGGATGAAGGAAGGTAACTCGAGCGAATTCGTAAGTTACGTCTAGAGTTGGGTCTGAATCCGGCACGGATTTGGTATAAGCGAGGGCCAGATTACCACTACGTTAGGCCTGTGTTGGAACTGCGTTAGAGCCGGGTTACACTTAGATTACATCAAGATTACATAGCTGATCTGGATGACCGAGCTGGGATAGTTGGAGCACACCACCAACACGCGCATTACATACGATCCCGTGAATACGCTTGGTAAATGTGTCCGCCAAAAGATGTAACAATGATATACCGCTCAAAATGACAAATGAATATTTCTGAAAAATTGCAATACACAGACAGGCACTCAAAAGAGCGCTTCCAAAAGTTTTCATACTTCGCTGCACGCGCATAGACGAGTGCCCGATGTTAAAAATGATTTTAAAATCATTTTTTATTTCTTCGAGTCATCGATATTCCGTCACATTCCGATTAACTTCTATCTCGCGACACGGTTTCGACGATTAAGCCAACGCAACGTCGTGGAAGCCGTCCGCGGGCATCGCGGCGCCACGAACTTCGATTTTTCCAAGACCCTCGATTTTATCCATTTTCTCGCACGTGCCGCGTATGCGAGGCGATCCGACGACGTGTGCAGTGTACCGATCGTTTCGATAGGATCGAAGAGTGCACGTTCGTGTATGCACACGCTTGCACGTGCGACGTGAACGTGAGGACGACGCGTGGCCGTCGTCTAGGCGGGAGGAAGAATTCAGGGAAGCTGAGTTACACCTGCCACTCGTTGTGCGGAACTGCGCGAGAGCCAGTAAATCATGGAGCGGATGACGAAAGAGGGTGGAAGAACGAAAAGAATGGGATGTTGCTTCGACATCTGAAAATTAAGGTCGGCGATCTATTAAAGATTTTTGTGCGTAGACGGAAAATGGATGTTTGCCAGCTCATCGTAGGTTCTACGAAAGAGCATTATACTTTAAAGCATAATAAAGGGATGAAGGGATTTTTAATTAATAATATTTCGACGTCAATAGACATAGAATTAGCCCACGGTCACCGATCCTCGCCATTAAAATTCCGTACCATCGACAACGCTTATTGTCAGAATTAGAGATTGTGCTGAAACCGTCGTTGACATCATTAAGAAATGTATCGCACCGATGACCAATCCTTGAGCAGAATGCAAGTGTCACGTGGGTCGCTGCGCTCCCACTTAAATTACGAAAACGATGCGAACTTTCTTTCCCTACCACGCGTGCTTGTCGATCTATTTCTGTCGCGCGCATCAAACAAAATCGTCTCTAATTAGCACCACAATCCAACGTATTTGTAAGTCGTCATCGAATGCTATTTACCACTAACCGAATTCTCTGGCGCACCAAACTACCTTTAACTGAAACGCTCACACCTGCCAACGGCAAACTTCCGAACACTGGCGCGTACCAAAAACGAATTTCCTTCCAATTACTCCGGGGTATCCTTATCGTGGAGAAGCCACGCGAATGCACAATACGCGTGCGCGCGTATTTCAAATAGTCCAGAGTGGTTACCTCATGCACTCGCGAGAGCGCGTGCACGCGAGATCGTTAAACGGTCCGCGAGGCAGTGAGAATGAGGAAACGATCTCCTCACGGAGACGTGTCCTTTGGCTGAAACCAAACTCCGATAGAAATCAACATTCGATACGTGGGGCTCTCACGTGTTCTACAAGGCGACGTGAGTGCGTGCGCGTGCGCACGCGGGAGAATCGCGCCGCGTACGGGACGAGACCAGACGACTTGTCCTTATCCAATCCGAGGATTGGCCGGCGCAAGTCCGCGCGCGCGCGTGGTCGAGGGACCACAGACGTGCCGAGTGTGTAACCAGTGAGTAAACTCGCTCGGGGGTTTTGCATTACGCAAGCCGTACAACCTTATACGTTCGCGCGACCACGACTCCCGGCGTAGTAGCCCGCATTATTTCGTAGGCCTGTCCGCCCCTCCTTACCTCGTCCCAGCATGGTCTACCGCGTTGCACTACGCGTCCAATGAAAATGAAAATGTTCAACATTCTAATTAACGTCCTACGCTCGGCGTTTGAAGCGCGCCCCTGCCTAACTTAACGACGTTTCAACTATCCTCCTCCCCTTACTTCTTCTTCCTCGTAGGTTTGCCTCGTGCGCCACGAAGGATTTAGATTTATACGCGTGGATTAAATTCCTCGCACAGCTCGCCTCCTTTTCTTTGGTCGCAGGTGGCGAGCTTTCCGCGGTAATAAACGTCCATCGTTTTTTCTCGCGTGGTAAAAAGAGATTGCATGATAACCGTGCCTGCGAAACGTGAGTTACGCTTGGGTCACGGAAGGTGCAGTGTGAAGAAATTTTATGCTTCGCTTATTGTCCTCCTCCGGTCTTCGCAGGAATGCGACTGCCCACGTACACGCAAATCGGTTCCATGAACTTCGTTCAGGGTAAAATTGATGTAGTGCCAAGTACAATATCGAGTCTCCGCCTTGGCTGAGGCCTCTACGAGAGTCGGCAACCAGATTTGTGACTCTCCAACACACACTGTAAGTTCGAAAGTGTTTCATAGCCTGGCGGGAGCTTGTCGCGGAGAAAAAAAGCAGGGTGAACGATTCGATAGTGGGAAAGGAAGGAACAATGCATTTTAGTGCCTGCTCTTGATTTTCCATTTCCGAGGATCGTGTAGTGAGCTGGAATATTTGTTAACTCAGTGCAATCGAGCACGATATAGTTATTTTTATGATAAAGTGAAAAGAAAAATTTCATTTCTCACTGAAAATTAAAAAGAAAGTTATCAAAAATCAGTCGTGTAATAGTACAACTGGAGACTCGACGGATATTAAAAATCGGATCGATTCGGAAAATTGGATGGCTCCAGAGGATTGAAAGAATTCTACTTCAAAAAATGTTTGCCTTTTACATTTGCACTCTCGTGTAGCGGGTTCTATCATTCGGGGATAAAAACTGAAATAAAAATCCTTGCAATCAATTTTGCTATCGCCCAGCGAGGTACTCGTCATACCTGTATATTTCCATTACTCTTCAATCACTTCCGGAGAGGACGACCGTACAAACTGAAAAAAACTTTTTCAGTAGTTGAATGTCTTAATAAGTCACTCCCTTTACGGTCGTTCCTAAAAATTCACTTTCCTCGAAGGTCACGACAGTGTGCATTGCTGGACCCTGAGCATCCACGTGCTTTCCACATTCTACTCGTTGATCCTTCTCCTTGGGCGTCCTCCGCGTGTTTCGCCCTCCAGCCTCCGG
Source organism: Tiphia femorata (assembly GCA_944319695.1). Taxonomy (NCBI): domain Eukaryota; kingdom Metazoa; phylum Arthropoda; class Insecta; order Hymenoptera; family Tiphiidae; genus Tiphia; species Tiphia femorata. The sequence goes on along the minus strand of OX090895.1, from coordinate 9,951,788 downwards.
GAAAATATGAATTTTTCGTTCGTCTACGAACGCCATACGATGCAGTGGCCGCCGGTAGAGGCGGTTGAACATTGCAAACCCACACAAGTCGCTGATCTACGCACACGCTGACAAAATTATACGCGAGCGCCTGGAGATAGGCTCGCTCACGTATGTATAAAACGAGCGAGTAACTCGTTCACTTTGCATTACGCAAGAACCACGCCTAAGTTGGAGCTAGTCTCTCCGGGCGTTGCTGCTGCTGAGGCTGCACTTCGTTGGGGGAACGATCGTCGATGCTGGCCGTTGCACGAGCTCGTGTCTTTGTTCCTGCGTGTAAAGTGGGATCAGTTGAAAGAGCAGGGTAAGAGGCTCGACAGACTCGTCGGTTGGAAAATTAACGTGGATGCGTCGCGGAGTTCCGATATCTTTTGTTTATTAGAGGAAGAGGAAGTACCAGCGCGGAGTGATTTAACCTTAATGGTAGAACCAGTTTCCGCTCGGGTTTCGCGGGGAATTAGGCCGATTTCGCGATATTCAGCAATAAGGTGATTTGAATGGAAGCTTGTTGGGACGAGGGAATTTAGAGAGGAAGAGTTGGTCGATTCCGTTGCTTTTAACTATATTGGTATTTACTCGAGGTAAACGTTCTCTTATGATTAAATAACGTTTTCTCTTATAATTAAATTTCTCGAGTAAATACGTAATGTTTGTTTATCGATGCACGAGTTGTTTGTCTTTATAGAGAATGTTTTTTTTATCACGAGCTCTTTTAATCTCCATTCGTTTTGGCGTTCTGTTATATAACTACTCATTACTAATTCGAGCTTTGGGGAGTTTTGGATAACAACTTCCTAATTGAAAAGCCCAATTACGCGGGGAACAGAAATAATGCTCGGAGTGTTTCGCTCTGACGAATATGATATTGGGGCGTTATTGCGAAGGTAGCCCACGGGTTTCACCGCGCATGGAAATCGGTGAAACTATTTGATCATTGCAGCAGAATTTTAATTGTCCAGGGATCGTTTGCCTTGACCGTTACCAGTTACCAGTCGCCGGCGAATACGTGGCTTTCGATAGACATCGCCTTCTTGCAATTCTTGCAATACCTCCCGCTTACAATTAGTTGTATGCATTATTTGCGCAAAAATCTCACGAAACGGTCAAGCGTGGCACCTTTAGGATTGTAATTACTCCACGTATACCTACTTTACACCGTAATAGCTTCTTCCTGGAGTTCAGCCACCTGTAATAACTATTTTAATTACACGAATTGTCTCGAGCGGAGAACAATTGCGGTGAGAAATCCATTATGTCCTTTAGAGAGCAATTGCGAGCGATTAACCAATTCCATTTAGTAGATTGTGATTACTGTTGAGTTAGCAGCCACTTATAATGATGGTTTTACTTCGAGAAACAGAGAGTAGAGAGAGAGAGAGAATGATTGACGAAAGTAGAAAATCAATCGTGTGGTCTTGAAGGTCAATGAAAATCAAATCGATCGAAAAGTGCCTAACTAAAAGGGAGGATCGGTTCATTTCGATTTTCTGCTGAAATTACGTCCTTGATCCCGAGGTACGTGAACCACACAATTCCGTCATTAGCAACGAACTTTCATGGGAATCCACAGAGTACAGGATCGTTTGGTGATCGACCAGTGGTATCAACTTTTCTTGGTCGTGCAATCTATTCGCCAATCCTCTTACGTCACTAACTATGCAAAGTACGCGATGATATGGACAGAAATCAAATTCCTTTCCCAGGTACACCACCGCAATATCCTGGCCCTTTAAGTGCTCCACGAGCACCGCTATCCGTCTGTCAAACTCGGCGATCCTCTTATCGAACTAACGGCCTACGATATCAGGGAGACTCGTGCGTACCAGGAAATGCTAGTTTAGAATATTCCCTTCTCTTCAAGATCACTCTCCGCGCAAATGAGTCACACGCGCTATCTTGAAAAACGAGTTTCTGTCAGCAGAGAAATTATTACGTAGATGCGCCAGTTATCGACTGCTTTGATAATAAAGCCACGGCTGTTCGACGAAGTGCGTTTAATTAACTAAATGCAGATCATTAATTACATCGAGGGTAAGTAACGTTGGTACTGGATCCATCGATTTTTCAAGCAACTGCGGAAGGAGCGGAAGGACTTAGGAGGAGAAGGCTCGACGATTAGTTCCCAGGAGTCCCAATTAGCTCGAGGCCAGGGCGAATTAAGTGCCATTACGAACGGCCTTATAATTGGGCCAGTTCAATGTAACTCGATGGTCCGGCCAGCACTTGCCTGACTCAACCTGGAAAACTACCGTTGATTGCACGCGCTTACCCGATTAACCGCCATTCTGGGGATCCCCTTCGCCCCTTCACGCTGGGGAGCCTACTCGTTTAGCAAAACGGTCCGTCACGAGTGTTTTGAACTTCCAAGTGGTGACGAAATCTAAGGGCGCTCGAGTGACGAAACTTCACCATCGCGCGAAGTAATCACGGTTGGATTAGATACTTACAATTAGATGTAGTTGCGAGAATCGCTAACTGTAAACTGGACCTGTCGAAGGATTTTTTGATTCTAGAAAAAATAACAGCATTTGTCAATAATCAGCTAATAATCCCCTTTCACATTTTTAAGAGTAGGCTCTATGATTATCCGACGGAGTCGGAGTGTGAGGTACAGGCGTAGTGTATATAAAAATTGCGATAATAAGGGCGTCCTTCATAGAAGATTTTTCAAAATTGTTACTTTCTCGTTTCTTTTGTTTTTCCTTAGTTTTAAGTTAGATTACGGTATGGCTCTTTACGTTGTCGTTTCCTGTTTTGTGGACCTTATGGGTTTCCGAGCCTAGACCGTTAATAAAGTACTTTCTTATTCCATTCTATTCAAATGTAATTCAAAGGTCACTAGCTGGATAATTGGAAAAACAAAATTTAAGGAAATGAGAATCATCACGATGAAACTCGCTGGTCGACATTGTCGATTCTCCAACGACTTCGTTCGCCTTCGTAACCAACTGCACTCGTCCTGTAAGTTGTAAAGTGGCACACGGAGACAAGCGGGAGAAGGAGCGGCTGCCAGTCAGTACCTCTGATCGTTTCCTATGCGTCGGCGCGCGAGTCCATTAGAATATTTCGGTTATGACACGTTATGGCGGAAGTCACGCGCGGAATTCCCGTGAGATGGCGAATCGGCCTCCTCACCCTGCTGCTGGACGAAATAAAAGACCGTTGGACTGACTGGTCGGAGATTTCACTGCGCTACCGTCGCCTCCGCGAGATAACTTCCTAGCTTTCCCCGCGAAATATTTACACGCTCGCAGGTTCACGGAACGAGGCGAACTTCTGATGGCGCATATCGCGCCCGTTACGTTGCATAGATTTTAGCGGAACCAGTTCTACGCGCTAGGTTGTGGCCGTCGTCCATTCTTTCCTCTCGAGCAGGGGTGCGCATCGCAAGGATCGCAAATCACCCACTGCACATTTATCCGCACATTTATTTTACTCGCGGTACTGTTTGCTCCTGATATCTATAAACCAAACCTTGGTGAGTAGATTAGAAAGTGATACTACAAATTTTGTTCACCTATAGATGTAAGCGAGTTGAAAACAATTAAGCAAGAAAGTACGATTTGTATACCTATGAGGGTGTAATATGTGTAACGATAAAGGTCGACCACAAGACATTTAATCGCACAAGACATGAAATTCACAATGAGAGTGGTATTTTATGCGAATAAATTTGTGTGGATTAATTACAAATATTCGAGTATTATTTGTTCCTTGTTTTAAAACTGCACGATGAAACAGATAGGAACACAATCGTACATCAACAACGCTACTTATACTCCTGGCAATATGCATTTTTTTCGACAAGATACCAAGAAGGTGTTTTAATATTGGAAGAAGGACGTATTTGAGAACCTCTGCAAAGTAGGCTCGAGTTCATTCGGGCCTTGATACGATAACACCGGCTCTCGCACGCGCTTTGTTTCATTTTTTCCCTTCCCCATTCGAACTCGAGTGGTACCCATTAAGCGACCCACCATCGTGTCAGATCAAATGCATTGGCGTGCGCGTGCACACCGCCGTGGGCATTACATAAACGCACTGGCCTACGCGCGGGCTCTCGATGCAAGTGAAATCGGAGTAAATGTTAAAGTGGAAATCAAAGTTCACTAACTTCGTTATTGACGTAACGCGACGAATTATGCCGTGGCCGTTCGCTCGCCTCGCCTCGCCTCGCCGTTGTGCGGGCGCGAAACGTTGGCTGGTTGTCCACGAAGGGGAGCAATTATGATTTATAAATGTGCTTTTAAATAATCGCGAGAGCGCAGAGATCGAAACCGGAACGCGGAACGTACCATTGCGAGTGCGAAGCCTCGAGTCAGTTTCCGCGAGATCGTAGGTTCCGATTTCTCGAGCACCGAGTCAATGAAATTATAGCAAATTAATGTGCTCGAAGAAGTAGTTTAAAAATACGAATATAAGCGGGCTCAGATTACCGTAGCTATTTAATCGAACGAACTTTTTCCACAGCGTCCAGCGCAGAAATTGCAAATTGCTCGGTTGTGGATGCTTCGAGATTAACAACGGGAGAAGAGGCGAAGCGGTGGAAACGAGAGTAAAGGAAGGTATAAAGTGTCGTGCTCCTCCCTCTGCCATGCACCGCGAAAAAAGTTAATCCGATTAAAGCGTAATCAATGATTTTCACTGCGCTCGTCCGCCGCATTATTAGCTTAATCGAGCGCGCCGTAAATACCGCCCGTTTAATTACACATTCGATTCACGGATAATGTCTACGTGGAATGTCGCTACCAGTCCCGAATTTTCTAGTCACCCTTCACGCCACCCTGCTATCTCGGGTCTCTTACCACTTGCGAAATGCATCGGATCCTATCTCTATCCCTTTCTCCACTCCTCTGCATTTTATACCACCCCAACATTTCGCTCCTTCCTCGTGCAATCTCACTTTTTGCTCTCCGCCACCGTGGTGATGGTACGCGATACTCGACAGGATTTTTATTTGTTTGAATTTGCTTGAAACGTAAATAGGAGAGGGACGCTTTTGGGGTTATAGTTTCATCTTTGAGATGGAGAGGGAGGAATGAGAGGAAATGAAAGCCGAGAAGGGTGGGAGCTTTCGAATGGAAATTGTGTAAGGCTCCGAAAGTTGTTTTGGCAGGGGTGTGGCATTGCGCAGTTGCGAGTACTCCGTAGGATTGGTGACGATATTTAACATGTGAGTCCGTGGTCGCAACCCCGATGTCGCAATTTTCTATACGGTGATGAATGACTATTATTTATTTCGCCGGGCAAAAGTTCTTTCCGGAGAATAAATTGCGCGGGCTGTAAAATAGTAATCATTGTCTTAGACAAGCTGGACAGCGCGGTATGTACGGGGGCGTAATGATTTACGAGACGTTGGCCAGTTGCGCCTAGCTCGAATGTTGCAATTTCTCGGGTAGATATGATTCGTCGAGTTGTGTTTTTACTGGAAATAGGTCGAAGGAAATGTTACGTGTAACGTTACGGATTTACAAGAAACCGTTGCACTAATGCTTTTCGCGAGACACACGTGGCTGGCTACGTTAAATTTGAAAAAAATCCCTTGCTGTCATGGTCGCTCTTAGTCGATTTGAATCGAGATTTGTAATAGAGCTTTTTGTTTTCAGAGAAAAAGGTAACCTTCGCTGCAACTAAATAAGAGCCAATTCTACGAGCTTGACGTGGAGAAATTAATATGCTTGAAAGTCAATTATAGATTTAGCATACCTATCGCGTAACTTTCGCAAAAAGATTTGCTTTTAATAGATATCTAGTGAAAAAGTAAATTGTAAAATGGTGCACGAAGGATCGTTTCAATTGCCACGTAAATCTGTTAATGTGAAAAATTGCGAAAGTCAGAGGGTGTTCTTTTTTCGCGAGTGTACACTTCAGTGCAGTGAAGTATCGTTTAGAATTTAACAGATTCATCGAGTATCCGACGACGCTTAAGCAGCTCCGCTATTTTTACACCTTGAGAAGAGCGAGGAAATTTTCCAAAAAAGGGAAACCTCCTCACGCTGCACTCACCGAGCCCATAAATCCACCCCTGCCTTCGTCCTTGCTATCTCCCTTGGCGACTCCATTATTACACTCGAAGTCGCCACTAGCGGCAGCTCATTTTTTTCCTCAGACGAGGCGACACCCACGTGCCGGACGACGCGATTCGCACGTCAGTTAAACTAAGGAAAGCAAAGAAGTGGACGAGGAAGGAAAGGTGGGAGGGAGATAATTTTTTTTGCGAACGCTTTACGGCTAGAGGCGCGAAAGGAGGGCATGACAAAAAAATCCCCGCGGACGAGATAAAGAGAACGAGCGACGCCGCGGGGACATCGAGAAGGAACGGAGAGAGGATGAAAGGAGAGAACCTGGGGAGGCGACAGGACCCCAGAGAAGGGTCACGAAGAAAGGCGAGGCAACTCGCCCTCGCCACAGCCTTGCCATTGAATTAGAATTTCCGAGTCGTTAATTTTCAGTGAGCTTGGACGATGAGACTGGAGAGGGGCTCGCGGGAGGGAGTAGAGACCAGAGGGAGAGAGAAGTGGAATCTCTCGGCAAGAGCGAGAGGGAGAGAGAGAGAGAGAGAGAGAGAGAGAGAGAGAGAGAGAGAGAGAGAGAGAAAGAGAACGAGACTGATAAAGAAGCGAGGAAAGGTGGAGAGTGAAAGTGACGTTGGGAGGAAGCCAGAGAAAGATGGCGAAAAGCGGTGTGTGTGTGTGTGTGTGTGTGTGTGTGTGTGTGTGTGTGTTTGCGTGCGCGTGTGGGTTCGAGGAAAATAGAGAGGTAGGGAGAAAAAGAAAAAGAAGTCCCTTCTTCTGGAAAGATTCTCAATGGAAAAGCCAGAGAAGATCTGGAGGCTCGCGAGATTCGCCACTCTTTTTCCTCTTCGCTTCTTTTCGTCGCCCACCGCGACAGAAGCCACAGGATAATTTCTTTCTACCAGTTCCTTCCTCTCTCGACCCACGCTCGATTAACTCTCGACCGTGAACGGGACCTTGCGCATTCAGCAGCGCATTCGACTCGCAATTGCGCGAGATAAACCGTCCCCCATATTCATTCGAATAAGATTCTCTTTCACGTGCGAATTGTTGATTCGCGCCGACAAATATGGACGAGACTTGCCCTTCTGGCAAGACTTTCGAAACCAATATTTCCCAAGGGTGGCAAGGAACGGATGAAAAACTAATACACTGAGAAATACGTCGGGCTAATGCGGTCGTTCCACGAAAAAACATTTTTCCTTAGACGAAGTATGTATTGGGTAGCTAGAGGAATTTGGGGTGGACGAGAAAGAAGGGTGCGTCGATCAATCCGGTGACAAGGTTACACCGTGGAATTCCCTCGTCCATTTTGTCCCGTTAATGCAGCGTTCCTTGGTCAGAAGTTATCCAATTGCTTCCGCAAACACGGGCGCACGGTGAGATTAATCTTATCCGCGAATCGGATCGTCTTATCCGCTGCCGAAACTTTCACCGAAAGTATCAAAAGGCGAATTTTAAAGATTCTATTAATGACTTCCACGTTGAATCTATTGAGATCTTATGTAAATGATTTTGCAACTTGCTTGCGAAGTATAAAAAAACAAAACAGAAGAGAAGGGATATTTACGGAAATACAAAAGGAAGTAGTTGAAGGGAGAATATGCTGCCTTTGTCATCAACTTCATTTTGATAACGAAATATAAATAAGCACGCTGAGAAATCGATTGCGTAATATATCATTCTGCCCTGAGGCCGGTTCGCGCGATCAACGGAGCTGGCGGGTCGGTACATTATTGATCGTCGAACTCACCAACATAATTAGGGGAAGGGGCCACAGGAGGCGATAGGAAGGTGGTTAATACCGACAACGTAAATTTCTAAGCCTGTTGCGTGATTAGCTAGACGCTGATTATCGCGATTACGACGCCTGCCGGCGGACGCGGCGCAACGCTATTAATTAACATCTGTTTCTGTTAATTAAGTAATGCACGGCCTCGCCGCTTCGTTTCCCACACGCACTCGCCTCAGAGGAATAAACGATGAATTTTGAAAAAAAAAGAGAATCGGTGCAAGTTAATCGAATTTTACACGCTACGCAACGAATTTCAGCATGAAACTCGCTGAACTCGAACCTAACCTAACCTAATCGAATTTTACCGCCACATCGCAGTCCGAATATTACATCATCGGGTGTTTCGTTTAAATTTTATTCTATGGAGTACATTATTCAACAGCGTCGGATGGAAGCGAAATAGGGGAAAATTGCATTTGTTTTTTCTCTACATTTTCATGGCTCTTTTGCCCAAATTGAATAAGCGTTTTGTTGCCGCGCTTCTATTCATAAATCGCCTTTACCCAATACGTTCTCTATGGTAGCAAAACCACGATAGTTCCAAAAATGAATTATATCAGATCAAAAGAACGATACAAATGTTTGTTTAATTTCGAACTGTCGGAATAAGTCGTGGAATAAGTGAGTAAATAATTCGAGGTACGAATGTAAGACGCAGGCTAGAATATAATTCGGTGTTCACTTTGGAACGCAATCTGCGGTAGGTTGTTGAGAAAGAAACGAAATAACAGGCTGGACGTTACGTATCGAGCTCTATGATTGATTTTTACGGTTACCAGGAAGTCGTATCCCTCCCATGTAACTGGTATGGCTCGTTGTGATTTTTCGTCCGGATGCAACAGGTGGCCGAACTCGAACTTTGCCGTACAGGACACATCGGCGTCGGAGGATACGCAATTCAAATAGAATTCGCGCATTCATTTCTTTTTTTTTCCTCCACCGAAAGAACGTTGCGTCACGGCATTCCAAGGCGCGTGTGGATCGCGTGTTACGCGGTAATAAATTTCATCGCTAGCGACGTAGAAGATTGCAAACACCCCTGATTCCTCCCTTACCTCGGATATAAATCTATTTATCCGATACTCACGGTCCCTGGAATCTGCCAGCTTGATGAGGCGAGAGTTCCGATACGTTGCTTCATAATTTATCACCTTATTACTTAATTACGCTCTCAATATCCTCGAATTTGCGTCGGCGCACGCTTCTCTTTTCCTCGCCACTTTCTATTCCCCTATTTTCTTCTTCAAGCTCGACCAAACGAGATTTTTTTTTACTCTTCCTCGCGAGTTTTCCATCCGTCTATTAACTTGCTCTTCTATACACTTCCTCAATTCTCGTTCCGCCTTGCCCGGAGGCATAGCCATCGATAATCCGGCGAACCATAAGAGGGCAAACATAAGTTCAAGGAGCAACAATATTTTTCTTGTCACTTTCACGTACTCCCTTGAGATTCGTTGATTGCTCCGCAAACAACACTCTTGTAACATTCTTGCAACGCGTGACGTACAAGTGGCACAAGGCACGTTCCCGGAAAATTCTCCGAATGCTGACGAAAAATCCACAGTTCGCGGATCCGCGAAGGTTTCCGCATTTTTTTCGAAGTCGTGTAAATTTTGCGGCTGTGAATTGAAACGCAACGAGGACGACACCTTCCAAAAAATTCTAGCATTGGTTAAAATATTATCGAGAGAGAGGATTTTTTCCGATTACCTCGCTCATCTCTTTTGTTCTACCAGAACGCAAGAAAGGTGCACGCATGAAAAAATTGCTCGTCAAAATCGACGGGAAAATTTTTCTCACGCCTCGCTAAAAGCCTCATTAATTTGGAAGATGAATCAAAAAAGAAAACAAAAATATGGAACGAGACTACTGCGCCAACTTTTCTGTTTTGAATTTAACTCCTGGCTTCGCCTCGCGGATGTATTCTACGTCATTCCCTTTCGTCGAACGGTTGAGAAACAGTAGGAAGGATCGGTGGAATATGCTTTTTGCCAATAAGTGAAAAGAACCTTCTTGCGCAACAATTTTGTGGTGGCGAATTAAATTCGGACGTGCCCGTGCAGACCTACGGCGAAGCTTGTACCTTTCGTTGCACTTTACTTTCTTCGCAAGTGATCGAACGTGACGCGGTGAAATCATTATAAAGAATCCATTCTGTCGGATTAATTGATGACCGAATGATAGTTGCTTCTTGCAATTGAACGAGATGGATCGACATGACTTTGCCAATGGTTTAAGTGAACACTGGTAACAATGTTACTTCGCGAATTCTGTTTGAAATCAGTTTATATAGTAATTAAACTCACTTCTGTCAACCCGATGTGCAACGACTTTTGTTTCCGCGTAAAATCATCTACATCATTTTTTAATCATGTACACAAAGTTTCCTGACCATTTATTTGTTTATAAATATCTATCATTATTTCGTTTTTACACCGCTTATGGCAGGGATAAAACAATTGAACATTCAACAACCGTTATCGAGTGTTATCCGTCATTAAATACCATTAAACAGATGTGGAGGTTAATTGTTTTTACGATATTCTTTATCCACCATGAAATATTCCATTTTCCTTGGCAGTGCCCTTAACAGAACAAAATAAAAAAGAAAACGGCACGGAATCTTTTACAGCGCCTCAAAATCTCTTCACACTTTTGCGAAAGATCAATTTATGCGACTGTTTGATCGGAAGCTCACGCATTTCTGACTTCGCGAATCAAAATTTATACTTCTTTTATTCCCAGTTCTACCTTTCGCGCAATTCTCGCGATAGAATTTAAATTTTTCAGAAAATCTCATAATAGCCACCGATTCCAATTCGCCTAACCGTTACAATCGCAAACAACCGCAGGACGATTATTCGCAACGTTAATTAATTATCGGCGGCTAATTATCGCGTGAAACGTTCTCGCGATGATTTTACAAATAATTAATTTATCTCTGGACCTCCAGGCCGCTCAACTCGCGCGGAGCGTACGTACGCGTGCGGAATGCAGGCGCATTTTGCAATTATCGCGTATTGGCCTATATCGTGTGCAACGTATCGATTTGAAAGGTCGATAAGGAGGAGCGGAATATAATTACGAATTCGAATAAGCGCGCCCAGGAATAGCGCGCGACCGCTTACGCAAGATCGACTCGTAGCACGCGATACGCACAGAAACGGTTTCGTGGTAGGAAAGTGTTTGAAGTGCGAGGTGCGATACAAGAAGGAGGAGAGTAAGAGGGAGGAAGGCCGTTTCGATTTCCGGAATAACACGGCTATAGCAGGGCGGAGAACAACGAGATTACTGTGACGCAAAAGTTTCGTGTAGCCAGCAATTAATAGATTGCGCGGAGTTGGTGGTGCAAGGAAAAAGTTGAATTTTCCTTTCAGTCTCAACTAGAGAGAGCAAACTGATACTGTGGAACCCGGTAATGGGGTAGGATGTGAAGAATCGTGTCAAGAGTATGAGGCTGAAGGATCTAACGTTTCAAGCACCCTTGTAATACCTCCAATGTTAGTACCGGAACTATTAAAAGGATCAAGCCTACATAATATAATATGCATGTACCGCCTGCAATTTTATTTGCAAATTCACCCTTTGTATGTACTCAAGTTTTAATTAACCCGTTTAATTAACGAATCGATTACCAAGCAACGCATCAAGCTTTACAGTAAAACGATTTAATCGGCGTACATCATGATCTATCGGTAAACTGTCCGAACCACCGGGCACTCTATTTACATTTTTTTCACCTTCAAACAGCATCCAAGCTCGATTTACCAAAAAATCCAAAGTTACACGATTTACCCTGGCCCCTACCAATCGAAAACTCTCAGGTTCTCCAGCATCTCCGGCACGCCTAATCATATCGTCCTCTCTCACCGATATGCATGATAACGGTAAATGCAAATTCTCTGGGCTCGTGGAGCGCTCGCAGAATTCCCGTTAGCGTAGGGCACACGTAGAGTTCTGTGCACGTTGAGAGAGCCGAGCTGCGGAATTCGGTGCTAGCCCTTCTGCTTATAGTTACCAACCTAGACGAGACCGACCCCTACTGAAGGATGGAGGCGTCTGGTCATCCGTGAAATTTTCTCGCGTCCCTACGGGTGTTCTCTCACCCCACCTGCCCATTTCCGTACACGCCAATCCAAACTCTCTCGTGCACAGGACAAGGTCCAAGGGGTGAAGGTTTGCTTGCACTAACAACACGAAGATCTCTGGGGCCAGATTCTGAGAAGGTCTTTTCTCAGCCAGGATCCCTGACGGATTCACGGATAATGATTCATGAATGCGCGAAGGGCGATGGAGATCGTTAGAAAGGGGAGAAGACAAGAGAGAATAATTTCTGGGATGGAGAAGAAGGATAAAGAGGCCGGGAGCATGAGAGAGTGTTTGCCAGGTGGGTACGGTAGATCAGCATGATAAAGGCGGGATTGAAAAGCTCTAGTGTGCGAAGGGCTTTGCGCTGTTTCGCAGAGCGTTGTGTACGTCGTACTTTCGCGCAAGCGTCCCGAGAACGTCAAAGCTTTCGTTTCGTTAATGGAACTGAGAGAATGGTGGTTGGTGGTTGGAGAGGACGATGGTAAGAGCGCGAGCCTCGTGCCCACGGCGTTATATTTGCAACGGTGCATTGTCGACGGTAGAATCGATTCTAAGCCCTTGGCACGTGGGAGTGACGACTCGAAATGCGAACAGCAATTTGACGAGACTATCCCGAATAGACGGTTCGCAGATGGGCTCGCTAGATGAACAGGTACACAGGATGGCGGATCGGTAGGTTTGCGTTTCGTGTGAGTTCCATTTGAGTGACAAACATACGAGATAGGGAGAAAGTATGGTAAATATCGCGGTGCAATAATTAATGGGGCTAGCGAATGGCGTGCGCGTAATTTGTTTCATTGTAATTCGATGGCGTTACTAAAGCAACGCTAATGTATGAGAACTGGCATTGAAAGGTGCCACCCGAAAGCTCGGTGCTGTAATGCACGAAGCTTGCAGATAACTCGAGTTGAAATTGCGTACCCGGTGGCGGGTAAAATTTTCGGGGCTATCGAGTTAATGGGGTTTTCGAGTAGGATCGTAACTTGCATCCTTACTCTGCGATATCGTTTCCGCTTCGATTCGTTTCGAGAGTTAGCCTTCGCAGTGACGATCGGCCACAATCGGCTCTGTCGTAAAGTATCGGTGCCAACGATCGTCGAGATAGCGAGAGATCGATCTGTACGTGTTACGTGAAGCGAATTTCAGGTTTTGCCCGATGACGATGTAATCCGCGAGTGCGGGAAATATCGTAAATATCAAGGCTTTGCATCGTTGCCCGCAACTGATGTTGCTTTGAGGTGATTGTAAATGGAATTCGTACTCTCGATGGCTAGCGCGTGATATTATTCCCGTATATCATCGGGACTCGCTTATCGATTCCACGCGGCCAAATGAGGATCGAGGTATCGTGAATTATTGGAATATCCACTAATCTAGGATTGCCCCCTGCCTTTTCCCAATAGTTAACGCGTAACAACGCGTTTTCGATTCACAGGTTTTGGCACATTCCGGGCGAGCGACGCCGATCTAACGAATGAGTAGCCGATAACGCTGCGAAATGTCGTAATTGTCGGTGGTGCGCTCGGCAGACCCGTTTCGTCAAGCGGCACTAGAGGAAAAATGAATTTCGTTGTTGGGTGTTAAACCATTTGTGTATTGTTTTTCCCCGGAATCTTTATAAATCCGTAGAATCTTTGTTTCTTTTCCCTCTCGTGAATGTATTACGCGCAGCATACTCACCCGTTCCGTCACCTTTACACGAATAACCGACACAATATCTTCGAGGTTTCTTTTCAGTGCCACTTCGTAAACAGGTAGCTCTGCTATCATAAACGTAGGGTCGGTACTTTCTCGATCGTAAAGCGATCTTGCGATCTTTACGATCGCGAAACTTCTCGCGGCGACTGCGCGTGATCACACTGCAGAAACATCTTGCCGCGGTGCAACACGCGAAGAATGAGGAAGGGTGAAGGAAGTAAGTAAGGGGACCGGGGTGAAAAAAAGGTGAAATGACACGAGAGAAGGGAGAAATGAGGAGAACGGTAACCAGAATGCGCCTGCGTCAAAAAAAAGAGAGAGAGAAAAGAGGAGGGAGAGAGTACACTGTCAGACTTATAAGCGTGCCGTAGTGATTATTGCTATCATTATTATTATTCTTATTGTCATCCTAATTGCGATTATTATCGTTACTGTTGGCGTCGACAAAAGAGTAGTCTATATCGACAGAGGTAAAAGAGAACTAATCGAAAAAGTAATGCCATTTACCGAAACAACCGAAGCGCAGTCGTGCATTTCATTAAATTATAATAATCTCGCTGCTTTTTCACATAAATCTATATCATTAATATTAATGCAAGCTTCATTATCCTCTGTTTTTTCGCACAATAAATGCCAATGGACTCATTCGACGACGAGGAGAGATTCGGTGGGGCGGTGGTTACCATAAAAGCTTTTCCACGCAGCAAACCATCGAATCGAATCTCCAGTGAGATATCCTCGATGTAAATATAAAAGTAAACATAATCCTCGTAATACGCTGTACGCACGTCATTAATTTTGCAATTTATTCCAAGCGTTACGAGAAATGGAGGAATCGAGATATGGGTGATGCGTGGAGTGAGAAGCGAAGGGGGATAAGTATTGTAAGCCCATTACTGTTTCGCACTCGCGCATTCCGTCGAGAATTTTCAATAATTCATCGACCAGGAATAATTTATTCGACGTGCAATCGCAATCGTTATTTTCATCGAGCGCAAGAAGTCCACGTCAAAATCGTATTTAGTAGCACAAATTTGCCAGGGCCTCTGCTTTCTGTCAATCCCGTCGCAGGGGGACGTTTGCTTTTCTTCGTCGATTTCCCAAAATTGTGTCTGATTTTCCGTAGAAACGCACATTTTCTCGGAACATCGGCGGGGTTAATTTCATTCCATTATATCGAGCAGGGTCGCCGCCATTCTACCGATATGATTGATCGATCGCATTTCCTTCCAAGCATCGCCCGCGATGCACTTCATCTTTACGATAACGACGCATGTAACGCCGGCATCCGGGAGATGCGCGTCTCATCGTCCCCACGGGGCCGAGAGAAGCCCCTGTGGAAGAAGGAAGTGCATAAAGTTTTACGGCATTTCAATATCCAGCTGCATTATGCACCCCCGCCGAGCATCTTCCTGCCGGGACTTCCTCCTGCAACGCCTGACGCCGACAATGGAGATCCAGAGGTGCATTTCATCTTACGGCTCGTTCCGCCTCGTAATGCGAGAGTGTGTGGTACGAAGGAGGGGGAGAGAATGTTGGAGAGAGCAAAAGAGGGAAAGGGAAGTGAGAGATTCCAAGGATGCAAACACACTTTCGCGAGTGGATGGCTATGATGATTTTGCAAATCATCATCTCGCAAAATCCAGAGTGCACATGATTTTATAAATGATAGAATTAGTCGCTGATTGTAAGTGAAATTCTGGAGTCTCGTGATCGTTCATTTTTAACCGTTTGAGTGCCACGGGTTTTTCTTGTTTCCCAATCCAAGATTGCCAAGCGACGCGATAGCGCTTGTCCCATTGCGTGTCGAAAAATGCCATAAAGCTCGATCGCGCTGTTTTAGGTTAACATATATGCGGTAAATCTTACTTCTTTCGATTCAATAGTATTCTAATATCTCATTGAGTGGGAGTAAGGACAAGGGGGTTGATTAATCATTGATTCTGATCCCAATGAATCTCATCGTAATGTCAATGTCCATAATACGCTGGTACCTTTCGACACAGAACAGAGGAAGCGCAATACCGCCGCGTGGCACTCAAACGGTTAAGACCCTTTTGATGCATTCGCCGCGCTGGAGCACCAGGACTCCCTCGACTTCCTCTTGTATTAGGATTTCAGCGTGCGCTTAATTTTACGACTCATTAAGATCCTTAATACGACGATGTATACGGCCGACATAAACGACGAGAACGGAGGTGAGCGCCCGTTTCGCCAGTTTACATCGCGCCGGAAATCTGGGAGTTTAGTGGCTCGCGATGAAGCGCGAAAAAATTGTTCAGTTGCATTGATATCGTTAAGGAGAGGTCTTCGAATGTGAGAGCACGCTCTTACGTGCGCCCAATTAGCTTATACGCCTGCCAGTTTCGGCTTCGCCGATTAAGCGGCACGAAGAATCTCGAAAGCGAGCGTAGAATTCCTCCGATCGAAACTTCCTCCTTCTCGGTCTATCCGCACTTTTTCGCGGTAGCGAAGATCCAAAGCGCGGAGGCTCACTTTATGAGTCATTAGGCGCGCCAATGCGCCGGTGCTTACCGCGAGTAGGCGCGCTACGGAGGATCCAAACTCCTTTCCGGCATCTCGACGCGGAATCGCACGGATGCGGCTTGTTAAACTCGGACTTTCAATTTGCGACTTTGTAAGAGAACCGACGCGGGCAATCGATCTCGCCGCCGAGATTGAATTACGTTCGTTTTTTTACGATTTTTCAATCCTCGTTGAAATTCGACGCGGCCGTCGCGGTGCTCGTTAGCAAAGGGATTTATTCGCGAACGCGATTTTCTTACGGGGCCAAATTTACGAGCATTGAATTCTCTTAAGACATTTATGGATTTCGTCTATCTTAGAATCCAACGAAAAAATCAATAGCGCATGCTCGTACTCGTTACTTTACTAGACGTTTATGAATCTTCTCGATTTGGGATCTTCGGAAAAATCGCGAAAGAGGTCCGTCGCACATTAATATACGTGCATGTCGAATGCTCCAGCGTGAAGCATCGATTCTCTAAAATCGAAAGTCCGATATATTTATGACAAGCTATTCCGATTTCTCTCGACTACAGGCGCATCTCTTCATCCGCCCGCGACATTGGAGATAAATCTCGTCTGTGGATTAACTGCGTGTCGTTACGGTGCATCTACGGTACCGCAGGTGGAAGATGAAGCACGCCGTCCGGAAGATCGTGGAAGCGTCGGCGTATCGACTTCGCTCTTCGGTTATTGCCACTTTCGGTTACGTCACGACAATAACCGCGGTGTACCAGCGGTCGTCCCCTATTCTCACGGAGAGAAATTTACGAGACCGAGGAGCGTGTAATAGTAATGCGGTAATTTGTCCGGCATCGAGTTACAAGGAAATTCGAAAGCGCCATCTCTTAAGACGATCTTCACCGCGAGAAGATGCGTTCTCGGTAGATTTAAGGTACTAGAGATCTTGAGTAAAGTGTAAATAGAAATTCTGCGCATCCTTATCGTAACCATGGAAATAGCGAATGCCCGACCACCGCACACGCACACGCGCATTTAAATAACTGGAATGATTACGTGTGTACTATTAATTTTCGTCCGATCCCTGTCCACAATGGTAAAGGCACGACGATGCGAGTTTCTTTGGCCGCGGCCAATTACCGAACCCTATTAAAAACGAGTCATTAGCAATGTGGATGGAAAATTAATAAGAGCGGAGCTACGAGAGCGATAATTAATGAACGCGGGGATCCTTCCGTCGTTCGCTTGACATTAGTTTCCATTAAATCAAACATGAAACTAAGAGAATGCGCACGAAGAAGAGTCATGAAATTGGAACGGTTCGGTACGGGTACAACGCCATCGTTAATTTGTTCGCTTCAAGTTCCACAGTATTTCTCACTTTTTTCCCAGAATTCTTCATACTCCTCGCGTACGCAATCTCGTTCATTCTATGTTTTTTTCGTGTGCCGCTTAACGAGCCTGACTCACCAAAAATTCATCGGAAACACGAAGCGCTCAAACGAATATTCTCGACAATAATTACGCCTGGGCCGCTTCCACGCTTAATGAGTACCATTACGTATGCGGTAATATCGGAGAAGCCTTGCAAGTACGGCGAATTCACGAGGAAGAATTATCCCTCGATGAAAGCACGTAATCTTTCTGGATTTTGAACGTGGGCTGTCTGAGTCTTCCGAGTGCTATGCGCACTTTGTATGCGATACAAGTATTACCTAATAGGCAAAATCCTTGCGGGCACGGCTTTTGCGATACTCGACTGCTGACTACCGTTTTTAGAATACGGTGCTCGTGCTTTGTACTCCCATGATTAAATGTGCTAAAGAACTAATACTTTTCCTCGTCCAACGATTTTTGAATGTTCTTTCAATTTCTTGGAATATTATGAATTTTGTTTTACTCCGGCTATAATTTGTAAAAGCGCAGTAAAGGTCTAGTTTCTATGGTTCCAATGCTGTGTCAAAAGAGAACACTGCTATTTGCAATGTGTTGGAGCAGTGCAGACATAGCTGACGCGGACGCGAGACTTTGCAACGTAACCAAATCTTCGAACTTCCTCACGCATCCCGAATCGTCGATCGACAACGTTAAAATATTTGGAAGTCTCGGGACAATCAGTAGGAGGACGAAGCGCGCGCAGAAACGCAAATGTCCGTGGACAAGTCCGTCCACGGGAAAGCAAAGAAGCGCGCGTTCCAGCTTCGTCCAGGGTCGGAAGTAATCGGTCATCGCGAGAGACCGATGTGACGCACAAAGTTCACGAATGTCAGTCCATGGGACGAATTTCTAACGCTGAGGTAAGCGACCCCGTTCAAAGCTCGATTTATCATCGGACTTCGCGATGGTTCGTGGAATGCGTGAAAACGAGTCTCCTCTTCCTATGGGAATCGAAACGTCGTCTCACGGATGGGTTCGAATTTCTTAGGAACGAGAATCGGGGCGTAATCGTTTGCTCGTTTGAAGCACCTTCGCTTCTGGAAACTGGCGAACGTGCGACTGATATTTGCTTTTTAGCCTTAGAAACGTCGGAACGTTTTGCTTCGCACGGTTCGCAGGTATGAATATCCGAGAGGATCTCCTCGTGTATTCATTGCGCGTATCAATATCGATGTAACGGCGAATAATAATTCATTAAACAATATTCATCGAAGATGTAATATCGCATGATTTATCTTTCGGGCAATTAAGACCTCGAGAAAGTTTCTGCCAAAAGAGGAAAATTCTGTATCGACTATTTTTGATAAGATTGCAACCCGAGAACCATCGGGTGGAGACGCGGAGAAAGGGGAAGGAAAAGCCACGACAATTCGAGAAAGCTTGTAGGAGGATAAGGCGGCTGAGCTGCCTTAAGAGGCGTTTTCTGGAATTCTGACAGAAGGAGTGGAAGGAAACAGGGCGACCGAGAAAACGAAGGGAAGAAGTTCGCGTGAAAGGGGTGGAAAGGAAGAGACGAGAACGAGATGCGAACGAAGGAGGATGGAAGACTGGGTGGAGTAAGGAAGGCCGAAAGGTAGAAAGTGGACGATACAGAGCTCAGCACAAAGGATCCGCGAGCCCCGGAGACAAGGAGGGTCACAAAGGAAGGAACGTTTAAACTGTTAAAATCCGCTGGGCAATCCGAGAAGTAATCCGCGACGCGAGCGTCCCAACTCCGAGACGGCAGGGCCCCATCCATTCTTATTTCAAAGGCAATTACTTATGGCGCGCTTTCTTTCGACTTCGTTTCCAAGAGTTTCGCGGACCGTTCGAGAAAAAAAAGAACAAATGCGAGAGGGGATCCTTCTAATTAATGCAGGAGAAACTCTTCCTTCGCTCGCACTTCCAAGCTCTGCTGTGTACCACTCCCATGATCCTCGCTCCACTATCCGTGAAAAATTTCTTCGTCGCAAGGAAAATTCCTTTACAGGCCGATTTCACGCTCTTAATCATTTGGATTATTCGATTATAGTTTTAAATCTACGATGGTTCATTTTAGCCGGTCTTTGCTCCATTGCCGGGTTAAAGTGCAAACGGTGATAAAATCTGTCGGAATGTTCGACTATTTATTTTTCCTCGGTACTCGATGCGATGCTGCTCCGTTTGTTGTTGCTCGAGCTCAGACTTTACTCGCTCTACTTCTCGTCGTTTCAAGGTGACACTCTCGATCGCGAAGAGAGCGAGACGCTAACTCGCCATGTGACGCCACCAATAAGCAACAGCTGTTCAGATTCTTGGCCGAATAATCTCGCGCGTTATCCACTCTCGTTTCTACTATCCTAAGCGGGGAAAGCGTGCAAAGTTGCAAGGTTCAACGTATCGAGGATTTCTACGGGGTTGGTTTTTGCGAAAAGAACTCAACAGAATTGGCTCGACATAACTTGAGTGGCTTGAGAGAACTGGGACACGTTTGAAAAGTTCGATAACTAAAAAGTCGGGAATCACATGACGCGCATTCCGCGAAACCCGAAAATCTGCCACTTCGCAATTTCTCACCTACGCAATTCGTAACTTTCCTCGAAAAATGGAGCCGACATATTTAAAAAATTCTACAATTAAAAAGTCGGAGACCTTGTGACATGCATACCCCGAAACTCGAAAATCTGCCACTTCGTAATTTCTCACCTACGCAATTCGTAACTTTTCTCGAAAAATCCCAGACGACGCGCAGTTGGCTCGAGCCACTGTGAGAGACCTACCCATTTGAAAAAGGAAACCGAAGTTTCGTCACGCTCAAGCAGCGCTCCGATTCGAGGAAAGGTCAGTTCTGTACTTCGAATTTCTGCGTCGAATGATAATCACGTGGCGCGTGCATGCGCTCGATGCGTGCATCGAGATTCGTGCGCCTGCAGGGAACGAGTATACGTGGGAACGCGTGCCCGAGGTGTGCGCGTGTCCGCTTCGTGCGTGCAGTCGTGCACGCTACCAAGTTCCCGTAATAAAACCGGACTTCACGTCTACGCCTTTTCCCGCAGCTTGCCGCACTCGCTCCAATTCTCAATCGAATTCTCATATAGGCAACGTGCATGTCTAAAGCCAAACGCGTTCGATTCGTGCGCGTACGGTCGAAGGAGCAAAACGAAAGCGCCAATCGGAATATTCGGCGAGGGAAGCAAGAAATTGGAAACTGAACCTTGTGTGAAGAGGCAAATACCTATCGTGAAAAATTTAATTTTGATTTGAAGCTGAGAAGTCAGCGGCGCTGAATCTTGTGTAGTACCTATTATTACGCGCGTGTCAATGACATTTACCAATTGGTTCAATATATGTTAAAGCGTTAACAGTTGCAGCAAAATAAATGTTTCGCAATGATTAATAAAGAAAAAAAAAAAAATGATGATAATAATAATAATAAGCAGGTTTTAATCATTGTGGATTACGTATATCGTTTTGTATTTCATGCATCTTTCACGAGTGATGCAAGCGGCGTGGATATCTAGAAATGTCTTTATAACACGATAACGTACATGTGCAATGATCCGATTGTGCAATAAAAACTAATTACCGCCGTCTAATATAAATATCATGTAGTGTCGTACATTTAATATCGTGCACGTGTCATAATTCCGCGTGGGGAGATATCTTGTCGCCAACCCGTTTTCATGTGAAGGTTAGCGACAATTTCTTTTTACATCGCATGATTCATAAAGATCTACGTTTATTTCTTGCACCTTATCTCGCAACAAAAATCGATCATTTTTCTCGCGTCGTTCGCCGATATGTCAATTTGAACATCGTCGCGATTCGCTTGCCTATTTCTTTTATTCTTCTTCTTTACCAGTACACGTAACGCTGGGCGTTCTTGTCGCACGATGACGCACGCACGCACGAATTCACTCGCAGCACCGTGTTGAGGTGCATCGAAGTGCAGCAGCGTTAGTATTAGTGTCATTACTCCCGTCATGCTCCATAGGAACACTTTCACTGCCTTTTAGCTTAAAGTCCGTCTAACCCAGTGGAAATCCTTGCTGTCTCGCTTCCATCACACAGAAACAGTTACGCCAACGTGGAGTCAAGCGCCAGTGCCTCGTAGTTTTGAACAATTTTCCCGGCTGCATAAGCAAGATTGCAAAAAATTAATATACGCGATCCTCGGTGCGTTCTGCGTACGGTTTCGGTACATTTAATTTCTCGTTTCCATGAATTTGCCATTTCCGTGTGCCGACAACTTGACCGGCAAAACTTTCGAAAAAGATTCTTCTCTGGAAATCAATATTTCTTCGCTATCTGTGCCAATCGACCGATCGACAATTCGCGATGAGAAGCTCATCGCGCAAAGATTTCTCGCCAGAAATGCGAACTTCCCCGTTAAAGGTGCCGACTTATTGCACAAAATGCAAGAATGTTGTTGCCATCGGTGAAGTCGTCGTCGGTTGCGTGAAACACAACGATGTCGAAGATACCCTGACCGGCATCGGTTATTGTACTCTTTCTTCTGTCGGTGATTCATCGGAGATTAATATCGAGTGTAGTTGCGAACACGCTTCTAACGAGATTCTCTCGGCTTCGAGGAGATATAGATTCGTTGCGACACGTAGGATTATTTCCGATGAGCACCGTCCGTGAATTATGAAAGGAGATTGTATCGCGCGCGTTTCGACGTTACCAAGTGCATTAATATCAAGTGTGCTGCCGACGTGAGTCCGACGAGTGAAACCGATAGGTTTGGAATAACCGTAGAGATAGGTAATGTTATCCGGTTAAATGAGATATCAAGATGTCAAATTCAAACTTTACATATTTATTCACTTCAAGGCGTTCTTTTTACGATGCAATTCTAAACGAATTTTATGTTTACAAACAGTCAATGCATGACTAATGTTGAGGACGAATAAATGGATTTAAACAATTCGCGTGAGAATATTCAGGAAGTGTTCCTCTGAAATTAGAGATTAGTGATATGCACGTTCCGTTTGGTCTCGCAATAAGTTGTTGATTGTAATGAAGAATATAACGTAAGTAACTTGAATCAATTTGGCGTTCTTGAAAAATCAGGGTAACAAGTTCTGCAGGGAGTACTTAAACTATTATTTATTCTGTTGAACCAAGTATTGATTAATGCTACCCACGCAATCGTTAGACAGCTCGCTTACAACTTGGAAACAGAATACGCTGTAAGAGACGTTACACGACACCAAACAGCACGGAGAGAAAGACTGGAGCGCATTTGCACGGGAAGTTGTGCATCGTTGTTGCAGCATGAAAATTGTTCCTAAAGGGAAACTCGTATCGAAACTACTGCCGACTGCCGTTGTTAAAGTAAACCTCGTAACTAATTTCTAACTTCTAACCATCTTATCGTCTTTAACGTGTCTCGCTTTTACATTCCGATTATTCCTCTTGTTACAGAAGCCACCAGTGTTGTCGAGGACGCGCACGCACTCGTTCGGAAGTTTACGAAACGCGAGGGCGCAAAGTGAAACGCGGAGAGACTCACGGGGAGATTCTCGCTGCAAAGTGGCAGGCCGTTGCCTCAGAGGAAGAACAGTTTTCGCCCGAGGTGGATATTTGCATCGAGACATGGCGGTGGTTTCCACGCGGATAGAAATAAAAGTTGTAACGAATCTGGAGGTAGATCGGAATGCGCGACGGACGGTGAAAACTATGCGCCGCACGAGATCGCGTGCCAATCAATTAACGTTAACGGAAATTCTTTAAGGCGAGAGTTTGTTCTGAGATAACGGGTGGCACGGCGAGCGATACGAGTTCGACGAGAGGTACACAAGATCGATGGCAGGGGGAAGATAAAAGCGAGCGAATTGCGGCACAAAGGAGAAAACCAAATTGCTCACGTGAGAAAAGTAAACTCCATTTCGGCTCGCCATTTTTTCAAGATCATCGATAACGTGGGCGAATATCTTACGCGCCCCGTAGCCTGAAAAAAGGTTATGTAAACGCAAAGACAGTTGCATTCCCATCGGTTTCACGATAAATCAATTGCACTTAGAAAAGTAACCGAGCACCACCGACAACCGGCCAATGTCCTTCCGTATCTTGTTACATTCTCCATTCAGGCTACTACCATTCGGACAATATCGTTACATTCCACTGATTGCCAAGAGATTTCGCATGCTACCGCCCACGGGCAAGTTTGCCCGCATTCGACTACTCGTCGTTGGACAAAGGTGCTCGTCAACGTTGAAACAGAAAACCGTGGATCGCGCCCGAATCGATTTCCAACGAGCATTGCTTTTCCACGTTGCGATAGGGGGCTCGTTATTGCTGGCCATACATAACCTTGCAGCGAAGGCGTAGACGTCGACACGCCCGACCGATTCTCGCAACGCAGAGAACCTAAACCACGCGGCCATTACGGTGCCCGACGTTGACCGGTGCGTGTCGCGGAAATGTTCCAAGAGCGAAGTAGACTTTTGCGCAACGATTTACAGCGCGGGATCTGACATTTGCCGATTCGAATAGATTTCACCATTTTTTTCTATTTAAATGATACCGACAAGCGAAGTTCGGTAACCCGCGCATTCCGATTTTTCTTTAAATTTTACAGGTTCGTGGAGGACCTCGATATAGGTAAGCATCGTACCATTTTTCGTTTCGACTACTTTTTGGCTCTTCCGAGTGAAAACATCCTTTAAAGATTAGATTACGATTTCCTATTTTACAGAATATCTTGGCAACTATCGTACATCCAAAAAAATTGGAATGATGCTGATATCGAGGTCCTCTACAAATCTGCAAGGTTTTAAAAAAATCGAAGTCCGCGAGTTATCGAACATTCCTTCCAACACAGAGAGAGTTACTCGACCGAACTGTCTTGATAAAATTAATCGAGGAAGACGTACCCTCGGGAGCAAATAAAAGGGCTAAGCTTAAGTAGGTGTTGGAAGCAGGTCAGTTTGAAGTTTCAGTACAAGTTTAAGGGAGAGCTCTTTGTACAATTTGGCAACTTCCATACTCTTCCTAAATTCGCACGAGTAAACTCGCGTGCACACCACGTACGAATGTATCTTCGGTTAAAGCGTCATACTTGCCGCCGAAAATTGTCTTGCGAAATTAATAGTCGTGCCATGCAAATGTCCAATATGGACAAATCACCGGGAGATTTGGCGAGCGGGAAATTTAGAGACAAGCGCCCGAAGGATTCTCTATTATCGAGAGGACCGGACTGGCTTCGAAAGATATTCGGCGTTATCCTCCTTCTCCACCTCTCTTCTGAGCCCTCCCTGGCCGTGTCATCGGCGGAACCCGCGAAATGGACCACCCGCCGGTTCCGCAGGATCGTTAAATCCGCGCGGGCTGAAATCGCGCTCGTACATCATCCCTTACAACTTAACTGGGTTAACCCGACTTTGCTGGAGTTACGCGCACGCCGTTATGCCTCGTACACAAGTCGCAAGCGTCGCGCACAAAGCACCGGATTGGCGAGCGTTGATTTCGTTACGGCAAATTGTCTCACTATGGAAATCCACCGTTTCTCTGATTAGTCGGATCACGAATTACAGAAAGTTTCGTCCACGAGGAATGACATCGAGATTAGTGGGCTCCGCGGCAGTGCGCTTGAATGTAAGGATAATTTGTCGAGTGCCACGTGGAAAGCTGCACTACGACTAGAGTAGGCCGTACCTATAGGTGCTGTTTTCTTGGGCAAAAGAAAATGTCTGTAACCTTACGTCAATGCATTATGCCAACCGGTGATCGAATAGATACTCAAGTCATCTTAGAACACGAATTAACTCGTGCGAGTATTGATCGCAAGTGGACCGGTGGTGTTTACGTGTCATAAACATCGGAGATGTTGTAACCATCGACTACAAAACATCATCGACGAAACGCGACACGTACAACTGTAGTGCTTCGACAACTTTTTAACCGCCTCGTTCCACGTAGTACGCGCTCCGCATCCTTTCTAAACGCTCGACGCCGAATTAGCATCAGAATTAGAACAGTGGCTCGAATTAGCAGCGAGGCTCGAAAGTGCGCGCGATAAAAAGTGGAGCGTTACGTAAAATCAGCCCCACCGGAGTTTTTTTCGAGGAAAAATGAAAATTGGGCCAACTACTCGCCGGTTAATTAATCTCGTGGTGGCTAGACGGTTCCCTTAAGGAATCCGCGGGTGAGCGTCGCGACGCGGCAGGGAGGTAGCATTAACCAGAGTCTCCCATTTCTAAAAGAAAGCCACGTGAGTGATAGGCGTCGTTAGTTACTTCATGCTTGAATGCGTTTCCCAAATTTATCATCGGCCCGACCTGGTCGGATATATTTTTGGTATGATAAGTGTGCCAAGCGAGTGACTGCGAAAAAGAAAGAACGAATCGACCGAGAAGATGGAGCAGTACCGGGTCGAACGAGAGAAGCAAGGGAGAAAGGTAGAGAGAAGAGGGGGAAGGTGAATCGATGCTTTCGACTGGCTGTGTCCAATCAATAGACATCGCCGTATTATTTTCCACGCCATAAAGTCTGTCGTTGATTAGAACATTTTTCCAACGGCAGGGGCAGAACGGCATTTAAAATATTCAAGTTATTTTTAAATAATTAAGTTTTACTAAAAATTAAGCTTTTTTTTAGTAAAGAAACAAATTATACGTTTCCATGAATCATCATTTTCGAATAACTTTTATTCGAAGAAGGAATTTTCGCATTAACTGTGCAGCATTATCTGGAAGAAGACGAGCGACGCGAGGGAGAATATAAGACCGGTAATGGAAAATGATTTTCAAGGGAGAAGAACGAATTCGTCGTTAGCCGAATGTGCCATTTGTTACCGCTCAGCGAGTTAATCTTTTTTCCTCCAGGTTTTTCTCTACCCCTGGCACGTTTTTCTTTAGTCGCCTTAATTAATGACCTTGTTAATGGCAGTCGAAGACACGTCGACCACTTTTGAATAAAGCCCTGACTTTTTCGGGATGCCTTCATTTTCACGAGAATCGTGAATAACCCATTGACCATCTTGAGGAAAATGAATCTTGTCGATTGAAAATTCCGTATATGTACATTTTTAGGCACGACCGTAAAGGGAGTGACTTATGCAATCGCCATCGCGAAAACCGTTCGTGTGTGTGTGTGCGCGTGTGTCCGTGTATATCCTCGATTTCGGAAAAACGGCTGAACCGATCGGGACGAAATTTGGCACAAAAATCAAGTACACTACTGTGAGTTGACAATAAAGTTTGTGAGCCGCCATCTTGAACCAACAAAAAATGGCGGGAGATTCAAAATTTGAAAAAAATGTAATTTAAATTTAATATTGCCGCCATTTCTAAGCGGCTGAAGATAGCGATACATAAAGTTTGCTGGCACCAAATGGATATATACTCAAAGTACATACCAAATTTCGTTGCGATCCGTTCAGCCGTTTGGCCGGAATACTGCACTAATGGAAATAGTGCAAAATTCATTAATCCATTAGTGCAGTACTCCGGCCAAACGGCTGAACGGATCCGTACAAAATTTGGCATGTACATCGAGTATATATCCATTTGGTGCCATGAAACTTTATGTATGGCTATCTTCAACCGTTTCGAAATGGCGGCAAATTCAAATTTTTTATTCACTATTCCAGCAAAACGATTGATTAGTCCACTGTTCCGGCAAAACGGCTGAACGGATTCGGACAAAATTTGGCATGCATATCAAGTATATACCCATTTGGTGCAGGAAACTTTATGTATAGCCATCTTGAGCCGTTTCGAAATAGCGGCAAATTCATCCATCAATCCATTATTTTATAATTATAGTTTGAAAATCCCGTAATTTCAAAACGGTTCAAGATGACCATGCATTAAGTTTCGTGGCACCAAGTGGGTATATTTTTAAATTACATGCCAAATTTTGTTTGAATCCGTGCAAGCATTTCGCCGGAATACTGGATTAAAGATTTCAATTTGCCGCAATTTCTGAATGGTTGAAGATAACCATGCATAAAGTCTCACCGCAGCAAAGGTGTATATACTCTATGTACATGTCAAATTTTGGTTTGGATTCATTTAATTGTCCTGTTTTGATCACTTGGGCCTATTGCAGAAATGCTGCATTTCGCGGGCGAGTGTGAAGCGCGAGCATCCGACGACCTCGGGGGGTATGGCGCTTGAACGAAACGAAAGCGCAGAGGACTCTGTAACATAGTTTAATATCTCAATACTTAAATTTTCAACAATTTCGAAACGGTTCGAAATTCGTGAGCGAGCGCGAAGCGCGAGTGCCGCGGTCGTGCCTATTGCAAAAAAGCGAAACTTTTCTGCACCCGGTAAAGCGAGCGCGAAGCGCGAGCAAAGGCGATCTGGGGGGGTTGGTGCTTGAGCGAAGCGAAAGCGCAGGGGATCTGCCCCCTAGCTGTATTCGGTTCTCTTTTAGTGCGAACCGAACCGTGAAGTGGTTTCTAATTTTGCCGCGTCCATCCGGCAGAAGTCTGTGCGCTAAATTTTCAATTCCGTTCCGTACATCGCTCGTAATAGACATGGCATAAAGCCGCTTGTAAAAATTCAACGAGCCTGGCTTTCGTTCCGACCACCGCACTTCCTTCGTGGAGAGACTGAGTGAGTGAAGTGCGACCGCCAGCGAACGTAAAACATTTTTATTCCAAGCGTAGCCAGTGATGTGTAGTTGTGCACATAAACCGTATTCACCAAAAACATAGGGACGCAAAAATTGAAGGAACAAGAATCGCGGACGAACCTGAATTATCAATACTACAGAATAATTCTCTTTCATTCGTATTCAAATCCAAGAGACACTCGCATATCCGTGAATCTTTGAATGTCCGGGAAACTCTCAGCTTCCTATTACAAAAACGTTTTACCACGCTTTAAGGTCGCGCCTTTCGGCGGATGCACGTGTGCGCACCGCGAAACTTTTCCATTTTCGTTCCCGCTCGCTCATGTTAACGTTAATCTCTGCATAAGTCACAAAAGACCAGCCCTCCCCGAAGAAAGGAAGGAAAAAATCCTCTTCCTTCAAATCATCTTTCGGCCAACACAAGTCGGCCGAGAGAGTAAGAGAAATTTGTAGAAGAGAATCGAGAAAGAGAAGAGAAAAGATGGAGAAAAGAGAAAAGGGGATGGAAAGAGCCAAAGATGAAACCCACCCCTCTGGCGGGATAACGTGGGGCGAAGCAAACGGCAGACGATTTGGCGAGGATCCAAGGTGGCGGCAATCGATATAAGCGCGTCAGCTTATGAACAATGGCCACGAATAAACGGGGCCGCGATTTCTGTTCGTTTCGGTAGGTAGCGGGCTTAATTTATATCGTGCGAGTCCCGCGCTCGAAGGAGCGCGTTAACCGGATGTGGATGTGCGAGGAAATGACGCCTCGCCGACGCGACGGTGACGCGTCATATGTAACCACAGTGATTTCATCGTGGGCGAATATTTCCGTTGGCGTGACATAATCGCGTCGATGGACGTTTCGGAAACAATTATTAATCAGACCATAATAATTACGGGGCGTAAATAGCGCCGTTAATTGCGTCACACGTCATTCGACGAAGTGTCGATCCATCCTACATTTCTAAATATTTCGCGAGCGATAGAAGATTCTTCAAACTGTTTTAATTGTGTCTTTCAAGTTTTACCCTCGGGCTGAAGATTTGCTTCTACGAATCGGTTGTTCGCGATTTGTTTTGCAAAATTTTGCGCAGGTGTCCCAGCATGCCTCACCGATTCCGACGGGGTCACCCTGTGGCGCCGTATTACACGACGTCCCGGGGCTATACATTTAAATTACATTATCATTCACGTGCACCACCGTGGTTCATCATGGCACCCTGGAGCACGACTGCCCTGGAGATTACAAGCGCGACGAGGCGAATGTCATGCGACCCGCCTAAAATTTTCTCGTCGCGAGAGACCGGCGGCGGGAACGAAGACTGAAAAAAGAAGGGGAGAAGGAAAAAGAAACGAGGAGTACTTGACACGAAAATTCGGGGTACCAGCACGTTGGGGTTGTCGCCGCGTATCTTTACGCGACGCAAAGAAAGGAATAAAAAATACGGGAAATTTGAAAATCTGCGTGGAAAGTGTCCGCGTGACATAGTCATTTTTTACCCGATTAATTATTATCATTGCCACCAGCACTCCTTTATAAACGTAATCGTAGAATCAATTTAATAGCTTGAAAAAAATTGGCAAAGATCACAAGAAAAAGAATACAATTTCGTTCCAATCGAAATCTGTAATCTTTCGCTATAGATTCCTTTGCCAATAAGAAATTCTACATTCTCTTCCCTATCTCTCCTTCTTCTTTTCCCCGTTTCTTTCCGCGCTTTCGTGCCCTCACTCTTGCCCCACCCCGCACACTCGTTGGAACGAAAACTCCTGGAGGCGTTCGCTGGAAGTAATTCGAAGGGACAAAGGGAAAAATTCTACCGGTCTCGCCGCTTACAGTGGCGCGAAATGGAAATCGAAGTGCATCGCTGAGCCGTTCGGAAAATGCGGAGATGAGAAGGATCGTATCAATGCTAGTAGCGGCGAGTGATTGCGCGCGAGGATCAACGAAAAAAATTACAAAGCTCTCTCTTTCCTCTACCCACGAAAGTGGAGCAGTCTGATTGCGAGATAAAGGAGGGCGAGGCAAGTCGGAGAGATCGAGGGACGAAGGGATGCAGCTAAAAAGAGAAAGCGGCAATGATAGCAAGGAGAAAGGGGCGCAGATCGATGGAAAAAATGAGAGAAGCTAACGTGATGGGGTTGAAGGGGGTGCATAAAAGCGGGGTGGCGGAAATGGGTCGAATGGACGAATGGGGCGCACGTGGAGAAAGCAATCGACAAGGACGCGAACTCGTCAACGTAATATTTTGTGCCTTCGGGATAACGGGGCCTGTTTTGACGCGAGCTCTCGCTTTGACTGGGAGCTTTCCGATTGTTGCGAGTAGCTCGCGAGCCTTTCGCCAGCTCCTCGCGAATGGAGTCGAGAGCAAAGAGTCGCGAAGCAAAGCATTTCGTCCTGGAAAACTCATCGGACAAATGAGGATGCAGTGGTACATTGGGAAAACCGTCATCTCTGCCTTTCGATTATCATACACGTGTCATGGGTTCTACGAAAAGAAGAAAAACAAGAGAAATGATGAGACAGCGACGATCTGTTTTTAAAAATAAGCGACGAGTCCGAATTTGACGTGTACTATCGTATATTGATAAGTGGGAAGCATCGATTGTATTTTGTTTGGCGTCCCTGAATTCGGCTTTATCGCGTCGCACTAACAGTTACACTATTCTGCGCTGCTCTCGGTAAAGTCAAGACACCGGAAGCGCAGCGAAGAGTCAATGCCTCCTTCGACGTTGCATAAATTCATGTGGCGTAAACGAGATAAGGAAAGGAATGGTCTAACGAAGCGAGCGCCGTTCGGCGTAAACAAAGATTTCGGTGAGCCAAATCGCAAGATTTAATTCCTGTAAGCCTTTCCTGATTTCGAGTTTCCTTTTATCTTCCTTCTTCGCGCGATTGCCAAACGATGGCGCGCATTCCCTTCGTAAGGTCCTCGTAAAATCTTACCCCGCTTGTCATTACTATCGCATTACATGCCGAGGACGAATCACCGCGAAGGGAAATAAAACTGAGAAAAGACTGACGCGACGAGAGTTCGAGACGAGAAACGGGCAAACGACGACGAATGGTTGCGCGAATGAGGACGGGCGCGCGAAACTGATCGCGCGACTCGAATATCGCGAGGGAAAAAGGAAGGGGGAAAAATCTACTCGACCGCTTCAACCATCCTTCCGTCTCTCCTTCGAAAAGAGGAAGTATTTCTGATTGCGAGGAGGAAGAAACAAGCGATGGTGGAGAGAGAAAAAGAGACAGATAGAGACAGGAAAAGCATGGCTGGGTCTGCCTGAGTGCGTGCGCGCCTCTTGTCTGTGTGTTTGAAAGAGAGAGAAAGAGAGAGAGAGAGAGAGAGAGTTGGGAGAATAATCGTCGCAGTGGTACGACGAATTCTTCGCTCCACTCGCGGACAATGCGCCCGTTCCCGATACCACGAGCTCCCCGGAACTATTTCGTAGGTTTCATGGAAAAGCTCAGAAGAGGGAGAGAAGTGGAAAGGACGGAGGAAGGGAGAAATAGTAAGAGAGAAAGAAAAAGAGAGAGAGAGGCAGATGAGGAGAGAGGGAGGGTCTAACACCACGAGCAGTGATTTATGGTAACGCGCCACGTGTTTTACCTCCGCCACGGGGAAAGAACAATTGGTGCAGCGCGCTGCAATATGCATGCGCGAGGGTCGGATTTTATGCACATGCAAGCGAGCGCACGTAGACCGGCTCAGCCTCCTGGCAAGGCGTAAACTCGTCCTGTGGTTGCGTTAAGAGAAGGCACTAGAGGGAAAGGGACGAAGATAGATGATCGCCGAAGAATCGATAATGTCCGATGGCGGATTGTGTGTATCTCGAGGTTTCGTATCACAAGTGGTCGTGCCAGAATTTTGAAAGTGTTTGATGGTTCGGAGAATTTCTGTCTTGCATCTCTTTCGAGGCACGCTCACGAAGCCCGGATGTCCCGGGTAAGATAAAGTTCGGAGAAATTTAAATGCATCGCCATGAGGAAATTTGTCCTGAGTATTTTCGACGAGAAATCGTCCTCTTTACATATTAGACTTTGGAATATTTTTAAATTTGAGCCGAGTGAAATGGTTGGAAAATATTTTACACCTGAGAGAGCGGCGTAATTCTAATTGGAATATTTTTCTCTCTGGAAAAATATGTTCTTCCGTGGGAATGCGTGATACGCACGCGGTACATATTTGAATAAATAATACGGAAGAATAAACAATACATGTTAATCATTGAATATATTGTAAATATAGTTGTTGTATTGCTCGTGAGATGTTTTTCGAGTTACACGCAATTCTTCCTTCAATCAATAAGTTACGAACTTTATCGGAATAAAGGTTCAATACAATGTTTATCGTTGCGTTGAGTTTCGTCTCGCATTGCAGACACCCATTTGCTCCGCATTAATTGGCACTCCACAGAAAACGTGACGCGTCGCGATCCAATGAGCTTACTACCATCGAGAATTCCCGTTAGTTTGCGCAACGAACGATTTTTATGAAACGTGTTCGTCGATGGTATTTTCGAGCTCCTAGGAGTAATTTGAAAATATGTTTCCAGGCGGTTCTGGTAAACAAGAGGTCCGGCAACTAGAAGTTACACGCCGAGTTAGTGGAAAGCGGGAGAATTATATTTTATGCTTTAAATATTTCGTCAGACATGAAACACGTTCTGCCAAATCAATGACGTCTTCTTTACTCATCTCAACCCCTCGACATTCTAGCCTTAATCTCAAAGACGAAGAAATTCAGTTTCGCGTTTACTGCGTCGCGTCGTCGGTAGCACGCAAAACGGCTCGCATCTCCTCTACTAGAAATCTTGTCAGCAGTTCTCCTGGATTTCAGCCAAGGTGTTTCCTTTGCGCCGCCACCGTCGCACGAGTACATCAAGCGAATAGACCGGAGGCTAGAGTCAATTGGAATTAATTCCAATCGAGGTGGAATCGAAGCTTCGCTCCTCAGGATCGTGGTCCACGCTGTACGGAGTGTCTGCGCCGCAGGATATCAAGAGTAGTAACTGGAGAATTTTACTAATTACGGTACTTAAGCAAACTTGAAACCTTCGATGTATAAATAAACGTGGAGAAGCACACGGCTTCGAAATTAATTCCACTGGTTGGTTATAACAGTTGATTTATTTATGAATATGCGATCGGAGAGGATTTAGTGAAATTCGACGAAAAGCTGAAAATTTTCATTCGATTCTTTTCAGCATCGTCAACGGGCCCATTAATTCCTGCTTTTAGCGGATCATTAAATCGTCTGAAGGAGAATCAAAAAACTTCCATCATAAAGCAACTTGGAATGCTAATGGGGACGGTGGGGAAGGTGATAAAAGACTGAGACGGTAGGCGATGCTTTAAAAATTTCACGTCAGCCGTCCGAAAGCCATCGTGAAAAACGCAGGAGTGGGACGGGAGAAGAACTGCGCGAGGAATTCTGATCGGTCGGTCTTCGTGGTAGGCTCGAATCCTCCGCGATTCTGCGTATCCTCTCACAGCGAAATTCACAACGGTGGAAACTCATTAAAAGTTCCGCTTTGTCTGGAGGCGGACGACGAGGGAAGAAACGAAATAAACCGGCCATTAGCTTTTAGCCAACTGGAGCGGCTCGATGCCGTTCAGCTGCTCGGAAAACAGTAGCTTACAAGTTCATTCGCGAAACGCGACGGTCCTTGTGGATCGGAGGATAGTATTAACTCCTTTCTGAGATTACCGCCGTTGGCACGGGGCGTCGATTAATAACGAAAAGAAGAAAATTTGTAGAGGAGAATATCACCGATGTATGTTTTTTTTTTTACGACGTGGGCCAAGCGTTCGTTAACTCGTAAACCGATCATAAATCTGCTTACCTTCTTGGAGGAAATCGGTATCTCAATTATCGCCCATTACAGTTATCCATCCCATTCGGACTATACGACTTCCGTGTCTTTACAAATTTATCTGGGACATTTTGTAGACGTATTCTTAGAAGCGTGTCCTTTAAGAAACTGTGAAAAACAAAAAATAATTTTTCCGAAGTGCTAGACCAAAATAGGTTCTTAAACTGAAAAGCGTCAACATTTCAACGAATGTCACGTCGCGTCTTAGAGATCCTTAAATCCGCTCAGTACGTCGTTTAAGAATCCGAGCCGATAAAAAATTCAAACTTTGCCGTCTTCGTGGAATATTTTATGACCAATTTTATATATTCGCTGCACCATGCTCACCCGATGACAATGAATCGTGGCGTTACGCAAGAACGAAACGGTTGATAAATGTGAGTTTATTTCAATCCGCTTTACGTAGGAAGTGGTCAGGGTCGACGTCCACTAACCCAGATAAAGCGACTTTGGTCCTCGATATGGTATCTTCGGTTCTCCAGAACGTGTAGGAAGAAGGCAGTGCGCGCTCTATTCCACGTTTACAGTTCTCCATATTTTTATTTTCTTCTCTGATTCCGTTCACTATTCGCCTTTTCAGTTTCCCACTTTTTAGCCTCACCTTTAAATTACCCAGGTTTTATCCCATTTTCCTTGATTCTGTTCCGTATTTTGTCTCTACCTGCTACGGAAACTTTACCGCATTCTTCCATTCGCCCTTTCCAATGGTGCTTTCTCTTCATTTTCCTTTGTGGCCATACCTTTAATATTATTTCTTTTCCTTCGTCCTATCTTTCTCTTGCTCACGGCCTTGCCCTTTGAACAGTCCCGCTTTAGTAAGTTTCGCTCGATAGCTCCGTCTTACTCGTACAACTTCTTGCTCTCCGCGTTCTCCCATCTCTGCTCCTACGCTACTTCTACTTTTTGAAATTTCTGCCGCCCAGCTTCGTATCTTCGACCTCTCGATATTATACTTACGACATGGTGTACGTACTAAGGTTCACGATTTAATAAGAGAATTTCTGTGCATCGAGCGCATACGCACGCGAAAATAAAGGGAAAAAATTGAAGCAGCTAGGAAAGCCTAGACTAATGAATTACATGCAAAATGTATCCGAGAACGAATATGCTTGCGATGCATTCCATATTCAACCATTTGAATCCCACATTCCTACATCGGCATAATCGTATCGCATGCTTTCAAAAAGCGTACCCTTGCTATGTCCACTCTCCTAACCCCCGTCCAATCACACATTAACAAATTCATTACATTAATATATTCATTCAAATAGGGATCCAAATTGATTATTGAATTTTTGAACGGAATACATTTTGTCATAATAATCCATCCATCGTGCGAAGGTGGTATAGGAAAATTGATGAATAGAAGGAGGCGGAGAAGGAAATTTCATTTATCTAAAAGCTTTTTAAGAGCGGCTGCGTAGCCGCATTTACGATTACTAAAATTCTAAAATCATTATTCCTCCTGTATAAAGGCCCCTATGAGAGAGGCCGACTATTTTTTGCCCACAACCGTGAGCTAAAACACGCCCCAGAATCGCAGGAATTCTTGGAGAACAGGCCCTTTTACTTGACCCAACATTCCCCTAGCTATTACCCAAACATTATCGTCAAGTAAAATTTTTTTATGCCCGAAATCGCATTTTACAGAAATACCGACAGAACTGCGTTAATGAAATTTCCAATATGCGGTGCAGTTAGTTCGATGAGATGGACAAGGGTAGAGGAACCTGCTATAGAGAGAACTTTCGCATTCCGCCGTTTTGCCGCCTAATTGGAAAATTACAGGGGATCATCCAATCCTTCATCTCTCACTCTCACATTCAAGTACGAAAAAAGGAATTATTATAACGCAACGTCAGTTAAATCCTCGTGACGCGGTTGAACTTTTTACCGGAAGGGACGACTCGTTTCCCTTAACACAAGCGGCCATTGTTGGCTTGGCGTTTAAGTCAAGGGATGGTCAGGGTCGGTAGATTCCACTAACCTAGATAGGAGGAAGACTTTGGGTCCTCGGTCGTGCCGTCTTCCGTATTCTTCACGCGAAAGGGGTTGCGAAGGGTGTACGACGAGAATTGCGTGCGCGCCCTTTCACCCTATACGCTCCACTATTTCACCCACTCACCATCTTTCTAGCTCTTTCTCTTGTCCTCTTGGCTCACCAACGCTTTCTCTTTCTCTTCTTCTCTCCCTTTCTCTCTCTCTCTCTCGCTCTCTCTCTCCCTCTTGTCGCGCTTCGCATTCCCCTCCTCGCCCTTTTACCCTTTCCCCACCCTACACCTCCTTTCTCTCTCCCTCTCTCCCCCTCTGTCTCATCTATCCTCCTCTTTCCTCCTGCGCACTCTCCGTTCTCTCCGTCTTTATCACTCACACGTTCCCTCTCCCTTTTGCACAACACCCTCGCAGGCCAACCACCCACCAACCCCGTTGCCGATCCGCGCACTCGTCCGGGGGTGGCGGTAAGTCCTACCCGTGCCAGTGCCCGCGCGTCTTTCGCGATCGTCGGACCGCGCGTTCGAAAAACGGGGGTGGTTCTCGCCGTGGTGCGGCCCGCGGGCGTCGGGAAAAAGGCCTTGGAGAAGGCGACCGGAAGTCGTGCCAAGTCGGGTGAAACGATACGTCTACGTGCGAGGCGAGTGCCAGTGTAAGGGTGAGGAAAAAAGGGGTGCCACTCGAAGCAAGGAGAACTCGCCGCGAGCATCGGAAGTAAAAAAGTTTTTCTAGTCGATCCGTGTGCCCATGATCTTTGCACATCATCCACCCGCGTGTACCAAGAAGAACGTGACACCGGAAGTGACTACGAAGGCGAATTATTCAGTGAGGAACGTTCTCAACGTTCTCGTAAACTTCAGGAGGCAAGCGAATCCTTCTTTTGCGGAAGATCGATCCTCGCGTAGAGCGAAATTCGTTCGACCTATCCAAAGGTTGTTAATCGAGCGAGTGTTTCTTGAATCGAGTGAATAAAATTGTCCGTTCTCTTCGTCGAGTTTTCCGTCTACAGGCCGGCGTGAGGCCCCGAGATGAAATGGCGAGGGGCAGTGAAACCTTAGCGGGACGTACGTCGTACGCGGAGGGCCGAGGGTGAATTCGATGCGCTCCTCTCCTTGTCGCTAATAGGATGGTGACGATGGATTTGATTAGAACTTGGCCGAGATAGCCTGGGATTCGGTGTGCTCGATATGGTACTCAATCTTTCTTCGAGAATGATATTTCGGGCGCGAGTTCGCGTAAGTGTCGTTGAACCTTCGAGTCTCGAGCGACGGTCCGATGGACGATCAGTGCGATGAGAATTGAGAGTGACCAGTGATTCAAGCTTCTAGATCGACGATCATCGTCGATGATTTTCAGAAAAGAGATGCTTACGAGGATTTCGCGGAAAGAAAGCTGTGATTGGAAATCGTTGTTTACTTGAAGATTTTTCGGTCACCATGAGGCACCGAATGAATTCGATGGGAGGAGTCGAGTTTGCGGTAGAGAGTGACTACGCTGGATAGAGACGTAAGGGTCTTACGTTGATTAGAATTGATTAGAATCACATGCCGGTAGTCTGTGTGCACGTATAGATCATATCACGGTATCGTAAGAGGTATTAACACTAAAGCTACCAAGAGGGGGGCAAATGACCCCATTTACACAAGAAATCTCCATATGGAAGAAATCTTCACTAGGTTTAGCGTTAATATGACCGAGTATAATCCTGGATAGAAGTCACGACAGTCTCAGAGTCAGTGCACTTTCGTAACGCTCAGACTTATCGCAGTAATGTAATCGATGTCGTAATCGGGTAATACTAGATCTGTCGTTAAATAAGAAACGAGAGTATTTCGCATTCGTGATAGTGGCGTGGCGAGGATTCGCGTTCGTGCGACACGATACGCGGTATGTGAATGGATAAACGATTAATGTTTTAAAAGTCTATCAGCCTGCATTTATTTGTAATTATAGTAATGTTGATTAAGAAATGATTTTCATATACGCATCCCAGACTTCAAATCGGTATCGAATTGACATCGAAAACGTCATGGCAAAATCATGTCGGTGTAAAAATCAATTTCGATTCGATTGTATCCATGAATTCGAATACCTTTTGATGTTTAAAAATCTACCCCTCTTCCGTTAATTCTAATATACTCGGGAGAAATATTTTAGAAAGTAAACATTTTTTTTTATTTATTTACAGTTGCATAAATGTTAAAATGTGTTTTTTATTCAGAATTTCTAAACCCCTAATATGTATGGAATAAATATACCTAAAGGTAATTAAAGCTTTGATATATATAGAGAATAAATGTTATAATGTTCCCCTCAGGGTATAGCGAGAAATGACTCGTCGATCTGGTGTCGATTTGACGAGTTATTTCTCCCTAGGTATAATTAGCAGGTTATCGAAATTTCCAACTCGTCAATTTCATTCAATCATAAGTATACCCTTGAATTCAACAGTCGTTCCGTGTAGAAATTTTGAGTTGCTTCATGAAGGGGTCGATTTGGTTCATCAAGGCCTGTCTGTGCAGGAATTTATAAAAATATTCAGAATACAATGAGAGAATAAAACGTGTGATTGTGTGGTTATATCGGCTTTAACGAAGCCGTTGTAAATGTTGTAATCGTTGAATCGATATCGAAATGAAACTAAACGAGAAATGAAACTTCGAATCGATATCAAATCGATATCTATACCATCAAAATACATTGATGCAACTATACATTAATAAATTTTAAAATTCCGGTTTCTTTTGATATATCGCTGAAATAATTATATTTTAAATTATAATCGATTTGAGGAAAATTTTATAATATATTGTAGAGAAATTGGCGTTAACAGTACAAGGGTATACTTATAATTCAATGAAATTGACGAGTTGGTAATTTCGGTGATCTGCTAATTATACCTAGCGAGAAATAACTCGTCAAATCGACACCGGATCGACGAGTTATTTCTCGCTATACACTGAGGGGAACATTATAATATTTATTCTATATATATATATATATATCAAAGCTTTAATTATCTTTAAATAATGAATTATCTTTTAGATAATTAATGAAACTGAATAATTAATTATCTTAAGAATTTTAGATACTTCCATTTAAGCCGGGAGCACAAAAAGTATCAACAGTGTGCTTCAAACTTTCTTGAGTAATATTTTCAGTAAACATTTAATTGCGTTTGCCCCGGTTTCTCGAACAAAATTTGCTTTTTCTTTGTGAGATACATGGTTTGTCGTGTATTTTACTATTTGACTTTACTTTCGAATTAATTATAGCAAAAGGAATCTCGTTACTGCCTGTAGAAATATTTGTACTTTGCTTTATTGAATTGATAGGATCAATTATTTTTTGAAATTGTTTTTTAATATTATGAAAATATTGTATTCCGAAAATGCACTTCATTTTTCACTCGTTGTTTAAAATCGACGACGTGTGATGAGGACGGAAATTACGCGTGGAACTGTCCTTTACCAACACAACGGTTGGAAAACAAACACGACACTCGCCTGAAATTACGTATTGAGAATAGGAGCATTTGAAAGGACCCTAATCCTTTCCGGATGCGCTACCATGCGACATAATTTTCGAACCAATCGCAACTGACCTATGAGGGGCGCTACCTACAGCGCGACTGTAGAGAGCCTTAAATAAGAGTGACGACAAGGGGCTGCCACTTCTGATTGGCCCGCCATTTTCGATCGGTTCCCGCCAGATTTCAAGTTTGCGTGAAATACATTTCAGTTTCGTTCATGGATCATTGCAAACAATGCTCAAATCAATACATACACAAATCAATACAGTAGTAATACTCATTGTTAATCAGCGTATAAATAAACAGAGAATATGAACAGAGTATTATTTATTGCAGTCCTATATTGTACAACATA
The DNA here is from genome assembly GCA_944319695.1 of Tiphia femorata. Taxonomy (NCBI): domain Eukaryota; kingdom Metazoa; phylum Arthropoda; class Insecta; order Hymenoptera; family Tiphiidae; genus Tiphia; species Tiphia femorata. The sequence continues at coordinate 9,911,937 of OX090895.1, read as the reverse complement.
CATATTTGCACATTTTGTTATTTAAAAGAACGATGCATCGCCATCGATTTATTGTCTTAACATTAACGATTCGGTATTACAATCTTTCGTCTATTTTTAAATTTCAAACGAACTGTAGCAAATGTACGCGATAATTTCGAACGCATATCATGACAAAATTGAACATGACCTGTGGGAACAGAATCTAACTTGTTAACTAAAAACGTATGTAACTTAACATTACTCATATTATTAAAATAAGGACTGCAATGTCTATTAATATTTTCCCGCCGTAAAAACATTTCAAATGTTGGTTTCATATAACATCACTTTCAGCTTCCCGCCGCTTTTAGGTTACAAGTGTGCTACAATTATACTTTTCAGAAAGAACGCACAGAACAGAGAAAGCATATATCTCTTTCTCTCTCGCACGATTTTGATACAACATGGCGAAGCGTCACTCTTGTCGTCACTCTTATTTAAGGCTCCCTACGCGACTGTAGCCGAGTCGCCTTGTTTACCATACGAACCGAACGTAAACAATAAAGTATCTGTCTTTTGAAATCGTGCGCGCTCTAATTATCGCATTACCGCGGGAGATCGTCGGTACGATCTTCGTCCCTCTCATCGGACCTTCTCACCCTTCATCGAATAATTGTTTTGCGACACGCAGTACTCACCGGCCTGTTGGTTAATTGCCATTATCAAAACGCCCCGGCGGAACGATTCGGCGATACAACGTTGTTCTGTAACAGTGGTGGGCTCCAGCCTGAAATGTCGAGATATCCGTGAATCCCAATCCGTTTCCAATTGAGCGGCAATTAATGGTCACGAGACCGCAGTCTCACACTATGCGAGCCTCCCACGTTCCGCGCAGGCGTTCGAATACGCACAAGCATTCGCGCATACGATATATTAACCTCACGTTAATTTTCGATCTTGCACGTGTTTATTACTACGACTATTTTCAAAAATACTATCGACCATGCAAAAGAGGATAGCATACAATTTGAATTTTCATGAGATAAGAAGTAGGGAGATGTCTGCATTCGAATCGAAGTATGCGCGCGAGGTATTTTCTTTCAAACCGTTCCCTCCTCAATCGTACTCCCGCTCTAAAGATACAAAGATGGCGCACGGACTTTCTTAGCAAGTGGCGCAGCAGGCAGGACAACGGTGATCGGGAGAACCACAGTCGGTGTCAAGCAGTCGTTTAGCACTAAGAGCCGTATTCTCACCTGATTTTAGCAGTGATTGGACTTTAGATACATTTTATAAACATGTATGGACATGCATGCATACGTATGCATATGTACATACAGAGCGCATCCAAAACTGCGCGCTGCTAAAATACGGCTCACACTACGACCCCAAAACTACCAAAAGCAGGTCAAATGACCGATTAACAAGTGAAATTACCATACGGAAAAAATCTTTTGTACGTTTACTTCGCAACTTGTATTCCTTTTGCGAATTGCTCACGATTCTTAATATTCACGTTTAATTAATGTTAGGCTTCTCGTGAAGGATGATTTTCGATTAAGACCTACCAATCGATATGGTGATCGATTTGACGATGCGTTACGGGGATCGCGGTGATGGCGCGAAAGACAACGCAGTCCGAAAGGACGATGGTGTACAGTAATATTGGAATAAATCCTGGTGTTTGTGTACTAAAATTACTTAAAATTATTTTGAAAATCGATTTGTTCCAATCATTGGTGCGAATAGTGAAAATTTCTTAGCAACATATTTAAAAGAATAAATGCTGAAGCGACAGTGTGGTTAATGGCAAAAGTTACTGAGGCTCTTATAGGTTATGTGAGCCTTCCTAGCTGACTTGGTAAGTCATAATCTGGTTAGAAATAATAAGCTGCATCAACTAAGGATATATTATATACTACACTATCAAAAGCATACTAATGTATATCTACATCATAGTTAATAATTTCTAAACCAAGCTTTACTGTATCGTTTCCCGCTTTCTACAGTCGCATAAACGTGTAAAATTGAATGTTTCATCGATGCATTTCTATAGTCGAACTGTTCAAAAATTGAAACTATTTGTAATGTTATTTTCCACGACGAAAGCCCAATCAATTAACGTAACTGTATGTTTGAACATTCCTACGTACCGAATGTTCAATCAGATACATTTAACGTAATTCCCGTAAATTTATATAATTTGCGCGCCAGTTATTTGCATTGCGGGAATCGCACCATGCAATTCGCAATATTTCACTGTGTTCAGCGCGTACTCATCAATGCAAAGTATTTTCATAGCATGCTGCAACGGAGGTTTCAACGATTTCATGTTAAACCTGCGAATAACTATTTTAAAGATAATAAACTATGCAAATACTTTACTAGTAAACAAAGTAATTCTAAAATTTTGGTTTGAAGAAAGAAATGCGAGTGTTATTAATATTTTATATAAGACGTCGGATAGCACTGGTAGTCGTTACATGTATATAATTTCGCGCGTTTGCGAAACAAAGCGTTGCTTAATTAAAATATGCGCTTGTTATCGATGCATTTAACGTCGAGGTATAATGCGTTGGCTTATCTATAAAATTATAACAGTGTGATGGGTAGGCGGCAGCCTGTAATTAAATTAAAATGTATCGCGTGATTTTTAACGACGATGGCTGACCAGGGAACAAAAGAACGAAAGTGAAAGTCTATAAACAGAGATCGTATCACAGCGAAGGGAATTGATTACTTTTTT